>CM061561.1:144692863-145392863 GCA_030864225.1 Capsicum baccatum var. pendulum
AGTTGCAATTAGTTTCTTTATCAAGAAGTTTGCACATAGGGTGTGCTATATTGGAAGAATCCTTGATAAAACGACGATAGAACCCGCACGGCCAAGAAAACTTGAACACTTTTTATGGAGATGGGGGGTGGGATCTTGGAAATTACCTCAACCTTATCTTGATCAACTTGAATGCCTTTTCCCGAGATCTTATGGCCTAAGATAATTCCTTATTTTACCATGAAGTGGCACTATTCCCAATTCAATACAAGGTTTGTTTCCATGCACCTTTCAAGTACCTTACTCAAGTGTTCGAGGATTGACTCAAAAGAATTCCAAACTACCGAGAAGTTGTCCATAAATACTTCCATGAATTCTTCAACCATATTTGTAAATATTGATAACATGCAACGTTGAAAGGTTACCAGGGCATTACACAACCCAAAGGTCATTCGCTTGAATGAAAACCATATGGGCAAGTAAAAGATGTTTTTTCTTGGTCCTCTAGAGAAATACAAATTTGATTGTTTCTCGATTACCCTTTAAAAAATCAATACCACCCTCTTCGAGTAAGCCTATCTAGTATTTAATCCATGAACGGTAATGGAAAATGATCCTTATCAATCCATGAGATCAATTTTTAGTGGTCCATACACACTCGCTATCTGGTGACCGATAAGATAGAGATAAGATCATTTTTTCATTCTCACCTATCGTGATACCACCCGTTTATAGAATGCATTACACTGGGCTCACCCACGTGCTATTGGATATATGATAGATCAATCCTAGATCAAGTCACTTTATAATCTTTTTTCAACTACCTCTTGGATGGGTTGTTTTAATTTTATTTGGTGTTGTAGACTTGGTATGTAATATTGCTCGAGTTTAATTTTTTATGAACATATGCTGGGAGCTATGTCGATGATATCTGCTATTGTCCACCCAATGTCCCAAATTGATTTTTTTTACTGCCAACTTCAATGCTTCAACTTAAGAAGAATTTGGGTCACTAGCAATAATGATTGGCAAAGCTCATCCTCTCCCAAAACACATATTTGAGATGAGATGGTAAAGGATTTAATTAAATTTTGGGAGGTTCAAGGATGGAAGGTTTGGAGGGTGGACTTTCAAGGTTTTTAAGATCAAGATCTAAATTAATCGGGTTTTTGGTGTGAAATCCAAGTTCGGTTAGAGAAGCCACCACTTTATCATACTCCTCCACTTCTTGTCTCTCACAATTCCAAAGAACACCAAATAAAAGGTCATTCAACAAGCCTATATTTACATGGATGGACACTTCACCATCAACAACATCGATTATTGAAATGACTTGTTGGTCCATTGGTTGTTTCATAGTCTTACAGACATTGAAGGTCACTATTTTACCATTCAATCTAAACTTTATCTCCCCAAAATCTACATCTACCAATGCCTTCTCGATAGCTAAAAATGTCCTTTCAAGAATAATGGGTATTTCAAAGTCTATTTCACAATCCATAATAACAAAGTTGGTTGGGTAAATGAACTGGTCTACTTTTACTAGAATGTCATAGTGGATCCCTATAGGCTTATTAATAGATCGATCGGCCATAAGTAAATTTATTTGGTGAGATTTGGCTTACTCAATCCAAATTTATGAAATATAGCATAAGGAATGAGGTTCACACTTGCCCCAATATCACACAAATCCTTACTGAATGTGAAGGTGCCGATGGTTCATGAGATTGTAAATGCACCGGGATCCCTCTTTTTTTCAACATATGCACTTGTCATCATGGTGCTACAATGGTGAGTAATGTTTATGTTTTCATCTGCCAAAAGATCTTTTTTGGACACCAAATCTTTCATAAATTTAACATACCCCAGCATGTCATGCAATGCCTCGATAAGAGTTATTATAATAGAAAGGTTGCTAAATTTATCAAAAAGTTTGTTGAGTTTATCACGCTTTCCCATTCTCAATGACCATTCTTGGAAAGAAGGATTAATGGGGGTTGAAGGTATAGAAATAATTTGACACTCGTTATTCATTGGCTTTCTCATCAATATCTCATTTAACTTTGGCGTTTTAACCTTGGGTCTTTTTCTCTTTGCCTTTGTCACCTCCCCAATTTGCATTTCTTCACATTGCCTCTCCATTAGATATTTTGATATTTTGCCTACTTTTTCTTCAAGTTGTTGGATAGAAAAAGTGTGAGACACAACCGTTTGGTGGAGCATGAAGAATTCACTTTGCATTTTATTCACCATTTCTTCAGTTCAATCAACATTACTTAAGATCCGTACCAAAATATCTCTATTAATCTCTTCTCTCCCTTTAAAATATTCCATGCTTAGATTTTCCCAGTTCCAACCTTGCTTCCCATCTTATCCTTTTGGAAAAAGATGGAAATCTTTCCAGTTCCTAGGTTTCAACCCTACATTAGCACCAATCACCCCTTTCTCCTTGTCTTCACAAGTTTTAAATTCTATTGCATTTATCGCGCTTACACTTTCCATTTAGTATCCAAACACATGCTCAATAAGGAACTTGAGGCAAGACATTACTTTGCTCATTTTAACATCAATCTCTTTCTCTTCATCTTTTCTATCATTGCATATAAAGGATGAAGAGGGAGCCCCCATGGCCACCTCAACATCCTCTATGTCCCAACATCTACACCAAATTACCACTTGGTATAAAACTTTTGAAATAATCCCATATGGTGAGTGGATTAATGATCCACTGGATGCATTGTCCACTACAACCTTATTTTTTTTATCTAATTCTCGATAAAAAATTTGGAGGAGCATCTTCTCTGGCACCTCATGCATGAGACATTTCAAAAGTGTTTCTTTAAATCGTCCCCAAGCATCGTACCATGAGTCTTTATGGTATTAGAAAAAATAAACAATCTCATCCCTTAACTTCAACTTCCTAGATGGTGGGAAGTATTGACCTAAAAATATTTTTGTGAGACTTGTCTATGAAGTAATGGATCCGACGGGTAAAGAACTTATCCATAACACCATTTTTCCTTTGAGAGATAATGGAAAAGGCATAATCGGATGGACTCTTGGGATATATGTGTGACTTTTAATGGAGTACATACTTCTACAAAACTCATAAATGAGCATTCGGGTCTTCATGAGCTTCATTCCCGAATAGTCCCTTTAAGTGGAGCAATTTTATCATCATACTTGTAACATAAAATATTCCATGCTCTTATGTGGAGGGAATGAGAAATGCACTTTCATGATCTCCAGTCCCAATACAAGTCGAGTCCCCATGACTCATGATGACTTGGGAATAATATCGTTCACTATGCAAAGATCAAAAACAATAATGAAATTAAATTTCACCACTCTAGTATTTCTTAGTAAGAATAACACCATACAAGAGAAATATATATTTCACTCTCTGACAATGAAGCCATTTTGATAATACTCAACTCACTCCCATGTTTGAGGGGTGAGGCGATTGTTGTCAAGTAACCCAATTTGAAATGGTTGAATCTCGAGGAGCAAATTATAGAATTCAAACACTATGGGTGCTTAAATTACTACAAGATACCCGAAATGCTAATAAAAATAACATGTAAGATAAGATGAGGGAATTTGTTTGGGAACTTTTTGTACGATCTGTGGCAAATAATCAAGAGATAACACTTTTGTCTCAAGCAACAATGTTTAGGAAATCTTGGGATTATGCCTACCCAAAGGTAAAAGTATATCGGTTAATGAAGATTTAGCATGACATTTAGTTCTTAACTAAAGGATAGACTAGGTTGAAGATCATTGTGGTCAATCTTTCAATAAAACCACAATGATTTCACCCATTGGCTCTTTCGAGCACCTAACAAGTGTGAAGTTTGTAATCACCTAAACCCTCAATCAAGCATCCGTATGTCTAGGATGATGCCCTTGACATGATTTTCACTCCTAATACACTTATTTGTAAGATTTCAAAAGGGAGTAAACCATCGGGTTAATTGTCTATCATTGCCTTGTCCCTCTATTACCCTCTTTCAAGGATGTTATGGGTGAACTTATGTTTACCTTTATCCATCTTTTGAGGATGATAAAGAGTTTCTAGAGTTTGGGGTTTTCACCCATCAAACCCATTTGGAGATTTGGGGCTTTAACCCATTAAATTCCAACTTATAAGCTCAAGAAATGGTAAAATCCTTATTTAAAAACTAACAATCAAGCAAACACAACAATACCTACACACAAATTACACTCTAGTTCAACATAATCCACAGACTAAAGAAGTTAGTTACTCATTTGATAGGAGAAAAGAATTTTACCAAGTAGTGCATCCATGGAATTCATAATAAAAGAGGGTAAAATAATATTCAATTCCACACTTCAAATTCACCAACTTCCTATTGGAACAATAATTACAAAATAATGAACTAATTTTTTACACTCTCTTTCTAGGTTTCTTCCCTCTATATCGTAAAGTGTTTTTGAATTCCTTATTATAAGGCTTATTTCAGCTGTGCAATTTAGCAAAATATGCTTTACTCATTCCTCTTGCTAGGTCACGATCGTAGAGATTTGACTGCGATCGTACAACCGTGGTCGCGACGATGAGTGAGGAATCGCATTGCATTGGCCAAACTTGACCGATTGCAATCATGCTCCTCTGACCGCGACTGTATTAACTGAGGCTAAATAAATCCCCTACTTAGCTAACAGTTATCGTGGTGCACAGATCATGACCGTGATACTTGAGGCTTTTTTCTAAATCTTTGGTTATACTTTTCCTGCTTTTTTTTATCATCATAAGCTTTAATCCATATCTTTCAACCTAATCAACTTTATACCTGCAAAGAGTGGATATTATTGCATTTACTCATAAATATGTCTCATTTATTCATTCAAATTAAGGCAATGTTCACAATTATTTAGGGAGAATAAGTTGTGAAATCACCACTCACCAATGATTTCTCAGGGGTAAATAGGTTGTTAGAGGGTGACTAAGGAATTTAGGGTGTCCTTCTAGTGGAGGAGGACCTTATGTGTATATTCCATTTTATATGGGGTACTTTGATAGTAGTACATGGTGGATGGTAGATCCTAGGCTTGAATCTACATATTTGATCATCATAAAGAAAGTATGTTAACTTGGGTATAGCAATATAGAAGCTGTAGAGGTACATTGGTAGGTTGAATGAGGTTTATAACTTGAGAAATACAATAGTAGGGAAGTTGTAATATATCGGTTGGGGATTCAGATTGAATGGATGGGTATAGATTGGGGGTCTAGTCATGGGATCATATAGAGCATGAAGCTTATGTGTATCATTGTCCTTGTACTTTATTGTCAGTATGAAATTGATGTTAAACTCATGGTTTTGAAAATAGGTTTTAGAACAATTGAAGGCTTTGACATGATTACTCATTTAATTAATTTTCAATGGATTATGATGTATTATTATGCTTGATTAAATGTTTTTGAATATTCTGGGATGCATGGGAATACTAAATAAATTTTAAGGTACTGTGGGTTTTCCCAATTACTTGGTGTTGGTATTGGAAATCATAAGTCCTCAAACTATTTGTGAAATTTTTGTTGAATATAATTTTTACATATGGTTTGACTATTCTTAAATCTTTCCATTGCATAAGTGATTAAAGGGGCATAAATTGGTTTTGGTTGGATTCAAATGGTTTTTGAAAAGGGCCTTAGTTTCCATGTTCTGACCTTGAATGGTTTTGGTTTAATTGGAAACTTTGGAGTCTATTTGGTCTTATGGTTTTTGCATGTTTGTGTTGAGTTATAGGTTGCATTGGGGATTTTAGGTATAGGAGAACCAAGCATCCCTAGCGTATTTCTTCAGTGGTACCTATTAGAGTAGAGCATTATGCTTGTAGGTATAATAAGGTGAAGGTTGATGGGTATTCAAAAAAAAATTTAGCAGTGGACTTCAAGGAAAAATTGGGTTGCATATTTTGGTGATACTTTTCTCTCTCGGTTAAGATGGTACTCTAGTAGTATTGCATACATTCTTGTAGTACTTATTCCTAAGGTTCACTCTTGGTATTCTTTCTGTCCCCTAAATATGAGTTTTGACTTGTATTACATTACTCATGGTATATCTAGTTGTGTTTCTTTTGATGTCTATTCTTAAGGACTCTTTTTTGGTATGGTTTGGTCGGAATAATTCTCCATTATGGTCCAGGTGGTTGTTATGAAATACTTCATGCCTATAGTGTTGTGTCTTGTTTTGGGGGTCTTGGTTTTGCCTTGGGTGGCATGGATAATTCTTGTACCTCGATTTCTTAAATAACTCTTTTTGTGTGAGAATGGTAGTGGTATTGGAGGTGTGGTGATGTTGTGAAAGGGGAAACGTAAAAGTCCCTAAGTAGGGATAGTCTCGAGTGACTACCAGAGTTAAGGTTTGGAAGGTAAGGTAAGGTTGTTGTCATGAAAGATAGTTAGGAAAGGGATAGGTGGTGGAAGCCCTTGTTAAAATTATAAGAGATGTTGAATCTTTTGGTGGATAGATCATACTGTAGGTATATAAACGGTAGGCTTGAACGTTGTGGTTGGTAGTTATACAAATAAGTTGTGTTGGGTCCTTGAGAGGTTTGATAGGGCATGGTTTTATGAACTATTCTATGGAATATTAGTTGTATGGTTTTAGGTGTTCAATTATAGGATGGAGGTTTTGGTTATAGTAGGTGGATATAGGTTTATTTATGTCTTTTACTCCTGGTTTCCATGGTGATGGGAGTGGAGTAGTGTTTTGGCATAGATGTAAGGAGTAGAGCCTGGTGGCTTAAGTTAACTTATTTTAGCTTTAGATAGGCTTGATCATGGAAATGGTGGCGTATATTTAGACTCAATCTCTCGTAATGATGTGTCTCGATAAAATCTAAGCTGAGTTGGACTTGCTTTAGCATGAGTTCACTCACCTGGAATTCTATGTGTTTTCTTGGGGTAAGGCATGGATGGTCCTTGGTTGGTTGGTCCCTTTGGTTAGTTTTTTATCTCGACTTCCTTGTTCTTTGAAAAGGTCCCAGTGAAGATCTTGGATTGGAAAGTTTGTCGGTTGCAAACAAAAGGTGTGGTTTTGATAAAGGTTTTACGGTGGAACCTGATGTTAGGCGTATTTACACGCCTAAAGCACCTTAATTGACCCATATTTTAGCTAAGTTTTGAGGACAAAATATATAATTCCTGCACTTTTAGTCCTTTTTCCTGTAAGTGAGCTAACCAACGTGATTAGCAAGTTTTCAGGTATAAATGATGAAGATTTCAGCATTTTATGGACTGGTTGACGCCAAAGGAAGCTTCACGTAAGAAGGAAGGCAGCTTCTGGAAGCCTATGGACTGAAAGTGATGCATGAAGAACTTGTCCCGGGCAAAAACAGCATTTCTAAAGACTTGGGGGATCAGCAGTAACTTAGTAGGATTAGGACAAGTATGCAGTAACCCAGTAGGACTAGGACAAGGATAAAAACCCTATTTCAATAGGACTAGGATATGGATGTTATATAAACCCTATTTTGCTGAACTTTTCAGCATCCCCCTTTCTATTCCTTCCCATTCTAATTAATTCTTATTGACTCATTCATTAATTCAAGTCTTTTTCATTCAACTTCCGCTCCTAATCCACGTTACAATTTTTAACAGAGAAAGACGCTAACTCGTGGGAAACACCTAGAGGAAAAATGTCAACCTTGTTGTGACTCCACACTCCTCTCCAACGTGAGATCATTCTAGTTTTGCTATGATAATGATGCTTATTTTGATCTCCGTTGTACTCATGAGTAGCTAAACTTCTCTGTTAGGGTTATGGAAGCCTTATGATATACTATCTATTGCTATGAGTTTGTGAATTCTTGATACGTATGCTGCTTATATCATTACTGTCTTCATCTTAATTGAATTCTTGTGGTTGCAAACATATAGAATACGCCAGTATAGCATTAACTTGTTCGAAGAAAAGTTACATGTCTGTAAAAGAGAGAATGACAAGGAAATAGGGCTACCAACCCCTGTTTAAAAGTTAGTGTCGTAACTGGATTAACCTCTTGGAGAATTCGTACCATTAGATACGCTTTAAGCTCGAAAGAGTTAAAGTGAGATAGTCTGTGATGGTCGAAAGACGCTAGGATTTACCATAGAATACGAATCTCTATAAGAGCATGCATGTCAGAATTCCGCATAACTCATAGCCAATAGATACGTAAAACTCATAAGGTGGACATAACCCTAACTTACAATTATCATTGATTAAAATCTTACTAAACATTCTGTTTTTACTTTGTTTACATTAATTCACGTCATAATTCAAAACCCCCCTTTCCGTAGAATTTTTGACCAACAGTCTACTAATAGTTGTATACTTAGTGACCGAGTATTCCCTGTGGGATTCGACACCCAACCCAGTTGGGTTCTATATTTGACAACGACCGCTTACACTCTTACGAGAGCTGTAGTTTGAGCGTTATCAAATTTTGGCGCCGTTGCCGGGGAATGCGGTTGTCAACTAAGTTTGTGATAATTACTAGACCCTTTGGTCAAAGATTCTCGTACTTTACTTTTAGTTGTTGTTTTTGTTTTCTGCAGGTTTTTGTTCAGTGCATGCCAAATACTCGAAGTTCGGGACAACCATTATTACCCATAAACCCTGAACCGCAACTTATTGGAAGGATGGATGCACAACGTGACATTGAGAGAAGGGCTGCTCAACAGGAGCAGGTTAGACTAGCTGCGTTGGCCGCTGCCCAAGTACATCAATAGAATATTGATAACCCTGGGCGGGCAACAAATCCTGACGATGAGGACCTAGGTGATGACGAGCTACTAAACCCTAGGCGTGATGTTGAGGTGGCGACACCTGCAAATAGAAGAGATCATCAAGCCAGATTTAGGCCTGAACGTCGAGCTATGGAGATTCCTTTTGATGACGATGATGATGATTTGGACGGAGCTGGTACCACAGGAGCTATTATTCCTCCGCCCTTGGCACCTGGAGCCAAGTTCAACATCACTAGCACCATGATTCAGTTATTGCAGCTCAAGGGACTATTTGGTGGACTTGTAGGTGATGATCCGAACATGCATCTGGTCAATTTTATCTCTACATGCAAGTCATTCGACAATCCAGGCGTTGGACAGAATGCAATTCGGCTATGCTTATTTCCATTGTCTCTATCTGGGGAGGCAACTCTATGGTTGAATGGGCTGACTCCTGATTCTATTACAAATTAGAGGCAATTGAAAGACGCTTTCCTAGAAAGATTCGTTCCGCTATCCAAGAGAGCACAGTTGAGAGATGAGATCAATAATTTTTGACAGCTTCCAACTGAAGCTCTTCACGAAACATGGGAGAGATTCAAGAAGAAGCTTATGAGGTGCCCAAACCATCATATGACCAATGTCCACTTGATGGAGATATTATACAGATCTTTGAATTCGGTGACTAAGCCAGTAGTTGATAATGCTGCAGGAGGGTCATTCATGGACCTTACTTTTAATGAGGCAAGTGGTATGCTAGATCATATGACAAAGCAGAGTAGAGCTTGGCATACCAGGGAGTCTGAGGTAGCAAGCTTTACTATATCTATTGGCATGACTGTAGAACAAAGGCGAAGAGAGGAGGAACGCGATCAAGATATGGCGCACATAAAAACACAGATGGATCTTCTTACCAAGCACTTATTATCCGGGAAGACCAAAAAAGTCAAAGTTGTTGTGTCACAGGCAAGAGGTGAATCTGATTCTGAAGAAGAAGCTAACTACTTGAATAATCAGGGGGGTTTCCAAGGCAATGCCCAAGGAAACCAAGGTCGGAACTATTATGATAAATCGGGAAACAAGGACCGTGATCAAGGTAGTTGGAAGAACAAGACTGACAGGAGTGGTTTGTATGTTCCTCCTGGAAGACGTGACGCCGCTGCATCTGGTTCTGGAAATATGTCCATGGAAGATATGATGGCTAAGCTGTTGAAAGGAGTGGAGGAAACCAGCACGGGAGTAACTAAGGTAATAAATGATTTGTCCTAAATGAAGCAATTGGTTGACTCGCATTCTACTGCAATAAAACAGCTGGAGCAACAATTGAGTCAACTATCAGCGACAATCAACCAAAGAAAAGCTGGCACTTACCTAGTGACACTGTGCAAAATCTAAGGAATGATAGATCATGCAGGTCTATTACTACCAGAAGCGGTAAGGTGTTAGACAATCCATCTAAAGGCAAGCAGGTGGTTGATGATATAGAGAAGATTGTTATTGACGCAAATTGTGATGATTCTGTAAAAGCTAAAAATCAGAAGGAGCGCGTTCATGAGAAAACTATTCCTCTTCAACCCCCACCTTTTCCTCAGAGATTGAAGAAAAAGGCTAATGACACACCTGAAAAGGCTGATAATCGGAAGCAAGATAAAAAGAAAGTGGTGGAGAAAACGATTCCCCTTCCACCACCACCTTTTCCGTAGAGACTGAAGAAGAAGGCGGACGATACAAGGGTTAGTAAATTCATGACGATGTTGAAGCAGCTGACTATTAATATTCCTTTGGTGGAGGCACTGTAACAGATGCCTGGGTACACTAAATTCATGAAGGACCTTTTAACAAAGAAGCGGGCAGTAAGCTATGAGCCGGCAGATAATGTTCACCATTGTAGTGCAATCGCTACAAGATCGTTAGTTCAGAAAAAGGCAGATCCTGGTGCTTTTACTATTCCTTGCACGGTTGGATCTATGAATTTTGCCAAGGCATTGTGCGATTTGGGAGCAAGCATCAATTTGATGCCACTATCCGTCTACAGAAAGTTGGGGTTGAGCGACCCTACACCAACCAATATGCGGCTCGTGATGGCAGATAGGTCAGTAAAATAACCTGTTGGTATCTTAAATGATGTGTTGGTGAAGGTTTCCACCTTCATCTTTCCTGCAGACTTTGTTATTTTGGATTGTGAGGTGGATTCTGAAGTTTCCATAATCTTGGGACGCCCTTTCCTTGCAACTGGGAGTGTGCTTATTGACATGAGAACTAATGAGCTTTTATTTCGGTTGAATGACGAAGTGGTCCGTTTTGATGTATGCAAAGCAATGAAGCAACCCAAAGATATGGATATGTTCTCTGTAGCTGAAGTTAATTATAAGGATGACAAAGAATTATCTGTAGAAAAGCAGCTTACTGATGAGTCACTATCTGATGAGCTGCTGAAGTTTGAGCGTGAGGAGGCTCAAGAACATGAAGAAACTATGTGTGCTCTAACAGAAATAGGGTCCTATTCTCATACTCCTAAGCAGCCGGACCTGGATCTTAAGAATCAACCGTCACCAACAGCAAAGACTTCCATTGAAGAGCCCCCAGTGCTAGAATCCAAAGAGCTCCCCAATTATCTAAGGTATACGTTCTTGGGAAGTGGAAATACACTTCCTGTGAGTGTGGCGGATGATTTAAGTGAACAGCACGTAGAGGCTCTCATCTCTGCTCTGAAGAGCTATGGGTTGGACTATTGATGATATAATTGGTATCCCTCCTGGGATATGTATGCACAAGAGTAATATCAAAGAAGATGGCATGCCTACAAGTAAGTATCAGCGTCGTCTGAATCCATTGATGATAGGCGAATTTACGCGCCAATATCAATATATTTTGCCCATATTTTAGCCTAGTTTTGAGAACAAATTATATATTTCATGCACTTTTAGTCCTTTTTCCTGTAAATGAGCTAACAAACATAATTAGGAAAGTTTCAGGTATAAATGATGCAAAATACAGCAATTTATGGCTTACTTGACGCAAAAGAAAGCTCACGAACGAAGTGGAAAGGAGCTGGACGCCTAAAGGACCAAATCTGCTGCATGGAAAATCTGTCCCAGGCTAAAACAGCAATTCTGAAGACTTTGGGGACTTACAGACACAAAGCTGGATTTTTTGCCATAATACATTAACCTAGTGCAATTAGGTTATGTGTTTTATTATTCTATTTGGATTATAATTTTGTAACCTTACCCTAGTACATTTGGGTCAAGGATTTCATTAGTATATTAGGATTTGGTTATTTATTCCATTAGCTTAGTAGGAGTAGGATAGGAGTATTATAAATACCCTATCATGCTAGAGATTTAGGGACACATTCTTACAATTCATTCATCTCCTTACAATTAAGACATCTTCCTACAATACATTCTTAATTCTTCATTCTTCTACTCTTAAATTCCACAACAAGAGAATTGTTACTTGCTACGGAATCACCAAAACCACACGCCTAACACCTCTTTTACACGCCATTCACCATGCAAAACGTGATATCCTTCGCATTCATGGGTAACTAAATCTCTTAGTTGGGGTTATGGAAGCCGAATGAGTTACTATCTATTGCTATGAGCTTGTGAGTTCAAGACACGTATATTGCTTATATCATTATTCTCTTCATCTTAAATCTACAATCTTTGCGGTTTCAAACACATGAACACGCCATTCTAACATCTAACCTGTTCGAGAGAAAGGTTACTTGTCTAGAAAAGAAGACGCATAGACTAACGCCAGTCTAACATTTAACTTGTTCGAGAGAAAGGTTATTTGTCTGGAAAAGAGATAATGTCAAGGTAGTAGGACACCCTTTCCTATTAAAAAGCTAGTGCCGTAACTGGACTAACCTCTTGGAGAATTTGTACCGCTAGACACACTTTAAGCTCGAGAGAGTTAAAGTGAAATAGTCCTTGTTTAGGTCGAGAGACGCTTGGATTTACCATCGACTACAATTCTCTATAAGCAATTGCATGTCAAGACTCTACACACTCATAGCCAATAGAGACGTATACCTCTGAAGGTGGACATAACCCCAACGCTTCAATTCTCATTGTTTACAACCAACGTGACACTCTTTCTCTTTTTACTTTATTATTTTCAGCTTTTATTTCATTACTTTGGTTACTTATTACAATCCCCCCTTCTTACGAGACTTGCACCAAAAGTCTATTAATTTTGCTTACTTGTTGGCCAAGCTATTCCCTGTGGGATCGACACCCAACCCAGGTTGGGTTCTATATTTGCTAACGACCGCTTTACACTCCTACGAGAGCTGTAGATTGAGCGTTATCAAAAATTGGCGCCGTTGCCGGGGAATATGAGTGTCAATCAAGTTCGTGATAATTACTAGACCCTTTGGTCAAAAATTCTCGTACTTTTACTTTTAGTTGTTGTTTTTGTTTATTCAGTGCACCAATGGATGCACAATGTGAAATTGAAAGGATGGCTGCTCAAGTGCATCAACAGAATATTGATAATCGTAGGCGAGCAACAAATCTTGACGATGAGGATCTAGGCGATGAAGAGCTACTAAACCCACGGCATACTGCTGAGATGGCGGAACCCATGCAGAGAAGAGATCATCAAGCAAGATATAGGCCTGAACGTCGAAATGTACCAATGATGTTCGATGATGATGAAGATGATCTTGACGAAGCTGGTTCCACAGGAGCTATTATTCTTCCTCCCTTGGCACCTGGAGCAAAGTTCAATATCACTAGCACCATGATTCAGCTTTTGCAACTCAAGGGATTATTTGGTGGACTAGCAGGCGATGATCCGAATATGCATCTGATCAACTTTATTTCTACATGTAAGTCATTCGACAATCCTGGCGTTGGACAGAATGCAATTCGATTACGTCTATTTCCATTGTCTCTGTCTGGGGAGGCAACTATGTGGTTGAATGGGCTGACTCCTGATTCTATTACAAATTGGAGGCAATTGAGAGACGCTTTCCTAGAAAGATTCTTTCCATCATCCAAAAGAGCACAGTTGAGAGATGAGATCATCAATTTTCGACAGCTTCCCACTGAAGCTCTCTACGAAACATGGGAGAGGTTCAAGATGAAGCTAATGCGATGCCCAAACCATCATATGACCAATGTCCACTTGATGGAGATATTATACAGAGCCTTGAATTTAGTGACTAAGCCAGTGGTTGATAATGCGGCTGGAGGATCATTTATGGACCTCACCTTTGTTCAGGCAAGCAATATGCTAGACCGAATGACGAAACAAAGTAGAGCTTGGCATACCAGGGATTCTGAGGTAGCAAGCCCCACTTTATCTATTGGCATGTCTGCAGACCAAAGAAGAAGAGAAGAAGAACGTGATCAAGATATGGCGCACATGAAAACCCAAATGGATCTTCTTACAAAGCATCTATTAGGGAAGACTGAAAAAGTGAAAGCAATGGCGTCAAAAGGAAGAGACGAATCTGAAGAGGAGGCCAACTACTTGAACAATCAGGGGGGTTTCCGTGGGAATGCCCAAGGAAACCAAGGTCGGAACTATTATGACAAATCTGGAAGTAAAGACCAAGGTAGTTGGAAGAAAAATAATGAAAATAGTGGTTTGTACGTTCCCCCTGGTAGACGTGATACCACCACATCTAATTCTATGGAAGACATGATGGCTAAGTTATTGAAAGGAGTGGAAGCAACAAGCGCGGGAGTTAAAGAGGTAATCGACGATTTAGCCTCCATGAAGCAATTAGTTGATTCTCATTCCACTTCTATCAAGCAACTAGAGCAGCAATTCAGTCAACTTTCAGCAGCACTCAACCAAAGAAAAGTCGGCAGCTTACCTAGCGATACTGTGCAAAACCCAAGGAATGATGGGTCATGCATGGCCATCACTACCAGAAGTGGTAAGGTGCTGGAAACTTCAGCAAAAGGCAAGAAAGTGATTGACGAAGTTGCGGACATAGATGACAACGCAAAAGGAGAAGATACCCCAGCTACTACTCCTGACGTTAAGGACGCCACATCCAGCACTGTGCAACCTGAAAAAGTGGAAAAACGGAAGCAAGAGGAGAAGAAAACCGTGGAGAGAACACTTCCATACCCACCACCACCTTTTCCCCAAAGATTGAAGAAGGTGGCGGATGACACAAAGTTCAGCAAATTCATGAATATGTTAAAGCAGCTCACCATTAATGTTCCATTGGTGGAGGCACTTGAAAAAATGCCTGGGTATGCAAAATTTATGAAGGATCTCTTGACAAAGAAGCGGGCAGCAAGTTATGACTTGGCGGATAATGTTCATCATTGTAGTGCAGTCGCTACAAGATCGCTAGTTCAAAAGAAGGCAGATCCCGGAGCTTTCACTATTCCTTGCACAATTGGATCGTTGGATTTTGCTAAGGCATTGTGCGATTTGGGAGCTAGCATCAATTTGATGCCACTATCTATCTACAGAAAGTTGGGGTTGGGAGACCCTACACCAACCAATATGAGGCTCGTGATGGCTGATAGGTCGGTAAAACGACCTGTGGGTATCTTGAATGATGTGTTGGTGAAGGTTTCTTCATTCATATTTCCTGCAGACTTCGTTATTCTGGATTGTAAGGAGGATTCTGAAGTTCCCATCATCTTGGGACGTCCCTTCCTTGCAACTGGAAGTGTGCTTATTGACATGAAAGATAATGAGCTTTTGTTTCGAATTAATGACGAAGTGGTACGGTTTGATATATGCAAAACAATGAAGCAGCCCAGCGATATGAATGAGTTATCTGTAGCTGATGTTCATCATGAGGATATGAAAGCATTATCTATAGAGAAACAGCCTACTGTTGAGCCATTATCTGTTGCGCCACTAAAAATTGAGCATGAGGATAATGAAGAACTTATGGGTGCTCTAACAGAAATAGAGCCGTATACTCCTAAGCAACCGGATTGTGATCCCAAGAATCAACCGTCACCAACAGCGAAGACTTTCATTAATGAGCCACCAATGCTAGAATCACAAGAGCTCCCCGATTATCTAAGGTATGTGTTCTTGGAAAATAGAAATATACTTCCGGAGAGTGCAGATGATTTAAGTGAACAGCACGTAGAGGCTCTCATCTCTGCTCTGAAGAGATACAAGAGAGCTATGGGTTGGACTATTGATGATATAATTGGAGACTCTCCGGGGAAACGTATGAACCATCTTGAAGAAGATTGCATGCCCACAGGTAAGCCTCATTGTCGTCTAAATCCTTTCAGAAAACGATCCACCATTTACCTCGACGAAGTCTAAGTACTCGAGGTAACTACGTCGAGCCACGACAATAAATAAGGCGCTAGATGGGAGGCAACCCATCGTTTTATCATTTTATCGTTTTATCGTTTTGTCTTTCTTTCATTCTAGTACTTGTTTTTGCTTTTGATAAATGAAAATCCAAAAATAAGAGTCGTGCCACGACCAAAACTAAGGCGCTTGGTGGGAGGCAACCCATCGTACTAATCGTTTTCATTTGGTTTTGAGCAAAAATAGGTGCAAGAAGTATGCAACGAGGAGATTGATCTCAATTGACGATTTGGTCGCATTGTATGGTAAAGTCGGTAAGTTAGGAATGGTGATGCATAAGGCTATGAATTGAGCCTTTCTCACGTCATAATAGGCTTCGAGGAAGGCTAGGCAATGGTAAAAATAGGCCACGAACGATGCACAACCTATTCTATAGCCTAAGGACTCGAAATCTAGTGTGCTATACACTATGCGCCGCCTATTCCTAGCTATGCTTTTGACTATGCGCCGCCTATGCTATGGCATTTGAGATACTGAGACCAAATGCTATAGACTATGCGGCGCATATGTCTAGAAATGCCATAGACTATGCGGCGCATATGTCCCATTATGCCATGGACAATGCGCCGCATATGTCATTGATATGCCAAGAGATATGCGCCGCATATGTGGTGATTTTGTCCCCAAATCCGATTGTAAATGGGTCATAACCCGACCCATACTCTTCCTATATAAAGGGGACATAATTTTACAACACAACCACATTAGAAAACACCCTAAAGGCGCCACATAATCTTCCAAATCTTCTCAAAATTTTCTTCTTTTGCTCTTCTAATTCACAACACCGTCTCCACAAGCTTCAAGCAAGTAAGTACTCTCTTATTCTTCATTTATTTATCGTAAGTACTACGTTGCTATGCTTATTATAAATTGCTAAATCATATAAGATTGTTGGTGATGTTCATGTGTTTGAATTGTTGTTACATAATCATGTGAGTAAACATATACGTAGGGAATTCTTGACTTGAATTTGGTTTCAATAGCATTGTTATGATATTTGCTGAATTGATATGGCTATGAATATTGCTTAAGAGTGTGGTTTGGATGCTTACATGTTAGACTATCCCGGCCATCGGGATAAGATTATAGTGCCTATCGACTTAGGAGGTTGTGCTTGTTGTAAGAATAACGATTCCATGTGGTAACCCCTATGTAGTAGTGTTGCTATATCTACCATGAAAGTAGTCCAATGGCTGCAAATAAGTGATACAATGCTGATTTTCTTGTTAGAATACAATCCTAAAACGTATGTCGACGAAATCTGAGTAAATCGACTACGTTCACCTCGCTGATTTGTGCAACAAAACTAAGTGTGGGGTGGTACCCCTAGTACTTGCTTATAGATTGTATCAAGTGAGATTGTGCTGCAACTAACACTATTTCTAGTCTCAGGTACAATGGCACCTAAAGCGAGACAAGGCAAGGAGAAGGCTACCACCTCCCAAAAGGGCAAAAAGAGAAGTTGCAAGGACCAAGGAGAACCCTCCTCGCGGCAAATACCCCGACTCACGCTTGGAATTAAGTGAGATACTTATGAGGAACTTCTAAGGATGACGACTCTGATGATGATTCCAATGCAAGGGGTATGACCCCAGACATAGAGGATGAGTCCGACTAACCAGGTTCTTCTTATTTATTTTCCACTGAGGACAGTGTACCGACTAAGTGTGGGGTGGTGGTATTGCATGCTATACTTCTCTACTCGCATCTATGTTTGTTTGCTTTTGTTTTACTTTTGTTTCATTTTTTTTAGTTAAGATTTTTTTAGCAGTAAATTTTTTTTTTAACTTAGCTTCGCATGAGATTATTCTAATAGGCAGCATGAGATTATAACAAGAGTATGTTCTACAATGTGACTATTGAGACATTTAGGCTCTAGTTGTGACTCATTATGTGATATTGTGTGATTCAATTCCTTCACTTGTTGGGTTGAGAGTCTATATTACTTCCAATCAAGTCGACCATGTGCCTTGTGTGTGTGAGATAATAGTATATTCTATGTTTGTGGCTGATGCTAGAACTTGCCCGGTATGTATGCAAAGCGAAAATAAGGAGTGTGAGTTTAGGAGATGATTTAGGCATTTCTTTGGCAACCTATACATGTTTACCTTCAGTTTTTCCTACCCATGTACATTATCCTAGTTAAACCCTTTTGAGCCTTTAGCCTATTTCTTTGACAACCTTGTATGTAAGCCTAATCCATTTTTTCAAGACCATAATTTGATCCAAATTCCTAAGTGCTTTAAAGTGAAAAAGTCATGTGACAACATAAGAGGAAATTGGGTGAGTATGATGCTTTAAATTGTAATGGTGCTTGAATGTAGTGCTATCATAAGAGGTATGTTGTGAAAAGAAAAAGAAAAAAAGAAAGCTGAAAAGTGAGTTGTGCTTAAAATTGAAAAACTAAAGATGAGAACAAGGGTGGAAGAATAAAATAAAGAAAAGTTGAAAGAAAAAAGTGTCAATGATACAATGTGATGTATTAAAAGTGCTTAGGAACTTAGTCACTATTTCTGGCCAAAATAGTCCTACCCGTCCCTTAGCCTACATTACAACCATCTAAAGACCTACTTGATCCTAATCTTAACATTCCGACATTTAGTAGAGTACTACATTAAAGGCAAGCTTATGGTCATTAGTTGCTACATATGAATTCTTTGTGAGAGTGAGTGCAAGGATACTTTGATACTCATGTTTGAAAAAAATATGCTATACTTGTGAGTGATTATGGGTACTATATTGTGAGACACACATGGTTGATGAGTCTTGGATAGTTGTACATGATTCTATGCACCTTAACGTTTGCATGCGAGTTGATCACCATCACAAGTCTATGCTTGAGGTTAAATTGTTTCTACTTAATCGGAAAGCTACTCTTTGTTGCTAATTATTGTGCTTGTCTTGAAGAATGTTTTGTGTTGTTTCTGTAAAAACCTTAAGTCGATGCTTATAAGGACATGATATTTTGTTCGAGGACGAACAAAGCTGCAAGTGTGGGGTGTTGATGATAGGCGAATTTACGCGCCTATATCAATATATTTTGCCCATATTTTAGCCTAGTTTTGAGAACAAATTATATATTTCATGCACTTTTAGTCCTTTTTCCTGTAAATGAGCTAACAAACATAATTAGGAAAGTTTCAGGTATAAATGATGCAAAATACAGCAATTTATGGCTTACTTGACGCAAAAGAAAGCTCACGAACGAAGTGGAAAGGAGCTGGACGCCTAAAGGACCAAATCTGCTGCATGGAAAATCTGTCCCGGGCTAAAACAGCAATTCTGAAGACTTTGGGGACTTACAGACACAAAGCTGGATTTTTTGCCATAATACATTAACCTAGTGCAATTAGGTTATGTGTTTTATTATTCTATTTGGATTATAATTTTGTAACCTTACCCTAGTACATTTGGGTCAAGGATTTCATTAGTATATTAGGATTTGGTTATTTATTCCATTAGCTTAGTAGGAGTAGGATAGGAGTATTATAAATACCCTATCATGCTAGAGATTTAGGGACACATTCTTACAATTCATTCATCTCCTTACAATTAAGACATCTTCCTACAATACATTCTTAATTCTTCATTCTTCTACTCTTAAATTCCACAACAAGAGAATTGTTACTTGCTACGGAATCACCAAAACCACACGCCTAACACCTCTTTTACACGCCATTCACCATGCAAAACGTGATATCCTTCGCATTCATGGGTAACTAAATCTCTTAGTTGGGGTTATGGAAGCCGAATGAGTTACTATCTATTGCTATGAGCTTGTGAGTTCAAGACACGTATATTGCTTATATCATTATTCTCTTCATCTTAAATCTACAATCTTTGCGGTTTCAAACACATGAACACGCCATTCTAACATCTAACCTGTTCGAGAGAAAGGTTACTTGTCTAGAAAAGAAGACGCATAGACTAACGCCAGTCTAACATTTAACTTGTTCGAGAGAAAGGTTATTTGTCTGGAAAAGAGATAATGTCAAGGTAGTAGGACACCCTTTCCTATTAAAAAGCTAGTAAGCTAGTGCCGTAACTGGACTAACCTCTTGGAGAATTTGTACCGCTAGACACACTTTAAGCTCGAGAGAGTTAAAGTGAAATAGTCCTTGTTTAGGTCGAGAGACGCTTGGATTTACCATCGACTACAATTCTCTATAAGCAATTGCATGTTAAGACTCTACACACTCATAGCCAATAGAGACGTATACCTCTGAAGGTGGACATAACCCCAACGCTTCAATTCTCATTGTTTACAACCAACGTGACACTCTTTCTCTTTTTACTTTATTATTTTCAGCTTTTATTTCATTACTTTGGTTACTTATTACAATCCCCCCTTCTTACGAGACTTGCACCAAAAGTCTATTAATTTTGCTTACTTGTTGGCCAAGCTATTCCCTGTGGGATCGACACCCAACCCAGGTTGGGTTCTATATTTGCTAACGACCGCTTTACACTCCTACGAGAGCTGTAGATTGAGCGTTATCATCCATTCAGAAAATGATGCACCATATATCTCGATGAAGTCTAAGTAATCGAGATAGCTATGTCATGCCGCGATAATAAATCAAGCGCTAGATGGGAGGCAACCCATTGTCTTTAATTATTTTGTTTTACTAGGAGTTTGTTTTTGTAGTCGAGCCACGACCAAAACTAAGGCGCTTGATGGGAGGCAACCCATCGTTCTAATCGTTTTTGTTATTTTTGAGTAAGTGTAGGTGCAAGACGTATAAAGGAGGAGATTGGTCTCAAATTTTGATTTGAAAGTATGTCATGATTGAAGGTGGTAAGTTAGGAATGAAGAAGCAAAGGCTATTGGTTAGGCATTGCCTATGCAAATCTAGGCAACGAACAAGCCAAGGCCTATGTAAATCTAGGCAACGAACAAGGCAAGGCCTATGCTATGGCCTAAGCTCTCTGAATCTACAATGCCATAGCATAGGCGCCACCTATGCCCAACAATGCCATAGCATAGGCGCCACCTATGTCAAAGACTTTGGTCTTGGATTCTACAATGCCATAGCATAGGCGCCGCCTATGCCCAACAATGCCATAGCATAGGTGCCGCCTATGCCAATGCCTTTTGTCTCTGAATCTAGAATGCTATAGCATAGGCGCCGCCTATGCCCAACAATGCCATAGCATAGGTGCCGCCTATGTCCAACTAGGCTTTGCAAAAGGCGCTGCCTATGCTTACTTTTTGTTCTCCTAACCCGATTTTAAATGGGTCAAACCCGACCCAAGCCTTGGTCTATAAATAGAACTTCAACCTTAAGACAAAAGGCACTTGTTTGCTCAACCAAAGCGCCGCCTACCCTTACCAAATCTCTCAAAATTTTTCTTTTTGCTCTTCTAACCTTGCAAGATCATCTTTCGAGGCCATCACCAAGTAGAATGGCCCCAAAAAGACGACAAGGAAAACAAAAAAAAAATGTCCACCTCACAAAAAAGGTCAGAAAAGGGCAAGAAAAGAGCAAGTTGAATCCTCCTCGCTGCAAATACCTTGACACATTCTTGGAATCAAGCGGGGTACATTTTGAGGAACTTCTGAGGATGACGACTCTGATGATGATTCCGACACAGGGGGTATGACCCCAGACATAGAGGAGGAGTCCGACTAATCAGGTTTTTTGTATTTATTTTCCACTAAGGGCAGTGTGTCCCATCTAGGTGTGGGGTACTGGTATTTGTATGCTATATTTCTTTGCCTGCATTTGCAGTTATTTATGTTTGATTTAGTTAGTAGTTAGTAGTTAAATTTTAGAATTTTTTTTTTAGATTTTGCATGAAATTGTTCTGATAGGCGGCATGGTATTATGACAAGAGTTTGTGCTAAAATCATTACTGTTGAGACGTTTAGGCTCTAAGTGTGACTCGCTATGTGATAAGTGTGTGGTTCAATTCCTTCAGCTGGTGGGTCAAGAGTCTATACTGCTCCCAATAAAGTTGACCATGTGCCTTGTGTGTGAGAGATTATAGTATATTCTGTGGTTGTGACTGATGCTAGAACTTGCCCGGTGTGTATGTAAAGCGAAATAAAGAGTGTGAGTTTAGGAGATGATTTAGGCATTTCTTTGGCAGCCTATTATTGTTTACCTTCTTTTTATCTACCCATGGACATTATCTTAGATAACCCCCTTTTGAGCCTTTAAGCCATTTTCTTTGTCAGCCTCATATGTAAGCCTAATCCATTTTTTTCAAGACCATAATTTGATCCAAATTCCTAAGTGCTTTAAATTGTAAAGTCATGTGACAAAATAAGAGGAAATTGGGTGAGAGTAATGCCTTAGAAGGTATTGGTACTTGAATTTGTTATGAAAAAAGAGTGGCTATCATAGAGGTGTGTTATAAAAAAAAGAAAAAGAAATTAAAAAAAAAGTTTATGATTAAATAAAAAGATAGTTATGTTTGAATGGAAAAATAGGTGAAAAGGGGTGATAGATGAAAGAAAGGTAGCAGGGTTGATTAAAAGAGAGTGTTAATGGCATAATGTGATGTATTAAAGCGCTTAGGAACTTAGTCACTATTTCTGGTCAAAATAGTCCTACCCGTCCCTTAGCCTACATTACAACCTGTAAAGACCTATTTGATCCTAAGCTTAGCATTCTGGTATTAGTGGAGCATTACACTAAGGGCAAGCCTATGGTCATCAGTTGCAACATATGAATTCTTTGTGAGAGTGAGAGCAAGGAAAATCTTATACCTATGTTTCAAAAAATGAAATACTTGTGAGTAATTATGGGTGATATATTGTGAGACACACATGGTTAATGAGTTTTAGGTAGTTGTGTATGATTCTTTGTGCCTTAACTTTTGAATACGAATTAACCATCATCACAAGTCTAGGTTGGAGGTTGAATTGTTTCTAGTAGTGATCAGAAAACTACTCCTTGTCGATAATTGTCATGCCTGTCTTGATGAATATTTTGTGCTGTTACTGTGAAACCCTAAGTAGATGTTTATATGGACATGATATTTTTTTCGAGGACGAACAAAGCTTTAAGTGTGGGGTGTTGATGTTAGGCGTATTTACACGCCTAAAACACCTTAATTGACCCATATTTTAGCTAAGTTTTGAGGACAAAATATATAATTCCTGCTCTTTTAGTCCTTTTTCCTGTAAGTGAGCTAACCAACGTGATTAGCAAGTTTTCAGGTATAAATGATGAAGATTTCAGCATTTTATGGACTGGTTGATGCCAAAAGAAGCTTCACGTAAGAAGGAAGGCAACTTTTGGAAGCCTATGGACTGAAAGTGATGCATGGAGAACTTGTCCCGGGCAAAAACAGCATTTCTAAAGACTTGGGGGATCAGCAGTAACTTAGTAGGATTAAGACAAGTATGCAGTAACCCAGTAGGACTAGGACAAGGATAAAAACCCTATTTCAATAGGACTAGGATATGGATGTTATATAAACCCTATTTTGCTGAACTTTTCAGCATCCCCCTTTCTATTCCTTCCCATTCTAATTAATTCTTATTGACTCATTCATTAATTCAAGTCTTTTTCATTCAACTTCCGCTCCTAATCCACGTCACAATTTTTAATAGAGAAAGACGCTAACTCGTGGGAAACACCTAGAGAAAAAATGTCAACCTTGTTGTGATGCAACACTTCTCTCCAACATGAGATCATTCTAGTTTTGCTATGATAATGATGCTTATTGTGATCTCCGTTGCACTCATGAGTAGCTAAACTTCTCTGTTAGGGTTATGGAAGCCTTATGATATACTATCTATTGCTATGAGTTTGTGAATTCTTGATACGTATGCTGCTTATATCATTACTGTCTTCATCTTAATTGAATTCTTGTGGTTGCAAACATATAGAATACGCCAGTATAGCATTAACTTGTTCAAAAGAAAAGTTACATGTCTGTAAAAGAGAGAATGACAAGGAAATAGGGCTACCAACCCCTGTTTAAAAGTTAGTGTCGTAACTGGATTAACCTCTTGGAGAATTCGTACCATTAGATACGCTTTAAGCTCGAAAGAGTTAAAGTGAGATAGTCTGTGATGGTCGAAAGACGCTAGGATTTACCATAGAATACGAATCTCTATAAGCGCATGCATGTCGGAATTCCGCATAACTCATAGCCAATAGATACGTAAAACTCATAAGGTGGACATAACCCTAACTTACAATTATCATTGATTAAAATCTTACTAAACATTCCGTTTTTACTTTGTTTACATTAATTCACGTAATAATTCAAAACCCCCCTTTCCGTAGAATTTTTGACCAATAGTTTACTAATATTTGCATACTTAGTAACCGACTATTCCCTGTGGGATTCGACACCTAACCCAGTTGGGTTCTATATTTGACAAGGACCGCTTACACTCTTACCAGAGCTGTAGTTTGAGCGTTATCAGAACCATAAGTTCGACACAACTATTTGGGATGCGAAAGTGGACATGGAGTTCAAGTATCTACATTGGTTCTTACGGAAACTCATGTGTAAGGTATATTCTCTTTATCACATCTTGGTTTCTAACTTGGTTAAAGGTGAGGAATGGTTCCTCTTGCATGTTTATTTCTAACTTCATTAGAGATCAGAGTGGAGGTGTTGGGGCGTAAATCATGCTTTGGGTATGTGAAGATTTTCTCTTCTTGGTTTGTGTTATTATCCTCTGTTTAGGTTGAAGGAAAGTTTGATATGTGCTAATGTTCTACCTCGTACTTATTCTTACCCTTACCCACCATTCGAGGATGAATGATCCTAGTGAGGGAAACTAAAACACCCTAGGATTCTAACCCTTAAAAAATTCCTTAAGTTTTGGACCTTTTGACTTGGTATGACTCAAGGGTACCAATTTAACCTTGAATATAACTTGTAGTCTGTCTTGAGGGTTCAAATGTACCCTAGGCAGTATGTTTGGCTTAGCTACTGCCTAAGATATGACTCATTAGGGTACGAATTATATATGAGCATACGAATGGTGTAGTGCAAGTCATATGGTGCATAATCATCTTAGTCTTGTGGAGTCTTCCCTAGATACGGTTGGTGGGTATGATTGGTGGTATCACTTGTACCCTTAAGGTACGACTAGGGAGGTGTGAGTCATATAAAAACCAGTAGGTAGGGTCTTGGAAAGCTCTTGGGTATGAGTTGAGGTACCACTCGTACCCTAGGATACGGATGGTAAAAGAATGTAATACCCCTAGACATTGCTTGTTTTAATTTTCAAGGGTAGTTTAGACATTTCCTACTTCTAAAACCTTATGTCCTCACATTACATATCCCTTGGTGGCCTTCCATAACACTTGTTAAAGGGTTTAAACACTCTAAATACTCTCTCAAACACTCTCTTGAAGATTGGAGGCTAGGGTTTCTTCATGTGTTCTTCAAAGGGCTCAAAAGTCAAGATTTCTTATATGAATCTTCGTGTATAAGGCATTTTCTCCTCCCCTCATTGTTATTTCCAACTAATGGCATGTGTATTGTGTTTTAAACATTGATTTATGGATCATGAATAGTGGTTTTCAAAGAATATGTTGAGGGTCTTGATGCATATGGTTTGGTATTGGTTTAAACTATGTTCTTACATGTTTTTGGTAATGGTTTGCATATGTGGTTATTGGTTGGTTGTGGTTTAACAAATGGGTATTGAGTAACCCTAATTATGGTGGTTTATGAATTGGTTTTGGTCTTGGTAAGGGTATGCCCTCAACATGTTTGATAAAATGCTTCAAAGAATGTTTTTACTCTATTGTTGAACTTTCATTGGGATTCTTTCATGATTTGGTAATGGAACTCTAAATGGTTTTGGATGGTTTAAATGGTTTAAATGGTTAAATGATATAAATACTTTAAATGCTTGGCATAGTCTAAAATGGTTTGGATGGTTTAAAAGGTTAAGGTTTTGGTGGTCATGGTTCGTCTATTTTGAAAACCTTGTGGGATACCTGGAAATTCCGCTAGTGAATGCATTAATGGAATTGGTTTATATGGTTTGGAAAGGTAAAAGGATAAATGGTTATGCTTGAGGGGTACATGGAATCCCCCAAGTGGTTTGATATGGTAAATAGAAGGGCACTTGAAAGTCCCCATAACCTATATGTGGTTGGCAATGATAGTACTTGCAAGTAAGGATTGGTATGACGATACCAATATTAATGGCCTTATTTAATAAATCGATAATGGTTTGGTTATTTGAAAATTAGTTTTAATTGGGCAATAATGACGGGATGTGTAGCAAAGTCATGGAAGGTGGAGGTCCCAGAGGGACCAAAATTGGAAACTCATATTTACCGATGTGAGGTTGCTCTTGGTGAACGTGTGTATTATGTCACACTACATTTTGGAGGATGTACTAGTCATACAAGGTATTCTTCCTTGGTCATATGTCTACATGCGCTGGGGCCCTTTCTGCAGGGAGAGTTAAACCCATATAGCCCATGAGTGGTTTAGTACAGTATAGCTACACAACCCAGGTAAAGGTTTTAAAGGCATGTTAAATCTAGTTTCCTTTCCCTACATGGTTATATATATGTATGCTTGTACGCATTATGGATGGTTTTACTTTTCTATGTAAGTGGAATTATTTTACCCTTATCCTGAGTGTATTCTAGTGTTCACTCACTAACCCGTCTTTGAGCGGCAGTATACCCATGTTATGTAGTGATACAAGTAAGACCACAAAGATGGATGCATGTGAGAATGTAATGAACCCGGGGCTTAGAGTGTGAGAGTGAAGGACTTAAAACACACCAAACCGACCCTAATTTCATACTTGGAGTGTAAAGAGGAGCCTTGGGACACAACAAGGTAACCCCTAAATATACTTGAAGGGAGCCTAGCTCTTAAAAGGGCATTTTGGACATTTTGTATTTTATTTGTAACGTAGTATAAATAGAACATTGTAGGGATTTTATACTTAGATTATTCATGATGTTTAATTCTTGAAACACAAAGAAACACAAGTCCTCTCTCCTTGAGGCACCAAAACCAAAATTAGGCATAGAGAGTGTGGAATTACTCTTGTTGATCTCATGGCATGGAAACATGATGCTTGGGAGGTGGATTCCAACCTTGTTTCTTTGTAAGAGATAGGTGAATGTTGTGTGTAGTGTTAAGAGTCCAAGAGTGGAATATGCTCTTGGGTTCTTAAGATTATACCTTCATTAAGTCTATCTAACTATCCCTTTACTTTTGTTGTAATCTTGTAGTAGTTTGTGTTCTTGTAACTACTTCTATTTCTTGTTAGTAAAACTGTGTGTTGTTACTATCTTGTTTTGTTGTCCATCTCACCATATTGTTGTTGTTTTGGTGTATTTTACACCTTCAATATCTTGTTTTTATTGTATTTTCATTGTTGTTGTAGTGAATCTGAGAGTGGTCACCAAAGGGGTCCTCGGTTCTTCAAACTTGTAGACTGATTTGGTATTTGTTTCATGTTTCCCTTGTACTTCTTGTATCATTTGGTATCAGAGTATGGATAGATCTTGTTCCTACAAGATCACTCTTGGGCTTGCTTGATTAAAAATTCAAAAAAAAATTATTGAAAAGCTGAAAAATAAAAAAAAAGTGCAATCTTCCCGTGCTGTGTTCTTGGCCGAGAATTGTGTTCTTGTTGTGTCTTGGTCGAGATTTTTGTTTGTCTTGAGTGTTTCTAGTGTTAGCTTTTTTCTTTACTAACACTTGAGTCCATATCAAAGTTTGAGCTTTGTTATTGTTGTCGTGAACAAGTAAGACCGTGTGGTAGACATTATTGTTGAAAAACTTGACTTGGCCATGTGTGTGGTTGTTGTTGTTGAAATGAGTGTTGTTGTTGTAGTTCTTGGTGAATATTTTTGTGTTCTTGAAGTTCTTTACAACCTTCATCTCTTGTTAAAACTGAAGACACAACACTAAAGAGACTTGGCCATTTGTTGTTGTGGATTGGAGTTGGCCATTGGAATTGTTGTTGTTCTTGAAGATTGTTGTTATTGTTCTTGGTGTGGTTGTTGTTCTTGAAGTTCTTCACCTTCCTTCATATATTGTTAGAACATAAAGTGAGTGCTAGATCCTAAAAGGTGAAGGAAAAAGGTGTATGTACTTGTTAGTCTTGAAAGACCCCCAACCACCAAAAGACTTTATATCACTTCTCAACTACTTTTCCATGATTTAAGGACCCATGTTTTAAGAAGTATAAGAAAAAGTCAAGTCTTGAAAATTGAAAAAGGCTTCAAGACTTGTTTTTCCTCCTAAAACAAATTTCACTAATCCAAATTAATTTTTGACCAATACTTGAATATTAGAGAATAACCACTTGATAAAACCGAACCAATATATGGCCACCACGTCATCATTGCTACTGTTCGCGCAATATTTTCAAGCTCAAATTTTAGATTTTTTAGTTTCATTTTGTTGCCTCTTAGTTTCGTTTAATTGATCCTAGTACTAAGTAACAAGCTAGTAAACTTCTACTAGGTTATCAGTTAGTTCTTGAATCTGTTGTTCGTGTCTACGTTTCTTTTGTGGTTTTTATCTTTTGTAAATTCATTGTATCTTGTTGGTTCAATTATGTAAGCCAATTTTCTTTGAGTCAACTCAAACAAAAATCTATTCCGGACCAAGGTAAACTCCTCCCTCAATCACTCACGAAGTACAAGCTGGCTTTCAACACTTGTGAAACCAAGTGTGAGGTAAAAATCGAGAGTGAGAGTGTGGTGAGGCATTTTTGAGCTAAAAAGTTTGTTTGTTTTGTTGTTCATTGTTGTCTTTTCTTAGGTACCATGGCTGCCACCAATCTCGATGCCATATTTGACCGCATCACCAACAATATTGAAGACATAAAATGGCACGTTGAAAGGCTACGCCAATTGGTATCCACACTTATCCCAAAAATCCAAAATCTAAGGTCCAAACACCTTGTGGTGAGAGCTTCCCAAAGGAAGTTGCTTCCCAAACTTGTGAAGGACTTTCACACCAAGGTAAAGATGAACGTACTCATGAACGTCTAGGTAAAATAGCTATCTCTTACACTTTGGTACAAGTGGATGATGAACGTGTGACTAATAAGCCGTTAAGTGTGAGTAGTAGCTTACCTACATATGAGTATATTTATTCCTTACCACTTGTGGATGATGTACATGTTGTGTGAGTGGATACACTAGTTGATCCTATAGATGACCGAATCAACTCTTCTAGTAAGATCGATTTGTGTCCACCTAGTGTTGAAGCTATTATGTTGAATGAAAGTACATTGTCGAGTGAAATTTGTATTGACCAACTTGTGTGTAAAACTTGCCCACCACTTGAGAATATGTGTGATATGATTAATGAGTCTCAAGTGAGTGAAGAATTTAAAAATGTTGGTCAAGAAAAAATGAGTGAACCCGTGAGCCTATGTTATTGTAAAGATTCTAATATTTGCTTGGCTCATAGGGTTAATCGTGTGCTTGACATATCTTTGAAACTTGATAATGATTCCTTAGGGAGTGAAATTTCCAAATCTGTCCGCGGGTTAGATCATTCACTCTTTAGGTACAATATCTTGTTTGAAGGTAGTTTAAACACTCCTAATAGGCCTAGTGGTGAAAATGATGGTATAGCTTGCCTTGGAAGCTATATCCTATATGCTAACCCACTATGATGTGACAACATTCCTCCTAAAGATAGAAATCTCTTCTTGGAAGATGAGAGTACTCTTAAGGCTAAGAAATGTGTGGTCTTGGAAATTACTTCTTTTTCTACTTTGTGTGGCTTTTCCGAGGACACCATAGTAGAAGTAGAATTGAATGCCACCTTTCTCTACTCTCTCTTTACTTATGATGATGTGTATGCCAATGTAGAGGGTAGGCCTTGTAGTTATGGTAAGGATTACGGGAAATGGGTGTGTTGTTTAGACCTGTGTCTATGGCCACTCTTCCCATTTGATCCCGGTGCCATCTTAGGGTGGGGAAGATTTACTCTTGGCTTAGGTGCGTTTCTTTTAGGTACTTATCAGAGCCAAGTCCTTGGTGAATTTGTCGATGGATTCATAATGTTTAACACTAAATACTCTTGGTTATATGTCAAATATGAACCACCTTGGCATGTCGAGACTTGTTCTTGGCCGAGACTTGAACTCAAAGGGTCCTCGGTTTCTTTTTTTGGTGTGGGCTGTTTTGAGTGTTTTAAGTGCATACCATTATTGTTTATTTTTGCTAATCCTAACCCTCATGTCATGAGGAAGTGTGCTTGTTTGTCTCTCTTTGAATTCGTAAGGCATGGATTCGAGGTCGAATCCTTTTTAAGGAGTGGAGGATGATACAAGTACGACCACAAAGATAGATGCATGTGAGAATGTAATGAACCCGGGGCTTGGAGTGTGCGAGTGAAGGACTTAAAACACACCAAACCGACTCTAATCTCACACTTGGAGTGTAAAGAGGAGCCTTGAAACACAACAAGGTAGCCCCTAAATATACTTGAAGGGAGCCTAGCTCTTAAAAAGGCATTGTAAACATTTTGTATTTTATTTGTAACCTAGTATAAATAGAACATTGTAGGGCTTTTATACTTAGATTATTCATGATTTTTAAGTCTTGAAACACAAAGAAACACAAGTCCTCTCTCCTTGAGGCATCAAAACTGAAATTAGGCATAGAGAGTGTGGAATCACTCTTTTTGATCTCATGGCTTGGAAAAGTGATGCTTGGGAGGTGGATTTTGACCTTGTGTCTTTGTAAGAGATAGGTGAACATTGTGTGTAGTTTTAAGGGTCCAAAAGTGGAATATGCTCTTGGGTTCTTAAGATTATACCTTCATTAAGTCTATCTAACTATCCCTTTACTTTTATTGTAATCTTATAGTAGTTTGTGTTCTTGTAACCATTTCTATCTCTTGTTAGTAAAACTGTGTTGCTCCTATCTTGTTATTGTTGTACATCTCACTATATTATTGCTGTTTTGGTGTATTTTACACCTTCAATATATTATTGTTATTGTATTTTCATTGTTGTTGTAGTGAATTCGAGAGTGGTCACCAAAGGGGTCCTCGATTCTTCAAACTTGTGGACTGATTTGGTGTTTGTTTTATGTTTCCCTTGTCTTTCTTGTATCAGTCAATGTCCTTGAAGAACTAATATTATCATCGAAAATCTATACCACATGCAAATTAGCATTTGATAGTTCTCCTAAGGATGGTCTCACTTTCATCCATCAATAATATCCATAGTTGTTACCATTCTCATCTTCGAATGACCGCTTGTTAGGAGCTTGATGGGGAAGTATTGGCACCAATCTCTTCTTCTTGAACTTATTCATGTGAAGGTTCCTTAGTCTTTTCTATAATTCCTTTGGACTTTAAAGTGAGAGGCAAGTTCACAACTAATGCCTCTCCCTCACATTCTTGAGGTGCGTCAGTACTAGGACCCATAACATTCACTAGAGATATTATATGATCTTCTAGAACACTCCCATGCACCTTTTCCCACCAACACATATAATATGATGATAAGAATTTCTTCAGTTTGGAATCACTAGGGGGAATATCGCCTTGGCTATGGATTTAGCCAACACACAAATGTGTGTAAGTCTCAACCCCTCTTCTAACGAAGCTTCCCAAAAATCTTGATCTAGTAAGCCAATGAAATCTTGAAAAAACCCAAATTGATGGCTCAATCTGTAGGGACTATATGACTCAATAATAAAGGCATTCCCTTTCCTTAAAGCAAGATTTTTTGAGCGAATGCTCATAAAGAAATTCGATAGGAATTCTGTGGTATTTCCATCATCATGGCAGTGACAGGCTTGAGGCCTCTCGAATAATGTTCCATGCCAAGAAATATTTTATCCTCCATGTATATGTTTTCTTGGTTCTTCCTTACCGTAGTACCTAGAAGCACATTCACCAAAATATCCAGCCATGAGAGGATCGCTTGGTCCATCTGCCAATGGAAAATGAGTTTTGAAGTAGCAAGCCAACAATCCATATACGTAATGAACTGGGAAGCATGCCTGAACAATATCAAGTCGCGGGCATTCAGATATTTTGTTTATTCCCCTATAGTTACTAGCTAACACCAAAACTGAAAAGCTAACTCTATGTCCACTTGCTAAATGAAAGGCAACCCTGAAGACTCATGGACAGATAACATCTCCTTCCTTCATAGGAAACACAAACACACACAACCAGCAAGACAAAAAGGCAGCCAATTATGTATCGTCCTTCGTGTGACTCATAACTCCTAGCTTATGAAATTTGCCTTCTACTTCTTCAGATGATCAATTAACAACCTTGTCAAGCTTTCCAGTCGAGTTATATAATGATTGCAGATGAATGGATTTTTTCTCTCTTCTTGGCAGAGGTAGTTCGTATTTAGAAGCTTTCTTACACCATAACTTTGTTCATTTGCTTATGATTGTTAACAACTAATTTTTTCCCTCCACAACTAAGTTTAGTTCCCAATTTTCTTTGATTTCTAAATAAAATTATCATATTTATTTTATCTGAATAAAAAAATTTCAAAGAATTTATCAGAGTAATTTTTCCATTTTAAGTAGTGATTATATATCATTGTATTTAATTATACAAAATTATATAATTTTATTACTTAAATATTTATTTTATGGAATATTAGATTTTAATCAAAGCTTATCTTAATAATTAATTCGAATGGGTAAAATCTTGATTAAAATATGATTTGTTCTAAAAAATCATTTATTTGAAGAAATATTTATTTGATTTTATCTAATTAAGAAGCTCGAGAGTAAAGGAAGTATTAATTCGAATTGAATTTAAATTTAATTTAGTCAATCTATTAGATTCAGCCATAATTGAAATCAAATTTGTCATAATTGTAATACAATCTGTCAATTGATTTTCAATATGATTAAAATTAAATAAATTTGGCTAAATTTTAAAACACAATTAGGGTTATAATTTAAATAACACCAAAATCCCCAAAAAGGACCTAAATCTACCCATTCAAATTGAATTTCAAATTTGTACTAGATAGTGCAATTCCACCTCAATCTTGTCCTTTTTCTAATTTGAATTTCAAAATTTATATTAGATTGTATAATTCCACCTCAACCTAGTCTTTTTTTCAATTTAAATTTCAAATTTGTACTAGATTGTATAATTCCACCTCAACCTTACCCTTTTTTCAATTTGAATTTCAAAATTTATACTAGATTGTACAATTCCACCTCACATTATTCTCCAACAAACCTTACCCTCGATTTAGAAATTATCAAAACACCCCTAAATTCTTTCTCCCACATTGGTGGATTCAAGAAATTGAATCTTCATCCTTTCCTATAAATATTACTACTCTTTTGGTAGAAGGTCAAGTCTCAAAGAGTGGGAAAATTTTTTGAGCAAATAGTTAAATTTCTTTTCTTTAGAAAAAAATTTCAAGTTGTAGTCTAATCAAGGTTCTTTAAAGTTCACTTTTCGGTGGTGATCAAGACTCTGACGAAAGCTTGAAGTCTCGTTTTGCTTCCCCAAAAAAGGTAAAAAAAACCTTTCCCCTTTTAGTTTTATTATCGATTTCTTCTTCATCTCCTTCTTCTTCGTATTTCGTAGTCATAATTTTATTTGCTGGGATTATTTGTTGTAGACGAGCTTGAAGGCCATAGGACGTTGTGGTAATGATATTATGATTATTTTCATGTTCATGGTATAAAAATGAGCTAACAATAGTTGAACCTATTTCTTTGGCTTTATTTTTATGATTATTATGTATAAAGTTTTGATCTTTGCTTAAAAGACATACTCATGCCTTGTTTAAATTTATTGTTGGCAGATATGTTTGTTTTTAGCATGTAAAGTTGTTTGCTTTATGTTGAAAAGAATAGTTAATACTGACTGTTTCACCTTCTTGATTTTATTCTTTTATTATTATGGATAAAATTTCAATATTTACTTAAAAGACGTACTTATGCTTTGTTTAAATTCATTGTTGGCGGATATATTTATTTTTAGCATGTAAAGTTGTTTTATTTATGTTGAAAAGAGTAGTTACTATTGTTTGTTTTGCCTTAGTAAAATAGTAATTGGTTAAATTAAGAACTTGTCATTTGTTTGCTAATTATTTTAATGAATTTTAAAATCCTCATATGAGAGATGAAGTGCTAGCTTTATTCTCCATCCAAGATGTTTATTCCTCTTTTTTTCGGCATGTTGTTTTGTCAAAATGATTAAAAAGTTCTGATTTTGTGGCTAAATAGAGTTATTTATATATTTTCAAGTCATGCATAGTATGATTGTTGAGTGATATTTCACTTTTAGAGATGCTAACATTTTATTCTAATTTTATAACTCCCTTCGGATTGTTATATGTGCTCTTTGTGTGTGTAATGACTTGGTTTGTGTCTCTCTTTGATTCATAATATCAAAAGAGAATCAACGATATCTTATAAACATAAACCATATGTTATTACATATTTTCCCTAAAGTTGGCCATAATTTGGATGTATCAATCATCGTTAATGTCGCCTTAGTTGGAGTTTAAGGATTCCCTTTCTTAAAAGTTAGCCTCCACCTTCTTCTTTGTTTTATGGGTTAATTTTCTTTTTGTTGGATAATTTTATTTGTTTTGATATCGCGGTTTATTGTTTCTTTATGCTTGAAAATGATATTTTTCCATTTCATCATTTATCTATTAAGTGCAAAATTTTCGAACACGTATTAATTCCCATATCTTTTTCTTTGCATGAATCTGTTTTGGAGTCCAAATGAACTTCTTTCCTCTTGCATTTCATAATGCGCTAATGAGGCCACCGCTCGAGTCAAGTCTGAAGTTTAAAACCAAAGTTGATTATATGGCGTGTGGGTGAAAGAAGATAGAAGAAGAAGAAGAAAAATAAGTCAAAACCCATTGATGAGGTCGCTAAATGACATGAAAAGTCTCGATTTTTACTATTGTCTTGTTCTTTATTTATTTGTTCATTCATTGAGCCTCTAAGAAAAAGTTGTAATTCGATACAGGTGAAGCAGATTTTGGGCCTCAAAGGTCCAAAAACTAGGTTAAGACCGGTTATGGGCCAAAAGCCCAAGTATTTAGATTAGGACAAGTTAGAATGGGCCAAAAGTCTAAATTAGCTTAGGCTAGGATTTATGGATTCAGGCCTAATAGATTAAGTCATTTAGTCTCCCTCTTTCCCCTTAATATGCTAATTGTTCTTAGTTTTCTTATACTTGGTTAAACTTTTTTGCTAAGTTGTCAAAATTTATTTTGCACAAATCTTAAAGACAATTTTTGTCACAACCCGAGCCGAGGCCGTGTCCGTGATGAGCATTCCGAACTATGAAGGCTTAGGATAGATTATGGGCCAAAAGCCCAAGTATTTAGATTATGACATGTTAAATTGGGCCAAAAGCCCAAATTAGCTTAAGACGGGATTTATGGATTTGGGCCTAATGGATTAAGTCATTTAGTCTCCCCCTTTCCCCTTAATATGCTAATTGTTCTTAGTTTTCTTATACTTAGTTAAAAATTTCCGCTAAGTCATCAAAATTTATTTTGCATAAATTTTGAAGACAATTTTTGTCACAACCCGAGCCGAGGCCATGGTCGTGACGAGCGTTCCGAGCTATAAAGGCCAGGGCGCCCTTCTCTATCTGGACATCATGCATGCCATTCATATACAATAAAGATATGTGAAAAAGATAATAAAGACAAAAACAAGGTCAATCACTTAGTTCAACTGAACAGTACAAAATTTGAGTTCATAACATTTAAAAACATACGACACCAGTCTGTGAAATCTCTAACAAAGTAAAAATCAACATCTGTCTAAAGAATGGTACAAGGCCCCCAGTCAGACCATAAAGTGAAATCAATTAATACAATCTTTAGACTCAGCATTCCGGAATAGATAAGGCTCACAAACTATAACTTTTGACTCACAAGTCTACTGATTAGCGGGACCCCGGGACTGTGCCTCAGATCCTGAAATATAGGGGTCAATACAATTGTAATAGTATGTGAAATAATAAAAAAATAGCATATTTTATTACACAATATTGACGAGAGCATTTTGTAAAACATTACATAAAAGATAAGTAAAACACTTCGGCAAAATTTAGAATTTTTCAAAGGCTTTCTTGAATCAAGACTCATACTTTATCTTACTCCTAAGATAGATGGTACACCTTATGTTTCTACAATCCCACGGGCTATATGAAATCTGCCTTTGACTCGATGGCCAAGCTCTCAATCCAAGTACGCTGCAAGAATTTGAGTCCTAATTTTTATTCTAGTATACCAATGTCTCAAGGATAAGTATACATTGGCATTGACCAAATCATATCACCTGAATTGACGAACTCTGTTTTTACTAATGACCCCTTACACTCAAATGCTTTCTTCGGGTAACCATCTACCTCTCTTTAAACCCAATTCCAGTTCTTTAAAAATACGCTTCATATGAAAAGTCATTCAATGCTTAAAATTGTAAGGGCATATCATCACCGGCTATAGAATTCAAGGATACCCAATGTCTACCACTTCAACCTATAGTACTACTCCAGAAAAATTTAGTGTTCTAAATAGTGTTTATAACATTCTTAGGTGGATTCATCGCTGACAGACAATGAATTGGTATACTTTGTAGCACATGCTTGATAAGAACTGCTCTACCCCTATAAGACAACAACTTCCCTTTCCAGGATTGTAACATGGAACTTATCCTATTCATGATATGATGATAGTGCACTTTATTCTTCCTCATATAGAATATAGGACATCCCAAGTAATTGAAAGGAAATTGTTGCCTCAAAATACTATAGCAACTTCTACCATCACCACTACTCCATTTGAAACACCAGGGTGCACATAGATGGAAATTTTTTCCTTATTGATTTTCTGCCCTGATACTCTTTCATATCTTTCTAGGGTAGAATTCACCATCTGTAAGGTGCTTAGTTCTGCCTTACAAAAAATAATCATATCATCTGCAAATGCAAGGTGATTTAGCTTAGGAATCTCCCTGGGCATCCCAAAAGGCTTGAACTCATTGTTAGACAATAGTTTCTTCAATCCCCTAGATAGAATCTCAGCTGCAATGATAAACAAAGTTGGTGACAAAGGATACCTTGTTTAAGACCTCTGGTGGATTTAAAGAAACCCTTTGGTTGTCCATTTAACAGAATGGAATACCAATTATTTACCAAAAGCCTGAATAACATATCTATCAATAGTTCACAAAAACCTAACTTCCTTAGGACTTTAGCCATAAATAACCATTCTACACTGTCATAAGCCTTTATCATATCAAGTTTTATAACTATATTAGGAATTTTACCCCTCGTTCTAATCTCAGCTACAATCTCTTGCACCACTAATATATTTTCAGCTATGCTCTTTCCTTGCACAAAACCATCTTGCTCTTTAGATACTATGTGAGGAAGAATTCCCTTAATTCTTTCATGAATAATTCTAGAGAAAATTTTATTCACAAAATTACTAAGGAAAATTGGTCTTAGATCTAAGAAAGTATTTACCACTAACTTCTTTATAAGTAAAACCAAATTAGAATGAGTGATAAATTTAGGAAGATCCTGACCACAGAAGAAATCTATAACCATCTGGTGTAGGTCATCTGCAACAATACTCCATGCATCCTGGAAAAAAGCTCCAATCATCCCGTCAGGACGTCAGCACTGTTCCTGTTTAATCCCATAACTGCTTGCTGAACTTCCTCTAATGTGGGGATCTTTTCAACACTTTATTATAATCATCAGTGACTAACCTGGTTAGCTCATCTAACATTGTAAAACCTTCTGTATCCTCCTTCTTTTCAAATTGTTTCTAAAAGAAAACTTCTGCTGCTTTAGCTATTTCCTTCTATTTGTCCAACCAAATTCCCTCGCATTCTGAATTCTATTTATCTTTAATATGGCCCTTCTCCCCTTGACTATAGTACGGAAAAACTTAGTATTCTTTTCTTCATCTTTAAGCCATTCAAAACCAGTCTTCTGTCTCCAATACTCCTTTTCTCTTTTCAGTTGAGTTGCTAGCTATGCTTGAGCATGTGACAAACTTGATCTATCATTACCAGATGGCTCCATTTCAAATTGCTAATCTCTTACCTTAATTACTTCTTCCAGAGTGGCAATCTCTTAGAAAATATTTCCAAAAGTTTGCTTACTCCATTCAGTAAATGCATTCTTAGTTTTCTTCATCTTTGGTAAAATTTGATAAAGGGATTTCCTTCACATTCAGTATTCCATATTACCTTGATAACATCTAAACATGACTCTTTCTTTAACTAAAAGTTCAAAAATCTGAATGGTTTGATCAGTTGTTCACATGATGTGCTAAGCTTTAGCAACATTGGAGCATGGTAGAGCCACTTCTTACTACGTTTTCCAATTCCAAAACTGGAAATAACTCCTGCATTTTATCATTAACCAGAAATCTAACCTTTTAAAAATATAGTCTTCATCCAATCTACCATTCCACCATGTAAACTTGCCTCCTTTGAAATCACAATCATCCAGATTACACATGCTAATATAGTGATTGAAGTCATCAGTCTCATCTACTGTTACCTGCAGTCCACCAAGCTTTTCCTCCTCACTTCTAATCATATTAAAATCCCTTCCTACTAACCATGGGTGTTCATATTATTAACAGTCTCCCCCAAAGAATCCCACAATAATAGTCTTTCCATCTGACTATATTTTGCATATACTAAATAACATAAACATTTACCCTAACAGATTGATCCACTAGCTTAAGAGTAATTAGTTGTTCCTCATCCCTTATTAAAGAAAAATCAATAGAATAATCCATAAAAGCCCATATTTTGCATAATCAATTCACCACTATATGTTGTATACCCAATCTTCTTTTATAATCCTCTACTAAATGACTCTTTTGAAAAGGTTCCATTAGACCTATAAAACCAAAATATAACCTTCAATGCATTGTAATCAACCTTGTAAATGATTTCTGTGTGTTAACTGATCTAATATTCCAAATTAAAGTATACATTTTGATAATGATTTCAACATGAGACTCCTTGTCTGTATTTTGCTTGCACTTGTCTTTTTATTATTCCTCTGTCTTTTTCCATGCTTTTGATTCAAAGATTGAGCTTGTTCTGGTGATAAGTACCCTTCTTTTGTAGCATTTTCAATATTATCCTCCATATTGTCCTCATCCAAATCAGCTTTCTTACTATTGACCAACTTCAGAGAATTACTTGTATCCATCCTTTTAATCTGTATGCTCATACTACACAAGGGCCAATTCTAAATTATTACTTCTCTTCAATTCAGCATGGTTCGGCACTATTTTCTCCTGATTATCTTGATTGTTATTAGGCACTTTTATTGTTACTTCTCCTGTTACTACATCCTCCTGATTATGAATTTGACCTTGTTGATTTTCTTGTTTGTTGTTCTGCATTTCCTTTTCTTTTTCTTCTCTATTATTCTCTCCACTTTCTCCCTATTCTTCTATTGCACCCATGCCAAAGCTTCTATTCACCTAGTTTTTAGTGTTTTTCTTCTGCTGCATGCTGGAAGTTTTATTTTGATTTTCCTGCTGGTCTTGATTTAAAGCCTCAAATGAATTTGACTTCTGTATATCATCAGTCTTATCTCTAACCTACCCAACTATATGGCCAAATCTATCTTTTTTGTACTTGTTCTTCCTGAGTAACCATTGATTACTATTATTCTCCCGTGCTATTATTTGGACTTGTTCCTTTTGATGCTTCTCTTTTTCTTTGCCATATTCTTTTCTTCTTTTTTGCTCCTAAATCTTTTCATACATTTCTGGGTGAATATTCTAGCATGGATTTTCATCATGACCTTGCAAACAACATTCCTGACAGTATTTGGGCTTATGGTCATATCGAATACTTGTCCACTTTGATTTAATCTTTCCACTTACATCATTTTCTTCATTGATCTTTACCCTGTGAGGTAACTTAGCCACCAAGTCAACTTCAATCTTCACTCTTGCACAACTTGTCCTTGTGTGATTTTTGTTGCCATATCCACCATCAAAGGCTTTCCAAATGCTGAAGCAATTGAAAAAATTGCTTCTTTGGCAAAGAAGTTTAGTGGTAGATCTGGCATGGATATCCATGCAATTACAATTGTTGTTTCAACATCTGGTTCAAACCCAGGGTCCCATTTAAGAGTCCTCATTTGCCAATATACATCATTGGCCTTAATATGAATAGCTATAGTCGATAACAAATTAACATAATCCTCTAGCTGATTAAATCTTATCAAAACATGCCTTGAATCCAATACCTCTATTATACAGTCTCCTTTTATGCCACACTAATTAGGGATGATTTCCATAAAACATTAATCTTCAGCCTTCCATAAGAAAATTTACCAATGACTGTATATTATAGATTCTCTTGTATAATTAAAGTTTGAACTTCAAATGATTTCTATGTCACTATTTGCTCCCCATGCACCATTATGAATGGTTTAGGCAGAACTTTGTTATTTTCATGCATGTACGACTTTGTTTTCAATAGATCTGCATATTTTGGTGCCACACTTTGTTTCTTATCTCCTTCCTCTTAGTTGTTTTTCATATTTCTATTCGGTGGATTAGCTCCACTGGAGCTAGTAGCCATGATTGAATCGTACAAAAAGAGTTTTTTGGATTCGCCTCAATTAGGGTGTTTTTTGCTTAATAAGTTAATATTTGTATTATGGTTTATTAGCCTGCCTCTCCTTAACTTCAGTACATAAGGTGGATATAGCTATTTTATGAACAATTACTCCTCCATCTTCGGAATCCAGAAGTCGAACTCCTAGATTTACAAGCTAATAAATATCTTTCACCATCTCCCTCTTCCCTTTCTCAACATGAGATAAACATCCCATTGACAACCTGCTAAGAGCATCAGCCATAACATTGGCCTTTCCTAAATAATAGTGCAGGGTCATGTCATAATTTTTTAACAATTCTAACCAATGCCTTTACCTGAGATTCAGCTCTTTCTATAAGAAAACATACTGTAAACTTTTATGATCAGTAAATATATCTACATGCACCCCATACAAATAATGTTTCCAGATCTTAAGTACAAACACCACAGCCACTAACTCTAAGTCATGAATGGGATAACTCTTTTTATGCACTTTCAACTACTTAGATGCATAAGCCGTCACTTTACCATATTGCATAAGCATACACCCAATTGCCACTCGGGATGCATCACAATACACAACAAATCCCTCTACACCCTCAGGAAGGGTCAAAACTAGCACGGTAGTCAACTTGTCTTTCAGTTTCTCAAAGCTATTCTTACAAGATTCGGACCACAAGAATTTCTCTTTCTTCTAAGTCAATTTAGTAAGTGGAGCAGCTATGGAGGAAAAACTCTCTACAAACCTTCCGTAATACCATACCAAACCTAAGAAGATCAAAATATCGGTTAGATTCGTGGGTTTGGGCCATTTCCTCACTGACTCAACCTTTTGGGTGTCAACTTTGATCCCCTCGCTAGAAACAATATGCCCCAGAAAAGTAATAGCACTAAGCCAGAATTCACAATTAGAAAACTTCGAATATAACTCATGATCTTTGAGGGTCTGAAGGATGATTTGGAGGTGATTGGCATGATCCTCATCATTCTTAGAATTAACTAAGATATCGTTACTAAAGACTATGATGAACAAATCCAGAAACTGATAAAACACCCTATTCATAAGATCTACGAAAGTTGCGGGAGCATTAGTCTATCCGAAAGACATAATTATGAATTCATAATGACCATATCAGGTTTGAAAAGCTATCTTGGGAATGTCAGCCTCCCTAACCTTCAACTGATGATACCCCAAACGGAGGTCTATTTTAGAGAAACGTTTGGAACCTTGGAGTTGATTAAATAAATCATCAATTCTAGGAAGAGGGAATTTATTTTTAACAGTGACCTTATTTAGCTGATGATATTCTATCACATATGGAGAAAGCTGTCTTTCTTATTAATGAAGAGTACAGGTGCAACCCAGAGAGAAACACTAGAGCAGATAAAGCCCTTGTCAAGAAGATCCTTCAACTGTTCTTTCAACTCTTTCAATTATGCAGGAGCCATTCTATATGGCAGAATTGAAATAGGACACTTGTCCGGCAACAAATCAATACCAAAATCTATCTCTTTGGTAGGTGGGATCGCTGAGAGATTATCAGGAAAAACTTTTAGGAATTTATTCATTACAGGGACAAACTACAGAGAAGGACTTTTGGTACTAGAATCTTTGACCCAAATAAGATGGTACAAACAACCCTTTAATATAAGCATTCACGCTCTAAGATAAGATATGAACTTCCCCCTAGGTTTTAAGGATTACCCTTCCCAATCTAACACTGGTTCATTCGAAAAGGAGAAAATGACTTTTTGGGTCTTATAGTTTAGTGTAGGATCAAATAACGCATACACATTACGAAAGAAAATTTCTAACATACCAGTAATAATGTATGGTGAAGCCTCTGCATCCTGGTGGTTAGACAGAGCATATAACTAGTTACGACTGCTCCCAGTAGCTGAAGTATTACCCTAGGGTAGTGGTGGTGGTGGTGCAGAGTTATCTTGGGACCTAGCGCCCTCAACATTCCCTCTAATAGTGGAGGAGTGCTTCTTGAAATTACCTAACTGGCCATAAGTATAACATACGCTCTCATCATAGATAAACCTTCCTGGATGGTTTCTCCCATAATTTTTGCAACGAGGATACGACCAAAGTGGTTGGTCCATACTCCCTTGGGACTGAGTACCCTATAATCTCACTCTACTGTTGGACTTACAATTCTAAAATCGTCGATCAACTGGAGGTGGAGGTGCTGGGGTGCTGGTTGAAGACTAAGAATTACTCCAAACTTCTTCTTCGACAATTTATTATCCCAATTATTATCGCTTTGCTGCTGGCTATTATTCTGGTTAGTAAACCTGGCCCTCTTAGCCTGCCTGTCTCTCTCTCTTGCCTCTGTCAACCTTTTTTTCTACTCTTTAACTTATTGCATATGAACAAACAATCTGGAGAAATCTATATCTCTATTCAGCATTGCTCCCTTCCATTCCAACACCAGATCATTCGAGAGACTGGATGTAAACTTCCTCGTGTGAGCGCTCATGTTACCTACCAACTCTGAAGCATACTTAGATAGCTGGGTCAACTTCAAGGTATACTCCTTAATACTCATTTTTTCTGGCTTCAAGTTCATAAATTCTTCATCCTTTGACTCCTTTAATTCCTGAGGAAAGAAATGGTCCAGGAAGGCTTCCATAAACTCACCCAACACAGAAGGATCAACATCACTACCCTTCAAATCCTCCTATTCATTACACCACAAATTGGCCACATCCTTTAGCTGGTTGGCTGCCAACTCAACCCCTTCAACCTCATTCACATGTATAACTCTACAAATTTTCTCTAACTTATCAATGAACCCTTGGGGGTCCTTCTCAACCTTTGTGCCAGTAAACATAGGTGGGTTCAGCCTCATAAATTCATCAAACCATGTAACCTCAGATGAACCAGAAACAGAACCCATATCTTCAGACCTACGAGCCTGAGAGGCCACCAACTGAGCAATCAGATAGATGGACTGTCAGAATTCAGCATTCAAAACTTCCCTCTAAGGAGGTTGGGGATGATTAACACCAGTCTGTAGAGCCCGAGGTAGACTAGTCAGAACTGGTGAAATTCCCAGAGTAGCAAAAAACTCTGGGGTACAAGCTCTATTATAGGTCTGCATCCCATGAGTGGGACGGACATCCTCAGCTTAGGTGTTTTGTTTATTGGTCCTATGAGGAGGTATGATCAATTCTTTGAAATATAGGGAATCATTGTTAGAGGACATTCAAACTCTACAGCATGGACTAAATCATGAAAGAAAGAGAGACATATTCCTAAATGCCTTATAGCCTCCAACTTATAAGTGTGGTGCGCTACACTCCTATAAATAGGACTCTACCTAACATGATTTTGAATACACCCTGGGACCAGGAACCATGCTCTGATACCAAGTTTGTCATGACCCGAGCCAAGGCCTTGGCCGGGATGAGCATCCTAAACTATAAAGTCTCAGGCGCCCTTCTCTATCTGGAAATCATGCACGCCATTCTTATACTATAAAGATATGTAGAAAATATAACAAAGATGGAAACATGGTCAATCACTTAGTTCAATAGAACAGTACAAAATTTAAGTTCATAATATTTAGAAACATACGGCACCCATTTGTGAAATCTCTAACAATGTGAAAATCAACATCTATCTAAAGACTAGGATAAGGCCCCCAGTCAGACCATAAAGTGAAATAAATTAATACATTCTTTTGCCCAGGCCTTCTAGATTAAATAAGGCTCACCAACTGCAACTTCTGACTAACAAGTCTACTAATTAGCGGGACACCAGGATTATGCCTTAGATCTAAAATATAGGGGGTCAATACAATTGTACTGGTATGTGAAACAATCCTAACTAGCATTTTCTATTACATAATATAGACGAGAGCATTTTGTAAAACATTACATATAAGATAAGTAAAACACATGGGGGAAAATTTAGAGTTTTTCGAAGGCTTTCTTGAAATCAAGACTCACGCTATATCTTACTCCTGAGATAGATGGTACACCCTATATTTATACAATCCCATGGGCTATATGGAATCCTCCCTTGACTCGGAGGCCAAGCCCCTAATCCAAGTATACCAAGGATGGAGTCCTAATTACTATTCTAGTATACTAATGTCTTAAGGACAAGTATACATTAGCATTAGCCAAATTATATCACCCAAATCGACAAACTCAGTTTCAAGTGATGAGCACTTACACTTAAACGCTTTCTTTAGGTAACCATCTACCTCTCTTTAAGGTCAATTTTAGTTCTTTAAACAACATGCTTCATATGCAAAGTCATTCCATGTTTAAATCTTAAGGGCATGTCATCACCGGGTATCGTCATACCCAGACTTGCAAGTCAATATCATATCAAATTCACAGCCCCTCTTAGTCAAAACATGCACATGACCACCAAAGATTTATAACATCACAATAGAATTATCACTTTGAAATCTCAAGAGAACTTATGCAATTATCCTTTTTTTGCAAAATTCAAAACATGCGGCGGTCATGTCAATTTATTTAATCACATCCAATTCTTTTCTTTTAATGCAAGAATGATGTATAGCAAGAAAATCTCTCTCATCATATCATAAACCATGTCAAACACCATGATATTGAGAAACTTAACTTACTTTCATTTCTTAATTCATGTATTCAAAATCTCTCACAATGCAACAAGTGATTTATTTTGCAACAAAAGAGGGAATTCATTGTTCATGCTCTCAATTAAACATTTCAAACTATATACGTATATACATAATGGTCGATATTCGATTACCACAAAAAGAGTTCAACCCAATACGTATATTTTCATCAAAATGGTTTAATAACATGCTTTTTGAAACAATATTCAAAAACCTTAATTTGAAATATAATTAAAAATCCTTATATTTGATAAAATCCATTCCCATGGAGTTTTAAAGATAGTACCACATACCTTAGGTCTTTAGGTTCAAAGAATAAAACCCTAGCCTTGACTCTTTTCTTGATAATCTTGACTTAGAAGATGAATTCTTGATCTTTAGGAGAGGAGTTAGGGTTATTATTCTTGATGGAATTGAGTAATTATAGGCATATAGTGCCCTAATAATTCTTTAATCAGTTGTTAACATGACTTAGGGCCTTAGGTAAAAGACGAGACTGCCCCTCAAATTTAAAATTTACAACTGAAATGTCGATTTAGCCTTTACCGCAATGCGGTGATGCCCTCATAATTATACTCACCGTGACGCGGGGCAATTGCTGTGAGTCACAAAAAATGACGATTGTTGTTTTGCTCTTCACCACGATACGGTGAAGGTCTCACCGCGACGGGGTGAAATCGTGGTAACTTTCTATTTTTAATTTTCAAACACGCGTTGAACCCCATTTGAAAAATCTAAAACTTACTCGAGACCTGTTACTTACAACCCTAAACATGACTCAACTCAAAAATCTACGTCTCAGGGTTGGAAAGGTCAATTTAGAAATCATAAAAGCTTAGGAGCTTAAAATATGACTAAGTCCTTTTGACACTTAGAAATCTTTCAGGTTGTTAGCTCTTTAAGCACGCTACTAAGTGTGGTATCAAGTCAAAAATGCTACGGGGTGTTACAATTTTTCCTTAATCATTTTCTTTTCAAAAAACAATTTTCCTTTTTAAAGTTAGTCAAAAAAGTTATTTTCAAATAGTCGGATAACATAAGTTAGTGGATACTCTTGGTGCCTTAACAACCTTACAAGAGTTTTAATAGGAACCACTTACTCAGAATTTCTAAACTTAAAAGATTTTTCCTATTTTGAATCTTTTAAGTAATATTTTTAGGTTTTATTGATATTTTCTCAAAAATCAAGTTGCGACTCTGTGATTTCTTAAATTATTTCAAACTTTTCTTTAAGGTTTCAAAATATTTTAAAAAGTTAAAAAATAATATTTTCCAAACCCTTTGAGGGAAAAATAAAAATGGCGACTCTGCTGGAGAGTTTAAGTAGGTTCTAACCAAATATTTGAATTAACTTCTTTGACTAATTATTAAACTGTTTATGTGCTTATATGTTTTAATTCTACAAAATTTAACTATTGCATTTCATGGCATAATCCCACATGATGATTAATAAACTATTCGAGGGTTTCGTAGATGTCCCGGTCCTTTTATCAATCCCAAATCAAGTGTTGGGAAAATGACAGTTTACCAACACGGTGGACAGTCGGAGGCTATTCGTATTTCCAAGCCTATGTTGTTCGTTTGGGAACTTGTGTCCAAACCCACTCTAGACACCTAGGATAGTGCTAAACCAAAACCCATTTTTTAGGCATGAGCCTAGGATGAACCAATACCTGAGGAGGTATTGGGCCCATTAGGAAACCTACCTTACGTCTATTTGACCATGAGTCATAATAGACGATCACTCTTTATATGTTAAATTGAGGATATAATGTCAGATTGTACGAACCACTGTCCCTTGGGTTTGAGGGTTTTATTTAGATAGTTTAATTTAATAAAAAAAAGTTTTCATTGGAAGGATAAGTTCAAAGATCGAAGGACTTTCAAGGAGGCTTAGTTTAGATTTTCTCCCCTACATAGGATTGATATAATGTATTTCCCTTTTCCTTTATTTTGTATCCCTGTTTAATTTATTAATAAAGTTTGTATAATGTTTTAGGAGCAATGGAACATCTTACAAAAAATATATATATCCTTCAAATATTAGGCTTACTTTTGTCTTGAAAGTTCCTATGTATTCTAGGATGCGTTAAAAATTATTTATGTGCTAAAGTGTTTCACTATTTTGCTTTATCTATATTTGCTTGATTTGTCTCATATATTACATTGGTCAATTATTACAATTCATGAACTAACACTTTTACCTTTTGAATGTTTTTCTTTCTTTTTAAAGAGAAACTTATTTATGTTGGGAAAAAGACTTGCTCACTTCACAAAAAGCAAAAGCAAAGTAATCATTTGTGCCATCAGTAGCGAAGAAGAATGAAGTTTTCTCAAAGACGCACTTTTGACGTCGTTCTATCTTGAATTTTGAAGATATTGTTTTCTTTTCTTGTAATCATACTTTCTTATTGTTATTTCCTTGTAATCACACTTTATGATTTAATTTATTTGTAATACAAACTACGTTTGACCTGAATTTCCAAGAATGGAATACGTAGGCGGCCTATGTCGGCTTCGGTCAATCCCATAAAAAAATTATTTTACTGTCTTATGGTGGAAGTATGTTTGATATATTTCCTACCTCAATGGAATATGTGAGCACAACACTAACTCGATCCTATTCTCCATGAGATTTTGTTTAAGAGGATCTTTTTTCAAGTTACATGGAGATGGCATTGAAGCATGTAACTGGGGCAAAAATTTTTAAGGTCTCAAAATTTTAGAAGAACTTGAAATTTGGTAAAAAATTAAACATCAAACGTTGCTGAAGCTAAATCGGTGCATAATTTTGGGAAGTCCTAAAATTTCAAATTATGCTACGCCAGAAATGACTCAAGTATTTTGCATTCTATACTATGGCAGAATTTTTGAGAAGATCTCAAAAATTCTATACCAAATGATGTCATAAGTTGAGTTTGTGAGTTTTTAAACTAGGGTAAAAAACTTTAGTGAGATCCTCAAAAATTTCACAAAGATTACATTTCAACCCTGAAAATCGATGATCAACAAGGAGCATCAGGAGAGCTAGGAAAAACCAACACAGTCAGACTCTCAAAGCTAAGAATCTTTCGTTGGATGCAGGAACAACTGTCATACCCCAATTGTTTATTGAGCGTAAATCCTTCTTTTGAAGTGTGCATGTATGAATTCCAAAATGATTAATGTTTAAACCGTATTTTATTTCTCTAATTTCCACTTTTAGTCATTTAGAGCATTGAATAAGCTCATCGATACCAATTTCATCAAAATCCAACATCGGATGAGTGAGTTATGGTTGTTTTACTCAACAGTATCGGATCGCCCAAGTTTGACGGTCGACCTGGTGGACCATCAGGTCCTTGGTAGACTGTCAAGTGTCCCGTCAAGCCAAGGTAGTAGCTCCCTTTTTTGGACCTTCGTGTGACAGCCAAAGTGGTGGACCATCAGGTCGAAACAAAATGGCCTATTCCTGACCCCCTGAGTGACGGACGACCTGGTGGTCCATCCGTTCTTTGATGGACCGTCACTTCTACCGTTAGCTAGAGACAGAATGTCTCATTTCTGTCCCTCAAGTGACGGATGACTTGGTGGACCGTCACTTTTCTGACGGACCATCAGGTTAACCGTCACGTCGAGGCAGAACATTCCAGTTTTTGTGTTCGAGTGAAGGATGACTTAGTGGACCATCAGTCCCTCTGATGGACCATCAGGTCGACCATCATAAGCCTCGATCAGCAAATTTCAGCATTTTCAAAAAGGGCATTTTGGTCATTTTCTCCCCATGTGTCTTATATATATATATATATATATATATATATATATATATATATATATATATATCAAAGTGGAGAAGATCCACTCATTTCCTTCTCCTTTCTCTTCCAATCTTCCAAGAATCTCTTAGAAACTAGGGTTTCTACAAGATCCAAAATCCTAATCTTCTTCCAAGAAATTCAGAGAATCTTTCATGAATTTCTCCAAGTTGTTCAAGAAATAAGTTTCCCAAGTCAAAGGCATCAAGAATCTAGGCCTAAAAGTGTGAGAAGAGTTCAAAACAAGTTTCCACATCTTCAAATCAAAATCCAAGGTATGTGGGGTTTGAACAAGGACACTCTGCCTAAATATTTAATTTCTACTATTGATTTACATGATTTTGCAAGTGGGTTTACACCCAAATTTCTTTATGTATGATTTATGAGACTTGAGTTGAATAATCTTGATATTTACGGTTATTTCACCATCATGCTTCTTAAATTGAGTATTTATTCCATGAGATGTATATTGTCATTATATATTGATGATTTCTAAGTGATCTATGATACGTGTCAAGATTTGTGTTTTTCTATGAGAAATTTGACTGTTGAATATATATATATCGATGTTTGAATTGAAGGTGAAGAATGATTTTGATGATGTTGCCTTGAAGCTTTGGCATTTCAAATGATTTGATAAGCAAATGTACTTGATGTTGAGAAACATTGTTTGAATTTGAGTCGAGTTAGGAATCCACAGTCGTATATAATTTACCGATGAGATATACTGTTATTTTGGTCATCATGATAGACCCATGAGTTCATATTGATTGAGGTGGACTTCCTGATGCGTTCTGAGCTGAGTCTGGGAGGAGTATTTAGCACCGAGCAGGAAATTTGGTATTTCCCCAGAACTACATGCCACCGTAGGATTGATGTTGATAATTGTGGGCCAAAGGCCGAGTATGAGATTGTGATGATGAGATTGAGGTTGTACTCCTTGGAAAGAGTACGACACCCCTGCCAATGTTGGGTTCTCTCCTTAGGAGGGTAAAATGTTGGAATCTATGTGGCTCACATGGAGTAGTTATGTCGGTTATAAGAAACTCCCAAACCCATAATGATCTAAATACCTTGAGTTACCGAGTCACTCTAAGTCATGAGTCAAAGCTTTTGAGTTGAGTTGAATGAATTATGAGATTTATGAAGTATGTTTTATTACTGATGATTTATGGAAATAATGTTTCAGATAATTCAAGCGAAGAGAGTTATTACTGTCAGCATGCATGATTTTCTTATACACTTACGATATTATTTAAAATATTGCATCCACCCCTACATACTCAGTACATTCCCAAGTACTGGCTCTCATACTCTTTTGTATTCTATATTTCCTCGTGATATAGGTTCAGGTGCTGAGTCTCAGCCACGACAGTGATCTACGAGTACCTTCATCTATATTTCTGCAGTTGGTGAGTCCTCATGGTTTGAGGACCTATGTTCATAACTTTTGTCTTTCTAATTGATGGTTGTTTATTTTTCCATTCAGTTGGGGATCTGTCCCAATGGCTCTTCAGTCTTATGTAGTAGAGGCTTTGTTAGAATAGAGTACCAGTATGTACAGAACGTTAGTATTTTGATTGTACAGTATAGTATTACTTTGTATCTCAGTACGTTCATGGCATGATTATTCTTCCTTATTACCACTCAATTATTGTCATGGTGAATTATAGGAGTAAAGACAGGCTCAAAGGGTTAGCTTAAGGCTGTGTGTGTCCTTAATCATCATGTGACATCTTGGGATAGGTTCTTGGGGCGTTACAACAATGAAGTCATAACGTTAACAATGTTAAGCTTGATAAAGGGCATTACCAGATCCACTATGGCCTTCCCATAATAATTTAGATGACTTATTTTATCCTTTTTCCTCTTGGTTTATATTTCTATTAATTTGTTATGATCTCTAAAACTTTCTCTAATTTTGTAGGGAAATGATTGAGCAAAACAATTAAGATATGGGGATATCACTTAAAACACTATCTCCAAATCATCATAAGTCAAATGAGTTTATCTTCTATTGCACTCTTAACATAGTCGCAATAAATTATTATGTTATTAATGAGTGTTGTTTGATTCATGTAGGTGATGTATGCAAGTTCGTATCTAAGAACTAACACAAATCAATCCTCTCAAAGTTTGAGGATTCAATGCAGAAGCTCAGGACGTGCACAAGTCCTTTTGAGGATTTTTTATTCAAAGGATGAAGTTCGATAAATCAACTTCTATTTTTTATTATTATTAGGTTTTTTTGGCCCTCCAAGAAACTTATTGGATTGTCAACCCATTCGAGGTGGCATATCTTATTATATTTGGGTCATACACCCTTTCAAAAGGACAAATCTTATTATATTTGGATTTTCCATCCATTAAGAGGATGCATTAGACTATTACTTTATTTGTGGCATATTATTATGTTATAAATTGTCTCCTTCTTTAGCTTGACATGTTATTATGTTATGGATCGTCACCTCCTTCAGCGTGATATGTTATTATTTTATGAACCATCACTTCCTTCAGAGTGACATGTTATTATGTTATGGACCATCACCTCTTTCAGAGTGACATGCTATTATGCTATGGTTCGTCACCTCCTTCAGAGTGACATGTTATTATGTTATGTATTAGCCTTCTCAAATAATATTTTAACAATGACAAAATAATGAATGAATTTTTTATAGGATAAAGAATGCAAGATACTGATGGTAAAGTAATCAAGGATCTATCAAAGTTATCTCTAAGAAACAAAGGACATCCAATCATAAGAAGATCACGACACTCTCTAAGAAAAAAAGGACTAGTAATCTCAAGAAAATCACGGCACTTACATGGTAACCCTAATATGAAAATCACATTCCTAGATTCATGGAAGATCAGATCAATCAGAAAAACAATTAGGATCTAAATGAAAGAAAGAAGGACACAACTATCACATATACATCAAAGACTAAAAGGAAGGAAAGATCATGACATATCTGATATGGAAGTGATCCAAAGTCGTATATAGACATATCTGACATGGACATATCAAATGGCTACATTTATCAATCAAGGAATCAATTCAAATCCTTGATTGAGCAAAAATCTCTTAGGTTTTCTTATGAAAGGTACTAGCCGAAGACTATAAAATGCGAAGACCAGAGACAGACATCTTCATGCAACTTCAAGGAGAAAATTCAAAGTGTTTGATTCTTATCCCTGCAAAGCTCTGTAACATTAGCTTGCAATTGTTAAATAAAGAGTAGGATCGAGTCATCTTTGTAACATTAACTGGAGCTATGTTATAAGATCTAAAGAGCAAAATAAGTCTTCAGAACTTGTTTCCTATCATTGTACTCAAACCAAACCTTCAATGATCTAAAGGAAACTTGAAACCCAAGGGAACTGGACGTAGGTACAGGATTGGTATGCCGAACTAGGATAAATTTTTGTGTTGTTTACTTTATGCTTTATTATTTATGTGCTTAACTATTTAAGTTTAATTTTTTATTGAAGTGTTTTGATCTGCAAGAGAATCGACTGTAAGGAGTTAATAGTCGACTCACAGAAGAAATTTTCACTTCACCCCCCTTCTTAATTTTTATTATGGACTATCACCTCCTTCAGAGTTACATATTACTATGGACCATCACCTCTTTCAGAGTGAAATGTTATTATATTGATTGTCACCTCCTTCAACATGATATGTTATCATTTTATGGAATGTCACCTCCTTTAGAGTGAAATATTATTGTGTTATGGATCGTTACCTCTTTCAGAATGACATGTTATTATGTAATGGACCGTCACCTCCTTCAAAGTGACATGTTGTTATGTTATGGACCGCCATCTCCTTCAGAGTGACATGTTATTGTGTTATAGACCATCACCTTCTTCAGAGTGATGTTATTATATGGATTGTCACCTCCTTCAGCGTGATATGTTATCATGTTATGGAACATTACCTCTTTCAGAGTGACATATTATTATGTTTTGGATCGTCACCTCCTTCAAAGTGACATGTTATTATGTTATTAGACTGTGACTTTCTTTAGAGTGACATATTATTATATAGATTGGCATCTCCTTCAACATAATATGTCACTACATTATGAATTTTCACCTTTTTTAGTGTGGCATACTAAAACAAGGTATGCACGACTGCCTTTATGTTACATTTGATACTAAAAATTTTAATGCAAGTGATTAATATACATGTTAGGCCATCACTCCATTCAAAGTTGCATGTTACATTTAAATTGGGTCGTCCGTCCTTCAATGATAAACGTTGGACCGTCACTCCATTCAAAGTGGCATATTACATTGAAATTGGGTCGCCCGCCCTTTAATGAGACATGTTGTACCGTCACTCCATTTAAGTGGCATGTTACATTTAAATTGGGTTGTCTACCCTTCAATGACATACGTTGGACCGTCACACCGTTCAAAGTGGCATGTTATAATTAAATTGGGTTGTTTGCCCTTCAATGAGACATGTTGGACCTTCACTTCATTCAAAGTGGCATGTTATATTCAAATTGGGTCGCCGCCCTTCAATGAGACACGTTGGACCGTCACTCCTTTCAAAGTGGCATGTTACATTTAAATTGGGTCATCCACCCTTCAATGAGACATGTTGGACCATCACTCCGTTCAAAGTGGCATGATATATTTAAATTTGGTCATCCGCCCTTTAATGAGACATGTTGGACCGCCACTCCGTTTAAAGTGGCATGTTACATTCAAAATAAGTCATTCACCATTTACTGGTACATGTTGGGTTGTCACCCATTCAAAGTGGCATGATATTTTTTCGAATAGGTTGTGCAAATTGGTTCATCAACTATCTCAGCATCGCATATTCAAATAGGTTTGCACTAATTTACATTTGTGTAATGCTATATTTACAACTAATCTTTTGTTTGAGTTATTGTCGAGAGAATTCAAAAGAATAAAATTCTCAAATCAAAACCACAAGTGTGGACAGCTCCAAAAAGGATGCAGCACAACGTGAAACGTTTTCTTAGCAAAAAAATAAGATGTAGTCTAGAGATGCACGTCAAACTCTTTGGATGCATGCTAAAGGATGATTTCCACTACCATCAAACCACACCCCTGTTAGAAAGCATGTGGGTACTTTGGGATATTCTGGTTTTGTCTTCACCTTCGGATATTTCTACACTCATACCGACGATAATCTTCTCTTTCCTTCAAATTCAAGTGATAGGACACCTAAAGCTATGGAAATTATATCCGGTTAAATTCTTACCTATGGATATGAAGAGCTCCACATTCATGGTTAAGAGGTTACAAGCCTCTTTTTGCGACTCAATAAACTTATCACTCATCCCGAGCCAAAGATCATCTAAAATAAAAAATATATTTTCTATCGATCGAGTCAACTATAAGCAGTCTGACTCCCTAAGTCTCAAAGAATGTAGGTTGGGGTCTATATTTAAAACTCGACTACATTCTAATCCCTCCCCAATTCTCTTATTCCTAGCTTTTTGGTTTCACCAAAATTTGAAAATTAGAATAGCTTATGAATTCTTAGAAAACCATGCTTTAAATGAAACATTATGAACTACAAGTGGCCTGAATTCTCATGTAACCTGAGATATGTAGGAAACCCAATATAGGGGTCAGGTCATAACTACATGAAACTCATGCGAAAACCAACTTCTTTTATAAACGAATTTGTGGTCGGACAAAAATTAGAAATGTCAAACTCTTTTTACCCCGAGTTACTTGCATTTACCCTACCCAAAGGGAGGACGCAGTTGTTGACACCAAATTTTTTTCCTTCACAACTAAGTTAGTCTTGATTTTCTTCAATTTTTAAATAAAATCACAATATTTATTTTATCCCAAATTAAAAGCTTTTTAAGTATTTATCTGAGTAATTTTGCCATTTTAAGTAGCAATTATATATCATCATATTTAATTATACAAAATTATATAATTTTGTAACTTAAATATTTATTTTACGAAATATTAAACTTTAATCAAAGCTTATCTTAAAAATTAATTCAAATGGGTAAAATCTTGATTTAAATATGATTTGTTCTAAAAAAAATAATTTATTTTGATAAATATTTATTTGATTTTATCTAATCAAGAAGTTTGGAATTAAAGAAAGTATTAATTCGTATCGAATTTCAATTTAGTTTAGCTAATCTATTAGATTCGGCCATAATTGAAATCAAATTGGTCATAATTGTAATACAATCCGCCAATTGATTTTCAATATGGTTAAATTTAAATAAATTTGGCTAAATTTAAATCCCAATTGAGGTTATAATTTAAATAACCCCAAAATCCCCAAAAATGACCTAAATCTACACATTCAAGCTGAATTTCAAATTTGTACTAGATAGTACAATTCTACCTCAATCTTGTCCTCCTTCTAATTTGACGTTCAAAATTTGTACTAGATTGTACAATTCCACCTCAAACTTGTCCTTTTTTCAATTTAAATTTCAAATGTGTACTAGATTGTACAATTTCACCTCAACCTTGTCCTTTTTTCAATTTGAATTTCAAAATTTGTACTAGATTGTACAATTTCACCTCAGCCTTATTCTTTTGCATTTTTGAAATTCAAAATTAGTACTAGATTGTACAATTCCACCTCACCTTATCCTCCAACAAACCTTATCCTTAAATTTGAAATTCCCAAAACATCCCTAAATTCTTTCTCCCACATTGGTGGATCTAAAGAATTGAATCTCCATCTTTTCTTATAAATACTACTACTCTTTTGGTAGAAGGCCAGGTCTCAAAGAACGGAAAAAACTTTTGAGCAAATAGTTAAATTTCTTTTCATTAGTAAAAATTTTCAAGCGGTAGTCTAATCGGGGTTCTCAAAAGTTTATTTTTCGGTGGTGATCAAGACTTTGAAGAAAGTTTGAAGTTCCATTTTGCTTCCCCAAAAAATGTAAACACACCTTTCCCCTTTTAGTTTTATTATCGTTTTCTTCTTTATCCCCTTCTTCTTCATAGTTCGTTGTTGTAATTTGATTTGCTGGGATTATTTGTTGTAGACGGCCTTGAATGTCATAGGATGTTATGGTATTGATATAATGGTTATTTTCATGGTCATGGTATAAAAATGAGCTAACAATAGTTGAACATATTTTTTGACTTTATTTTTTGATTATTATGGATAAAGTTTCGATCTTTGCTTAAAAGATGTACTCATCCCTTGTTTAAATGCATTGTTGGCGGATATATTTATTTTTAGCATGTAAAGTTATTTTATTTATGTTGAAAAATAGTTAATATTGATTATTTCTCCTTCTTGACTGTATTGTTTGATTATTATGGAAAATATTTTATTTTTTGTTTAAAAGATGTACTTATGCTTTGTTTAAGTTCATTGTTAGTGGATATATTTGTTTATAAATTGTTTTCTTAATGTCAAAAATAATAGTTACTATTGTTTGTTTTGCCTTAATAAAATAGTAATTGGTTAAGTCAAGAACTTGTCATTTGCTTGCTAATTATTGTAAAGAATTTTGCAATCCTGATATGATAGATGAAGTGCTAGCTTTATTTTCCATTCAAGATATTTATTCCTCTTTTTTCACGTGTTGTTTTGTCAAAATGATGAGAAAGTTCGAATTTTTGTGGCTAAATAGAGTTATTTAGATATATTTGATTCATGCATAATATGATTGTTGAATGATATTTTACTTTTAGAGATGCTAAACTTTTATTCTAATTTTTTTACTTTCTTTGGATTGTTATATGTGCTCTTTGTGTGTGTAAAGACTTAATTCATATCTCTCTTTGATTCATAATATCAAAAGAGAATCACTGATGCCTTAGAAACATAAAACATAGGTCGTTACATGTTTTCCCTAAATTTGACCCTAATTTCGATGTAAGAATCATCGTTAATGATGCCTTAGTTGGAATTTAAGGATTCTCCTTCTTAAAAGTTAGCCTCCATCTTCTTCTTTGTTATATGGGATAATTTTCTTTTCGTTGGATAATTTAATTTGTTTTGATATCTCAATTTACTATTTGTTTATGCTTGAGAATGCTATTTTTTCATTTCATCATTTATCTATTAAGTGTAAAATTTTTGAACACGTATTAATTCTTGTATTTTTTCTCTGTATGAATCTGTTTTGGAGTCCAAATAAACTCCTTTCCTCTTGAATTTCATAATGGTCCAATGAGGCCCACCTCTTTGAGTCAAGTTCGAAGTTCAAATTCAAAGTCGATTATATGGCGTGCGGGTGCAGGAAGATAAAAGAAAAAGAAAAGTGGATCAAAACCTATTGATGAGGTCGCTAAGAGACATGAAAAGTCTCGATTTTTATTATTTCTTATTCTTTATTTATTTATTTATCTATTTACCTATCTATTTGTTCATTCATTTGGCCTTTAATCCAAAGTTGTAATTTAATACAGGTGAAGTGAATTTTGGGCCTCAAAGTTTCGAAAACTAGCTTAGGACAGGTTAAGGGCCCAAAACCAAAATTAGCTTAGGACAGGATTTATGGATTTGGGCCTAATGACTTCAGTCATTTAGTATCCCCCTTTCCCCTTAACATTCTATTTGTTCTTGGTTTTCTTAGATTTAGTTAAAAATTTCCGCTAAGTCGTCAGAATTTATTTTGCACAAATCATGAAGACAATCTTTTCCTTAATTGTTTTCTTTTCAAAAAATAATTTCCCTTTTAAATTTAGTCAAAAAAGTTATTTTCAAATAGTTGGATAACCGCAGGTTAGTGGATACTCTTGGTGCCTTAAAAACCTTCCAATAGTATTAATAGGAACCACTTACTCATAATTTCTATACTTAAAAGGTTTTTTCTGTGTTGAATCTTTTACGTAATATTTTTAGTTTTTGTTGATATTTTCTCAAATATTAAGTGGCGACTCTGTGATTTCTTAAATTATTTCAAACTTTTCTTTAAGGTTTCAAAATATTTTAAAAAGTCAAAAAATAATGTTCTCCAAAACCTTCGATTGAAAAAAAGGCAAAACAAGGGGAATGCTCGAATTATCACCAGTACCTTTGCTTAGCTGATGGAAGGCATCAAGAAGATATCACAAGTTTTTGGGAGGAACCTTTTCCCCTTATCATAAGTACCTGTAAGTTCAGTAACATCTGGCATGACTTCCTCATAAAGAATTCCTGTTATCGGTATACCTCTAATGGTTTGTAAATCCAAAAGGGATAGGATCATTTCTTCAATCGAGGTAAGCAAAGTAATTGTAACAAGACACCAAGCTTCACAAAAGGATTGTAAGATGTTTGTATTAGGGTGATAAGTAAAGAGTGAACCATATATGGCATAGTAAATCTTTGCATCCTTTAAAGTCTGGCAACTCCTACTAAGAACATCTTCAGCCTATTCCCAATAGCCAAGAATGTAGTGAAACTCACCACTAAGCTGAAAAACGTCACCTCGACTATTCTCTCTATTTATGATTCATCATCCCAAGCATGGCAAAGTACTAGCAATATTTATGGTGTGATGATTGGAAGAACGAAGTACCCATGTCTTAGGTAGACGACTATGGTATTCAAGAGTCCATTGGTCTAAACCAGGTATATTCTCCAAAGATGGCCACGCAGCAACATATTGTACAACTAATGGCATACCGATGAGTAGCTTTGTCTTCACCTTGCTATCCTTGTGATCTGATATTATAATATATCACGGCTTGAAGGAAAAAGATACTGAATCTCTAAATTAAACCATAATACAAACTGCGAAAGAAGAAGAGTATTTTATTAGTAATTAATCGATAGTTCAAAATCATAGATTAAGAATTCAAATATGATCAAAAATAGTTAAATATTGGTCATGTAAAGTCCTCGACTTGGATAATTTGATGCCTTCGGCTCATACAATGTAAAGTGGTTACCTCAAATAATTTAGGCCTGTGGATTAAACGGTGTAAAAGTCTTAGTCACGGACCATGTAAAGTCTTTGCCTTAGACGGTGTGAAGTTTTTGGCTTAAATAAGCAACATTTTGGCTCAAACTATGTAAGATCTTTGTCACATGCAACATAAAGTCTATGGCTCAGACGGTGTAAAGTCTTAGTCGTCGACCATGTAAAGTCTTTTCCTTAGATAGTGAACAGTCTTCGACTCAAATAAGGCAACACTTACGATGCCTTATACTTAAATATTCAGTGTTTCTAAGGCCTCAAATTTATGATTTTGAAGCAAAAATATTAAGCACATCTTCACACCATAAGGTCAGTAGGTTGTTCTATTATAAAGCTTTCCAAGCTATGACATCCATAATATAATCTTATTCTTAGTGACCTATGAAAAGGAGGTGACAATAAAAGAATACACAAAAGAGAAAAGAAAAATCACCTTAATGTTGGTATATGTTCACTGGCTAAGATGGTGACATCCGTTTATACTAAAAAAGGTTAAAAATAATGATGTCAAGCTACATACTTTATCCAAATATAACCTTAATATGGCTAATTATATTTCGTTAACAAATCATCAAACTCCAAAAAAGCATAGAAACAAAATTTTGATTAATGTACACATGACCAATAGAGACAATTCATTAATTAAAGGGGTCATTTATTGATAAATTAAATGGTATGCTACAGGTGAGATACTGTTACTTTTAAAAGTCAAAAGTTAGAAAGAAAAAAAAGGAAAAAAAGAGGGTTGCTAAGTAAATATCAAAAACGTGCCAGTCGTTTTGTTATTTTTTTTAAGAAAATCAACGATGTTTCTTGCCAAACCCCATAATGGAGTTTCACAACAGAACAGTGAGTTATCTATAAGTAGTTGTCATCTACTTATTGGCTTCATGAAAGAACATGAACACAAAACAGTTGTAGTGAAATGAAAATAGAAATAAGTGTGAAGATAACGTATCACGGGGCAATCCTTTGAGGGTAAACATGGTGGCTCTTGTACTAAATGTAGCGTCATTTTCATTATTTTTTTATGAGATTCTAAATGTACTACATGACTTTAGCATACAATCTGAAGAATGGATAACAATCCATGAACTAACTTGGTAAATTTGAATATTTTTTGGGATGCTCCACAATTGAGTTGGAATTTTTTTATTAAAAATTCAATTCAATGGGCTTCTATTTATAGAGAGGTCAGAAAAAATATTAGTCTTCTAGTACAACACAAATTCAATATTAATAAGTCAAATATTTTTTAGATAAGGACAAAAATATTTCTTTTTCTATCTAAAATTTATCAAGAACTTTAAAGATAATAGTTCAAAAATATGGGTCCCACTTATAAGTAATAAATCAACATTTCACTACTAGTAAAATTCTAGTATCACGTGAAACTGTTAATATGAACATTTATTTTCTCCCTTGATTCTATTTTATATGGCATATTTTGATCGTACGCGGAGTTCCAAAAAAAAAAATTGGTGCAATTCTCTAAATTGTCCTTTATTAAAAAAATGTATTAGTGTTATCTTTAATTAAGTGGGACTTCTTAAGTGTGATCTCATGAATTTTATTGAAGCCAGAGAAACAAGAATTTACTACGTACAAGACAATAAAAAAAATTATATTGTTGTCTTAATTGTACTTCAAGTCTAGTCCACCGACTTTTTATTTTTATTAATAAAAGTTGAGACTTGACAAGTCTTGAAGTAGAGGGCATTTGTGAGTATTGAAATTTTATTAAATTCAAATTTATATATTTATATGGACTATATTCAATTCAAGAAAATAGTCCAAAGAATGTGACTAATATGATTGGGTCAATCATCTAATCTCAGATTAATTAGGCTAATTAAATTGAAATAATGAGCCCATATTTATTAACCCAAAGCCCAAATGGGTGCTAGCCCAGCTAAAAAGTCCAAACTCATGTCTGTTGTCACAATATGTGGCAATCCATGTTAAATGAAATGAGCCACTAAAAATATGTCATGTGTCAATATTATGTACAAATTCAAATTAAATAAAATGAGTCACTAAACTCATGTCATGTGTACAGATGACATGTTCTAGCCAATCAAATTAGAGCTTGTCACCAAAAGAATGTGATTGGTCAGTTTCAAATTGACCAATCAAATCAAACAATTGTGTTATTCCTCCAACTATAAATAGGGGTACTCATGATTCATAAAGATGAATTTTTTTAGAAACAAGAAGAAAAAAGAGAGCTCGTAGATCAAAGACCATAACATCTCTGCAAGTTATAAGTTTCAAGCTCAAGATAAAGTTCAAGATCAAGAACGAAGGAAATTTTATTCAAGATCAAATTACTTGTTAATGTTTATCATTTGTGGCAATCATCCAAGTGTTTGTGACAAATTAGTATCCAAATTCAAGTCTGAAGACGAATATTCAAGATCAAGCTACTCAAACCCTTGAATCAAAATCAAGTTCAAGTCCAAGTTCATATTACTTTGAAGAATCAGAGGATTATCATAGAGATTGTAACACTTACGACATTAGAAATCAAATATAATATTTGTTACTTCAATTTTCCAATCTCAATTATTAGTTTTTTGACTCAGAGAATTTGTTACCTACAACCTTATCCACCTTACTTTAAGATATTTGGTTATATTGCCCTTGTAGGGCTATTGTTAGACATTTTATTTATTTTTTCTTATTTCTAGATGAGTCAGCTGCATTGATTTATTGTGCCATTAGTGACATATTTGGGAAAGATGCTCTTGTTTGTAGGTTAGTAATTTTATAATATCACTTTTACCACATGACTATAACTATTAAATTCATCAAAAAGTGAAGTCCTTAAATAAGAGACTGGTTCATGGGACATTTTACCCTAGTTACTCACTATGGCGAATGACATCGTGCTTTAGAGAATTAGCTATGGAGAGGATTTGTCTGTTGTGGTAGACATCTGGGTCTTCCAAAAATGTGCTGGAGTAGTCGCTTCCTTGCAGAATCAAAATCATTGAAGGGAGAGCTATCCGCTGCATCAAGGGGTCGGTGGAAATACAAATCAACTTTTTACCTTTTACCAGGCTCAAGTCTTTCTCGTTATCCCATCAACACACAGAATAGTATTGATATTATACTAACACATCACTATTTAACGCAGCCTTTGCACACATAAATCTTGTTATTTCTTCAACAAACAGCAATTGATACTTAACGTCACCGCATCATCATTCAAATAACACGTAATTCATGACTTTTATCACCAGATAAAATCAAAATCGACTAGTTACCAATTGACCTTATTCAAGATACCACTTGGAGTTAACTAGATACCAATTGAATTCGTCGACATACCAATTGAAATAAAAATAAGTAGATACCAATTGGACTCAACTCAAAAAATTATGAACTGAAATATCACGACAAAAACAAAGAAAGAGAGTTTCTCTTAAATGCCTCATAGCTTCCCGGGGACTTGATATGGACGTTTACACAAAAATTCCCAGGACTTTATCTAATATTGCTCATCATAACTAACAGATTTTGTATTTGTATTTCACTGAATCACATACATACATACATATTAATATAATCTTTATTGCTACATATTGATGCAGGTGTGAGATAACATACATATAATCTATAAAATTATACCAAATACCATTGAGACAGATGTATCAATATCATATACATATTGATCCAATCTATAAATGGATAATAGACCATTGATGCATATGTATCAATTATACATATTGATACAACCTTTATCACTTCATATTGTTACATACGTGAGATACAATACATTTCAATATATATCGGCTAATAATAGCCTTTCTACTTCTCTGGAGGTAGTGGTATAGACTGCGTACGTTTTACCCTTCCCAGACCCCACTATGTTGGAATACATTGGGTTTGTTTTTGTTGTTATTGTTGTTGTTGTTGATGATAACAATTGTATCAGATACCACTGATATAAATACAAATACATATTGTATTTAGCATCTTTAAATTTCACTCGCCTCTCTTCTCTTTTTTCCAATTTGCTTGACCCTCTTCTCTTTCTCTCTCCTTCTCTCTCTCCATTCTTGCTTGCTTCTCTCTTCTCTCTTAGTCTCACTCACCTCTCTCCTCTTTTTAACTTGCACTCCCTTTGTTCATCTTTACTTTACACTATTGACTTGGTATACCCCTTAAGAAACAATAACTAATGGATCCATCTTACTATATCCTTTGAATATAATAAATTCAATGCTTTGAAAAATATATTGGATGATGACTATAATTAATACTAAAAATTACTCAAACCCACAACTTATGTTTCACTTATTACAAAAAATCCATCTCCCTAAACATATTACATATATCCCACTTTTCAAGTTGTTCTCTCTAAAAGTACATATACATGTATATCACCTTTTATCTCAAGATTTTTTTCCCCTTAAAAAAAACTGCAATCAAGGGTCGTTTTTCATGTTTGAAATCAACCGTGTTTGACTCCAATTCACTGGTATTCAATTTTAACTTAATCTCCTTTTATCATTCTGAATTTTTTTGGTTCTAAGGTTATTAATTATTTTTACATAACTGAAATTTGGAGATTTCGAATGAACAAATTGTTGAATGTTGTGATTAAAAAATTTTTTGGGTTTCTACTATACCAAAATATAGTTTGTCTATCTGGATTTTCCTTTTTTCTTTTCAAAATCCTCTATTTCAAGTACTAAATACATAGTACTTAGTAAATGGATGATTCTCCTTCTTTTAGTTTAGGATTAACTCAGTTAGAGTATAACGAATCAATAAATTCGATAGTTGGGTTCGTTCCTGGAGTATTTGATTACGAGGATGTTGGACAAAAAAAATTCAAGACCAAAAATAAATAATAAAGATAAGAAAAATATTGCAATAATCAATTTATTGATTTCAATATGTGTGGTACAATCTCTATGAAGCCTTTGATTCGCCTTTTCAAATATAAATTCAAGGGCTTAAAGCTTGATCTTAAATTTTAACTTGATTTGTTGATTTGAGGGACTTAATCTTGACTTGTGCTCGAATTAAATGGCTTTTAACCTTGTTCTTGAATATTGCATTCTTGATCTTGAATCTTGATGAACTTGATTTGATTGCTTTAACTTTGTAGAAACATTGCGATGTTTGATCCACCAGTTTTCTCTTTCTTCTTGTTAGAGTTCTGGGGGGTCTTTTCTGAATTATGAAATTGCAAGCTGCTTAATTCTTGTGAAACTAGACACAAAGATATACATCATATACGGAATTTATAATTTAATACCTTCAATATTATTTTAGGTATTATTCCAAAATCAGTATTAAATTTTAATGCGTCAACAATTTTAGATTTATGCGACGTCACTAAAAAATTTAGATCTTAATGTGAGAGTATTGAAATCATGATCTGCTTAATTATATAGATGTCGGAGACATGTATATATAACATATCAAAAAATTGGATTTTAACACCTCTTGGATTGTTCTATATGATTTTTTGAAGTCGGTCTTATATGTTGTCCGACAGAGGATTCCAGATTTGCGTCGGCTCACCAAATAATTTATATCTTGATGTGGGACCATCACTACCAAAGAGCATTTTGATTTCTACAAACTAGATTCTAAGGGCTTTATTCTCATTAAAACATCTTGTTTCAATCCAAGTTGGTGATGTACAACTTTCAAGGTCGTAGCGCTCTGACAGGTAACATCCCTTCTATTTGTATTTTTACTTTGTTTTTTGTTTCCCCTATAATTTTTTTTGTAGGTTTGAAACAAATATGCAACAATCGGCTTAAGGTAAGAGATTTTAGTTTTGCCTCTGTCACCTTAAGACCAAACAATTTTGCTTGAAGACGGTGAACATCGACTTAAGGTGCGAGAGTTTAACTTTGCCTCCATCACCTTAAGCCCAAACAATTTTACTTGAAGACGGTGGACATCAGCTTAAGGTGTGAGATTTTAACTTCACCTTTATCACCTTAAGTCCGAACAATTTTGCTTGAAGACGGTGGACGTCGGCTTAAGGTGTGAGGGTTTAAATTCACCTCCATTACCTTAAGACCCGACCAATTTACTTTAAGATGTAATGGTTTTCTTTAAGTATGGTCCCTTTAACTGATACATTTATGCAATGGACTTCTCTAATTATAAGACCTTTTACTGATGAATTTATGTGATAGTCTTCTTTAAGTATGGGCCCTTTCACTGATGCATTTATGCGATGGTCTTCTTTAAGTATGGGCCTTTTTAATTATACACTTATGCGATGGTATTCTTTAAGTATGGGCCCTTTCATTAATGTACTTTGTGCAATGGTATTCTTTAAGTATGGGCCCTTTCTCTTATACAATTATGTGATGGTATTCTTTAAGTATGGGCCCTTTCATTGATAAACTTATGCAATGGTTTTCCCTTTCGATGATACATTTATGCACTGGTATTCTTTAAGTATTTACCCTTTTATTGATGCAATTATGCAATGGTATTCTATAAGTATGGACCTTTTTTCAATGGTCAGCTTAAAGTGCGAGAATTTAACTTTGCCTCCGTCACCATAAGACCTGACAAGTTAGGCTTCAAGTATGGTCCCATAACAAATCCATTCAAATGGCAGCTTAAGGTGCAAAGGGGAAAATATTGTCCACCTTAAGGCATAAAAACTTTAAGATCCTTTCAAAATAAACCCGTAAGAGGCTAGCTTAAGGTGCAAAGGGACAAATCTTGTCCACCTTAAGACATGGAAATTTTGAGATCCTTTTAAGGATAGACCCTTAAGAGGCCATCTTAATGTACAAAGGGAAAAATCCTATCCACCTTAAGGAATGAAAACTTTTTTTTATATCTTCTTAAAGATAAATCCGTAAAGAGACCAGCTTAAGGTGCAAATGGAAAAATCTTTCAAACCTTAAACATGGAAATTTTGGAGGCCTTGATTTGAAGACTTGGAGATTTTTGTCAACTTTCACTCCCAAATTTGGAATTTTGAGTGGTTCAACATCCAAATTTAGGGAGTTTGGAGACTTCATCTTATGTGAACGAAGATCATATTTCCTTGGAGTTTGCCTCTATTGAGCCACCAATACTTGAAGTGAGTCCAAGATTTAATTAGAATACTTTCATACTTGGTATCCAGATGGCGGGTACTACAGGAACGTACATTGTTTTTTTACACTCATGCAACTGAACTCAGAATAAGATTCCAAGAACCTATGTATCTCAGTGAAGAGGATCAAATCACAGCGTAGTTTTGAGTGAATGTTTTTTTCCTAACTTTTGCCTAGGACGCCTCTTTTGAGTTTTTCAACCTAGCAGACTTTTTTTTAGTGGTACAAAGTTTATACTCTTGTGATCCAGGAGATGACATCTTTCTTCAAGGATAGTACTTCTTCAATAACTTGGCGTTGATATAACCAATTTTCACATCATCTGCATCAACAAGCTTATAAGCACCATTTGAATATACTTCTTGTACAACATATGGTCCATCCCACTTCTAGGTGAATTTACCTCCAGACTTACGAGAAGTAATAAAGGTCTTTCTTACTATGAGGACTTGATCACCAACATGGAAGCACCTCAAGTAAACTCTTTTATTGAAAGAACGACATAGACGGGCTTGGTAACATTTAAGATTTTGTTGAGCCTCCAGCCTCTTCTCATCAAGAGCTTCTAATTTTGCAAGATGCAATTTAGCATCTTGTTCATCAGTGAGCCCTTCTTGAATATCCATTCTCAAAGAAGGTATTTGACGCTCAAGTGGTAGGATGGCTTCAACTCCAAAAGTAAGAGAATATGGGGTTGTTTGCATTGGTGTGGGGTAAGTTATTCTATATGCCTATAAAGCTTCTTCCATTCATTCATGCCAGTCTCGCTTGGACTTGGAGATGACTTTCTTCAATAGATTGCATAAAGTCTTATTAAACATTTTAGCTAGACCAATGGCAGCAGCATGGTACATAGAAGACTTGCACTGCTTGAAGCCAAAGAGATCACAAATCTTGTTCATCAACTTATTATCAAATGGCTTGTCATTTTTGGTTATTATATATTAAGGGATTCCAAAATGGTAGATGATATTTACTTGGATGAAATTGGCAACATTCTCCTTCTTTACTTCTTTGAGAGCAACAACTTCAGCCTATTTTGAGAAGTAATCTGTTGTGGCCATGATCTATAAGTGTTCACCAGAAGATTTTGGTAGTGGAACAATGACATCCATTCCCCAAGTATTGAATAGCCAAGATGCTATAGTTGGGTATAGTACTTCAGGAGGTTGATGAATTAAAATCACATGGAATTGACAAGCTTTGTATCTTCTAGCATAGTCCAAGTAATCTTTCACCATCATTGGCCAATAGTATCCCATCCTTTTAATGTGAAAATAGAGCTTCGGTCTAGACTAATGTGATCCACAAACTCCTGAGTGCGCTTTTTGTAAAGCTTGAATTGTTTCTTCTTCTCCCAGACATTGCAAGAGTATTCCTTCAAATGATCTTCTGTATAACGTGTCTTTATAGTAAGAAAAATGAGGTGCACGATGATGAATGTCAGGCCTTCTCTTTGGATCCTCTGGAAATATTCCATAACATAAGTAATCGATAAGAAATTATTTCTAATCTTATTTTACAGTTTCAGACACGGTAACGAGGTATTTAACCTTATTTTCTACATCCTCATTTGATGGTGGTACTACCTATTCTTAGCGGATAGTAACTCGTGTCTGATTTGGAAGAGTTAGGGTTGAGGCCAAACTATCTAGAGCATCGGCTTTCTTATTTTCTTTCCTCAGCATATGCTAGAGGGTTACTTCTACAAGCCACCCCATCAACTTTTACACATAATCGTGATATGTTCGTAGCTCAAGCTTTCTGACTTTATAGCTCCTCAAAAGTTGCTTGATCACCAATTAGGAGTCACCAAAGACTTATAATTGCAGTTATTTCATATCAACCTCCATCTCAAGTCCATGTATTAATGCTTGATATTCAACAACATTATTAGAGAAATGGTTTGTTAGTGTAAAAGAGTATGGGATGACCTCTTCTTGTAGAGTGACGAACACCACACCTGCACCAGCTCTATCTCGATGTCCATCATTATGAAAGTACATCTTCCATGGGGGTTTGTCTTTAATAACCATTGCATCTTCATCAGAAATGTCATTGCTCAATTTCTAATCATCAGGTATTACGTGGTCTGCCAAGAAGTCAGCCAATGCTTGTCCCTTTACGAGATTTTAGGGAACATACACAATCTCAAACTATTGAAATTGAAGGTGCCATCTTGCAAGTCAGTCACTAAGGACTAATTTTAGCATTACAAACTTGATGGTATTCGTCGTAGACATAAGACGAACAACATGAGCCTGAAAGTAGTGCTTCATCTTTTGAATTGAGAAGGCCAATGCCAAACACAACTTTTAAATTGAAAAATACTTTAGCTCATTTGGTTTCATCATTCTGCTCAGATAGTAAAGAGAGTTCTCTTTAACTTCACTATTTTCTTGAGCTAGTAGTGCTACAACAAACCACTTTTGTACCGTGATGTAGAGTATCAATGGTTTCTTAGGCATGGGTGCCGCAAGAACTGGTGGCTTCCTTAAGTATAATTTGATACTCTCAAAGGCATTAGTATCATCTTGGACCCATTCTAAGGGAGTGTCCTTCTTCATAAGATGACTAAATGGTTGACATTTTCTAGCTAGGTTTTGAATGTTTCAAGGCTCGAGAATCTTCAAACTTGCATCGACCTTGGCTTGATCAATTTAATTCCTCGGTGTTGCACAATAAAGCCAAGAAACTTTTCGGAAGTAACTCTAAAGGCACACATCAATGGATTCATCCTAAGTTGATATCTTTGAAGTAACTCGAACACCATTCTTAGGTCTTTTAAGTGGTCGTTTCTATTTCTTGACTTCACCACTAGATCATCCATGAGCATTCAACATTTTTATGGAGCATACCGTCAAAGATGTTTTTTCTTAGCCCTTTGATAAGTAGCGCCAGCATTCTTCAAACCAAAAGGAATCACCTTGTAGCAATAAATACCTTTGGTCGTACAAAATGTAGTGAGTTTTTTATCCTTTAGTGCCATACGGATTTGATTGTAGCCGAATCAAACATTTATGAAGGGCATTGCCTCATAACTAGTAGTGGCATCAATCATCAACTCTGGTATAGGGATTGAAAAGTCATCCTTAGGACAGGAATTGTTAAGATCCCAAAAGTCAACACAAACTCAAATTTTTTCATTCTTCTTCTATACTGGACCAATACTTGAAATCCACGTGGGATATTTGACTTCACGAATAAATCTAGCTTTAATGAGTTTGTTAACTTTATTTTTAATTAATGGAACCACTTCTGGCCTAAAGCACTTTTAGGCTTACTTAATAGGACGAGCCCTGTTCTTGACCGCCAACTGATGGATTGCTACTTTTGAATCAAAACCAGATATTTCTTTATAGCTCCAAGTGAAGACATCCATATATTCTTTGAGTATGTCTATATAAGCAATTTCCTCATCCATCACTAGAAAGGCACTCAGGTAAGTTGGTCTTGGGTCTTCATCGGTTCCAAGATTAACTTCTTTCAAGGGATCTATTGTGGCCTTCACTCTTTTTTCAAGTTATGACAGAGCATCTCCAGCATGTTCTTCCTCTTGGGGGTCATCATCATTGATGGATTTATGATAACACTAGAAAGCATCTTCTATCTGTTCATCAACCTTTATTTGAAACGAGATATCATTCTTATTTTAGGTCATAACATAATATGAAGCGCCAATACTTTCTTTATTTACCTCACGTTCCTTGGTATAAACCAAAGTATGAGCCTTTGCTTTTAACACCTCTTTACATGAAACCACCAGTTCCATCTGTCGTTTCATTTTATAAGGAATCAAAATTTGGAAATCCTTCTGGATTTTAAGTGAAGAGTGCATTATCAAGCTTTGACAACTTCTCTGACATTTGTTGCTTTTCTTCTTATTTAGAGGTCCCAACTTTCAAACACAGAAGTTCTTGTAGTTGATTCTTCAAGTTGGTCAAATACATAAGGCCTTTTGTTAAATACAATAAACTCTTCTTCTATAATGATGCAGTTACTAACCGCCCTTCTTATGGAAAAGCGAATTGGAGGTGGTTGTGTGTATCCTAGGCCCTCGCGTGCTTACTAGTTGTACCTTTCGATGAAAGTTTTCCACCTTGATGGATCATTAGGATTATATCCAGCCTTTGTAAATAGCTTGTATGGATTTGGGTCAAAGCCCTCTTTCATACACTTCATAGGAAGTTTCATATCTTGTGGTGAATTTTGAGCCACAGGCTGTCCAAGTAGTCTTGAGGATGGATTTATTGCGTCAATCCTCCTGATGGGTAAATTTATCCCCTTGTCATATTATCTTGGGCATTAGATAGGTGATCTTTCTTTTTCTTTGCCTTTTGTATGTATTGAAGAACAAAAATTGCCTTTTTTCGTAAGTACAACGCTTTCTTTATTCGAAGTGAAGAAGGGTTTCTTGGTGGCCACTATTTTGATAGTCACCATGAACGTTTTATATGAAAGATCATCACACTAGGTCTTGGTGACATCTTTAACCCTTTTCTCATTCACAACATAATTCTTTAAGTAGAATTTTGCATCGGCAAAGTGTGACTCAGCTTTAGTGAATGTCTTATCATCGGCAACTATCTTTATTTATATTCTGCCTTTGAGGTACTTCAAGCATTGATAGTAAGAGGACGATATAATTTTGTTCTCGTGTACCTAAGGCCTACCAAGCAATACAGTGTATGAAGTTTTGGCATAGATTACATGCATCAACGCATTTGATCAAAAATTATCCATATGAATCCCCAACATGACAGATTGTATGTCCCTCTGGCCCTCTTAATTGAAGCCTTGGGTCATTATATAATTTTCGTCCAGTTCATCAATAGTGATGTCAAGTTTCTTTATTGTGTGGATAGGCAGGATGTTGACTCTGGATCCCTCGTCTATAAGATTCTATTTATCTTCTTTCCTAGAATTTGACCTACCATGTACAAGGGATGGTTGTGAGGGTTTCTCCAAGTAGAAGATCGTTATTTATAAATGTGATTTTTGTATTACATACATTTGCCTCTTGGTTGTATGGCTCCATAGGCTTTTCAGAAGATAGAGGAATTTCCACGGGTGGGTTTTCACCCTTTACCCTCTCTTTGCCAGTATTAAAACATGATGCCTCAAGGTTAACTTGAGCAGTCTTAGCAAGAAACCAACTTGGTGAGAATTCTTCCAAAGTCACTGGATATCGTAGTTTTTTAGTGGTGAAGCTCCATTTCCTTCATCTTCTTCTGATGCTCAACCAGCATCTATTTTCTTAGTTTCTTTACCATTTTCCTTCTAGTTGGCTACTTGAATGACTCCTTTCATAGAATTACCTTCTTGCATTTGCGCCTAGTTACTAGAGTCCAACCTTCATCAACTAAATACTTATCATGCTCTAACGGTTCCTTTTTATGTTCCTCAATACATATTTGAACTGGATTGAATGAGACAAAAGTGATAGAGATTTAATGAGAACTAGCCATGTCATCATCGAAGAAGATCTTCTTCTTATTTTCCAATTGCATGACTTTGTCTTTAAAGACCAAACACTTTTCCAGAGGGTAACTCACAAGCCTATGATACTTGCAATAATTCGGTTCATTGCTCCTTCCAGCATCATCGGGATACTTCATCTCTGGGAGTTCAATGAGCTTGTGCTTAAGGAGTTCATCAAAAATTTTGGCAACATCAGAATCAAGGAAAGGGTACTCCTTTTTTTATAACTCCTTTAAAGTTAACTTCTGATTTGGACATGCTCGAGAATTAATTTTAAGGCTTTGCTTCTTGCTCACCTTCATGGTGACCTTCACAAGAGACACGTCAACATTTATAGATTCCTTATTGTCATTTTCAAGGACAAACATGCACCATCTTTTGGGTTCTTATTTACCTTTCCCCTTCGAGGGTCATGGATAGTCGCTACTCTCTTTCTAACAAAAGACATGCGTAACTCCATGTCATGAGCACGGATAGATAATGCTTTAAAGGATTTTGCTATAATACCTTGCAAGATATAGAGAATCTCCTAGTGCATTCCTTGGATGCACATCTCTATTGCAGAGTTTTCACTGAGCCTATCTTTGTAGTTTAGGATTGTATTTCTCCATCTAATTATGAAGGCAATGACTATTTCATCCTTTCTTTTTCGAGTATTTGTGAGCTCTACCATGCTCACTGTATGCCTTGTGCTATAAAAGTGATTCAAAAACTTATACTCCAATTACTTATAACTATAGATGGAGTTAGGCTTAATGTTTGTATACTAATCAAAGGTGTTTCCCCTTAGGGAACGAACAAACTATTTGACAGGATAGTCACCGTAAGTTCTAGCATTATTACATGTCTCAACAAAGTATGAAACATGTTATTTTAGGTTCCCTTTATTTTAGGTTCCCTTTGCCCTTAAATTATTAAAATTTGGGGGGTTGATAGCCAGTAGGTATTTTGAGACTATCAATTCTCGTAGTGTAGGGCTTGGAATATGCAAGGGAAGACTTGTTGACAACATTATACTTGTCTTTAAGGGTCCCTTCAATGAATTTCTTCAATTGCTCAATCAGGATCAGTCCCTCAGAAGAAACTTATGCCTCTTTAGTTGGTGGTGTTTGTTTCACAATCTGTCTCGTGACCCTATGGGCTTTTCCAGGTGCATGACTATAGTCTCCTTCTATCAGTCCTTTTATCCTATCCACTATCTTATCAATCTGAGCATCTTGATTCTAAACATATTTAGTCATACCCTCAATTGCCTTTGTCAGATTTGCAAGTTGCTCCTTTGCAGATGAGGCATCAGTCACCATTGCTTGCATGATCACTGGAGACGTTGGAGAGTAAGATGAATTGTCACATAAGTTGATCTTCAAAGTGCTCAACTTATGCGGTGTAGTCAGAAATGATGAGTTGGTTGAACGATTATCGCTCTTTGCGCCAGAGTATTTGGAACCAAAATGCTCAAGTAGAGTTAGAGTCTTCTTAAGCAATTCTGCCCCACTGCTTCCTCCTTCTGAAGTACTTGCATTGGACTTCATTTCTTTTGGAGTTGAAGATCCAAGAACTGGATTTGGCGCGGACGACACTAGAAGTGTTTGTTGTCCTAGCATATTGGCCTTGCTCCTTTTGATAGCTCCCAAGCTTCCAAAAGTAATACCAAGGATGCTTTCTACTTTAGTAGAGAATTTTGAATCAACAGCCTTGGAAGAAGTTGATTGAGAATTTACCTTCTTGGAAGTCATTACAGTTTTATTGCACTTTGAAGTTGGAAAAGTTAAGATGAGAGGTAGAGATTGTCCCACTGGGCGTGCCAGAATTTGTTGGACAATAAAATTTTAAGAGCAAAATATAATTAATCGAGACAAGAAAAATATTGCAACAATTAATTTATTTATTTCAATATGTAATTGTTACAATCTCTATGAATCATCTGATTCGCCGTTTCAAATATAAATTCAAAGGCTTAAAGCTTGATCTTGAATTTGAACATGATTTGTTGATTTGAGGGACTTGATCTTAACTTGTGCTTGAATTCAAGGGATTTTGAGCTTGTTCTTGAATATTGTAGTCTTGATCTTGAATCTTGATGAACTTAATTTGAATGCTTGAGCTTTGTAGAGAAAATGCAGTGTTTGATCCATGAGCTTTCTCTTGCTTCTTGTTAGAGTTCTGGGGGTCCTTTTCTGAATTATGAGACCCCTATTTATAGTTGTGGAAAGGGAAGAGTCATGATGAATATTGACTTTCTTTGACCAATCAAATTCAAGTGACGTGGCGCCTTTTATGGGCTTTGACTTCATTGGGTCTACTGCATCATTTTGACACGTGGCGCTTATTTGGGCCTCTAGAATATGAAAATATCTTAGGGTTAGCAAAGTGGACTCATCATTTGTAGCCTAAATCAATGGGCTAGTCCAATAAAAATTAGACGTTAATTAAATCCATATAAGTTTGGACTTAAATAATTAATCCATTTATATTAATCTGCAATATTTATTTGGGACTAATCTATTTTGAATTTAACATAATCTGAATTTCGAAAGTATTTCAATTTAATAAAATTTTGTTGCCCACAGAGAAACCTAACTTTGTTGAAAACAGATCAAAAAATCGTAACGACCCCATCAAGATTAAAAAGATTAACAAAGATGCTGCTGGAAAGTCAAAAAAAAAAACAATTGGAGAATCCTCAAGAAAATTCAAAAAAATGATACTGCATGGCCACATCTACCCAAGGTATTTCTGATTTTTTGATTTTGTTTTTTTTGTTAATTTGTTCACAATTTTTTGTGTTTTTTCAGTAATTTGAGGTTTTGAAACTGTTAATTAATAGGGGATGGTTGTTAGTTATTATGTAGATTTTGGATTTTTTTCATCAGTTTGTAGTTATGTTAGTAGTTGCATGTGTATATACAAACAAATCTTTGTCCTATATATTACGCATATACATATGTCAAGATGAGCTTGTTTTCTGGGTGTTTACATATCTATAGTTCATATACATATGTGTTTACTGAGTGTTTACATATTAGTTAGTATGTATGTGTTATACACATACATTATCCATTACATATTGTTGAACATATACATCAGTTATTTTTGAAATTATATTTTGTTCTGTGTGTTTGAGGCAATGGGCATTAAATATGTATATGTTAAACATATACATAAGTTTTCATGTGCTATTAAACTTGCAATGAAATGTACAGTTCATATATGTTGTTGAACATATACATAAGTGGATTTTGGATTATGTTTGTTTATGTGTGTTTGAGGCAATGCACATTACATATTTATATGTTAGACATATACATAAGTTTTGATATGTTATTTGATGTGCAATGAAATGCCCAGTTTTGTTATATGTTGTTATGAACATACATTAATGTTTATATGTTGTTGAACATATACATGAATGAGTTTGGATTATGTATTGTTATGTGTGTTTAAGGCAATGCAAATTACATATGTATATGTTAGACATATAGATAAGTTTTGATATGTCGTTTGATTTGTAATGAAATGCCGGGTTTAATATACATCATATTGTTATGTATGTGTTAATAATATACAAAACATTACGCATCAATAATGTTTTCAAAAATTTGAATTACATTAGCTATTACACAATTTAAGAATGCAGTAATCCACTTATTAATTTAGTTGTGTCAATTACGTCCTTAATAGCAGGAGAATCCGTTATTTTCTTTTTTAAAGACGTTCAGAAATTTGTCTATATGTATATGTCGGTTGTCATATATATGTGAATCGGGAAAGAGTGTAAATAATTTTATATGGGTTAGAATTTATGTAATTTATACTAATTAATAACTAATAGTAAAATGAACACAGCTGGATAAATTTTCAATTGATTTTTCGAACCGAATAAATATTGTTAGACATCTATTTTTAATAACATATAGACGAAGGGAGGCGCTACAAATCTTAATTAAGCTAGCTATAATTGTAGATCTCTAATAAAGCCCCAATTGTAACCATTTTTGAAGGTTTTACAATGGTCCAGACTCTCAACTCGCAGATAGGTAAAGGCACAAAGCCCCTACGCCTGTTCAAGATCTAAATGCATAACATGGTGGAAACAGAGTGCAAAAATACAAGTGGGAAGCACTTTTTCTTCTTTATTCAATTGTCCAGATTGAAGTCTGGGTGGAGTTGTATTCAGCAAAATGGAGCAGCATTCGAGCAAATACAAATAGATGAAAAAAATTAAATATATTACTGGCCATACAACGGAATGGATGCATTACGTAAAACATTAAACGCCAAAAGCACTATACATACATCAGTAGGGGGCACAAGCCACTGTGCCGCTATCGTTGTAAATAAAATAAACAGATGTACCCTAGACGGACGAAAGATTGTTTGGATTTATTTGATTAATTTATTATTTGATTAATTTATTAATTATGACTTAATTGATAAAAGTAGATTTAGATATTCCCTAAAATATTATTTAGATGAATAACGTACAATAATTACCAAAATATAAAGAATTAAAGCAAATAATATCTTAAAAAACGTAAAGAATTAAAAATAAAGATAGAAAGACTATGATATAACATAATTGCCGGAGTTAGTAAAAACTCAATAAATGCACAAAAAGAAGAAATATCAAATTTAGAATCAACAATCGATAGTCTAGAATATACATACCAACATGATCTATTAACAATTAAATAAAAAATGAACAAAGAAGAATTTATAATAGATAAAAAATATATGAAAACCATGAAAGATTAAAAATAAAAATAGTATTTCTAATCTAGGAAGAAGGTATAAGAAAATAGATGGACATTTATATCTAATGTTAGAAAAAGAAGAATTAAAATTAGAAGATAAATTGACAGTTATGGTAAGAATAGAAAAAGAAAATGAAGAAATAGATAGAAAAAATAAATAGAAAAAATAAAACAAAAAACTACAGAAGAAATATGAAAAATAGAAGAAACTAAAAATAGTAAGATTGCTGAATTAGAAAAAGAACTACAAATGCTAAAAGATTTGTATGAAAAAAGACAGAAAGAAAAAGAAGAAAAAGATAAAGAACAAAAATTATTAAATGCGATAAATCAATTTAAAGAAAACTTAGAAATAAAAGCAATAGATATTAAAGAAACAGATAATTATGATTCAGAAGATAGTGAAACATATAAAGAAATCTTAACAAACACAAAAAATTTAGAAATCAATGAAAAACAAGAAGTAATTAATGAAGAAAACGGAAACACAGAAATAAATACTCTTGATAAAAATGAAGATAAAAATATACTACCTAGAACATCATAAATAAGAAAACCTACATATTATAAGAATAAGTTTAAAAGATATAATCTAAAGGATGAATATGACAAATGGACACCAAAATAAATAGTTAATAAAAATTATAACTTTTTAGACTTAGATTGTGTAATAGATACAGAAAAAATAATATAATTATGGATAGGATATATGACAAAACAATGATTAGATAATAATATAAATGTAACAGATGCACCAGAATATATAGAAAGAACACTAATAGGAACAGTGAAATTATGATTTTCAAATCTAACTGAAAATAGTAAAAGGGTATTAAGAACTGACAAACCTACAGAAGAAACATCATCAACAACTACAACTAAATTAACACCTATAGAATTATTAAAAAAGATATGAAATAGCTATAAAAGACGAATTTAGCAGCATGACAACAACAGAAGAAGAACAAAATGAAGAGAAAGATATAAATAGAAATTTAATGTTAAAATTAGCAATATGTAACATGTGTTACATAGATGAATATACTTGCGCATTTAAAGAATATTATTATAAAGGAACATATAATACAGAAGAAAGTAAAGAAATAAGAAAAGTATAGTTTAATAAATTACCTGAACCATTTAGTTCAAAAATAATAAAAAGTTGGGATGAAGCAAAAATAGTAGATACTCTAGGAGCAAAAATAAAATTTTTACAACAATGGTATAGAAACCTATGTGAAAAATCTAGAGAAGAAATAAAAATGAAAAAAACATTAATAAGAAATTTAGCATGTTGCAAAGATAAAATAGCACCTCAATTTGGATGCGAAGAAAGATATTATAAAAAAAGAAAAAGACATAAGAAATATAAGAAATAAAAAAAATCAAAATATAAATATAATAAACCAAGAAAAAGATATTATGTAAAAAATTATAAACATAAAATACCATATAGGAAAAAGAAATCTATAAAAGAATATACTTGTTATAATTGCGAAAAATTAAGATATTTAGCAAAAGATTGTAAATTACCTAAAAACCCAAAAAATAAACAAATATCAGAAATAAAAATAGAAAATGCAGAATATATGCAGATAGATTATATAGATTACGAATTAGAATGTGAAGATAGTATATATGAAATTTCAGAGAATGAAACAGATAATGAAATAGATAGTGAATTAGATGAATTAAATGACTGAAGAAGATATAAGAATAAACCAAATAACTGAAGAAGATATTAAAATAATAACAAAGGAAGAATATTTCAATGAAGAAGGAACAGATCAAAAAATAATATTTGATAGTCATATATTTGATGAAATAAAAGGAAAAGAATTAGATTTAAGTGTAGAAAAAAATATTTAAAATACCAACAATAAAAAACATGTTTAGTAGAAGAAAAGAAGAATACTACGTAGTAAGTGAAAAAGAACATATAATAGATTGTAGATATGTAAAAGGAAGAGCTAGTATACCACTAGTAACAAAAAGAATAATTAATAAAGAAATAAATCATATAAAAAGTAAAGACCCAATAAAATATGTACACCTTGGAGGAACAGAGATATTGATAAATGCATGTTTTAGAAAAGAAATAGATACACCAATAGAATTATACCTAGCAGATGATAGAATTATAAAACCTATAGAAAAAAGTATAATAACTGCCATAAAAGAAAATTTAATATACCAAAAATTTAAATTTATAATAAATGTGAATTATTCAGTAACAATAACAGAAAAAAATATAGATAAATCATTAGTATTATATTGGAAAATATCAGGAATAGAACTAACCCCAGGAAGTAAAATATTTACAGCAAGATGTAAAAATCTATATGTATTAACAACAAAATATAAAATAACGGGAAAAAATAAGATTAACAAAATACAAATAAAAAGTCCTTTCGAACAATTTGTAAAAACAATTGATAATAATGATTATAATTATAGAGACATAGATATAGAAGAAAATTTAGAAATAATAAATGATAGAATAAGTAGAACAAAAAGAATAGCTTATGAAAAATCAAAATCATCAAGTTCATCAAAAAGAACAAGTATATGTATTAATGAAGATAGTAGTAAAAGGGTATTACAGTAGATATTACACGCCTATGATAGATACAGAAGCAGAAGCTAATTTATGTAGAAATAATTGTTTACCAAAACGTAAATGGGATAAATTAAAAACATCAATAATAGTTAAAGGATTTAATAACAAAGTAAGCTTGATTACTTATAAAGCTAAGAATGCAAAAACACAAGTATGGGATAAAATATTAACAATAGAAGAAATCTATAATTATGAGCTAACATCAAAAGATATGCTTTTAGGAATGCCTTTTTAGATAAATTATACCCACATATAATAACTAGAACAGATTGGTGATTTACAACACCATGTAAACAAAAAGTAAGAGCAAAAAGAGTTACTAATAAAATAAGAAAGAAAACTGATTGGATAGAAGGAAGTGAAAAATTACACAAAAATTAGAAAATATAAAAAATACTGAAGATACAATAGAACTAGTCATATTTTCAATAAATAAAAAGGAAATAATTATATTTTCAATAAATACGATAGAAATAATTAAGAAAAAATTAAAACAATTATATAGTGAAGATCCATTAACAGGATGAGAAAGACATAAAACTACTATAAAAATTGAATTAATAGATAAAAATAGCATAATAACTCAAAAACCATTAAGATATAATTTTGACGATTTAAAAGAATTTAAAATACATATAGATAAATTATTAGAAAAACAATATATACAAAAAAGTAATAGTAAACACAATAGTCCAGCATTTATAGTAAATAAACATAGTGAACAAAAAAGAGGAAAAAGTAGAATGGATATTGATTATAGAAATCTAAATGTAAAAACTATGACATATAATTATCCAATACCAAATAAGATATTAAAAATAAGACAAATACAAGGATATAATTACTTTAGTAAATTTGATTGTAAATTAGGATTTTACCATTTAAAGTTAGAAGAAGAATTTAAGGAATTAACCGCATTTACGGTACCACAAGGATTTTATGATGGAATGTACTACCATTTGGATATAAAAATGCACCAGGTAGATATCAATATTTTATGGATAGTTATTTTAAACAATTGCCTAATTGTATAGTATATATAGATGATATACTATTATATACAAAAACCAAAGAAGAATATTTAAAATTATTAGAACAATTTACGGATATAATAGAAAATTCGGGAATAAGTTTAAGTGAAAAGAAGCTGAAATTATGAAAAATCAGATAGAATTTTTAGGAATACAAATAGATAAAAGTGGAGTAAAAATGCAACAACATATCATACAAAAAATAATAAATTCGAAAGAAGAATTAAATACACAAAAAAAATTACAATCATTTTTGAGATTAGTAAATCAAGTAAGGGAATATATACCAAAATTAGCAGAAAATCTAAAGCCTTTATAGAAAAAAATTAAAAAGAATGTAGAATATAATTATAACGAAGAAGATAAAAAATAAGTTCAGGAAATAAAAACACTTTGTAAAGAATGACCAAAATTATAATTTTCAGACAAAAATAGAAAATTTATATATATAGTAGAAGCAGATGCTAGTGAATGTAGTTATGGAGGAGTACTTAAATATAGGTATGAAAATGAAAAAATAGAACATCATTGTAGATATTATTCAGGAACGTTTAATGAAACAAAAATAAAATGAGAAATAAATAGAAAATAATTATGTTCATTATATAAATCTTTATTAGCATTTGAGCTATATATTGTATATAACAAGTTTATGATACAAACAAATAATACACGGGTACGTTGGTGGCTAACAAAGAAAATACAAAATTCAGTTACAATAAAAGAGATTCGGAGACTAGTATTGAATATATTAAATTTTACATTTACAATTGAAGTAATTAGTACTAACAAAAACGTTGTTGCAGATTACATATCAAGACAAAGCTACACAGACTAATATAATAGAAGATGATGCTTAAGAAAAGATATTCAAAACCCTAACTACGTTTTCAATGAAAGTGGACAGTATGAGTAATGAAATAAAAAAGGTAAAGACTAATGAAGATAAACTGAAGTTTGTAGCTACAAATCAGCTAACTCAGCAGTGTGCAGAGCTATGTCGATCGAAAGACATTAAAATTTCAGAGCTAGAAGGAGACGTTGGGACACTCCGTAAAACCCATAACGTTTATCAATCTACAATTGCAGGTACAAGCAAAGGAGTTATTGGACAAAGATATCAGAATATGAACTTAAATAAGACATTTGAAAAATCATTTACACCAAAAATACAAAAAGACCTCATGAACATACCCCCACAAATTACCACATATCGAGATAGTTTGAACCAAGATAAAAAAGTTTATAACTATACAACCCAAAAATACATAAAAAAATATTTACCGAGTACAAACTTTTCTAAACCAACCCCAGAGCAACAGATATCAAAGAACCCAACACAAACTATATAACCCAAAGATTACAAGGTCGCAACAAGCTAATTGCATTACCCAAAACCAACCCAAACTTAATAAAAACTTGTTTTGATTATGGATTATTAAATATCATATACACCCAAGATAGAGAAGAACTATCAGTTATGGAAGAATTACAAAAAATATTCAACACCCATAAAAGAATAACCAAAGGAAATCTATTTTATATAAAGTGTTATACTGCACCAGTAGAGGTATTATACGACGAGATAAAACCAGTTATACAAGTTGTAAAATATAGGATTAACCAGAGATTTGATTATACTAGAAGATATTGTGCAGCAGCCAGAGATACCTAGAATCGAGATACCTGATTTTTATGCAAACAAACGACTTATTAGATTAGCTAAAATTATTCAAGAACTAGCAAACAATTATACCAATGGAAATCGAATATGGAGCTATTATTCAAGAGACCATCAGATGATTTATTCAAATTCAAAAGAATTACGACAAACAGATATGGAAGATGTTAGACAATGGATAATGACTTACTTAACCCACAAAAACAATCTACTGCAAGATCAATTAAGAGAGGATTTATTTCAAATGGATTATTGACAAGATATTACAAGATAATTGAAAGCAAATATTCAGATCATCAATGTTTGAGATGTAATGGAGAAGATAATATTATCCCAGAAGTTCGACTAGAATAAAATAAAAAATCAAGAAGATAAGCATGTCAGCTGAAAAGAAGATAAAAAAGCATTAGATACGATAGAGACAGCAACGAAGAAAAATCAACTACGGATAAAGAAAAGAAGACAAAAGTTATCAAAGTCATAAAAGATATGAAAAGGACATATGACATAATTTTCAACATGTGAATTATTATAGCTTTTGATTTTTTTTACGTAAAAGACATTGTATAATTAGGTTAGGTAGGTACCATTATTAGCCTACTATGGGCTTTTTGACTTTTTTTGTAAGACTTTGTAAAAGATTAGTCTTTTCTAGGAATAGCATATAGATACATGTAAAGTTTTTAGGAACGTGTAAAACATTAGTACGAAAAACTATATAAATCATCCATTATAAATGAAGGCATCGAAGGCAGAAAGAAGTAAGTCTTCATGCGTTGAAGCAAAAAACTCTCTCTTATCTACAACAAATATTTTACTTATTTATTAAAAACAGGTATATATTTCAATGGAAAAATCTATGGAGGAACAAAACTTAGAATTATCAAAACTATCAGAACAGGTATATTCATTTACTATTATGAATAGCTAAATTCATAAATTCCTAACAATCATGATATGATAAAATACGTTCATGTTAGTTGCTTTATAGTAGAATTATTTAAAAAATAGCATGTTAAAAAGTTTATTAGCAAAGTGGAAAAGGAGAAAAATCCCTCAAAACTATGTCATCCTAATGGTGAAATCGATGAGGCAAGAAAGCCGTGATAGGAGAGCAACCAGAGTAGAGGCGCTGTTTAAGGAAAAAGTATTCAGATTACCATGCTAATAGTGATCGAAGAATATATTATTTAAAACCAATATAGTATATAGCAATCTAAAGTGATCATATTTTGTTATGTGCATGATTGAAGGAATTATTTTGAAAATAGCAATTTTATGAAAATGGATAATTATTTATATGATGAAATAGTAGATAAATTTAAAATATTCGTTTTATATGTACTTAAGGATATAGAAATAACAGATATAAGAAAAATCATATTGGAAAAAATATTTGATAGATATTTTATGACTAGAATTAATTATATATCACACCTATCGAACTACTCTTATAAATACTTACATACCAAACCCACACACTAACTATAATAAATTATGTATGTTTAGAATTTTGAAAAATAGATATAAAATATATACAATTTCTTGGTGAAAATATAAAAGAATTAATGAGATTAAAACAAACAAATAAAAAATATTATAATAAAGTATTTAACCAATTTTAAATGATAGATAATCTTAGAATATTAATCTTATATATACTCAGAGATATAAAAATTATAGATATTAAGAGAATAATATTACAAAAAGTATTAGACTATGAATTTGAAACTATAAATTGAATAGAACAGTTATACCTGGATAATTACCCAGATGGATATTATTCAGATTAAAAAATGTTAGAATATATTAGAAAAAATACAGAAAATCAAGATAATCTAAATGAAAAAATTAATTATAAAAATCGAATTAGAAAAATAATGGAGAATCTAACAAAAAAATTAATATGGATAGAAGAAACCCTAGAAAATTTAGGAAAAAGTACATGTGATAACGAGAATAACAATACAAGATAATAAATAGCATTGAAAATCTAAAATTAGACATACATTATAGTACAATTAGGATAAATTATTATATAGAAATTTTTAAATCTACAATTAATACAGAATAAAATGATAGCCTATTAATATTTAAAATATTAGAGAGAAAATATGAAAGAAATAATATTAGATAATCTAATTGGATACTTTGAAATAAAAGATATAGAATATTTAGAATACCTTCAAAATAATATAGAAGAATTACAAAAACTAAGGAAAAAAATAAAGAATACTATAGTAAAACATTTAACCAATTATATAATCACCCCCAAGATATGAATACCGATAAAACTAACATAAATAAATTCAACACAAAAATAAAAATAAAAATATTTAGAGAAGTTAAGAAATATCCACGTACAAATAAAAATAGATCCATTATATTTATAATAGATTTATTTTACCACACAAGTTATCCGCACCCCTACTTCAGCTTTCTGATCTGTAGGTTCTCATCTTATTTAGAGGGAAATCAAGAAACCGAAACAGAGGTGTTCCACATGAGATTCCTATTAACAGTGCCCTCCTTACTCCTTAGGCCTGATATCAATTCCTTCAATAACCAAGCCACTTTTCCAGTTACCTCCCTTCACCTCTGTTAAGCTCATCTCCAGTTCAGCTTCCTGTCCCCTCTTGACAAAAAATTCTCCCAACTCAATTTCCATCCACCCATCACTTCTCTGCTTAGGATGACGCCCTTCCGGTGTATCCTCCACTTCCTGCCTCAATATGTGAGCCATGTGGTGGGTGAATATTCCCAACCGTCTCGGGACTACTTTGTACCTGTATTGTCTCCGTCCGCCTCCCAGAGGGTCCAAATAAACTGTCTGCGTTTGTCTTTCATGCCCAGCAATCCCCACTGAACTCTCTGCAGGTTGGTTTCCAAATCCATAGGTCCTGGATTTTGTCGTGAACACGAGGTACGCACCATATCTAGTGTCAGGGGAGAGCATATTGGTGTTTATTTTGCCAGAGATGTCAAACCAGCAGACATCAAGAAGCTCGGCAACTTCTGAGAACCTATTTCCACACAAAATCAACTTCAAATGACAAAATGCTAAAAGTTTGCTACAGAAGGCATTTAAGGGGTAAGGAAAGACTTCTCTAACCAATTATCCAAAGTTATGTATGTGCATTGAACTATATACCTGGACTCGGGAAGGGAAATCCATCTCCAATATCTAGGAGTGTCACCCCAAATAATGTGTAGTGACCTTGCTGATAACATGTAACATTTCTTTCCATTCCATTTCACCAATGAGAAGCTCTGGTTCGTATCAACAGTTTGTCAGTCAGATGGATACTTAATTAGCAAGAAACAAAGTGAAGCGTAATATAGTGCGAGTCTTGAACATGGAAAGCGAGAACAAAATGAGTTACATGTGGACCAAAATTTAAAAGTAGAAAAGAACATTTGTGAAAGAAAATAAAAAACGTGTCATTTCCATGATATTTATTAGTATCATGTACTTAAAACTTGATGGTGGAGCCACACTATCTATTGGTGGGGCGAACTGGTCCCATTAGTTATTTGTTTTTCTTTAATTTCCTTTACTACTCAGCAGTCAAAAGACCAAAAAGGGGACAATGGTGATAGGGAAAGGCTAGATTTATGCAACCTGAAATAGAAACCAGCAGAAATTTTCAAAAGTTTGTGAGCGGGTTTCCCTGTTTGAAAGCTACTAATTTGATATGCATGCAAAACAAAAGTACACCGAACACCATAAACCTCATTTTCACATTAAGTTAGCTGTAATGATGTGAATATAGACTGTTTCACACATAAGAATATATTAGAGACATATGCATTAAACTGTTCCTTTATAAAGAATATATGATCATCTCATTCTAAGAAAAAAAAGTATGAATGAAATCATCTCCCAGTTTAAGATCGAGACCAAGATTTTAGTAGAGACTTCTCCTCCAAAGACTTCCCTTATAATGTTTACTGCACCAATTAATCTTTGAAACATCAATTCTAGAAACAAATTCGATCATGACCATTTCCCTTATAGACTGTTATTATCAAAGCAAAAAAATACAAAAAGTGTTGATAGGAATCAATACATAGATACAGCGTAATATAGATTTCTCTCGTACACAACATGGATAATTTCCATCGAACTATATATGAAGCAGATCTTTCCCAATTCACTCTGCTTATTTCTTCACAATTTGCCAGATAGTTATGAGAACAACCTTTCAACTACTTAATGATCTGGTTGCTTGAGTGATATATGATCTTCTCATATAGTATTAATTATCTTGCATAGATTTTACATTTGAAAAGCATCTATAGAACATTGATATTGGATAAATTAAAGCACAAACTTATGCTTAACCGATCTATGTTCTAGGTTTTCAGTTCAGAAAAGATCGTTTGGTGCTACGTACCAAGAATACACATACTCCTTCTCGTCCTATTTACTTGTCATGTTAGCCTTTTTGTACTTCCTTGAGTTAATTTTTACTGATTTATCAATGTTTGTTCTTTGATCTTTTATTCCATTAAACTCCGTCCAAACCAACAAATACCCACATTAATAATGCTACGAGTAAAATTGAAAATGTGTAATAAGTTTTCTCTTGATTTTCCAAAACAACAATTATTTTATTAAACATGAGAGGAAATGCTATTTTTTACATAGAAATATAAAATGAAAATATATATATATATATATATATATATATATATATATATATATATATATATATATATATATATATATATATATATATAAAGAACTTACTGTACAAACTAGGTTAAAAAGCTAGTACTCTAATTTTCTCTTCATATCAAAGTAAACTTCAAAACTCAAATCATATAATTCTCTGCATATTGATTCCTCAAATTTTTTAAATAATATTTTCAGGTTTAGAAATTGAGTACACAAAGGTACAAATAATATTCCTTCAAAATACTTTCAATGGCAAATGGAATATTTTCTACTTCATTTATGATTTAATTTGCAATTTAAGTTAAAGAATTTATTTATTCAATCACGAGATAATAATAATAATTGCATGCGTTTACTTGGGGAAAAACACTACGAAGTGATATAACAACAAATTAGATACAATTAATAAACGAAAGAAAAAATTAATTAACTAAAAGTTTAATAAGTTAGTAACCTTGGTGCCAGCGTCGATGAGAATAGGATGATCACATAGGTGTAAGTAAAGGTCTTTCTTCGATCTGAAAGGGAGTGTATCTGGACCGCCAATGGACGAGGAAATGATGTCATAATAATCGGTCGGTAAGAACCGTTCCCAAACGGCGTCAGATTCAGCGGCTGAACGGAAAGTTGAAGCCACCAGCGACAGTCGGCACGCGTCTTTCGGACTAGTTAATGATAGCGCGTTAGCTATGCAACCTTCCGGCAGTTCCTCGCCCACGACGAATCTCTCCACCGCCATTCGCAATTTTTATGTATATTTAGCTAGAGGACACAGACTGTTGGATGTCGGTATGTATAGTTTTGGATGACTACAGAGAAAATCAAGAGTATATCATATAGGGTGAGTAGGAATCTGAGCCTATTTATAGCGAAGCTATTATGTATATCATAAATACATGATTTTGTGCGGGTAACTTCCTCGAGAAGTAACTCAAGGAAACATCTTGTGTTGTTCAAGCAGACAGCTTCGAAGTAGGGTACTCACGGGGTAGATTTGAATTGATTATTAATAAAATTTAAAATCAATCAATATAATTGATTTAAAATTATTAAAATTAAAATCAATTATTGAAATTAAATCAAACCATATATAATATACTAGTTACGACTTACGAGTAGCCATGCAATTCACGGGCCCAATATTTATATTAAATTAATATTATAATAATAATTAAGTTATAATTAAGTTATAAGATTTATTTATTTATTTAAGAAGATTTTGTTTTCCGTTTTTTTTTTTAAGAAAATAATTACTCAAATCTCAATTTAAACAACACAATGCTCAAATAGTCATACTAATAATTAATTAGGAGTGACATAATAAGCAAAGCAGACATATTTTAAATGATTTATAATAACTAATTAGAAGTGATAAGATTTATTTATTTATTCATTTAAAAAAAAATTGTTCTACTATTTTCTTTTTAAAGAAAAAAATTACACAAGTCTCAATTTAAGTAACACAATACTTAAATGGTCATAATAATTAATTAGAAGTGACATAGTAAAATCACGATTGTAACAGCGAAGCAAACTTAGCTCACTTATAATAAATAATTAAAAATAATATAACAAAATTTACAAAAATACTTGTGAAAAAAAAATATATGGGCCACATAGAAAACGTCAAGTAAATTTAATAGTAACTATTATTAAATTTTTAATACTTAGATGACTTTATAATAATTTTTTAATATTATTTTTTTTAGTATTTAAATGACTTATAATAATTAATTATGGGTGATATAGTCAAATTATGGATGAACCAGCTGAAGCAAACATGTCATAACTATCTATTTTACTTTTTTATTAAATATAAATAATTTTTTAATACATAAATAACTTATAATAATTAATTAGAGATGATATAATAAAATTACGGAGAAAATAGCTAATAAAGCAGGCAGGAGAAGCAGGCATGTTGACGGAGAGTTGCCTGCTTCTCCTTCCCATTCCCTCTTATTAGTAAGTAATAACTAGTTACGAGTAGCCTATGCAATGCACGGGCCCAATATTTATATTAAATTAATATTATAATAATAATAGTTAAATTATAAGATTTATTTATTTATTCATTTTAAAAAGATTTAGTTTTTCTTTTTTCTTAAAGAAAATAATTATTCATTTTAAAAAGATTTAGTTTTTGTTTTTTCTTAAAGAAAATAATTACCCAAGTCTCATTTTAAGCCACACAATAATTAATTAGGAGTGACATAGTAAAATTACGATTGAAACAACGAAACAAACATATCTTAAATGACTTATAATAACTAATTAAAAGTTATAAGATTTATTTATTTATTCATTTCAAAAAGATTTTATTTTTTTCTCTTTTTAAAGAAAATATTTACTCAAGTCTCAATTTAAGTTATATGCTTATATGGTCATAATAATTAATTAGGAGTGACATAGTAAAATCACAATTGCAACAACAAAGAAAACATGTCTTAGATGACTTATAATAACTAATTAGAAGTGATATGACAAAATTACTATACAAAAATACTTGTGAAAAAAAAATTAAATGAGCCTCATATAAAACATCAAGTAAATTTAACATTAAATATTATTAATTTTTAATACTTAAATGACTTTATAATAATTTTTTAATATTAATTTTTTAGTATTTAGATAACTTATAATAATTAACTATAGGTGATATAGTCAAATTATGAGTGAAGCAGCTGAAGCAGACATATCATTAATATTTATTTTACCTTTATAATTAAACATAAATAATTTTATAATACATAAATAACTTATAATAATTAATTAGAGATGATATAATAAAATACGGAGGAAGCATCTGATGAAGTAGACAAGAGAAGCAGGCATATTGACAGAGAGTTGCCTGCTTCTCCTCTCCATTCCCTCTTATTAATAAGTAACTAGATGTCGAAGGCACGTGCTAGTACGACTGTACGAGCCCAATATATAATTTTTTAGTCTCAATTTATGTGAAACAAATATAATTTACATAATCAATTATATTTTTAAGATTCTTTGGTTATTTGAAGGTGTTAACTATCGTAATTTATAAGATTTTTATTTAATTTTTAAATGATACATGTTACTCTCCATGTTCAAATTTTTGTGACATTAATAATCAATTATATTTTAAAAATAATTTAAATTTGTTAATATTGAGATTTATAATACCTCTTTTCTATTCTCATTTAAGTGGCACTAATATAATTTGAAGAGCCAACCAAATATTTCATATATTTAAAAAAAATTAATCTGTTAATTATTGCGATTTATTGTACTTTTTTTTATTCTTTTTGAAATATATAACAAATTAATTTTTTGAAAGATATTTTAAGCTATTAACTATTGTAATTATAGTACTTTTTATGTAATTTTCAAATAATACTTGTTACTCTCATTGTCCAATCTTTTGTGGCATTGATAGTAAACTATACTTTTAGTTATTCCAATTTAAGTGTCACTGATATAATTTCGAGAGTCAACCAAATATTTTAGATCTTTTGAATTTTGTAAGTTGTTAATTATTGTGATCTATAATTTTTTTTAATAAATAACAGATAAATTTTTTAGATATTTTAAGTTGTTAAATATTATAGTTTATAATACTTGTTATGTACTTTTCAAATGATATATGTTACTCTCCCTGTCCAAAATTTTGTGGCATTGATAGTCAATTATATTTTAAAAATAATTTAAGTTTTAAATTACTGTGATTTATAATACTCTTTATTCTATTTTAATTTAAATGATATTGCTATAATTTTGGGAGTCAGCCAAATATTTTATATCTTTTAAATCTTTAAGTTATTTATTATTAATATTTATAAGAATTTTTTCATACTTTTGTTGAAATATATCCTAGATAAACAAAATAAGATAAACAAATTTAAATTGATGAAAAAAATGAAAGCAAGGGAAAGGACCAATGAAGTTATGCCAAAGTAAACAGATTGACATTTAAATTTTTAAAGTTGTTAATTTATTGTAGTAATTTTTTAAAATATATAACAAAGTAAAATTTTTAGATATTTTAAACCGTTAACTATTGTAATTTATAATATTTTTTAATGTAAGTTTTAAATAATATATGTTACTTTCCTTATTCAAAATTTTGTGTAATCAATAGTCAATTATTTTCTTAAAATAGTTTAATTTTTTAATTATTGTGATTTATAATACTGTTTCTTATATTTCTATTTAAATGACACAATGTTTAGATGACCGTAATAATTAATTAAGGGTGATATAATAAAATCATGATTGAAGCAATGAAGCAGACATGTATTAAATGACTTATAATAACTAACTAAATGTGATATAACAAAATTATTATAAAAAATACTTGTCACACCCCTTTTTCGCCCGAAGGGTTCGAGTCGAAGGATTTTTCTAATTAAAGTGATAGTTTTGAATACGGATTAATTTTATTACAGAGTCGTCACTTGGAATTGAGTTATGGTGTTCCAAGTCACCTTTTCTAATCCCTAATTAAAAGAAAATGACTCTTTTTATTGGTCTGCAAAAACAGAGGATCGGGTAAGGAATTTTGTTGACCGAGAGGAAGGTGTGAGGCATCCCTCGAGTCCTGTGGTTCAAGCACGGTCGCTTTATTGACTTATCTTGACTTAAACTATTTTGATAAATTATGTTAAGGCCTAAATTCGCTCATTTTTAATTATATCAAAAATGCCTATCTATACCTTTTATATTAAATTAGTGAAAGTTAAAAAGTATTTATCAAGTTAATTTTAGAAAAATATTTGCCAAGGTGTATTTTTTACATCCTTGATTTTGAATATCTCGGAAAGATGCGTACGCCGCATTCTCAATTGAGACGATCATTTTAAGCGTGCCTAACATTTTGCCTAGCGTTAAAGGCGTTAATTCGTTACTTGTAAACTCGAGACAATTTTATATATGTGAAACACTATTTATTCTTAATAGTAAACAAAAGCAATATTTTTTAAAGCGATCAATTAAATTAATAAAAGAAATATTTATTAAATTTTATTGATGACAATGAAATAAAATAATAAATAAATAATAAATATAAAACATACATAAAGCTACCCATTAAATAAATCTTTATTATGATCCCCAAAATTTATTCTTTTTAAATTAATGCAAATTCAAATTACATATTATGAAACAATTTAACTATGAAAACTTTTTGAGGCAACTATATACAAAATCTAATCGAAATATAAACATAGACACGGTTCAGAGTCAATTTTTACAAGATTAGGCCGGTTTTGGGGGGGGGGGGGTTTGATGACTGGTGGAGACGTTGGTGTTTGGTTTAAATCAGTGTGTTTGTATGTAATGAGGAAAATATTTTGTATATAGTGAGTGTTGGTCGCCGGCTTCTTTAGAAAATATAGTTGATTGAAAAAATAGTCACCATTGTCCTCTCTTAATTACTCTTATCGAAAAAAAAATTATAAAAATAAAAAATTCTAAGATCACCAACTTTTCTCAATTATTGGTATTATTATTGGTTCTTAAATGATTTTTTTTTACATAAATTAGAGCACTGAAATTTTCCTCATAAATAATAAACAAATACGTCTCCTACTTTTCATAATCTGATTAAAAAAGGATAAAAATAATGACGGAAAGTAGAAATAAAAATGACTTTAATATATATAAGATACCTTATTTTAATATACTTCTTAATACATATCACAAATTTAGCCATGATCTATTATTGAGGTATTGTATTATTTATATGTATATTATTTGCTCCGGCTTTCTCTTTGTTTTCTCTTTCTTTTTTTTCTCGTGTGTGCGTCTAGCGATGTGTGATTATGAAACTTTTGTGTACAAGTATACAAATTATCAATAACTTAATTTTATAACATGGAATAACAAATAATCCATATAATCAATTCACTATAAACTGAATAACTCATAAAACCACTTGAATATTTTTTCTTCATATTTTTTTATAGTAAACTTACAACATAAAGAGGTTCAAGATTGAAAAAGAACCTGTAATTATTTGAATTGGATAAAAATGTGAGAAACAATCGTTACCGGAAACTTCAAGCGGAAACTCTAAACTTTAAATCTTTTCTTTCTTTATTTTTCTCTATTTTCTAATCTTTTCTACTCTATGTTTTTCTCACTCTGATTTTTTATCAGTCTCTGGATAGAATTCTGTCCGTTTTTTTTTTTTTCTCTTTCTGTTTTTCTCTTTCTGGATATCTGATGTTGTGTGATAGTGTTCATGTACGTAGAATCTTGGGAGAGGGAGTCCTTAAGTAGAGGAATTTTTTTTTTGGGGGGGGGGGGATGTGGGGAGTAGTTATCTATTAGGATAGGATTTTTTTGAATTTTGAAATTTCTTTTTTTAAAAAAGAAGATAATAATAATAACCAATAAAAATAATAAATAAATAAATAAAATAATAATAAAAATAATATAATAATAACTAATTAATTTTTATAGTTAAAAAATTAAAATAAAAGTTTAAGACTAGCTAAAAATAAATATAATTAAAATAGTACTAAAACTACTAACTTATGTATTTAAAAAAAGGAACATATTTTTTTTTAATTTTTATATTATTTTTTAAAAATTGAAATAAAAATAAAATAATATCCTAAAATTAACTTCATTATAAAAATAAAAATTAAAATAATATCGAACCAAATATAAATATTTAATATCAAAAAATATATATATTAAACATGTGGAGAGTCAAAATCACGTGTCTACATTTTGCCCCTCTTTGTTTGAAATATCGAAGAGTTTTCATACAAAGACGTAGACTAAGAGATTATTTTTGGCCCTCCTATTATTCTAAAAGTGAAGATAAAACAAAACAAAATAAAATAAAATAAAAGATATGACCGAGTCCTGGTTTTGGACCGCCTACATATTCTAAGTTTTAAGGGAATCAGGTCACATGTAGTTCAAAGGTAAAAAGTGAGAGAAAGAGATAAAAGTCAAGTGAAATTCCGTTGAGGTTCCAGTTTAAGACATCTGCTTTTATATTAAAATAACTAACAAAAATAAAAAATAAAAAATACAAGTGAAAATTACAATCTCTAGAATCTTGATTCTAATCTTCGTGACTTGATTTTGAAAATTCACCCTATTCTTCAGGCGGGCTCCTGACTTGTTATTTCTTCACCCTGTTCTTCAGGAGGGCTACAATGCCGCTTGAATTACTAAAACAAGGAAGTACGTCTCAATGCCACTTGATTTACCAAACCAAGGAAGTGTGTCGCCTTACCAATGTCGCTTGAATTACCAAAACAAGAAAGTGCATTTCCTTATCGATGCCGCTTGAATTACCCAAACAAGGAAGTGCGTATCCTTACAAATACCTTTTGAATTACCCAAAACAAGGAAATGCGTCTCCTAATAAATGTCTCTTTAATTACCCAAACAAGGAAGTGCGTCTCCTTACAAATGTTACTTGAATTGTTCAATCAAGGAAATGTATCCTTACATATGTCCCTTGAATTACCCAAACAAGGAAGTACATCTCCTTACCAATGCCGCTTGAATTACCCAAATTAGAAAGTGCGTCTCCTTACAAGTGCTGCTTGAATTACCCAAATCAGGAAGTGTGTCTCCTTACAAATGTTGCTTGAATTGTCTAAACAAAGAAGTATGTCTCCTTACAAATGTCGCTTGAATTACCAAACAAGGAAATGCGTCTCTCCACAAATGTTGCTTGAATTACCAAAAAAGGAAGTGCATCACTTTACAAATGTTGCTTGAATTACCAAACAAGAAAGTGTGTCTCCCTACGAATGTTGCTTGAATTACCAAACAAGGACGTGCGTCTCCTTACAAATGATGCTTGAATTACCAAAAGAGGAAATGCGTCTCCCTAAAAATGTTGCTTGAATTACCAAACAAGGAAGCGCGTCTCCTTACAAATGTTGCTTGAATTACCAAACAAGGAAATGCGTCTCCCCACAAATGTTGCTTGAATTACCAAACAAGGAAGTGTGTCTCCTTACAAATGTTGCTTGAATTACCAAACAAGGAAGTGTGTCTCCTCACGAATGTTGCTTGAATTACCAAACAAGGAAATGCGTCTCTCCACAAATGTTGCTTGAATTACCAAACAAGAAAGTGTGTCTCCTTACAAATGTTGCCTGAATTACCAAACAAGGAAGTGCCTCTTGCTTAAATTACCAAACAAGAAAGTATGTCTCCTTACAAATGTTGCTTGTATTACCAAACAAGGAAGTGCATCTCCCCACGAATGTTGATTGAATTACCAAACAAGGAAATGCGTCTCCCCACAAATGTTGCTTGAATTACAAAACAAGGAAGTGCGTATCCTTACAGATGTTGCTAAAATTACCAAACAAGGAAGTGCGTCTCCCCACAAATGTTGGTTGAATTACCAAACAAGAAAGTGCGTCTCCTTACAAATATTGCTTGAATTACCAAACAAGGAAGTGTTTCTTCTTACAAATGTCGCTTGAATTACCAAACAAGAAAGTGCGTCTCCTTACAAATGTTGCTTAAATTACCAAACAAGCAAGTGCGTTTCTCCAAAATGTCGCTTTGAGAAATTACGGCCTTTGATGTTTAGGATTTGAAATCATTGATTTGAAGGTAACATGTGTTCATGAATAATGAACTAACTACAAGAAACATGATCGATGTCACCAAAAACTCGAATAAAAATTTACTTCAACACTCGATTTACAACTCTTTCTTTTCTTCAACTTGTTTTTCAGGCGATCTCCTGGATTTTCTTTTCTGATTTTTCAAAAGATGTTCCTGAACTCAAAATAAAAGGTGAAATAGAAAAATAACATCCCATTCTTCAGGAGGGTCTTGGACATAAAATAAATTTTCATTCTTTAGGAAGGTCCTATCTCATTCTTCAGAAAGATCCTGATCATAAAAAATAAATTTTCATTCTTCAGAAGGGCTTGTCACATTCTTCAGAAAGGTCCTGAGTAGAAAGTAAAATTCAATAAACATGAAATTTTTTTTTGCCCTAGTTTGTACTAGAAAATTTTGTGAGCATCATCTGATTACAGTTTTTGAAAAGCACAGAAAGAGTGTGAACCAAAGCCCTGCTAAAGAAATGCGTCTCGTTACAGTAAAACTGATGACCAAAATTAGGAAGTGTCTCCTAAGAGTTAAATTGAAGGACTTGACTAGAAAGTGCGTCTTTGTAACGCCCCAAAGTTTGGGTCCTGGGATGTCACACGGTGCTTAGGGGCGCAAGTGACCCCAAGCTAACCCTCCTACTGGCATAACTCATAAACAACTGGATAAAATGCTTAAATCTATATAAATTTAGCAAAATATAGAACTTCTCTGAACTTGATCAATATAAACATGTACTTTACAAGATTACAACTCCACTTTTACAAATGAAACTGAAACTGAATACATCAACTTCTACTGACTGTCTATGAAGTCTCTACTGGTACTGACTTCAGATAGATGGGTCATGACTCCCAACTACCCAATCTTAATACGACTAAAGTAAGAAAAATACAACATTTCTCGAACTGTATAACTGACTCAAGCCCTTGAATTAAAAGGACTCATCACCTGCGACTGGAAGTTGCAAATTGACTGAATGCGGTATCTGCGCTATAAATTGTACCTACATTATAAGGCACTGTAGCATATATAAATATATGGGGGTGAGTACTTTAAGGAATGTACTGAGTATGTGGGGGTGCAATGCAATATTATAAATAATAGCATAAATGATTATGAAAATCATGTATGCTGACGCTAACAATTTTCTTCGCTTGAATTAACTGAAACATATTCCTTGTAAATCATCAATAGTAATACAAGAATTATAAATCTCATAAATCATTATACTTAACTTTAACTCTTTAAGTCATGACTTAGAGTGACTCGGTAACTCATGAAACTTGAACTCTTATGGACTTGGGAGTTTCTTATAACCGACATAACTACACCATGTGAGCCGCGTGGAGTCCAACGTTTTGCCCTCCTAAGGAGAGAACCCCACATTGGTGGGGGTGTCTTACTCTTTCCAAGGAGTACAACCTCAATTTCTCACAATCCCATACTCGGTCTCTAGCCCACAATCATCAATATCAATCCTACGGTGGCACGTAGTTTTGAAAAAATACCACATTTCCCGCTTGGTGCTAAATACTCCTCCTAGACTAAGCTCAGAATGCATTAGGAAATCAACCTTAATCAATATCAATTCGTGGGTCCATTATACAGACCAAAACATAAATATATATCTCATCGGTAAATCATATACAACTGTGGATTCCTAACTCGACTCAAAATAAAAAATCTTTCTCAACATCAAGATGTATCAATTCATTTAGTCATGGCAACATCAATAACTTTGAGGAAATATCAAGACTCATTATAACAACTCAATCTTATGAATCAATATACTCAATAATCCAATTTGTCATAAGGAAGCTTAAATCTTGACACATGTATTGAAAGAACTGGAAATACCAACTCATGGTAGAACATGAAATTCACAATATTAAATATCAAGTCATAATTTGAAAGTTGTAAAATAATCATGTATCAAAAACTTCAAGAAAACATCATAGAACTCATTCTTGACTCTCAAGCTCAAATATCAATATATATATATATATATTCAATAATAAAAATTCTCATAGAAAAGCTTAAATCATGACTCTTATCTCAAATCATTCGGAAATCATCAACTCATAATAATAATATTCAACTCATGGCATAAGTTCTTAATTTAAGAAATAAATGATGAAATAGTCATGTGTATCAATCTTGAATAGCTCAAATATCATAAATCATTAATAAAGTAATTTGGGTGTAAATCCATTTTGCAAAATCATGGATTTCAATAGTAGAAATTAAATCTTTGGGCACAAGAACGAAAGAAGTGTTCTTGGTCAAACCCCACCTACCTTGATTATGGATTTGAATGAAGAAACATGTTATAGACTCCTTTTCCACTTCTTGAGTTAGGGTTCTTGATGCTTTTGACTTGGGTACCTTGAATCTTGAACCAATTTATAAAATCTATGGTTGGATTCTTGATGTTCTTGGAAAATTTGGATTGGATTTTTGAGAGAGAAACCCTAGTATTCTTGATGAAATGGAAAAATAATGAAGTTTTCTTATTTACTTGGATATATATAGAGGGTCAAAATGGTGGAAAAGACCAAAATACCCTTTTAAAAATGCCCCTTAATTGCTGAAAAAATGGCTGACGACATCCGTGATAGGCTGTCAGACCCGTGATAGGCCGTCACATAATGTCGTGACAAATGGGTCAAATTTTTGATTTTCTGCCTAAGTCTGACGAATTCGTCAGAAATGTCTTCAGAAAGTGAGGACGTCGTCAGAAATGGCATCAGAAACGTGACAGCCCGTCAGAACCGTCGTCACCGCTTTCCATCTTGACCATATTGGAGTAAAATGGACATAACTCTTTGCTCCGATATCGGATTTTGCCTAAATTGGTATTTTTGGAAAGATAATTAAATTATCTATCTGTTGATAGGTCATGAGCTCAAAAATTCCAAGTATAATGAGAGATAAGATCGTTTGAAGTTGACTATACAAATATCCTTCCCAAGAGCTCAATAGGTAAGGAATGTTTTCATTCGCCCAATCGTTAGGACATCTTTAAGGCCTTAATACACACCATCCTTGATTATAAAACAACCAAAGTACTATAATTTATTTCTCAAGAGCTTGTTCATGGTTGCACTATTGGTTAGAGTCTCGGGGAATTACAAAATTGCTCTAACTTCCTCACCGGGTGTCCGATTCGGGTGAATCTTATGTCGATGGAAAGCTTATCCAATTCTCCACATAATCGAGAGTAGAATTTAGGAAAATACAACATGAGATAAATAAAAATCAATTTGTAAGTCTTCCATAGTCACTTAAAAGATGGATTTAGGCTTAAGAAACGATCGGGATATTACAATATCTCCCCCTTGGAAACATTCGTCCTCGAATGTTGCTTTTTGGCCAAGAATATAGAGAAAACTGAAGACACATAGTTGAAACAACTTGCAAATCTAAATATATATCTTTCTAAACTTTGAAGTACTTCGTTGAATGTATAAAATCATGATGAGAATAGCTATACAACTGGATCCGAGATTGGAAAAAAATAGATAGAGAAAAACTGTAATTCTCGACTGAATCTGAGCTGATTTGCCTTCTTCCTATATTAGATAGCGGGCTCATACTGAGAGTTTAGAATTCACTTGATGTGATAAGGGTGCAATCGTACTCATAGAAGGTGAAGAGATAATTTCTGCAGACATAGGTCATGAGAAACAAGGATAAGACTATACAATGGGTATTACATTGTCTGAACTAGAATACTTGGAAAACAAAGATTGTTCAATGAATGCTCACATACTGAATCACAATTATATATCCAAATTTTAAACTGATGCTTGATACACATACTGAACTGAATTCGTAGATTTTGGGCTTGAGCAACTACTTATCGAATTGCTCATACCTATGAAATTTCGAGTGGTAAGACCAAACTAGTTCGAAAAAAATAGAAGACCATAGAAATATATCTGCCAAATTTTAAAAGTTGGGTTGCTAACTATGCAAACTGAATTGTACTAGATACTCATACTTAAGTAGAGGATTTCTTCAACACCCTCCCAAGGAATTCTAATGGTCTGAAGGAGCAAAGAACTTTAGGCAAGATCTAAACAAGACATCTGAATCGGAGATCATAAAATTATCATAATCCCATAACTTGAAACCTAAACCTATGAATCATAAGTCAGGATAAAAGTACTAAGCTTCAAGCAAGGAAACTCATTACTCTCAACTCAACCACACTTCTCAAACACTCTCTCGAATATACTATACCCTTCTGATAATATATTCGATCTATTCGACTTACAATCCTCACATGACACCGATACTTCCATCTACTCATATCCCCTTGAACCAAACCCTCTCATCGTTTTCATGTGTAAACCTAGAATCACAAGATTCACCACATAACCCCATTCTGAATCATGAGCTCCCACACATATACATTTTTACAACCTCTCACTTCAAGAGTAATTCTCATTACCACTTCGACAACTCCAATCCACCTAGCACTAACCATTTACTAATGTACAAGGCACCCATCCGCATGCACACAAACACGACATTCAAGCCTATCTTCATAACCACATGCGGATTCCTAATCAAACACTTATAAATCCTCTTCTTCATACCCTACACACCTCTTATCAAGAAAATTTCCATGTACTCACCTCAAGCACACCTGACATACTCCTTGCTAATCGAGTCCTACACAAATGCTTCACTTCAATATTCCTTCCAACTCATGGAATTACAACTCATGGAATTACACAAAATGAACACACCACAATCTTCCCAATCATAACACATTAAACTTCAACTAGCCATAACATGTATCAAAGACTTAGCCTCAATCTTACTTCACATTACCGCCAAGCCAAAGTAGGCATCGCACCCTCTATTGTTGATAAGGAAATATCTCTTCTCTCCTGACTAAACAACTATTCACCACCACTATCTTGGGTAAGGAAAGATAACTAAAAGATTAGAGCATGAGGATCTGACACATGAATAGATACTATGAATAACTTGATACTCAACTGAGGCTTGAGGAATAGAGGATTTAACATCATAAACCCATAAAAAAAAATATGGCTAGGGACATGCACGATATGAATCTGAATTCTTTTCTTGTTGATCATTAAAAGTAGCACTTGAACATTAGAACTGAACATATCACATAGATTGAGTACATAAGTCATGCGTTGCATGACCTAAATTGGGAATTCGTAACTATGAATTGTGATTCCAATCGGTGAAAGGTCTGAGACTCCGCATTTCGGTAACTAAGTGAAGACAGGATTTTTTATGGTATGCCTGGACATGAATCATGATCATGGAATCAAAACGCAAAGCATGAATAAATAAAGGAATGACTGAAAATACTAAAATAAAAATGGTTCAAGCAGTATCCCTTCTCACAGTTGTTCCACAACTTATTGGCATACCCACTAGAACCTGACAAACTAAGCTGGTCACTTGTTCTACTATCTCCCCCTTAGACAAAATCCATCACACTTCTTGACTCAATTATTAGGAACATCGTTCATTGCCTAACTAGCCTTCCTCCACCTAGCAACTCCACTACACTTACTAATTACACCACATACGATGACCCTAGAAAAAAAATAAAGCAGCCCCACAGAACCTTGGGCAAGTTTTCTCACCAAGAACACAAAATCAAACTTAATTACAAGTTGATTAAACTCAAGCTCTCGCATACACTGTCCAAGCACATTAGATCACTTCCCTATAACTAGCACCATTAACCAAGAAATCATCACATCCACCTTCATAGCCACCATTCATCCAAGCTTAATGCCTAGTGCTCAGCATAACTTACAACTCCACCTCACACATACCATTCTCACTTGGAAACTATAAAACAAAACGTCAATAAACACTATTCCACTTAAACCCCCTAATAACAATAATTGGTCTAATCATATGGCCTCTCTCATTTATAATCCATCAGCATGCCCTTCTTCTATCTATCATTACTATCTATCCTTCATACACAACTTAACTTAGTTCATAACTCTCTAAGCCTCAACTTAACTTTCCCTTGAAATCTCAGGAGCATCTAAGTTAACAAAACCCATCCACTAAGTATCAACATCCGTAACTTATACTTATCTTGTGCAACATACCGTCAACAACTCTTTTCATACCTTAAGAAAACCATTATTTACCTCCACCAATAACTCTTTCTTTTTTTTCCATGAGATGACACACAAGAATAATATCACTTCATCACTAATCACATGCAAAAGGCTCAGCTATACATACTTTCAATAAATCACACTTTTCACCCTTTCTTGCCATAACACCTCTAAACCTATTCTAACCATCATGAGGAAACAAGATACATAAGGAGTCACTAGTGAATCAAAATAGGCCTCACCTGGCTTCACTAGTCTTTGATTTGCATTTTGAAAAAGAATTTGAGATGGATAACAAAGAAATTATGCTAGTGAATCAAAAGAGCCCCACACGACTTCACTAGTCTTTTAGTTCCAACATCATGAAGATAACAAGGTTATAAAAGATAGAAACTCGCCATACAATATTTGATAATATAAGAATACACATCTTACTCTGTCTTAACTGAAAGAATCATAAGGGAGAGGGCATAACATTGAACTTAGGAAACTTATAACATGTTGGTAAGCTCTTCTCAGGCCGCTTTGTGAGACTTCTAAAATTTCTCTCTTGTAAGTCTGACAGCATTATCAGAGGGAGAAAATTAGAACTCGTTGATCATGTTACCTCAGGAACAGTACATAGATACGGAAGTATATATTATCAATATAGATTCTGAGAAAAAAATCTGGAAGCACAATCTGGAAGCACAACTGACTTGGGCTTATTGCACAATTTATAAGCAAAGCATGATAAGACACTAATAGGATACTATCTAGCTCATTTAAAACTCCATAACTATCTGAGGGGACTGTTTAAGAAAGTACTATCTACAAAGGATTGAGTGTGACTGTCTTTAATACCTTGAAAATAAGGCAGGGATGCCCCGAATAGGGTAAGATGAGAATCTGTATAAGTTTCTCAATGAACCTTTCTATAGCACGATCTAAGACTTGAAAGAATAGAGACCTTTCCTAAATATCTTGTAGCCTCTCAAAGAAAAGTACAGATGAATTCGTACCATTCTGCAAGACTCTACTAGACACGGCTTTATAGATACCCTAGGATACTTGAAACTCTGTGCTCTGATACCAAGTTTGTAACGCCTCGAAATTTGGGTCCTGGGACGTCACACAGTGCTTAGGGGCGCAAGTGACCCCAAGCTAACCCTTCTACTGGCATAACTCATAAATAACTAGATAAAATGCTTAAATCTATATAAAGTTAGAAAAAATATAAAACTTCTCCGAACTTGATCAATATAAACATGAACTTTACAATATTACAATTCTACTTTTACAAATGAAACTGAAACTGAATACATCAACTTCTACTGATTGTCTATGAAGCCTCTACTGGTAGTGACTTCAGATAGATGGGTCATGACTCCCAACTACCCAATATCAATATGACTAAAGTAAGAAAAATATAACACTTCTTGAACTGTTTAACTGACTCAAGCCCTCGAATCAAAAGAACTCATCACCTGCTGACTGAAAGCTGTGAAATGACTGAATGTGGTATCTGTGCTATAACTTGTACCTACATTATAAGGCATTATAGCATATAGAAATATATGGGGGTCAGTACTTTAAGAATGTACTGAGTATGTAGGGGAACAATGCAACATTATAAATAATATCATAAATAATTATGAAAATCATGCATGCTGACGATAACAACTTTCTTCGCTTAAATTAACTAAAATATATTCCTTGTAAATCATCAATAGTAATACAAGCATTATAAATCTCATATATAATTATACTTAACTCAAACACTTTAAGTCATGACTTAGAGTGACTTGGTAACTCATGAAACTTGAACTCTTATAGACTTGGGAGTTTCTTATAACTGACATAACTACAACATGTGAGCCGCATGGAGTCCAACGTTTTGACCTCCTAAGGAGAGAACCCCACATTGGCGGGGGTATCGTACTCTTGCCAAGGAGTACAACCTCTATTTCTCAATCAAAATCCCATACTTGGACTCTGGCCCACAATCATTAATATCAATCCTACGGTGGCTCAGAACGCATTAGGAAATCCACCTTAATCAATATCAATTCTTGGGTCCATTATAAATACCAAAATATAAATATATATCTCATCAGTAAATCATATACAACTGTGGATTTCTAACTCGACTCAAAATCAAACAATCTTTCTCAACGTCAAGATGTATCAATTCATTTAGTCATGACAACATAAATAACTTTGAGGAAATATCAAAACTCATTATAACAACTCAATCTTATGAATCAATATACTCAATATTCTATTTTGACATAAGGAAGATTAAAGCTTGACACATGTCTTGAAAGCACTTGAAATACCAACTCATGGTAGAACATGAAATTCACAATATTAAATATCAAGTCGTAATTTGGAAGCTGTAAAATAATCATGTATCAAAAACTTCAAGAAAACATCATAGAACTCATTCTTGACTATATATATATATATATATATATTCAATAATAAAAATTCTCATAGAAAAGCTTAAATCATTACTCTTATCACAAATCATTCGAAAATCGTCAACTTATAATAATAATATTCAACTCATGGTATAAGTTCTCAATTTAAGAAATAAAATAATGAAATAGTCATGTGTATCGATCTTGAATAGCTCAAATATCATAAATCATTAATAAAGTAATTTGGGTGTAAACCCACTTTGTAAAATCATGGATTTCAATATTAGAAATTAAATCTTTAGGCACAAGAACGAAAGAAGTGTTCTTGTTCAAACCCCACATACCTTGATTATGGATTTGAATGAAGAAACTTGTTATAGAATCCTTTTCCACTTCTTGAGTTCGGGTTCTTGATGCTTTTGACTTGGGTACCTTGCATTTTGAACCAATTTATAAAATCTATGGTTGGATTATTGATGTTCTTGGGAAATTTGGATTGGATTTTTGAGAGAGAAATCCTAGTATTCTTGATGAAATGGAAGAAGAATGAAGTTTTATTCTTTACTTGGATATATATAAAGGGTCAAAATAGGTGGAAAAGACCAAAATACCTTTTTAAAAATGCCCCTTAATTGCTGAAAAAAATGGCTGACGACATTCGTGATAGGCCGTCACAAAATTTCATTACAAAAGGGTTGAATTTTTGATTTTCTGCCTAAGGCTGACGACGTCGTCATAAATGTCGTCAGAAAGTGAGGACGTCATCAGAAATGGCATCAGAAATGTGATATCCCATCAGAACCGTCGTCACTGCTTTCCACTTGATCATGTTGGAGTAAAATGGGCATAACTTTTTTCTCCGCTATCGGATTTTGAAAAAATTGGTATCCTTAGAAAGATAATTCAATTATATATCTATTTATAGGTCATGTAATGAGTGCTCGTTTGAAGTTGACTATACCAATATCCTTCCCAAGAACTCAATCGGTAAGTAATGTTTTCATTCGCCCAATCGTTAGGACATCTTTAAGGCCTTAATACATACCATCCTTGATTATAAAACAACCAAAGCACTATAATTTATTTCTCAAGATCTTGATTCATGGTATCACTATTGGTTAGAGTCTTGGGGATTACAAAATGGCTCTAACTTCCTCACTAAGTGTCCGATTCGGGTGAATCTTATGTTGATGGAAAGCTTATCCAATTCTCCACATGATCGAGAGTAGAATTTAGGGAAATAAAATATTATATAAATAAAAATTAATTTAAAAGTCATTCATATTCACTCAAAAGATAGATTTAGGCTTAAGAAACGATTGGGGTATTACAGTCTTCTAGAAGCGAATGTTCAAGTTAGGAAGTGCTTCACCTAACAAATGAAAACTAACTTATTCAGACTAAGAAGTGCATCTCCTAGGGGTTAAATAAAATGACTTAACTAGAAAGTGCGTCTTCCAGGAGTGAATTTTCAAATTAGGAAGTGCTTCACCTAACAAATGAAGGCTGACTTATTCAGACTAAGAAGTGCGTCTCCTAAGGACTAAATGAAATGACTCAACTAGAAAGTGAGTCTTTTAGGAGTGAATGGTTTGAGTTAGGAAGTGCATCACCTAGCAAATGAGACTTGAATTATCCAGATTAGGAAGTGTGTATCCTAGGGGGTGAATTTTTACCATAATTTGATTATCAAACCTATGCAACAACATTGCTTCCTGCATTTGTAGAAATGAGGCATTGCAACCCTTGATATTTATACTCTAAAGTTCTTGATTTTAAAGTATCATGTTTCCTGTTTCATCAAAGAAAATTTTATGAGTTCAAAAATATGGTGGCTAGTTTGTGGCTTTAGCTTTCGTGGCAATCACTCTTGCCCTCGTCATATTTAACCTTGCTTCCATCCATTAGCATCTTTCATCAACTTGATGCATCATTGACCTAAATTCATAGTATGAAAGGTGACTTTGAAACAAACACAGTATTTCTGCTTTGCCATGCTCCTCAAATACCCTTTGAACCCTGGTATTTCCATAAGTTTCGAGACTCGTTTATTGACAAAAATCTCTGCATGCCTTATCTTGGCTGACAATCATGTCTCTTTCACATGTTGGATTTTTATCTTGCTTTGTGCAATTGAAGAAGTTGATAGTAAGTTTTGAGATCATTTCTAACTTGTTTTGAAATGGACTTGACTCAAGAACACAAGAAAAATGACAATGATAATTTTTTTTAAATAACTGACTCAAGAAGAAAAAAAATAGAAATATAGAGAATGAAGAAAAGACAATGAATTTCCCTTTTCAAAAAAGAAAAAAAAATCTGAAAATGATAGTCAACTCTAATGATTATAACATATATTTTGAATTAAACAACCTGATCTACCTATACTAATCATGACAACTCTTGGTCAGTCTTTGAGTTTGAAATGGAATCAAGCTTGAATATGTTCCCTCTAGATCACAATCCTCCTTCGGCTAGTGACACCTTAATGGATTTTTGCCAACGCCTATCTCATTTTCATTTCTTTCTTAGCTCACTTTTGCCTTATGGTGCCCAAAAGGATTTTTACCAATAAGACTCTCATTTTTACTCATTCATTTTTTTATTTTTTTTGAAAATAATGCCCAAATACGAAACATCATGTGCCCATAACATGTTTAGCCTTGACATTCTCAAAGATCGATCTGAAGGTCTTTCTTTGGTTGTAACTTAGCTTTTGGAAAAGGTTAGAAAGAAATGTTGGCATAAGGCTACAAAATTTACATAACATTAGGTGAAACATACAACTTTTGGAATCAATTTCTTTTTGTAAGGAAATAAACTTTCCCCCAGTTTCGTTTCATTCTGGGTAATTTGAATTTTCTTTTGGTTGGATCGAACCCCAGAGTAGGGCTGCCTACGTATCTTGTCATAGCAAGAATCAGGTCAAACGTAGTTCAGGAAGCTTATTCTTTTGCTTGATTTTTTTTTGACTTTTCTCTCTTTTTCTTCTTTTTTTTAGAGTGATATTTTTCCTGACTTCATTTTTTCTTGACACTTTTCTGACTCTATTCTTTTTCTTGACATTTTTTTTGAATTTTTTTTCAGACTCTATTTTGATTCTAAAAGAGGGATATAAAAGAAATAAACTAAAATCTAAAAAAAGATAATAAAGGATGACATAATATTTGGATAGTAGAATGAAATGCCTTCGTCATATCAATTCTTAAAAACGCAAATACATAACATGATATCTAGGAATGGAACATGAAGGTCATACACATCTTTTCAATATTGACCGTGACTAAGTACATATACGTGTGTCACTTCTTTTAAACTTTAAACCATATAAGTCTACTTGTATTGTACTTTCCTCATAATAGATGACTCTTTTTTTAGCTAACTTCCTTTTTCTTCTTCTGACAATATAAACTATATATCCTCTGGTTGATCTCATTAAAAAAATTCTTGAGTTGAACCTTCTCGTTGAAGATCAAGTCACTTTTTATTCGTAAAGTGATTGCCTCAAACATTCAAGTGAGGATGTAACTAGGTCCCCAAAACATCTCAACACGTTACTTATTTTTCTTACACATTTTTTTCAACTCTAGGTTCTTAATCAAATGTTTCAACATTAGATTGCGTTTTAAGATCTAGCTGAAAATTCAACATGCTTATCATATTACCAGAATCACCATAGAAAGAGCTCTTTGAATAAAAAAAGAAAGACAATATATATTGAGAAATAAAAATAAAAGGGACACACATTTTGTTGACAGAAAGATAGAAGGGTTTGAACAAAAACAACGATAAGAAAATCAGGCAAGACAGGTCCTAGACTACAGCCCTAAAATAATTCGGGTAACAGAAAATAAAATAAAATAAACTACTAGACCTCTCCCGAGTAGGGAGAGGGGTGACTTCTCAATTGCTCAGCCTGACAACTTAGCCACTGATTTGCATATCAACGTGACTAGAGCTTCCACCATGATCAATATCCTGCACCATAATCAATTTATCTTGAATCATTCTTTCTATTTCTCTTTTCAAAGAACAACAATCTTCAGTACTATGACCTTGAACATCAGAATGATACACACATCGTACATTAGGATTAAAGTTTCTTGATTATGGTTCAGGGGTATACCCAAGATAAGGAGTGATCATTTTCTTTTGTCTCAGTTTCTGGAATAAACTGGTATATGATTCTCCAATTGGTGTGAAACTATCCCTTAGCTTCTGACTCTTTTCATTGTTTGACTTAGAGAAAAAATCAAGTCTGGAGAGGCTTGGGTATGTTTGGGGAATTAAAGAATGATTTTGAGGGGTTAGTGCACGTCATTGCGGGTAAGAAGGAGTCTAAAGATGTGGTTATGCATTATAGATAGAATATTGAGGAGATGGAATGAAATATAATGGATTTTATGGTGGAACATAGTGTCATGGATGGTTATATAGGTCTTGGACATAAATTTGGGACTGAGATTGTGCGTAAGGGTGACCCACACCTCTCCAATTTTATCGTGGACCTAGCATAATAGTTGCTACATCCCCTTTTCTTTTGTTTCCACCAAAGCTTTCTGAACCACTTTGAATTGCTTGTGTTGTTGCTTTTAAAGCGTCTTGGCTGATAATTTTTTTGGACTTAATTCTACTCTCTGCCATCTCTCTAATTTTAATGACCTCGATAAATGTGTTTCCAATAGTAGAAAGTAAATGATGAAAATAATCAAGTTCTTGTACCTGCAGAAAGATATCAATCATTTCAGACTCTTTTATCGATAGTCTGACTCTTGCAGCCTGTTCTCTCTATCTGATAGCATATTCTCGAAAATTTTCAGTTGTCTGTTTTCTCATATTAGTCAGTGTAGTGCGATCTGGGACTATCTAGATATTATGTTAAAACTGTTGAACAAATCCTGAGCCATGTCATCCCTCACGTGCCAACGAAAAATGTCTTGGTCAATAAACCATTCAGAAGCTACCCCTTCCAAGCTTTCTCCAAAGTAAGCCATGAGCAATTCTTCTTTTCCTCCTGCTCCCCTTAATTGATTGCAAAACTTTTTTAAGTGAGCTATAGGATCTCCATGACCTTCGTATTTGTCAAAATTTTGCATTTTGAACCCCAACGGCAAATGGACATCAAGAAACATACACAAATCCTCGTATGAAATACTCTTTGGTCCTCCCAATCCTTGTATATTTCTCATACTCTGCTCCAAGATTCTTACTTTCCTAGCCATCTTATCTTGTTCCTCATTATTAACCATCTTTTTAATCACGATAGGAGAATCATGTTGATGAGCATAATAATGTGGATTTTGAGGTCTGGAAGTTATTTTAGGAGGATACAACAGATCATGACTTGGTTCCCCCATATTCTTCTGTGCTGTCAATTGAAGACCCACAGTAGCTGGTGCTACAAAAGTAAAAAATGGGTTATTTGTGATAGACGAATTTGGTGGGCCCATGGTAGAAGTACCTATAGCACCAGACACATTAGCATATGGACCGAATTCAGGCGGGTAAAATGGATCACTAGTTTGAGCTTGAGCAGGATTTAGATTATTCATATTCGTAAGTCCAGGGATTGAGGAAGGTGGGGCTTGTCCATTTAACCAAGCTTGGTACAGTTCCGCCATCTACTGTTTCAATAACTTAACCTCTTCCATTGATGCTGATTCTAGCGAAATCAACTGATTTTGTTCCTCCTCACTGTCAGACCCTACATCCTCTTTGCGGGTCATTTTTCTTTTTTCCTTATATCTAGTGTTATAGGATGTGATGCCTGTTTAAACAGCAAACCAACCACCAACTACTTTATCTTTCTTTTATCAAGTAGCAAACGGGTGAGCGTTATATATTTAACACATTATAATGTCACGTTGTATGTTATGCTTCTAGATGCATTTTTCAACCTATTAGGGAAGACTTTATGGTTCATCCCGGCTTTCTAGGCACACTTTTTTGAAAAATTTTGATCAAACCCTTTAGAGGGTTGCCTACGTATCATGTCAGGACATGAATTTGATCTTGCGTAGTTTGAGAAGCTGGAAATATGAAGAAACACATTTTCCTTTTAATGTGAGAAATGAGAAATATTTTTATTTTTTGAATTCATTAATAATATAAACCACATTTGTTTTTTCAAAAATAAATTTATTTATTTATATATAAATCAAAAACTCTCTTCTTTATTTGTTTAGAAAGAAACACAAATATATATATATATATATATATATATATATATATATATATATATATATATATATATATTTTATCATTAAAATCACCGAATCCATAAAGGACTGCCTACGTATCTCAATAAAATGAGAATCAGGTGTGCGTAGTTCTTGAAAATTATGTCGTACAAAACTCAGCCTCAAAACCCCTAAAGATTCAGGGCTATTAAAATTTATTTATATTTTTTATTTTGTAAAAACTTAGCCTCATGATCCCTAAAGATTTAGGGTTGTTAAAATTTATATATATATTTTTTATTTATTTTGTAAAACTTAACCTCATGATCCCTAAAGATTCAGGGCTATTTAAGATATATATAAAAATTGGACTTGAGAATTAGAAAAATAATTATGAAAGTAATCATATTTTCAAAATATTTCCCAATAAATCTACGAATAATTTTTTAAAAGACAGGATCGTATCCCGGGAAGGACTACCTACGTATCTCATTAAGATGAGAATCAAACCCTCGTAGTTCATGAAGATCGTAAAACTATGTTACTAAAATTTTTCCTTTCTTTTAAAAATAAATTTTTTCTTTTTTTTTTTTAAAAATAATTCACTAAATGTGAGGATAATTTAATCTCTTGCATTTTAAAGTTTCCTAAAGATGGTCAACAAAAAACAACCTTCCAAAAAAAGGTCAAAGAGCACGTGAGATGCATATGTTGGTCTTTATAAAGTAGGTTGCCTGTCCTAGACAGACCCGACTCATGTGCCGAGTCCCGCTAAGTCAAATGCATATGATGCAAATAAAGCGGTACCTAATAGGGATAACCATATTTTGAGTTTTCAATTCTTCTAAGTTTAAACCTAATAGGGATAGGTGTCTAGACTGGTTTATCCGAGCGGACACTCGAGCTGGGGAAGAACAACTTGGTCGGTAGCAGGGCAACACCGCCTTCGTTGCTGATCCGAACCCCGCCTAAAAAGTGTGACTATAATCCTTCACCAGGTACCTTGACACTCTGGCTATCACAAAAAGAAAGTAGGATGCATGCGCTGCATTCCTTCTATCCTATTTTAGAGACTTAGAGGGGGTGCGCAAGAGAAGACAATATATAATACAGTTCAATCAGTATCAAAGCAGTAAATAAGCGACAAGAAGCACATAAGGCCAACAAACACAATATCAACAATAATTAAAGCAAGTATAAGTCAATATAAAAAGATCGAATTCTTATAATTCCCCAGCGGAGTCGCCAGAGATGTCACACCCTTTTTTCGCCCGAAGGGTTCGAGTCGAAGGGGTTTTCCAATTAAAGTGACAGTTTTGAATAGGGATTAATTTATTACAGAGTCGCCACTTGAAATTGAGTTATGGTGTTCCAAGTCACCTTTTTGAATCCCTAATAAAAAAGAAATGAGTTTTTTTATTGGTCTGCAAAAACAGAAGACCGAATAAGGAATTCTGTTGACCGAGGGAAAGGTGTGAGGCACCCCTCAAGTCCCGTGGTTCAAGCACAGTCGCTATATTGACTTATCTTGACTTAAACTATTTTGATAAATTATGCTAAGGCCTAAATTCGCTCATTTTTAATTATATCGAAAATGCCTGTCTACACCTCTTATATTAAATTAGTGAAAGTTAAAAAGTATTTATCAAGTTAACGTTAGAAAAATATTTGCTAAGGTGTATTTTTTACATCCTTGAATTTTGAATATTTCGAAAAGATGCGTACGCCACATTCTCAATTGAGACGGTCATTTTAAGCATGCCTAAAATTTTGCCTAGCGTTAAAGGCGTTAATTCATTACTTGTAAACTCGAGATAATTTTATCTATGTGAAACACTATTTATTCTTAACAGTAAACTAAAGCAATATTTTTTAAAGCGATCAATTAAATTAGCTAAAGAAATATTTATTAAATTTTATTGATGAAAATGAAATAAAATAATAAAATAAATAATAAATATAAAAAATACATAAAGCTACCCATTAAATAAATCTTTATTATGATCCCCAAAATTTATTCTTTTTAAATCAATACAAATTCAAATTACATATTACGAAACAATTTAACTATGAAAATTTTTTGAGGCAACTATATACAAAATCTAATCAAAATATAAACATAGACATGGTTCAGAGTCAATTTTTAAAAGATTAGGCTGGTTTTGGGGGGGGGGGGTTGATGACTCGTGGAGACGTGGGTGTTTGGTTTAAATCAGTGTGTTTGTGTGTAATGAGGAAAATATTTTGTATATAGTGAGTGTTGGTCGCCGGCTTCTTTAGAAAATATAGTTGAGTGGAAAAATAGTCACCAGTGTCCTCTCTTAATTACTTTTATCAAAAAACAATTTATAAAAATAAAAAATTCTAAGATCACCAACTTTTCTCAATTATTGGTATTATTATTGGTTCTTAAATGACTTTTGTTTTTACATAAATTAGAGCACTGAAATTTTCCTCATAAATAATAAATAAATACGTCTCCTACTTTTCATAATCTGATTAAAAAAGGATAAAAATAATGAAGGAAAGTAGAAATAGAAATAACTTTAATATATATAAGATACCTTATTTTAATATACTTCTTAATACATATTACAAATTTAGACATCATCAGTTATTGAGGTATTGTATTATTTATATGTATATTTTTTGCTCCGGCTTTCCCCTTGTTTTCTCTTTTTTTTTTTTTTTTTTTTTATCGTGTGTGCGTCTAGCGATGTGTGATTATGAAACTTTTGTGTACAAGTATACAAATTATCAATAACTTAATTCTATTACATGGAATACCAAATAATCCATATAACCAATTCACTACAAATTGAATAACGCATAAAACCACTTGAATATTTTTTCTTCATATTTTTTAAAGTAAACTTACAACATAAAATGATTCAAGATTGAAAAAGAACCTGTAAGTATTTGAATTGGATAATAATGCAAGAAACAATTATTACCGAAAATTTCAAGCGGAAACTCTAAACTTTAAATCTTTTCTTTATTTTTCTCTCTTTTATGATCTTTTCTACTCGAAACTTTAAATCTTTTATCAGTCTCTGAATAGAATTCTGTCTGTTCTCTTTTTTTCTCTCTCTATGTTTTTCTCTTTCTGGTTATCTAATGTTGTGTGATAGTGTTCATGTACATAGAATCCTAAAATTAAATTCATTAGAAAAATAAAAATTTAAATAATATCAAATCAAATATAAATATTTAATATAAAAAAATATATATATTAAACATGGGGAGAGTCAAAATCACGTGTCTACAATACTTGTGAAAAAAAATTAAGTGAATCACATATAAGATGTCAAGTTAATTTAATATTCAATCTTACTAATTTTTTAATACTTAAATAATTTTATAATAATTTTAAATTTTAAATAATTTTATAATAATTTTGTAATACTTAGATGACTTACAATAATTAATTAGGGGTGATATAGTAAAATTATAGTTGAAGCAGCAAAAACAGGCATATCATAAGTGTTAATTTTTTTTATTAAATATTATTAATTTTTTAATTCAAATAACATATAATAATTAATTAGAAGTGATATAGTAAAATCACGGAGCAAATAGCTGAATTGGTCGGCAAGGAGGACGACAGAAAGCTCCTTTTAACTGCCTCTTATACATAAGTAAAATATAAATATAATTAATATAAATTTTTTAATACGTAAATGACTTATAATAATTAATTAGGGTTGATATAGTAAAATCACGATTGAAGCAGTTGAAGCAGTCAATAAAAGCAAGCGCATCGACCTGCTGCCTGCTTATTCCTGCTTATTATTAGTAATAAAATAAATAACTATCATTTTAATTGCTATCGATTTGAATTTGATTTAATTTAATTATTTATTTATTAACTATAAAAAAAATTAAAAAAAGTTTCATTCAAAATAAAAAAAGAATAACAACTACAATAGATAAAAGGAGTTCGAATAAAGATTGGTGATGCTCGAGTCAAGAATATCAAGAAAAAAAAAAATCTCTTTTACTTGTCTTGATTTTGTTCAAAAGAATAATTCCCTCAAAAGGAAAAAATAAATCCTGAGATTACTACATAAAATAGTAACATGATGTAAATCTACTATAAGGTATTTAAATGATAAATTAATTCTAATAAAAACATATAGATGAGATATTTAAAATTATTCATAAAAAATAATATATTGTATATATTTATTTGATTTGATTATTACTTCAATTTTTTTTATCAAACCAAATGAAACGAAATATGATCAATTTTGAAAAATATAAAATCATACCAAATCAAATCAAATCAAATCAAATAAAATTCAATTTTATTTAATAAATTTGCTTCAATTTTTTTTTGGGGGTCGGTTTTTATCCAAACGGGGAACATCACTATTAAGAAGCTATTGATCATGTGAGGCTATTTTTTATTTCCCCAGTTCTTAAAAATTTATCTTGTTTTATTTTACACAATATTAAGTAGAGCTTAATTTAATTAAATTATCTTTATTTATTATTTCTCCCGATTTAATACGTTCTTTTACTTTTGAACCATATTGATATCTCTCCATATTTATAATCTATATCTATAATCTATAATATATTAAAAGTGTGAAATCCTTAGAAAAGTGATTTAAACTTTTTACCCTTCATTAAAACACTCTTCTTTAGACAAAATCGTCTTTTTACGATTTTTTTTAAATTACAATTATACATAAATACTAATAATATGTATTTTTGGAAAAATAAAAATCTCCATTATTAAAAAAGCCTTAATTATAGTAACTTATATTTGGCAAAAGAATCCTAATTATAATACCTTATATTTGGCAAATAAATATAATAGTAGAAGTAAAGACTAATAATTTATATTTTGGAAAAATTATAGATTACGTGTATTATTCTTTACGAGAAAATTCAATTACTTTCCACTAATGCAAACACATGGATGCTAAGAATAATCATGAATCCTTATTGCAGGAGGTCAGGATAAATACATAAATACTAATAATTTATTTCATTCAATTTATTCTTTAGTGTCAAAATTTTTCCTTAGACAAGAATTATTTTTATCAAAATTGAAGTTTTGTGATCATTATTGTATTATTTTATTGTAGTTTACAGGTCGTAGATGAATTTACAGGTGGTAGATCAATGTCGGTCGGCTTTGAGGAATTTTTTAGATAAAAATTAAGTTTAATTTTATTGTTTTTATATCTCTATTTAAAAAAAAAAATTGGTGTAAAGGTAAAGTTTAGTTGTATTCTTTTGGTATCTCTATTGTCGTATTATTTTGTTATAATTTACATGTGTTAACTGAGTGTCAGACGACTTTGATAAATTTTTTGTGTAAAGATTAGATTTAATTATATTGTTTTGATGTTTCTATCATCATATTGTTTCGTTGCATTTTATAGGTGGTAGATGAATGTCTGTTGACTTTAAAAATTTTTTTGTGTAAAGGTTAGATTTAATTGTATTATTTTCATATCTCTATCATTATATTGTTTTGTTGTAGTTTGCAGGTGGTAAATGAATGTAATTGGTTTTGAGAATTTTTTTGGTAAATGTTAGATTTAATTAAATAAAATCTCCATCTTTACATATTCAAAAGATGTTTAATTTAATTATTATACTCATCTTTATCAATTTAAACGAATATCTTATTTACTGTAATATTTGAATTTATTAAAGTGAAATACACGCGCGAGGCGAGTACACCTAAACTAGTCTAGGATAAATGTGTAAACAAACAACTAATTGTGTGTTGATTTTCTAAAAAATAGTATTTATTTATTGGCTAAAGTCATCGACAGGTCCTTAAACTTGTTTCAAAATTCCACTTGGACCCCTTAACTGAACCCTATACCTATTGAAAACTTCTCACTTCAAATTTGTACCATTTAAGCACTTTTTACTGACATGGCATAATGGGTGTAGTACACGTAAAAGGAGTGCATGAACAGTTATTTTTTGGCTGAATTTCTTTTTTTGGTCTTCTTCTTCACTACATTTTTTGTTTTAGATTTTCCACCACCATCGCCATCTTTTTCACCAAAAAAAATGGAGATCATTAAAACTTTTAAATCTTATACTTTCTATCTAAATCCCCCCCCCCCCCCCCCCCCCCCCCGCCCCCCCCGCATTTTTCTGTTCAACTCTATTTTTCAAATAATAGATTTGAAATTTTTTCTACATAACAAATAAATTTGAAAAAAAAAACATTTCCAAAGAAAAAAAAATTGAAATTTAAAGTGTGAATGAATAAGAAAACGTAAAAGAGAAGAAAGATGATGAATTCACATTTAGTTCTATCAACAATTTTACTTTTTTCTAATCAAACTCATTCTCTTGATTATTAAATGAAATTGAAAGTTGGTACTAATGATTCGTTTATTTTTATGTTAAAAAATTTGTGATTTCTTGGTTTGGACAATGATTTTTCATTGATTATGCTTATGGGGTTATGTATAATGAAGGGAAATAATCGTACAGGAAACACACACACACACAAAAAAAAGAAGAGTTGAGTTAGAAAAATAAGAACATAGAAAAGAAGCAATGTGTTTTCTCTCTCTCCTCTCTTCTTCACACTCCCTCTCTTTCAACTTTTCAAATTTATTCTTTTTTCCTCATATTAGATCCATATCTTCTTTATTCTTCATCCCAAATCCCTCTATTAGATCCATTATTTTTCAAGATGATGAAAATCACAAACTCAATAAGAAAATTAGTATATCAAAAATTCAAGAATATAAGAAAAATCTAATTTTTATCATCATTAATTCCAAAGGAGAAAGTGGATAGTTTGGGTATTGAAGCAGGTATAGTAGGCATCACAGTGACTAAAGAACTTGGTGTAAATCATGGTAGAGATGTTTTGGTTGTGGATTTTGCATCAACTTTTAAATTTGAAGTTGTGGGGGCAATTTTTTCAATCATATGCCTGAGACGGATGAAGGTGGTGTGATAGCAACGATGAAAGAGGCAGCCATGCGTATTAGATTAAGCTTTAAGCTTAATATTTAAAATTAAATCTTATTTAGTTTATAATTATGTTTTTAATAAATTTTTTGACCAATTTCCCATGTGTCATTTTTTAATTGGTTATTTTTCCACGTCAGCGTGAGTGAAATACGCACATTTTATACTTTTTGGCTGATTTTCCAAAAATTGTCTAGTCGGTACAAATTTTGTATTGTTTAAGTGTCCAATAGGTATAGGACTCAGTTAAGGGGTTCAAGTAAAATTTCTAAACAAGTCTAAGGGGTTATCAATGACTTAAGCCTTATTTATTACTCTTATGTTTACTTTTACATGTCCATTATTTCAAAAATAAATTTTCGTTTTTACTTGTCACTTTTAACATATTAAGAAAAGACAATCATGTTTTTTCATATTTTACCGTAACATTAATTATTTTTTCTTTACAATATTTTTCAAAATCTAATGTTAAACATCACTTAATAGAAATATGTGATAAATAATCATGTTAATCATTATTTCTTAATTGATATTGCAAATTCAAATGTAACCCGAGTAAAAGTTAACGGAGGAAGTATTCTCCCCCTTTTGAGAAGATCAAAGAATTAGGCTTGAGAAACAAGTTTATTCTCTATTTCTTTCATTGTTATGATGATTATTTTATTCTCGATCATAAGTAAAATTTATATTTTCAATTTTGTATTACTTTCGTTTAATCCAAAAATATCAATGATATTTATTTGACTTAATATTTATGTGGTGAAACACCCCGAACTATGGCCCTTGCAAAATTTCCTGAGTCTTGGACATTCTGTGTATCATACGACTTATCATACTACTCGCATGTTGTAGGTAAGGGTCAAGGATCCTAGTCATATGTTGGTCAATATCACATTGCTAAAGTTCTGTTCTTGGTACAAGAAGGCATCATACGAGTCGTATGGACATGATACGAGAAGTATAGTGTCAACCATATGTTGTTCAGTGTTTAGCCTTGACATTCTACCTAGGGTATGATTTGAATGGATACTAGTCATATGGTAGGGTAAGACTCATGCTAAAGAGTTGTATGTAAGACAAATTATAGTGTCCAATATTCTGATCAACATACGAGTAAAAGGTACCACTCGTATGATGTGGTATGAGTGGAGAGGTCAAACCATACCCTCCTGCAAGCCTTTTATAGTGCTTAAGTTTAGGGTACTTTAGACATTTCCTACCCCAAGCCCTTAAGAACCCACATCTTATAACACTATTTGGTAACTCATTCCTCACTTAGAAAGATCACAACACTCTCAAAATCCTCTCTAAACTCTCTTTCTTGAAGATTGGGCTAGGGTTTCTACAAGCTGTTCATTTAGAGGCTCAAAAGTCAAGTTCTTTTCGTGAATCTTCGCGAATAAGGCATGTGACTATTATTTCATTGTTAGTTCACAAAAATTATGCATTTTAAACATTGTTATTGAATCATTAATGGTGGTTTTGAAATTCATGGTTGAGGGTTTGAATGTATATTGTTGAGTATTATTCTCTCATGTTTTCACCTATTTTTATACATACTTTTGATAATGGTTTCGCATATGGGGGTGTATGGAAATTGTGGTTTAATAAATGGGTCATGGTTAACCCAAATATGATGGTTTTTGACTTGAATAATGGTTTGATAATAACATGCCCTCAGCCTGTTTATAAAAATGTCTATAAGAAGGATCTTCTCACGTGATGAATTGTGTTTTGAACTAATGCTTGGTATATGAATGCTAATGAAGGATGAATGATTTTGTGAATGTTTTGATAACCATAAATTGAATTAAATTGTGATTTGAACTAAGGCATTGGCTAATGATGTAAATGGTCTAAAAATGATTTCATGAAGACCTTGTGGGTCATAAATGGTTTTGATTTGTAGCCTTGGTGGTTTAATTGGTTAAATGGGTTTGAGTCCCTATATTTTAAATTAAATTGATGACTTTTTATAGACAATGGGTTCCAGTCCCAAAGTTGAATGATAATGGTTATGGCATGTTGTACGCTTGCAAGTGGGGTTGGTATGATGATACCAACGGGATGCCTATGGTAAGTAATTGGACTAATAGTTATGTGCGTGTGTAAATAATGTTTTAAATTGAGATTTAAATTGGGATGCGCAGCCGGACCATAAAAGTGGAGTTTGAAGGACTAACACTGGAATCCATGCTAGTCGGTGCGGGTGTCTATATAACTGGGAGGTTTGAGTCCCCCAAATAGATATATGAATGGGAGGTTTGAGTCCCCCATATTGTATACATTGGTGCTAAGTCACCTTGATTATATCGGGAGGTTCGAGTACCCTATAATGGCATATACAAATATGGATATTTTCTAGTTCATGTGGCTACACGCACTGGGGACCTTCCATCTAGGGAGATTTGGTCCTATATAGCTCGTGGATGCATTTTTATATGATATTTATACTACATAACCCGGGTTAAGGTTTTCAAAGTTCATGCTAAGCCTTTTTCCCTATCCCAGCATGATATATCTATGTATGTATGTGATTGCATATAATGATTTGACTTGGTTTTGAATAATGACATTATTTTTTTCCTCTATCCCTGAGTTACATACTAGCGTTCCACCGCTAACTATCTCTGGATGTTTTATCCTCATGCAATACAAGGACCAAAGCTTCTACTTCTTTTCTTGTGCAGTGACCAAGTGCTCGAGTGGTTCGTGAGTTTATAATGAAGTGGTGAGTTTCCATACTTTTGAAGGCATTTATTTCATGGTCTTTTTACTCTATGTCATAGACTTTGTTAGACTTGGATTTTGGCTACTATCGGGGGTATGTCCTGCGATCTTGTTGACTTTGGATTGTAGAGGCTTTGTGGATTACTGTGGACTTATGTGTGATGGTTTAGTGTATAGTGGTGATGAATGGTTTAGATATTTTATGAGTTATTGTTGGTCTTATATTGCTCTATCTTATTATATGGATGAAATTCATTCGTTACTTGTGGTTGGTATGTTGGTTAGGTTAGGTGGGGGTGATCTCTGGTACATGTGGGCTTGAGATACCTTTCACGGCCAGGCCCTGGTTCAGTTTATGTCAAAGTTTATATCAGACCCTAGGTTCATGGTCAATTGAGTGTCCACAAAGTCGTGTCAAAGTTGAGTCTCTTTTATGGGTGCATAGCGCGGCACACTTACAAGAGAGAGACTATGAAATATTTAGGAATATTTCCCTTGTTGTCTTATTTTTGAGCTATATAGTGTAAGGTCTTTGATTCTTATGATTTTTGTTTGCTCGTCTTTCAGATCATACCTACAAGAAGATCTGATGTTCATGCAAACTCTTTTGTCTCGTTTGAGGAAAATATGGACGGAACTCATCCAAGTTCTGGTATACAGAATCAGTCTACGATCGTTGCATCTGACTATCCTCATGGGGTTTCACCTGCCCCTACTAATCTTCCTTCTGAGGGTGACACTCATACTTAGTCTCCTCCCGGGGAGGTTACTAATGATGAGTTTTGTCTCTCCATTACCCTGTTGACTCAGTTAGTGTTATCTCAATTACAATAGTCTGGTTCAGCTGGTGTAGCTATGGGTTCATTTGAGGCCACTAGAGTTGGACAGTTCATGAGGTTGCATCCTCCATTGATTACTAGAACAAATTTTGATGAGGATCCTCAAAGATTGATGATATGGAGAAAATCTTCCTGGTTGTGCATGCTTTGGAAGTTTAGGGTGTAGAGTTTGCTACCTACCAAGTTAGGTCAACACATATGCAAATTTAGCAAAAATCTGAACAAAATACATAAAATCCCCTATATCTGGTGTCATAAGTGTGGAACATTTAGTACATACATCTGAAATACCAAAAGTACAAATATTTGTCTTCTAAAATAAATGAAGGCATCATAAAAAGATAAGAGAAGGTCCGGAGTCAACTCTAATATCCCTAAAGCATGCCAGTTACTCGAACCACCAACTTTGATCAGTACGAAATCAACCATAGTGTCTCGCATGCATACTAGAATCTACACCAAAAAAGCACAATAGGAGTGAGTACGGTCCACTTGTACTCACTAGGTATCATAGGTAAAATACTAGAGCATATGGCTTTACAAAAGTTTTAGTTGATTGGTAGTGATCATGATGTGTGTGTTGTGTTGTATCCTTGTAGTATGTTGTTTCTAACTTGAGTAAGGATTTCTTTAGCATTTGTTGAGGTTTTAATTTGTATCTATACTTACCTATAAAAGTGGGAGAGAATTGAGACACCTAGACCTTGGACTATTTGAAAAAACAACAACCTTTTTGTATCTCTGGAGTAAATACGGTTGGGGTACTTGAGTTGTACCCTAGGTGATGACTTGTACCTCTTTCCCCCTTCCCTTTCGTATCTTAGAGAGTATGTTAGGGTAATGTACTGTCCTTCATTCTACAATGACATTCCTTGGTTGTAACCAATGGATACGAGTTTTATACTACTCAACCGTATAGAGTAAAGTCTCAAACCGTGTGGACTATTTTGGTCATGAGTAGAGATCACGATAGGGGCTTGAGCAGTAACCTTGGTTATAAATCAAGGGTACCCTTTTGTACCCACAACAGTGTGGTTGACCTAGGAGGATCCCAGGGTATGAGTTAGGGTACCACTCGTACCTTAGGTCATTATTGCCAAATGAACCATAAGGGGGAGCCATACCCCTGCACATGTAGAATTTTTATCTCTTAACCAAGGACCATTTGGTCATTTACCATGACTAAAACCCTGAACCCTCTCACTATATAATACATTGTATCCCCCTAAGTCTTCATTTTACTAGACTAAGACACTCATAAACACTCTAAAGGCTCTTGAAGCAAGATTGAAGGCTAGGGTTTAGAGGTGTTTATCTAATGTAAAGGAAGAGATCAAGTTTGTTGGTGCTTCAAGTTGTTTAAGGCATGTATCTCTTCCCCTATTTAAATAACTCTAAACCCATGTATTTCACACTTGAATTAGTAAGTGTACATGGTGGGTTTGAATCAAATGAACAGGGTTTTACTACCTATCAATGAATAATGATGATTCCTGTTTATACTTGTGTTGATACATGTTATTGATGGTAGATTGCACATGTGTATGCTTGTTGTATGTTTTTTAACATGATGGTTTTTAGTAATCCTAGTCTTAATGATATCTACCATGAAAATGACCTTGTTATAAGTATGCATGAAAGGTGTTTGTGAAAATGTCTAAGTGAATTGTTTAGTAAATTGTTGATGATGTGTTGAACTAGGGCAATGGCCCAATGAGTATGAATGTTTGATAAATGTTATGAAAAGAGTATGGTGAGTCATTTAAGGCATGAGGATAACCTTGTTGTGCTAAATGACCATTAGGGAGTTGAAGTCCCTTAAGATGAAGATGAACTTGAATAGTTTATTGAACTAAAGTATGGTATGAGAATACTATTAAAGTGTAAATATGTTGTAAGGGTATTGAGGAACATAAAAAGAATAGTGTGCAAAATTGAATGAAGGTAATGCCTATTAAGATGGTTGAGCAATGAAGGCCCCAATAATGACCATGAGGTCTTGTACAGTGTTGAATTGGCTAAATGGCTAAAGTCCCTAAATATTGTATTGAATGTGTATTAATGCATAGATAAGAGGGTAAAGTCCCAAATGTCAACTAATGATTATTGTGATGGATTAAGGTCAAAGTCCCTTGCTTTATGTGATGGATTGAGGTCAAACTCCTTTGCCCCATGATATGGCTTGAAGTTAAAGTCCCTCGCCCAATGTGAATACAAGGTAAAGTTCGTTGCTTAAGAAGAGCTCTTGAGGTCAAAGTACCTCCCCTCATAAAGAGTCCTGTGGTAAAATCCAAATATGGCATGTGTCTAGAGTCCCTTGTTTAACAAATGGGCATGAGGTTGGAATCCCTTGCCTAGATGAATGTGTGGTTAAAGTCCCTTATTTGAATAATGGTGTGTGTGTGGCTAAAGCTCTTAGCATAATAAACGTGTGTACATAGGTAAAGTCCAAGTCTAATGATTATATGAATGTGGCTAAAGTCCTTAGCGTATCGAGCATAACAAATCTATAAGCGTGGAAGGTAGTAATCCTCCACCTTAAGTCTAATGAATGAATACTTGAGAATAGTGATGAAACTTGATAAATTGACTAGCATGGGATATATCTTTATGTATGGATAAGTGTATGAATGTGTTGGACTGTGATATATATATATGTATGTTGAATTGTTGTTGATTGATGATGTATTTTATCACTTATCCTTGAGTTACATACTAGTGTTCTAACTGCTAATCGTCTTCGAATGCTACGTCACCACGCGACGTAGATGTCGAAGCATCTTATTCTTTTCCTGCATAGTGATTAGTCGATCAAGCAATTTATGAATTGACATGAAGGGGTGAGCTTTCTTACATCTGGAAGACATTCATCTCTTAGTCCTTATCTTTACGCTTAGTATCCTAAGACTTTGTTTGGCTATAGTTGGGGGCTAGTCCCGACATGTACATTTATTTACTTTGATTTTGTATAGAGAATTGTGTACAACTGTGAACTGAGGGTTAGTTATTATAATGAATCTAGTTTTGACTTATGTTATTATTCCGTGATCTTAACTTTTGAATTGGAGTTCCTTTGACTCTTATGTTATGATGAAGTGTTTAGGTTGGGTTACGTGGCGATCTGTGGTACATGTGTGCTTGAGGTCCCCATAAAACATGGCCCAAAGTTTGGGGTGTGTCAAGTTGGTATCAGAGTCTAGGTTCATGGTCAGTTGGGTGTTCACAATCTCATGTCAAGTAGAATCTCTTTTATGGGTGTGAAGCGTGCCACACTTAAAAAAAACTGTGAGACATTTTAGGAAATATTTCTCTTTTTTGTGTTTTAATCTCAAGATATAAAGTCTAATGTCTTGAATTCCTCTGATTCTGTTTGCTATCTTTCATATCATGTCTCAAAAGAGATATGAGACTCAGGCAAACACTACTGAGGGTCCTATGGATGAAGCTCGTCCAACTTCTGAAGTTTAGACCTGGGCTAGGGCTGCGGTATCTGTCCATCCTCGTGGGGTTCCACCTACCAACCCTGACTCATCCCCTCAAAGGGATGCTACTACTAAGGAGTTTCATTGCTCTATCAACCTCTTGGTTCAATTAGTAGCCTCTCAACCGGAGCGTGGTGCTTCAACTACCATTTCTTCTGAGGCCACGAGAATTGGCCAATTTATAAGGTTAAGCCCTCATATGTTATTTGCTGCAAAGGTTGAGAAAGACCCTCAAGAATTCATTGATGAGATAGATAAGATCTTTCAAATCATGCATGCTTTGAAAATTAAGGGTGTTGAACTTTCTTCCTACCAATTGAAAGATATTGCGTACCTGTCGTATGAATAGTGGGAGTTGTCTAGGGGTATTGATGCTAGTATGACTTCTTGGGTGGACTTCTCTGAGGCTTTCCTTGATCGCTTCTTTCCTCAAGAGTTAAGGGATGTTAAGGCAGAAGAGTTCATGAACCTAAAGCATGGAAGAATATCCGTTCAAGAGTATGCCTTGAAATTTCATCAATTGTCAAGGTATGATCCTGATATGATCTCTAGCATGAGGGCTAGAATGCCCAAGTTTGTCTCGAGATTATCCCGTGAGTTAGTTCTCAAAAGCAAGGAGACCTTGTTAATTGAGAACATGGATATTTCTAGATTACTTATGTATATGCAACAAGTGGAAGATGAGAAGAAAAAGCAAGTTGAGCTTAGTGAGAAGCAAGTTTTGGCCTTCTAAAGGTAGTAGTAGAAATAGTGGCAAGTGGCCACAAAAGAAGTGGGGGAGTTTGGGTTCGGTCTCCTCAGCTAGTGTTCACGTTCCTTACTTAAAGTTCTCGGGTGGTCGTCGATCTTAGTTTAGTGGAGGATCTCAGGCATAAGGTGCTTAAATTTAGACTAGTGGTGCGCAGTCATCTTCACTTCGCTCTCCTTGCAGATTCTATAGCTAGAGCCATCATGGTGAGTGTGAGAAAAGGAGAGGCAGATATTTTCATTGTGTTTATCTTGGGCACTTGCAACGTGAGTTCCCCATTTGAGAAGCCTCTTGGTATAACAGGGCCTCTGTTTCTACTCCCTCTGCTCCCGTACCAAAGGTTGCTATGTCAGTTGCTGCTTTTGTTTCTGGCACCGGCATTGGTCGAAACTGCTTGTATGCACTTGCTACTCGCAAAGATTCAAAGACATCTCTCGATGTTGTCATTGGTATGTTGTGATTAATATCCTGTGATGTGTATTATTTGCTTGATCAAGGGTCCACTCTTTCTTATGTGACCTCATATGTGGCTGTGCATCTTAATTGTGGTCTCGAGAGTTTGTCGTTTCTTTTTTCTCTTTTTCCCAAATTGGAGACCCTGTGATTGTTAGAAGGGTCTATAGGGGGTTTGTGATATCTATTAATGATAGAGATATTCTTGTTGACCTGATAGAGCTAGATATGGTTCATTTTGATGTCATCTTGGGAATGAATTGGTTAAACTCTTGCTATGCTTCCTTAGATTGTCGGACTACCAGGTTCATGTTTAAATTCCCTAATGAGTCGGTCATTGTATGGGAAGGTGGTCCTTTAGTGCCTAAGGAAAGGTTTATTTCTTATTTCAAGGCCCAAAAATTGATTTCAAAGGGGTGTTTGTATTATTTGGTCCGAGTTAAAGATTCTAACTCGGAAGAACCTTCTCTAGAATCCATTCCCGTGGTAAATGAGTTTCCCGAAGTGTTTCCTGATGATATTCTCGATGTTCCTCCCAATAGGGAGATTGATTTTGCAATTGATCTTGTCCTAGACACTCGTCCAATCTCTATCCCTCCTTATAGAATGGCTCCGATGAAGTTGAAAGAACTTAGGGAGCAATTGAAAGACCTCTCAAATAAGGGTTTTATCCGGCGTAGTGTGTCTTCTTAGGTTTCTCCCGTGTTGTTTTTGTGCAAGAAGGATGGTTGTCTTTGTATGTGCATTGATTATCGTTAATTGAACAAGGTGATCGTAAAGAACAAATATCCTCTTTCTAGGATCAATGATTTGTTTCATAATCTTAAGGGTGCGAAGTGTTTCTCTAAGATTGATCTTATATCGGGTTATCATCAACTTAAGATTAAGGAAGTGGATATACCTAAGACTACCTTTAGAACCCGATATGGTTAGTATAAGTTTTTTGTCATGTCCTTTGGGTTAACCAATACCCCAACGACATTCATAGACTTGATGAATAGGGTCTTCTATCCGTTCTTGGATATGTTTGTCATTATCTTCATTGATGATATCTTAGTATACTCTAAGAGTGAGGCGTATCATGTAGATCACCTTCGTGTCATGTTGCAAACCTTGAGGAATCATCATCTGTATACCAAGTTCTCTACGTGTGAGTTTTGGTTGAAAGCTATAGGTTTTCTTGGTCATGTCATCTCTAGTGAAGGGATCATGGTGGATCCCCAATAGATTGCAGCTGTTAGAAGTGGCCTAGACCTATGACTCCAACCGATATTCGAAGCTTTATGGGTCTATCCGGTTATTATAGATGGTTTGTCAAGAGCTTTTCCACCATAGCTGCCCGGTTGAACAAATTGACCCAAAAGAAGGTCAAGTTCGTGTAGTCCGATATGTGTGAGGATAGTTTCGAGAAGTTGAAACATAAATTGACTTCGGCTCTGATTTTGACCTTACCCGAGGGTGGTGATGGTTTTGTGGTTTATTGTGATGCCTCTCGAGTCAATCTTGGTTGTGTGTTGATGCAACATGGTAGGGTGGCGGCCTATGATTCTAAGCAATTGAAAGTTCACTAAAAAAGCTACCCCACCCATGACTTAGAATTGTTAGTCATTGTCTTTGCTTTGAAAATTTAGCAGCATTATCTCTATGGTGTTCATGTTGTTATCTTTTTCGATAATAAATACCTCTAATATGTGCTTACCCAAAAGGAGTTGAATCTATGACAAAAAAGGTAGCTTGAGCTATTAAAACACTATGATATGAGTCTTCATTACCATCTCGATAAGGCAAATGTAGTCGCCGATGCTCTTAGTATATTATCTATGGGGTGTTTGGCCTATGTTTATGAGGATAAGTGGGAGTTAGTGAAAGATATTCACCGTTTGGAAAATCTTAGAGTTCTACTTGTGGACTCCGAGGATGGTGGTGTGTTTGTGCATCCGGTATCTCAATGGACTCCGAGGATGGTGGTGTGTTTGTGCATCTGGTATCTCAATCACCTCTTGTTGTTGAGATAAAGAAAAAAAGTCTTGGACCCCGACTTGATGAAGATCAAGAGTAATGTGGGCCAACACAAGGTCGCAGACTTTGTGATTGGTGATGATGGTATGTTGAGGCACCAAGGTAGGCTATGTGTTTCCGATGTCGATGGATTTAGGGAAAGGGTAATGGACGAGGGTCATGGGCCCCATTATACTATTCATCTCAGTTCCACCAAGATATACCATGACCTTAGAGAGTTCTATTGGTGGAATCATATGAAGCATGATGTTGCTAGCCATGTGGCTAAGTGTATGGTGTTCCAACAAGTAAAGGTTTAGCACTTGAGGTCCAGTGGCCTACCAAGAGATTGTGTTGCCCGAGTGGAAGTGGGTGTCGATTAATATGGATTTTGCTACCGGCCTTCCTAGATCCCAAAATCAATGTGATTCTACTTAGGTCATTGTTGATAGAATGACCAAGTCTGCCCATTTCTTACCCATGAGAACTAATTTCTCAGTGGAATACTATGCTAATTTGTTTCTTACAGAGATTGTAAAGTTGTATGGTGCTTTAGTGTCTATTATCTTAGATCGTGGTCCTCCATTTTTGTCCCACTTTTGGAAGTCATTCCAAAAGTGTTTGGGTACTAGAGTGTGCCTTAGTACTGCCTTCCACCCTCAAATAGATGTCAAGCGGAGAGAACTATCCAAACTTTGGAGGATATGTTGTGAGCTTGTTTATTGATTATGGTGGTAGTTGGTATAACCATTTGCCTTTTATTGAGTTTGCCTATATTAATATTTACCACTCTAGTTTTGGCATAGCACCTTTTGAAGCATTGTATGGTAGGAGATATCGATCTACAATTGTGTGGTACGAAGTTGGCGAGGGGGTAAGTTTCTTGGGCCCGATTATTTCACCAAGACTTAGAGAAGGTGAAGGTGATTCGTGAAAGATTGAAAATTGCCCGGTCACCAAAAGTGCTATGCAGATATAAGGCGTTGGGTCTTAGAGTTTAATGTGGGCAAATGGGTATTCTTGAAAGTATCTCCCATGAAGGGATTGATGCGTTTCGGTAAAAAGGGGAAGCTTAGTCCTTGGTATGTTGCTCCCTACTTGATTGTGGAGAGGGTTTGTAATATTGCCTATAAGCTGGAGTTGCCTTCTAGCATGAACTCCATTCACCCAGTTTTACATGTGTCTATGTTACGAAAATGTATGGGTGACCCTTCCTTGGTTGTTCCCTAAAAAGATGTTGGCATTTAGACTCTTTGTCCTATGAGGAGGTCCTGATGAGGATTTTAGATTGGCAAGTTCGCCGGTTATGAATGAAAGAGGTGGCTTCGGTGAAGGTTCTATGGAGGAACTAAAAGTCCGAGGAAGCTACTTGGGAGGCAGAAGGGGACAAAAATTTCAAGTATCCACATTTATTTCCTATTCCGGAAGCTTTTGATGGAGGTTTGTGTTAATATTCTTGCCTTGATGTATGTCTTCGATAGATAATTAAGTAAGGTCTCCAATGATTGAGATTGGATTATGTCTTTGTTAGATAATGGATTAAAGTTCTCGATACGTGAAATTATTGGTGTCTTGTTAGACCATGGATTAAAGTTCCTAATAATATGAAATGATGTGTGATTTGTTGTGATGGTTTGAATCCCAAGACAAATGGAATGAAATGGCTAATTGATGATGATCACAATATGTGTTGTATTGTGTTATACCATTGTTGTTTCCTTGGTCCTAATTTTGTTTGAAGGTTGGTTGTGATGTGTGCTAATGTTTTGACTTGTATTCATGCTTGCCTTACCCGCGGACGAATGATCCTAAGCGGGGGAGAAAGAAAACCTGAGCATGTGTCCTTAAAATTTTTTTGGTTGATTGGTAGTGATCATGATATGTTTGTTATGTTGTATCCTTGTAGTGTGTTGTTTCTAACTTGAGTAAGGATTTCTTTGGTGTATGTTGAGGTTTTAACTTGTATCTATACTTACCTATCAAAGTGGGAGAGAATAGATACACCTAGACCTTGGACCATTTTGAAAAACAACAATATTTTTGTGTCTCTGGAGTGGACGGTTGGGGTGCTTGAGTCGTACCCTAGGTCTTGACTCGTACCCCTCTCCCCCTTCTCTTTTATATCCTTGACAGTATTTTAGGTAATGTAATGTCCTCCATACGACAAGGCTATTCCTTGGTAGTAACCAATGCATACGAGTCGTATACTACTCAACCATATAGAATAAAGTCTCAAACTGTGTGGACTGTTTTGGTCACGAGTGGAACTCATGATTAGGGCATGAGTAGTAACCTTGGTTACGACGCAAGGGTTCTCTTTTGTACCCATAATAATGTGGTTGACCTAGGAGGAGCCCAGGGTACGATTTAGGGTACTACTCGTACCTTAGGTCACGATTGCCAAATGAACCGTAAGGGAAAGTCGTACCCCTATACGTTTGGGCTTTTCAGATTTTAACCAAGGAACTTTTGGTTATTTCCCACTTCTAAAACCCTAAACCCTCTCATGAAAAAAGTCATTGTGGCCTCTTAAGTCTTAATTTTACATGACTAAAACACTCTTAAACACTCTCAAGGCTCTTGAAGAAAGATTGAAGGCTAGGGTTTGGAGGTGTTCATCTAGTGTCAAGGAAGAGGTCAAGTTTGTTGGTGATTTAAGTTGTTTAAGGCATGTGTATCTTCCCCTCTTTAAATAACTCTAAACCCATGTATTTCACACTTGAATTAGTAAGTGTACATGGTGGTTTTGAATTAAATAAAAAGGGTTTTACTACATAACAATGAATAATGATGATTCTTGTTTATACTTGTGTTGATACATGTTATTAATGGTGGATTGAATTTGTGGATTCTTGTTGTATGTTGTTTAACATAAGGGTCTTGAGTAACCCTATTTTTGATGATATCTACCATGAAAATGACCTTTTTATAAGTATGCACGAAAGGTGTTTGTGAAAATGTCTAAGTGAATTGTCTAGTAAATTATTGACGATGTGTTAAACTAGCGCAATGGCCCAATAAGTATGAATATTTGATAAATGTTATGATAAGAGTATAGTGAGTCAGGTAAGGAGTGAGAATAACCTTGTTGTGCTAAATGGCCTATAGGGAGTTGAAGTCCCTTAAGATGAAGATGAACTTGAATATTGTATTGAACTAAAGTGTGGTATGAGAATACTATTAAAATGTGAATGTCTTGAAGATCATAAAAAGAATGGTGTGATGAATTGAATGAAGGCATTGGCCTACTGAGATGGTTGAGCATTAAAGGCTCCCATAATTACCATGAGGTCTTGTACTGTGTTGAATGGGCTAAATGGCTAAAGTCCCTAAATGTTGTATTATATGTGTGTTTATGCATAAACAAGAGGGTAAAGTCCTAAATGTCAACTAATGATTATTGTGATGGCTTGAGGTCAAAGTCCCTTGCCTTACGTGATGGATTTAGATCAAAGTCCCTTTCCCCATGATATAGTTTGAAGTTAAAGTGCCTCACCCAATGTGAATGCAAGGTAAAGTCTGTTACTTAAGAAGAGTTCTTGAGGTCAAAGTACCTCGCCTCATGAAGAGGCTTGTGGTAAAGTCCAAATATGCAATGTCGCTAGAGTCCCTTGTCTAAAATATGGGAATGATGTTGGAGGCCCTTACGTAGATGAATGTGTGTGGTTAAAATCCCTTGTTTGAATGATGGTATGTGTGGCTAAATCCCATAGCATAATGAACGTGTTTACATGGGTAAAGTCCCCAGTCTAATGATAATGTAAATGTGGATAAAGTCCTTGGTATATCGAGCATGATGAATCTATAAGCGTGGAAGGTAGTAGTCCTTCATTTTACGTCTAATGAATGAATAATTGAGAATGGTGGTGAACCTTGATATCTTGCCTAGCATGGGCTATATCTTTATGTGTGGATACGTGTATGAATGTGTTGGACTGTGATATATATATATATATATATGTATATATATATATATATGTATGTATATATATATGTATATGTATATTGAATTGTTGTTGATTGATGATGTATCTTATAACATATCCTTAAGTTAAATACTAGCATTTGATTCCTATGTTATGATGAATTGCTTAGGTTGGGTTAAGGGGTGACCTCCGGTACATATGTGCTTGAGGTGTCCATACGACATGGCCTGAAGTTCGAGGCGTGTTAATAGGCCGACAGAGCAAATTTGAAAATAATACAAGTAAAGAAATACTATTAGCACGTCAACAGTAAATAGAAAAGTTCTGAAACGGTAGCTCACACCAACTCCACTAACAATTCATATATATATATATATATATATATATATGAAAATTAAAAGGGATCATGCATACACAAAAGTACATAGAAATTTATTACACATCAAGTAACACATAATAAAAATACACAAAATGCATATGCAAATAAAATGCAAGAGATAATGAAATAAATGGTTTGAAAATCATCGCATGACTTTCTGTATACACCTATCGATCCTCAATGCTCCCAAAATAGGACCCATGGGGGTTTGAAACCCGAATACTATCTCAAAGTTTCCACCAATATCAATCTCATAATTCAATCACTCGGCCGTCATATCCCCGGTCTAGGTATTTTTAAAAGTTTCTCATTTTTTTTCAAAAATCAGTGTTCCTCAATGGTACCGCTATTTCATGAATATGTATGTATGTAATGAGGATATAATTTTCATGATCAAATCAATATGAAGATAATAGATCCATTTAATATGAGTATAAGTGAGTCAAAAAATTAACTCAATATGTCAACATAATATGATATCAATTCTAGTTTAGCACCATTGAATTAAACATGTAGGTAAGACATCGTTAATATCATATAAACACATAACTCGGGCATTTCTATCATGATAAAGGCAACAATTTTCAATAAGACCTATAATATTTATTCATGACCCTACATTGGTATCACGTTAGGAATGAAAGCATTTAAATTCACAAATAAGATCAATGATGTCAAACAAAGCCCCATGCGGGTAACACGCAATATATAATATCACAAGTCAATAACAACAATAATATAATCCCCTACACGAGCATCACACAATATATAGTAGCTCAAAAAATATTTTTCATAGTTATTTTTTCCAACCCATAACATGTTTCACTTGTTTATTAACTACCCAACCTAGTCTGAAGAAAGTTAAGCTATAACGTACCTCGAAGCATCAAAATTCAAGTTTAAAATGCCTTTCTCTTTCAAACGATCTCAAAACCAACTAAACATACAAATACAATATCTACGCATTAAAAGAAATCTAATAATACTCATATTACCCATATTTAAATCAAATCAGAAAATGAGTTCCAAAATGAAACGGGTAAAACCAAAATTTTATTTTAGAAACATATTTTTCAAATTTATAGAAGTCTATAGTTGAAAACTCATATGAAAATAGGTTAAAAATAAGGCTTGAAATGAAGAAAAATTATTTTTAAACTTTACCAGTAGAAACCTCAAGACATAATCAATAAGAATAATAGAAAGATAAGTTTAGAGTTTACCCACAAAAAAATAATGAAGAAACCCTAGAAAGATTGTCTTTCTCAAAGCTTAGAGGTCTAAAAATAAAGTAAAATCATGATTTTGAGCTTTTTATATTGTTCTATAAATAGTACCTCACGATTGGGAACCCTACCTCACGATTGCGAGGGTCAACATTGACCAAGATACTTGAATGACCTTTGCATTCGCGAAGGTCCTTGCCCCAGACACATCGCATTCCCAGAGCTTTGATTGCATTTGTGAAGAAGGAGGGGACCCGACCCGGACTCGATTACGTTATGCAATATGGGCCACCACCTCGTGATCATGATGAAGAGAGAATTCCTTCTTTGCATTTACGACCAGAAACCTACATTCATGAAGAAGGATCTAGCATGCACGATATATCAGAAAAATGTTGGGTTTTTCATACCTCTAAAATTCCGAACGAACCCTTGAAATTGATTTGGGATCTCACCTGAACAAATCATATATGCTACCAGGATATTTTTAATGTTTTAGGCTTAATAAAAACATCGAATTTTTGGAAAGATATCATTTCCAATAAATTGGTCCTCGAGAACCCTTCTAGGCAAATTTCACTAGTTTTCACATGGAGGGTCAAAATGAAAACTAAAGGTTTTGAATCTGAACTAACCTAGCTACTAACCCAAATTTGAGATTTTGAATCTAATGAAAATGTCTAAATTGTCATTTAGGATTCTAAAAATCAGATGTTGACCAAAGTCAAACTAATAGCTTTTAAAGTCTCTAAGAATCTCAATTATTCCCAAAGCCCTTTCGAAGGCATTTGGAATCATGGCAAACATCCCCACACCCCATAATCAACATGTAGCAACTACGGGGGAGGGGAAAAAATGTTCAAATCACATAAAAAGTAAAATTTTACAAATTAGGTCATTACACCATTTGATTAATTTAAAATTTTAAAAATCTTAATACACAACACCTCCATTTTGCACATTATACATCGGCAAAGATAACAATTTGCTAGAAATATTAAGAATCAAAAATAGATCACTAAAAATTTGAATTGGCTACATAACATTTTTACACTAGTACTAGTATAACATCATATCTGTTAAGATGAGGAAAAAATGGAAAAATTAGAGAAGACTATGATACTGGTAGTATCAAGTGCTCTACGATATGGAGCAAAATATTTTGTTTACTTGAACAAATGCAACTATCTAGCAAGTACACAGACATGACCCAAAATGAAACCAACAATTACCTATTCCACACTATGTTCAATAAATCTTAAAATCTTTGAAATAAAATACACAGAAAGTACTTGTCTATTTTTGTAACTATCATGCGAGGTGCCACAAATATGAAAAATACCCTTCAGCTAGTTTGCAAAAATATTCTCTTTATTTTCACTTTGCTCATCAGTTTGGAGCAGAGGGATTGAAGTGCCTTCCGAAATGACTTCAAGATTAGTCATTCAAAGTGCTAAAATCAAACCAATAGACTTGAAAAAATAAACCATAAGCATCAATTAGTAGATAATGGGGCAGTCGAGTAATGGATGGGTATGGTGGGTTGGGTTTTATTAATTTTTAAATTAACTAAATGGTGACCATTAAGAAGTTGCCACATTATTAATGAACCTCTTTTTAATTTTTAGTTGTTAAATAATAGGGTATTTTGAAGCCCAAAGGTGGATGTGAAGGGTATTTTGGAGCTCAGACATAGATGTAAAGGGCATTCAGAGCCTAAATATGGATGTGACCAAGCACAAACTCCAGCCCTATCTCTACACAAAAAGGTTCAAGTGGGGATCAAAACCATGGAAATGTTGAGATCAAACAACAGGGAAATAAAAAATATTAACCGCTCTAAAAATCTCAAGGACTGAAGTAACAACCTTGAAAGGTCTATGAAACTGAAAATTTTTGGACCTAGTCAGTCAAATGGAGATAGTACTACTTCATCTAGACACCACCAGACTAGAACTAGATATTCTAAGCACAAGCCTTATGAGAGACAACATCTATGTGGACAACCTCAAGCCTAAATCCAAAATTGGATGGCTTTAGTAGGGGAAAGGACTTCTAACCAACTGGACAAGGGAAAAGAAGTGCTGATAGAGCCAATCCAATACCAAAATTAAATGATAATGAATTGCATCATATGGAGGGGCTAATAGCATGGAGTTTAGGAGACACTGTAAAGACATGATCAATATCCATAGACCAAACTTATTAGCACTATTGGAAACTAGAATGGTTGATCATAAGAAACTTACAAAGGATCTTTGTTTCACGCTGGGCTAGTCTAGTTGCATTGTTATCATGTTGAATAATGATAGTATGAATATCAATGAAATCTCTGTCATCTCCCAAAGTATTTATGTCTCCATTAAGGTTATCAATTTTCCTAGCCTTTGGTTTTTAAGTACTATCTATGCTAGTAATTGCTTTGAAGATAGGAAGGCCCTCTGAGACCAACCTATTTCTTTTACTAATACTATGGATAATGACCCCAACAATGATTGGTTAGTAAGGGTGATTTCAATGAAATCATCAAAGATACTGAAAAATATGGTGGGAACTCAGTCAATAACAATAGGGCCTCTCACTTTTAGCAATGCATTCACTAGTGTAAACTCATTGACTTAGGCTTCAAGGGTGTAAAGTACACCAAGACCAATAAGAGATATAGGAATATAAATGGTATTATCCTTTATAAACTAGGTAAGTGCCTGGTTAATGACTCCTATATTCATCTCTTTCCTGAGTTTACTATCACCTACATACCTAGGACTCACTCTGACCACTTCCCTCTAATGGTCCATCTTTTCAACCACCATCCCATTCTAAACAAACCTTTTAGGATGGAAACCATATATTGCTATCACCCTAATTTTGTTAATGTTGTCAATGATTCCTTCCTTCACAACCATAATCTCAATGAGGCCACTTCCAGCTTTGAGTCAAGAGTAAAGATCAGGAGTAAAGAAGCCTTTGAAAATATTTTTCACAAAAAAAGAAAGATCGTATCCAAAATTCTGACCACTATCTTACCAATAACTTTCTTCATGGTCTTGAACAAAATCTCACAACTAAGTACTTTAACATTTTTAGATAAGAAAATGAGTTTTGGAAATTCAAGTCTAGAATCAACTGGCTCACCGAGGGTGATTCTAATACTAATATTTTTCATACTTCTGCTCTTAATATGAGGAATAATAAAATTAATGATCTTAAACTAAGTCTGGAGATTGGATTTATAGTCCTCAAGAGATCGTGAATTCTATTTAGAAGTTCTACACTAATTTATACACCACTAATCACTCTTAAGCCTACATCAAATGCCTTAGGAACCCCACAATATATGGACCCATAGCCAATGAGGACCAGAAAATGCTTGATTCAGTACCTACTCTAACTAAAATTAAGAGAGCTATTTTCTCTTTCTATCGCACTAAATCCCCAGGCCTTAATATATTACATCCTCTGATGTACCATAGTTATTGAGACACACTCAATACTTCCATTGTAAGAAACTGCATAAACACCTTTAATACACATAAAATGGATCCTCAAGTGAATAGAACACAACTTTGCCTCAACCCCAAAAGTGTTAATTCCACCAAAGAACTTCAGACCGATTGGTCTTTGCAACACCCAATACAAAGTCATCACCAAAATTATACTCAATAGGATTAAACTCTTCCTTAACAGTATCAATCATCAAAGATAGGACAATTTTCTTACTAATAATAGGGCATCAAATAATGCAATCATAGTACAACAATATATTATCCATCTTGCAAAAATGAAGGGAAAGAAAGCTAATATGAGCCTAAAATTATTTTAGAGAATGTAATGACCCTCTAGGTCATTACTTTTATTTTATACATTTTTTGTTTTCAGAGATTTCCTATAGATTTCATAGGTCATCTATGACTTTTTGTACGGACAGTTTGGTTACCGAGTAGTTCATTTGGTTTTTAGAGTTATTTCTATTTTTAGAAGCTTTTGAAATCAAGAAATGGGTCTCAAGCCAAAACCTTAGGTAAACAGCCTGGCATGCCATATTTGATAGTATTAGTAGATTTAAAACATCAATTTTAGGCTAGAAGTACCCTTGGTATGGGTCCCGAGGCTTCTGGACTTATTTTTAAAATATTAGATGGAATTTGGCAAAAATGGCTTCTTGGGGTGTGGGCCCCAATTTTTATCCAATTGACCTCAGATCAAAATTTTAATAGAATTGTTGAGTCCAAAATGTCAAATTTAGTATGGTAGCATAGTTTATTTGCATGCACGGGGTTCTAAACTAGTCCGGTACACCTAGTAGTAGTCCATTAGGACTAGTAAACATGGCTGGTGCTAAGTATTTGGTGTATCCTCTTAAGAAACCAGGAGATATATTAAGATATGACCCCATTAGTGGCCCTGGACCACTTTACCAGGGCTTCCAGTCTTGTACTGGCTGCTTTTAGCAATAGTCATTTAAGTGCCCCCTTAACCGCTTTAGTGAACCTCACCGATTAGAGTTTGGCCAATTTAGCGGTGACCGCTTAATAAATCATTTAACCACTTATATCTAAGTTTATCCACCTTATTAGACATTGAAATCTCAAATTCGGTAAGGTATTGAGTGTGAGGCTAGTATCTTGCTTGGGATTATGGTGTTGAGCATGTAGCGTTTATATCTTGTAAGTAACTCGACCAATCTCCGCTTAGTTTGGTACTTAGAATCTTGATTTTTCTATTGGTATTGGGAATAATTTGGGTTTTTTAATATGATATTTGGTGATATTTTGGTGGAATTTGATTCTTAAGTTGCATGGGATGCTGTGATGATTTTAATTTTGCAATTCTGCAAGTATGCACCGAATGGGGTTTTGTAGTTCAATTTCTAACCCAAAGCATTTAAATGCAATATGGGTGCCATTTTTATCATTATGATACATAGACTATTATTTTGAATATGTGGAAGCTCTCAGAGGCTTGTCGGAAGAGGGAAGCTCTGATTTAGAGAATTTAGCGGGCATTTGATGGCGTCTAGGTAGGTTAGACTTATCCTATATTTACATTAATATAATTTATGATATTAGTGTTCTATTATTTTAGTTTTGGGAAGGATTTTTAGCACGATTATAAATTTAGTATTTTACACCTTGTTTAGCTAGTTAGGACCAGAGGCAGGATTTATGCTGAGGGGGTTCAAAATCAGAAGAAAAACTCATCGAAGGAGGTTTAAAATCTACCATATTTACATAAAAATCATTTTAATCATATATTAATAGTATAATTTTCTGCCGAAGGGGGTTTGGACGAACCCCTTATTACTAGGAATGCTCCGCCTCTAGTTAAGACCTTATTTCGGTAGATTTTTGGCCCATCACCCATTAAAACAATGTAGTATCATCCTTTAGGCTAGGATTAGTACTATTAGTAGCTTGAAATGGGATTGGGTAGCTTTAGACTAGACTAGGTTAGATTTCAGCCTAGATATTGGCTTTTAGGACCCATAGTGGCAAGTATGTTCAGATTAGAGACTCTTTAGGCTCAGGCCTCATTTTTTTTCACTTAATGGAGGTCTGAATCTAAATGGTTTAGACTTTAGAACATTAAGTACATTTTGTTTTGGCTAGAGAGGTATTGGGAGTTTTGAGGGGCTAGTCTAGCCGGTATTAGGGGGATTGGTGGTGGAATGAAGATGTTAAGAAAAAGGTAGAGACGAAATAGGCGGCTTATACTAAGTTGGTGGAGATTAAGGATGAAGAAGAGAAGAGAGCCAATAGGGAGGAGTACAAGGTAGCTAAAAAGGAAGCTAAGTTATCTGTTACGGCTGCTAAGACATAAACTTTCAAGAGTTTGTATAGGGGGTTAGAGGAGAAAGATGGGGAGAAAAGGTTGTTTAGGCTTGGTAAGGTTAGAGAGCGGAAGGGTTGTGATATGGATCAAGTGAATTGCATTAAGAGAAGGATGGAAGAGTTTTGATTGAAGACACCCTCATTAAGAAAAGATGACAATCGTATTTCCATAGGCTCTTGAATGATGAGGGGGACAAAGAGGTTGTGTTAGGAGAGTTGGAGTATTTTGAGGAGTGTCACAATTTTGGTCTTTGTTTGTGATTTAGGGTAGAAGAGGTTAGTGAGGCTATTCACAAGATGCGAAGGGGCAGGGCAACGAGGCCCGATGAGATTTCGATGGATTTTTGGAAGTTCTCTGGAGGGTCAGGGTTGAGGTGGCTGACCAACTTGTTTAACAATATTTTCAAGTCAGCAAAGATTCTCGAGGCGTGAATATGGAGCATGATGATTCCTCTATATAACAACAAGGGTGACATTAAGAGTTGCAACAACTACCAAGGTATTAAGTTGTTGAGTCACACGATAAAGATTTGGGAGAGGGTGGTGGAGCGGAGGTTGAGAAAGATTGTGTCGATTTTAGAGAACCAATTTATTTTTATGCCTGGTTGCTCCATGATTGAAGCAATTCACCTTATGTGGAGACTGGTAGAGCAGTATAGAGAGAGAAAGTGGGATCTTCACATGGTGTTTATAGACATGGAAAAGACGTATGACAAGGTCCCTAGGGAGGTTCTTTAGAGATTCCTGGAGGCGAGAGGGGTTCTGGTGGCGTACATTAGATCGATTAAGGAGATGTATAAGGGGCGAAGACTCAGGTAAGGATAGTGGGAGGATATTCTGAGCATTTCCCATTCTTGACAGGGTTGCACCAGGGATCAACTCTTAGTTCATTTTTATTCTCCTTGGTGATGGATGTGCTGACGCGGAATATATAAGACGAGGTGCCTTGCTGTATGATTTTTGTAGATGATATAGTTTTGATTGATGAATCGCGACAAGGGGTTAATGATAAGCTGGTGATTTGGAGAGAAACCCTGGATTCTAAAGGTTTCTGGTTGAGTAGGACTAAGACGGAGTACTTGAAGTGCAAGTTTATGAATCGAGACTTAAGGAGGAGGTGGTAGTAAAGTTGGATTCTCAGGAAGTTTGCAAGAGGGATAGTTTTAAGTATCTTGGGTCTACGATTCAGGGGAATGGAGAGATAGATGAGGATATCTCTTATCGTATTGGGGTAGGTTGGATGAAGTGGAGGCTTTCTTTGGGAATTTTATGAGATAAGAAGGTGCCCCCAAGCTTAAAGGCAAATTTTATAGAGTAGCAGTCCGGCCTGCTATGTTTTATGGAGTGGAGTGTTGGCCGGTTAGGAATTCTCATATCCAAAATTTGAAGGTGGCAGAAATAAGAATATTGTATTGGATGTGTGGATTCACAAGGGCGAACAAGGTTAGGAATGAGATTATTTGGGAGAAGGTAGAAGTGGTTTTGGTGGAGGATAAAATGTGAGAAGTGAGGTTGAGATGGTTTGGTCATGTGATAAGGAGGGGCACGGATGCCCCAATTCGTAGGTGCGAGAGGTTGTCCTTGGAAGGTTTCAAGAGAGGTAGGGGTAGACCAAAGAAATACTGGAGAAAAGTGATTAGATGTGACATGAAGCAGTTACAGCTAACTGAGCACAAGACCCTGGATAGGAAAACATGGAGAAAAAACATTAGGATAGAGGGCTAAGGGTGTGGTAGAGTTGTAGTCAGTAGGTAGGGAAATTATGGTGTCCTTTGTTTGGGAATGTACTTTTTTGTGGATGTCGTATCTATGTTATTTTATCATGTTCTATGCTTTTGATGTTTTTGTATACTGCCTTTTATCTTGAGCTGGGGGTCTATCGAAAACAACCTCTCTACCTCGTTAGAGGTAGTGGTATGGACTGCATACACTATACCCTCCCCAGACCCCACTATGTGGGAATGTATTGGGTTTGTTGTTGTTGCTATTGTTGTGTTTTTTTTAAGAATTTAGCTCTTAATAGGCCTAAATAGGTCTTAATCATTCAGATTTGGAACAAAGTCTTAATATCATTAAGAGGTATTCTTGTGTTGGATAATATTCACCACCACGCTATCTATAATCAACATTCATCACCACTAACCACCTCTGCCACCACCACCATTGTCAACCATCAACCACCAAAAATAACTTCCACTATCACAACTACCATTGACAACCAATATTGTTACCAACTACTATTTTTAGTTGCTACCACACCTATCATCTCCATTATTCTAATATATCCATTGTTGCTACCACCGCCAACACCAACACCAATTACAACATCGCCACCAACATTAACCACTACCGACCAACTCATCTATCACAACATGCACCACTTCTAGCTATCACTAACACATCATCAACTTCCACACATTCGTTGGGCACCACTACTACTATTGTTACCGGTGTCTCCACCTTTATCACCACTTTAACCACTATCTTTGCTACAATCTATCTACTAACAATCGTATCCAACTTCATAACTAACAACGTCTCCAACTACCACCTGTTGACACCTAATTTTTACCGTTTGATACTCCTTTTAGGCTGCTATTTTAGCAAAATTATTAATTTTAAATGTTAGTATTGTTTACACATTATTCTTGTATCAAATAGATATTGACGTATCACACTCATGATTTAAAAATGTACAAATTATTTTAGTACTTTACAATTTATTCATCAAAATACGACATTTTACATATATTTATTAAGTTATTTTTCATAAATATGCACACTCACAATTTACAAACGCATGGTCTTTATTATTATTGTTATTATTATTTTATATAACGTTCATACGTAGCATAAATTTTACATGCATAGTTATACATGTTATTATTTTTATTGTTATATCTATTAATCTACAATCTAAGTCAATTTAAGTTTTCTGATTTATTTATTTTTCTAGCAGGGTTTTAACAATTTATAACAATTGTAGCATAAATTTACTCAATTTATTATAATTCTAGCCCCTGGACTCAATTTAACTCTTTTATTCAATTATGATCAAATTCACAATTCTCAGATCTTAGCTGTTGATCAAAATTGATCAAACGACTGAGATCAAAGTTTACCATCCTTTCCTTTTAAACAAACCCTACCCCTAATCACCACAATGGCAGCCGCATACCCCCAAAGTTCTTCCTCTCTTTACCCCTTTTCTCTTCTTAAGAAAAGCTATCGCCGCTGGTTTCCATCGGAGAAGCCAACAAATACACCAACGCTGCCCCACCATTTCTTCCCCCTTTCTAGCCATCACCTCCACCACCAGCTCCGACGTCATCTCTTTCGCCACCAGTAAATTGCTGATGCCACCTCTTATACTGCCGCCCTCTCTCTGACAGCGATAAAACCTCGCTGGAACAACAAATAAAACCACTAGAAAATCATCACCCAAAACCCCACCGTACAACCAGCTTCTCCACCGCACCACCAACAGTCCTCCATATGTGTCATCGCTGCCCCATCTCCAGCCAAATTCACCGACAAAAAACAAAAACCCAACCTTCGTATGCCATTTCTCCATCTTTGACCTTGAACCTACCAGCCATACAACCCTTCTTCGTTGGTTGTGGTTATGTTTATTTAGTCATCTATACTTTCATAGGTGAAAATTCCAATTTTTTTGTGACACTTAATTTTGTAACCTAAATCCTAATCGGGTTACCAATTTCTACTTAATTTTTGAAGTTATTGTATGTACTGTGTTTTGCTTTAGTTGATATTTGCAGAATGTTGAAAGTTTGATTATTTTACTCTTAACAGATATTTGGGGACTGATTTACTATAATTTTGGTGACTGGATTACTGTGAGAATATCCTGCAGACCTAATTATCTTGTGATTCTTTTTAATCAATTCTGGCATATGTGGTAAATGCTAAAATATTTTTTTGCTTATATATTTTTGGATAATTGCCTCTGAATTAGGGTAGTCTACTATGATTAAGGAAAATAATTAGGGTTGTCTACTCTGATGAAGGAAAATAATATGATTGATTGCTTTAGATATCTTTTTTACTTTGATCGAATTTGACATGGATATCACGTTTAGGAAAAAGGTCTTTTCCAATTAGTATTTTCCTTTTTTTATCTTGAATTAATTTTATACTGATGTGACAATGGCCTTAACTTGCACATAAGCCGAAAAGGAAGTTGTGAGTAATGAATACCTTATTTTCCTTGATTTTCTTTGATTGATTTTATATAATCTTGTTATTTATGGAAAAGACTTTAGTAAATGAAGGAGTTAAATATTTTTTTTCCTTTTTATGTTTGGACTGATTTAATTTTCTCTGGCATTGTATAAACACAACCTCTTCATCATAGAGGGCACCTTTTGATTCCACTTTCACTTCTACTACGGCTCACAAAAGTTCTCAACTAGTCTATATACAAAATAAGTACTTTTTTGGCACTTTCAAAATTCAAGAGTCTATCGGATTCGATCATTGGTTCCACTATTTTTATTCAAAATTCTATTATTATTATTACTTGCAGCCTCACTGGTAAGTCTCTCATCGATGCATTTTGTTTATCTAGTGTAACAACTTCATGATATTAGAAAGCATGCCTATAGGAGTAGTTTAATAATTGCTTACTACTTGCTTGTTGTACCTTGCTTTATTGTTTTAATGTGACAGACCATGTGTGGATTTGTCTTGTGCTTGGATTGCTATTTTGTTGTATTCAACAAGTGTTATTAAATTGGGATTCTGAAGAGTCGCCCAGGAATGGGAAGGAAAGCTGTCTACTCTTAATTTAGTTTATTTATATGCTTTTACTAATATTGGTCTGTAACATTGTATGAACATTATTCTTATGCAATAATAAATTGGGGACTACACGAGGGGTAAGGACTTGTGCGCTACGTGAATCGTCTAGGCATATCTTAATATAGGTTCGACGATGAACTTATTTGTCCACCTAGAAATCATGATTTAGGAGTTTTAACTAATTCTGACATATTAAATTAAGTTTTGACATATTAACTTGACTGATAACTTGAAAATTAATGTTCGAATGTTGGAATTTATTCTACTATGTCTCTAATTAATTTCAACATATTATCTTTAATTCCCAGCATATAAAGTCATTTTTCAGCATAATAAAATCATTTTTATTACATTATTATTGATTCCCACATGTAAGTATATTAAGTTAAATTCCTGCGCATTAACATATTTTCTAGCATGTCAAAACAGTTGAGTTAAGCATTTTTCAGTAGGTTGAATAATGGATTTCGGCATGTTAATATTTAAACTCTTGCATGTTAATCACCTTCAACATGTTAATACTAAAATTTCAGCATGTTAATTACCTTCATCATGTTAATATTAAAATTCCAGCATGTTAATTACTTTTAGCATGTTAACATAAAAATTCCTGCATGTTAATTCATTTTTCAGCATTTAGATGCATTTTTAGAATGTTAATGGACTTTTCAGCATTTAAAATGAATGTCGATAATAGTCTTCAACATGTAATTTTAACTTCCTACACTGTCATTAGTTTACAACATGTCTCGCACGATAAATTAATGGGTGTCACACCCCAAAATATTTACCTTACTTCGGCATGGTTTTATCAATTTATAAACTTACTTGAAATAATTTGACAATTATTTCTCATTGATAACAATTACTTATCGCTTAGACACTATGTCATAGGTTAATTGAACAAAATAAATAATTATTTGTCTTTGCATATTAATCACTTTAACCAATTTCTAATTAACCAAGAGGCATCTTTGAGACAATTATGTGCTATGTGACGTCCAATGTGTTTATGCACTTTGTGTCTTAGGAAAACATAACTTTATTTTTTCTAGACCACAAAACCAAAATAGCAAAGTCCAATGCCTCTTGGACGATAGGTGGGACGATAGGTATTACTAAAGGCGCTAGTTTTATCCTTTATTTTTAAAACATCTTTAGGATAACAACCATCCTAGATGGGGTAAGACGGATAGTCATTCAGAAGTAATGATCTCCAGAGATATTATATGACATTTGACATCGTTACTTGTTTACGAATCCGGCTAGTGGATCAGATAAGGATTAAACAAGTTTGGGTTCTGATCTGAATGAAACCAAACTTTCTTGCATTTGACTTTTGAATTGATTTTTCTTTTATTTACTTTAAATGCTTATTTATTTGGGAAAATTTACTATATAAGCAGTCGCTTTTGTTATGAATTATGTCATTTCTCTCTCCTTGCTTGTCTTATTTTCATGTTTTATTGATTTTTTCACTTAGATAATTGATAGTTAAAATAATTAAATTACAAGTTTATTTATTAATTACTTTATCACTTAATTAAAATTAAGGTAATAATAAAACAAGAGACCTTCATTTGATCACATAGAATCCCCACGGAAAATATGAATTCTGCCAAAAACCACCTTTGTGGACCTCGAAAGGTGCCTAACACCTTTCTTTTGAGGTAATTTGAACCCTTACCTGAACTTTTGGTTAACTAAGACAAAACAACAAAATAGGTTTGTAGTTAGCCTAGACTGATGCCGTAACGCACCTTAATTCGTTAGGTGGCGACTCTTCACATAAATTTCTTAAAATAATCCCAAAAAGAGTGGTCACGTCAAATCTCAATTTTTGTGAGAAAAAATGGGGTGCGACTACATGGTTACTCTACCGGGGATCTTAGGTTCTAACCATTACGAGTTTGTGTTTTATGTGGGATTCTTTTACTTTGTTTTATTTTTCATAATTACTTTTTCTCTTTCCTTTTTATTGTTTATATGATGATTTTTTTTTTTACATATTAGTCTCTTCTCCTTTCCCTTTTGTGTGTTATTCTTATTTCTCCATGTCTATCCTTTCCCCTTTTCCCCCTTTTGTTGGCTATGCACTTTAGTGTTTATTTATTTTTATATTGCTAAGCATGTTATTGCATCATGCTATGTGTCATCTCTTTTATATAATTGGCATTCCGCTCATACTTTCCTCCACTTGAAACCTTTTTTATTTTCTTTTTACAAACGGTTGCATGGGTAGATGGACGTTCTTTCCTAAAACATCCTTTGGGAAATGCCTTTTGTATCGGTCAATAAATGGCGCGTCGACAGTCACAAGCTTTCTTATAAACCCACTCTTATCTTTTAGGTCTTGGATACATATTTCTTTTACTAAGGATTAAGTGTCCCATTCAACTTAAGATGGCTTGGCACCCTTGATTAGTTGAATGTTAGTTTCTTTTAAAGTCCAAACGAGTTCATGACCCCGTAAGGACGCACATTATTTGCTATGTTTTGCATTTCTATGTATATTTTGATATTTTATCTATTTTGTTGTTTCCTTATTGTCTTAGTCATTCCTTGCTCTTAGTGTCCCTCACTTCAGAGCTCTTTACTCTTAACATTCTTGTCATGTCAGGGCCCTCCAATGCACTCTTAGGGCCTATTCAAAATCTTTCCTCCAATCTATCTTCCTGTCAAAATCTTCCCTTCAATTTATCCTCCTGACTCATCCATTAGTAAGTTAATTCCCCCTAGGTCCAACTCTCGCTTTGACAAAGAGCTATAGTCTCATTCACAATCTCTTAGTGCAACTTATCAGTTTAGGATATCATCTTCCTAATGCTTCTAACATTTATATCCTATTGTCCTACCATGATACTCACGTCATACTCTTACTTTCACAACTTCTAAGTTACATAGAGCTCTCATGACTTCTATTAACTCTGAATTAGCATAACTCATTAGTTTCAAATGAGTAAAATATTTATTCTAGACTCCCATGCGTACTCTTTGTTCCTAATTATAAATTCTTTCTTCTAAGGTATACTAGATTTAAACATAAAAAATGCCCAGTCAAGCAATGGTTATCAATCTTGTCAATAGCGAAACTGAGCATGAAAGCTTGGGGTTGCATCAAAACAAAGTCATTTCAAGTATCAGAAGGCTAGAAAGAAGTATAAAGTGAATTAGTGGGATAATGACTGATCTTTGAGATTCAGTTGAGATGCCACCAAGTTTTCCAAAATCGCTATCTGAAATAGACATTAGCACTCCCCTCCACACCATAAAGTCCCCTATATTAACAACTTCACCTATGCCTGATCGTGGCACACATACGTCTCCAAGTCAGTTTTCAATTGCATTGCTAAAAGAACTTACTGGGTTGACAAATATGAGTGAGGTCAAAGAGATGGAAGGATAGTTTCCTAACCATGAGGCATGATCATCACAACAACCCCAAATGAATAAGTCATCCAAACTAAGGGAAGAGACACCGAGAGAATCGAGTGTTTGAACTTTCTATTGTATAATGGGTCAGGAAACCCTTATTCCTATTTAAAGAAGCACCATGACAAGCTATCAGTTATAGAACAAAGTGATAGCCTGAAGATGAAACTCTTTGTTAGTTTACTTGAGGTTCCAATATTGACGTGGTAGGACAAAAATGATGCTAGCAAGTGGGTCTCTTAGGACCATTTGGCAACTAACTTTGTTAGACAGTTCAACAATAAGTTAAAAAGAAAGTTAAAGTCGAGGCCAATTTGGTTAAGCCGCAATCCAAGAATAAGGGAAAGACAATCATCGAACAAACATCAAAACCTCTAAATCTTGAAGTAAGAATACCCCAGCCTTAACTGATATGGTACCCAGCTCCAAAAATCATTCCAACATCTAGTTATCTCGAAGCCTATTATCCCCGATCCTTCACAAAATATCCTTCTCAAACTGTTTGGTACCTATATTCATTTGTTGTTTCAAAATCAAACTAAATTTAAGTTTCTTATCAAAACCTACCCACAAGTCAACAATCCAACCAATCCACCAAACCTCAACATAAGCATCAGAAATATCCACCAAAATAGTACACTCCTTTGGGTGAACCTATAGAACAGTTGTATCAACGACTCAAGACAGTGGGCTACATCATGCCCATTGCTATCGTACCTTGCGATACCAAGTCTAGGAGGTATTTCCCTAACCTAATGTGTGCCTATAATTTTGGGATGAAAGGACATCCTACTAAGGCGTGTTTTGCCTTGAAGAACATGATCCAAAAGTTGATTGACACCAAGGTGATAAGTATGATGAGCCAAATCGGGATGCATTTTTATTTTCTAAGCTTGATTGGAACTTGTTGACATTGGTGTAGAGGATATCACATTGATTCTTATCTCCAGACTCCCAACATATGAAATTTATTCAAGTTTTACAATTTATGATTTGTTTTATTGTGATACCCCGAGACTCTAACCAATAGTACAACCATGACTCAAGATCATGAGAAGTAAATTATAATGCTTTGGTTGTTTTATGATCAAGGGTGATTTGTATTAAGGCCTCAAAGATTTCCTAGTGATTAGGTGAATCAAAACATTCCTTCCCGATTGAATTCTTGGGAAGGATATTGCCATATTTAACTTCAAATGAGCATATATCTCGTTATAATACAAATTATTGAGATCATGATGTACCAAAAGATATATAATTGAATTATATTTGTAACTATACCAATTTAACCCAAATTCGGTAACGGACCCAAGAGTTATGCCCATTTTACTCCAGCATGTCAGGCTGGAAAACCCAGTGACGACATTTGTGACAAGTCGTCACAAGTGTGATGATTTATCACCAATGTCGTCATACTTAGGTAGATTTCCACCCCCAGTGATGACATTTATGATAAGTCATCACAAGTGTGATGACTTATCACTAATGTCGTCATCCTTAAGCTGAAAATCACAAAATCCAATATTTTGTGATGACTTGTCATAAGTTTGACGGGTTGTCATGAATGTCGTCAACTATTTTTTCAGCAATTAGGGAATGTTTTTACAATGTTATTTTGGTATTTTTCCATCTTTTGGAGGCCTATATAAATATGAGAATCCCCATCCAAACCCTAATTTCTTCATTCTCTCATACAATTTTCTTACGAATATATATTAGGGTTTCAATCAAGGAAATTTAATCTTCCAAAAATCATCCATAAATCTTCAAGATTTCTTCAAGAATTAAGTTACTCATAGTGTGGGCTTCAAGAATCATTTCTTACAAGTGCGGATAGATTCTCAAGCACTAGAATTCATCCAATTTCAAAGATTAAGGTATGTGGGGTTTTGAACAAGAGCCATTCTTTCGATCTTGTGCCCAAAGCTTTGATTTCTATCATAGATTTATATGATTTTGCAAGTGGGGTTATACCCAAATTACTTCATCATGAGATTATGAGAATATAAATTGTTCAAGCTTTTTTATAAATAATTATTTTTCTATTCCCAAGTTATAACTTGATATTTAATATTGTGAATTTCATATTTCTACCATGAGGTGATATTTCAAGTGCTTTCAAGATATGTGTCAAGCTTTAAGCTTCCTTATGACAAACTGGATTATTAAGTGTATTGATTCATGAGACTGAGTTATTACAATGAGTCTTGATATTTCCTCAAAGTTATTGATGTTGTCATGGTTTAACGAATTGATACATTTTGATATTGAGAAAGATTGATTTGATTTGAGTCCAGTTAGGAATCTGCAAATTGATTATGATTTGATAAATGATAAAGATATTTGATTTGGTCTTTATGATAGACCCTTGTGATGTTTGTGGTGGATTTCCTAACTCGTTCTGAGCTTGTGTCTGGGAGTAGTATTTAGTACCGAGCGAGAAATATGGTATTTCCCGAAACTACGTACCACCATAGGATGATATTGATAATTATGGGCCAAAGAACGAGTATGAGATTGTGATCACTAAATTTAGGTTGTACTCCCTGGCAAGAGTATGACGCTCCCGCCAATGTGGGGTTATCTCCTTAGGAGGGAAAAACATTGAACTCTATATAGCTCACATGGTTTATGTCATTATAAGAACCTCCCATAAACATAAGAGTTGAGTTTCTTGAATTATCGATTCACTCCGAGTCTTAAGTTGAGTTATTTATGATAATTTATGAGGTTTTTATCATATGATTTATTTACTATAAGATCATGAAAAGTATGTTTCAATCTAACTCAAGACAAGTGAGCCATCATTGTACATATGCATATTTTTATGAAATTGATGATGATATTTGCATTGTTGCATGCACCCCTATATACTTAGTATATTCCAAAGTGCTGACCTACATATTTCTTTATGGGCTACATTTTCTTGTAATGTATGTTTAGCCGCAACCGTGTTAGTGATATTTGAGTGCCTCAACTACGTTCCCTCAGTGGTGAGTCCTCATGGTTCGAGGATCGTGTCTATCTTTTTGGTGATATCGTTCTGTTGTTATGGATTTTAGTACTGTTTGAGTCAGTTAGGGGTTTGTCCCAATGGCTCCTTGATTTTGATGTATAGAGGCTTTGTTAGACTAGAGGGTTGGTATGTACAGATATTCAATATATTTTGGTTGTACATTCTAGTATTCTCCAGTATTTCTTTTGAACCCGATGTGGTATATCTCTTTGTTGTGTATGACTATTGTTGAATTGAATTCATTGAGGTAGTGTCTATCTTCGAGGGTTAGCTTGGAGCTACGTGTAGCCATAAGCACCATGTGGCATCTCTGGATAAAATTTCAGGGCATTACAAAGCTTAGTATCAGAGCATAAGGTTTAAGAAGTCCTAGGGAGTCTGACAAGCAGCATTACGTAGAGTCTTGATCATCAGTGAGTAACGCGTACATCTATGAGCAAGAGGCTATGGAACGTTTTAGGGAAAGTTGTTTCTTTATTTATAAAGTTTATCATGCCTACAACTGTCTCTTTATCTGTGATTAACTCGTGCTCTCTTATAATAGAATGAATCCGCCTGAGTTCTATGGATCGAAGGTAGGTGAAAACCCACAGATGTACTTGAATAAAGTGAGAAAGATCACCCAGATTATGAATGTGACTGAGGAGGAGAGTATTGAATTGGCTGCCTATCGAATGAAAGATGTTGCATATCATTGGGTGGAGATGTGGAGGATGAGTAGAGGGGAGGATGCCACTCCCATAACTTGGCTGTTATTCCAGGATACATTCTTGGAAAGATTCTTTCCTCTTGAGATGAGGGAAGTTAAGATAGAGAAATTTATGAATTTGAGACAAGGCTCCATGACTTTTAAGGAGAATTGTCTTAGATTCAATCAGTTATCCAAATATGCTCCTAGTATGATGGCTGACTTCAGGACTATCATGAGTAAGTTCGTGACTGGTGTGTCGAGTTATGTTGTGAAAGAGTGTAGATCTCCTATGCTTAATAGGGAGATGGACCTTTCTCAGTTGATGATGCATACCCAACAGATTGAAGTTGATAAGGTGAAAGAGAAGGAGAGAGTAAGAGGGAATAAAAGAGCTAAATTAGAGCAACAGGGATTCGGTCAGTTCAGATCTATGGAGGGAACCACCCTCAATTTCAGGTACGTCCGTTTATGACCACGCCTTCCTCAGTTAGTGCTCCCACACCTAGAAGCAGGCAGGAGTAGGGGAACAGGCCTATCCCATCCAGGTCTCAGGATAGTAAAACTATCTGCTCCACCACATCTTAGCCGACACTGTATAATATAATTTTTCTTAAAAATAATTTGGAGAAATACGAAGGTACAACATCCGAGTATAATGTATAGTGTGGGAAAATCTAAAGTTCCTAAGTCAAAAAAGTATGAATAAAATGTCAATTTATATAAAGCAATAACAACTAGCATATAATGGAAAGCAATAACTCAATGAGCAATTATGAAAAGTTAAATACTTAACAAAATGATAAAGAGTAACTAACATAAATAAGGATGTGAGTAAGAATTCATAAGATACGTCAAATAAAAAAAAGTATAGCAAAAGAGGATTAATCAAGAAATAACAATCTAAACAAGAAAACATATAAGGGATAAAAGAAGGGGTTTGACATGCAAGGAAAAAAAAGAAAGTGCATAAGTACTAAGTAAGAGACAATACCTACAAAGTAAAAACATAAGAATTCAAACAAGGGACATATAGAGGGAATGTGGAAAAGGAATTAATAAGAGAAAATTAAGTTAAGAAAGAAATGAATACGAGAAATAATTAGTCAAGAAGAAAAATTAATAAAGAAACAAATAAAAGAAATAAGGAAAGAAACATACATTAAGTTTAAAGAAGTAATAAATTAGACATATTGATGTCTCATAATGCACATAAGTTGTGTCTCATAATGCACATAAGTTGTGAAAACATTCTTTTCATGATTATAAAATCCCTTAGAACATAGGGTAAAACATTTCTTAACAAGGCATCCTAGGCTTTGGGATACATGTTCCTTAGTAAAGGAGTAAGGGTCAGGATCTAGGAATCAGAGTGATTTCTTGACATGATTCCCTAAAGTGGACAACTTAAGAGTGAAAAAGTTCATGACTGTCGACGCACCACTGATCGACCGATCCATGATGCATTTTTCGTAAGATGTTTTAGAAAATGAACCTCCGTACAATCACACAGTCATTCTTAAAAAAGAGATTTCAAGTGGAGGAAGATATAAGTGGAATGTCATTTATATAAAGTAGTAACACGTAACATATATTGAAAAGTAGTAGCACATTGAAAAATATAAGGAAATGATAAAAATAAAAAAATAAATAAATGTGAAATCAAAGAGATATAAGGAAAATAAGAAATAACATATAGAAAAGGAAAAGGAAAATGGATGGACATGAAAATATAGACAGTATTTAAAATAAAATAAACAAAGGTGAAAAAGGGGATTAACATATAATAACGCCAAATTAAAATGCCAAAATAACTATTTAAAGAAACAAATAAAGAAAAGTTGAATAGAGCAATCATGAAAAGAACAAACCTACAAAATAAAGTGCATACGAATAGAAAGAAAGAATAAAATCTCACATAACATACAAATTGGTAATGGTTACAGCCGAAGTGTCCCCAACAGAGAATAAAATCTCACATAACACACAAATTTGTAATGGTTACAACGTAAGTGTCTCTAGCAGAGTCGTCATGTTGTCGCACTCTATTTTCTTGCAAAAAGTGAGATTCAACGTCACAACTCTTTTTGAGAGTCTTAAAAGAGAAGAGTCGGTACCTAACGAATTAAGGTGCGTTAGGGTACCATTCAGGACTAATTTACAAAGTTATGTTATTATTAATCCATGTCACCAGAAACTTAGGTAAGGGTTCAAATTGCCTCAAAATAAAGGTGTTAAGCACCCTTCGAGGTCTACAAATGTGGGTTTCCGATCGAACTCATATATTATGTGGAGATTTTACGTGATAAGAAAAGGTCAATTATTTTTATTGATTTAATATAATCTAAGTGTTTGAATACGAAATAAATAAATAAACTTGACATGCAATTTATTTACTGTTTAATTAGCAATTATCTAAGTGATAAAGTAATAAGAGGCGTAAATTTTAAAAAATAAGAATCAGATAAGTGAGAAGATAGAAGGGACATAATTTATATAGTGAAAAGATTTACTTAAATAATAACAAACCTAAACTAATACAAATAATTTAAACATGTGAAGCGAAAAAATAGATAAAGAAAGAAGGGTTGAAGAGGGGCTGAAAAAACTTAGACAAGGATTAATTTAATCCTCTTCGGATCTGACAATGTCGTATGTTGCATTAACGTATTCTACTCAATCAACTTCCATCAATTTCGTCTATCTACCCACCTACCTAGTTTGGTTAATAAATTGTTGTCAAACCTTTAAGTGTACTAAGGAAAAATGATAAAACTAGCATTTCTTAAAATACCTACTCGTTCCAACTTACCATCTAAGAGGTGTTGGACTTACTATTTTGGATGTTGGTCTAAACACAAAGAAAATCTTAGGTTGCTCAATTAGACTCAGGGAAAGCATCATACAAAACAAACAAGACTAAGCATTTAGTATCTAATGGTCCCAAACAAGTCTCTCGATTAATTAGAGTTGCTTAAGTGATAAACATATTGAAATTATTAGAATAAATCCTATAGGCACAATATCTAGGTCAAGAATAAATAATTAACATACTGCAAAATTAATTAGTGGGCCTAGAGGACATGGTATCTAAGTCACAAATAATTTATTAAGCATGTTGAAAGTTAATTAATACAATAAACATAGTATCTCTGCCTTGATTAACAATTGTGGGCGATGCAGTTTTATTAAATTTAAATTTGTACAAAATTTGGATTATTTAAATTCAAAATATATTAGTCCCAAATAAATATTTTGGATTAATATAATTGGAATAATTATTTAAGTCCAAACATATATGGGTTTAATTAAAGTTCAATTTTTATTGGGGTAGCCCATTGATTTGGACTACAAATGATGAGCCCACTTTAATAAGCCCAAGATATTGTCATAGTCTCGAGGCCCAAATAAGAGCCACGTGTAAAATGATATGGCATGCTAAGTCAAGTGAAGGAGCCAATAGGACCATGCCATATGTCAAAATGATGCAGCAGGCCCATGAAATAAAAACCCATAAAAAAGATACCACATCACTTAAATCTGATTGGTCAAAGAAAGTCCATATTCATCATGACTCTTCCTCTCCAACAACTATAAATAGGGATCTCATAATTCAGAAAAGAACCACCCTGGAGCTCTAACAAGTAGCAAGAGAAAGCTCGTGGATCAAACGCCGTAATTTCTTTAAAAAGCTCAAGCATTCAAATCAAGTTCATCAAGATTCAAGATCAAGACCGCAATATTCAAGAACAAGCTCAAAAGCCCTTGAATTCAAGCACAAGTCAAGATCAAGTCCCTCAAATCATTCAAATCCAAGATCAAGCTTCAAGCCTTTGAATTTATATTTGAAAAGGACAATCAGATGATTCATAGAGATTGTAACACTCATATATTGAAATCAATAAATTGATTGTTGCAATATTTTTCTTGTCTTGGTTATTTATTTTCGGTAACAAAAATTTTACTGTCCAACAAGTATTGTAGATTAATCTTAAATTCAAGATATATTAGTCCCAAATAAATATTGTGGATTAATATAATTGGATTAATTAGTTAAGTCAAAACACATATGGATTTAAATTCAAGTCCAATTTTTATTGGGCTTGCCCATTGGTTTGGGCTACCAAATAAGGAGCCCACTTTGCGAAGCCCAAGATATTATCATATTCTACAGGCCCAAATAAGCACTACTTGACAAATGATGTGGCATGCCAAGTCAAGTGAAGGAACCAATAAGACCACGCCATATGTCAAAATGATGTAGTAGGCCATAAAAGGTGTCATGTCACTCAAATCTGATTGGTCAAAGAAAGTCCATCTTCATCATGACTCTTCCCCTTACCACAACTATAAATAAAGATCTCATAATATAGAAAAGAACGCCCCAAAACTCTAACAAGTAGCAAGAGAAAGATCGTAGATCAAACAACATAATTTATCTAAAAATCTCAAACATTTAAATCAAGTTCTTCAAGATTCAAGATCAAGACTGTAATATTCAAGAACAAGCTCAAAAGTCCTTGAATTCAAGCATAAGTCAAGATCAAGACTCTCAAATCAACAAATAAAGTTCAAATTCAAGATCAAGCTTTAAGCCCTTGAATTTATATTTGAAAAGGTGAATCAGAGGATTCATAGAGATTGTAACACTCACATATTGAAATCAATAAATTGATTGTTGCAATATATTTTCTTGTCTCAAATTATTTATTTTCCCAACTCGAGAATTTATTGTCCAACAAATTTTGGATCGCTCAATGGGACAATGTCTAACTCTCATCTTAACTTTTCGTACTTTAAAGTTTAAGAACGATGAAATGACTTCCAAGAAGGTCAAATCTCAATCAACTGCTGCCAAGGCTGCCGATTCAAAGTTCTATTCTAAAGTAGAAAGCATCCTTGGTATTACTTTTGAAAGCTTAGGAGCTATTACAAGGAGCAAGGCAGGCTTGCTAGGATAACAAACACATCCAGCGTCATCCAAACCAACTCTAATTTTTGAATCTTTAACCCCAAAAGGAAAAAAGTTCAATACAAGTGCTTTAGAAGAAGGAAGCAGTGTGGTAGGATCACTTAAGAAGACTCTATCTTTACTTGAGCATTTCGGTTCCAAATACTTTAGCGCAAATAGCGATGGTTGTTCAAGTAACTCATCATCTCCAACTACACCACATAGTTGATCACTTCAAAGATCAACTTTTGCGATAATTCATGCTACTCTCCAACATATCAGTGATTATGCAAACGATGGTGACTAATTCCTCATCTATAGAGGAGCAGCTTGCGAATCTAACAAAGGTAATTGAGGGCCTGACCAAATATGTTCAAAATTAAGATGCTCAAATTGATAAAATATTGGATAGGATGGAAGGTATGATAGATAGAGAGTCTATCCATGCACCTTGAAAATCTCCAAAGGTTCATGAGACAGAAAATCTTATGAAATAAACACCACCAACTAAAGAGGTGCAAGTTTCTTTTGAGGGAATGATCCCGATTGAGGAATTGATGGAATTCATTGAAGGGACCCTCAAATATAAGTATGATGTTGTCACCAAATATTCCCTTATGTATGCCAAGCCCTGCACTGTGAGGATAGATATTCTCAAATACCTACTGGGGATCAACCCCCTAAATTTTAACAATTTGAGGGCAAAGAGAACCCAAAACAATATGTCGTACACTTTGTTGAGACATGTAATAATGCTAGAACTTATGGTGACTATCTTGTCAAACAGTTTATTCATTCCCTAAAGGGAAACGCCTTTGATTAGTATATGGACTTTGATCCTAATTCCATCGATAGCTGGGAGCAATTAAAGCACGAGTTTCTAATCGCTTTTATAGCACAAGGCATACAGTGAGCATAGTAGAGCTCATAAATACTCGGCAAAGAAAGGATGAACCAGTCATTGACTTCATCAATAGATGGATATATGCCAGCCTAAACTGCAAACATAGGCTCAACAAAGCTTCTACAATAGAGATGTACATCCAAGGAATGCACGGGGAACTTCTTTACATCTTGCAAGGAATTAAGCCTAAATCCTTTGAAGAGATAGCTACCCGTGATCACGATATGGAGTTGAGCATATCTTCTGCTGGAAAAGGATCAGCGCCTATTCATGGCCCTCGAAAGGGAAAGGATAAGCAGGAGCCCAAAAGATGGGGCAAGTTTGTCCCCAAAAATGATAACAAGGAGTCCATGAATGTCGATGTGTCTCATGTGAAGGTCACCAAAAAGATAAGCAAGAAGAAAAGTATGAAGATGACTTCTGCATTATGTACGAATAAAAAAACTTTAAATGAGATATAACAAAGATATATCCCTTCCTTGATTCTGATGTTGCTGAGATTTTTGATGAACTCATTGAGCATAAGCTCATTGAACTCCCAGAGATGAAGCATCCCAAATTCATCAAATCTTCATCATGTTTAGCTCACTTGATCCAGTCCAAATATATGTCGAAGTGCATAATGAGAAAATATTAGAGCCAGGTAGGTCTACAATTGACGAAGGCAATGATGGAGGTTGGACTCTGGTGACCAGGCGCAGACACAAGAAGATAAGTCTGCGAAAGGATTTGTCCGAGCAGCCAACCAAAAGGAAAATGGTAAAGAAACCAAGGAAACAAAAATTGGTTGAACTTGCAAAGAAGATGAGGGTGATGGACCTTCACCACCAAAAATCACGGTGTCCAGTAACTTTGGAAGAATTCTTACCAAGATAGGTTCTTGCAAAGACTGCTCAAGTCAACCTTGAGGCGTCTTGTTTAAATACTTACAAAGAGGTGAAAAAGGGTAAAAACCTACCCGTGGAGGTTCCTCCATCTTTTGAAAGGCCTACAGAGCCACTTACTAAAAGGTACATATATGTGATGCAAAAATAACATTTATAAATAGCGACCTTCTGCTTGGAGAAACCCTACACAATCATCCCTTATACATGGTAGGTCAAGTTATAGGAAAAATGATAAATATAATATTGATTGATGAGGGATCTGGAGTTTATATCCTACCTATCAGTACAATGAAGAAATTGGGCATCGCTACCGATGAACTAGCCGAAAATCGTATAATGATCCAAGGATTCAACCAAGGGGCCAAAGGTCCATGGGAGCTGTCAAGTTGGGGATTTATATGGATGATTTTCAATCAAATGCATTGATGCATATGATTGATGCCAAAACTTCATACAATATATTTCTTGGTAGGCCTTGGGTGCACTGGAAAAAAATTACCTTATCCTCTTACTATCAATGCTTGAATTACCTCAAAGGTAGAATGAAAAGAAATATAGTAGCTAATCATAAGCCATTCACTGAAGCTCAATCACACTTTGCCGATGCAAAATTTTACTAGAAGAATTATGTCGTGAATGAGAAAAGGGTTGATGATGTCACCAAGACCAAGTGTGATGATATTGCAGCCAAGAAGGTTATGGTGACTATAGAAAAAGTCTCCACCAAGAAGCCTCTCTCTATTTCAAATAAAGAAAGCATCGCTCCTACGAAAAATAAAGTAACTCTTTTCCTTCACTATGTACCGAAGGTAAAGAAAGAGAAAAATTACCCAACGAATTCCCAAGATAATATGATAAAGGGGCTAACTTTACCTATCAGGAAGATTGATGCAATAAATCCATCCTCAAGACTACTTGAAGAGTCTTTGGCTCAAAATCCACCACAAAATATGACACTTCCTATGAAGCATACGAAATAAGGCTTTGACCCAAATGCATACAAGTTATTTATAAAGGCTGGATACAATCCTAATGAGCCATCAAGGTTGGGCAAAATTCCATCGAAGGGTACAACCAGGTAGGCACATGAAGCCCTAGGATACACACAACCACATCCAATTTGCATCCCCATAAGAAGGGCAGTCAGTTATTATATCACCATGGAAGAAGAATCCACTGCTGTTAATAAAAGACCCTATGTATTTGATCAACTTGGAGAATCAATCGCAAGAACTTCTATGTTCAAAAGGTTGGGTCCTCTAAATAAGAAGAAAACTAACAAGCGCCGGAGAAGTCGTTGAAGTAAAATAATGCACTCTTCCCCTAAGATCCAGAAGGATTTTCAAAGTTTGATTCCTTCTAGAATGAGGCGGCAAACAAAACTAGTAGTTTTATGCAACGAGGTGCTAAACTCAAAGGCTCATACTGTAGTTTATACCAAGCAATGCAAAAAAGATGAAGAGAGTGTTGGCTCCTCATATTATGTTACGACCCAGAATGAGAAAGATATCTCATCTTAAATGAAGGTTGATGAAGAGATAGAAGATGCCTTATGGTGTTATCATATATCTATCAACAACGATGATCCTCAAGAGGAGGAAGATGCTGGAGATGCTCCATCCTAACTTGAAGAAGGAGTAAAGGCAATAATAGATCCTTTGAAGAAAGTTAATCTTAGAATCGATGAAAACCCAAGACCAACTTACTTGAGTGCATTTCTAGAAGTAGAGGAGGAAATTACTTATATGGACAAAATCAAAGAATATATAGATTTCTTTTATTGGAGATACAAGGAAATGCCTGGCTTATATCTAAAAGTAGCAGTCCATTAGTTGGTGGTTAAGAATGGTGCTCGTCCTGTTAAGCAATCCCAAAGGCGCTTTAGGCCAGAGTTGGTTCCATTAATTGAAAATGAAGTTAACAAACTCATTGAAGCTGGCTTTATTCTTGAAGTTAAATATCCCATGTGGATTTCAAGTATTGTTCCAGTATAGAGAAAGAATGGCCAAATTTGGGTTTTTGTCGACTTGTGGGATATCAATAACGCCTGCCCTGAGGATGACTTTCCAATCCCATACCAGAGTTGATTATTAATGACACCACTAGTTATAAGCAATTTCTTTCATGGATGGTTTGTCTGGCTACAATCAAATCCACATGGTGCCAAAGGATGAAGAACTCACTGCATTTCATACGTCCAAAGGTATTTATTACTACAAGGTAATGTCTTTTGGTTTAAAGAACGTTGGCGCCATTTATAAAAGGGTTATGCAGAATATCTTTGATGATCTGCTCCATAAAAATATTGATTACTACATGGATGATCTAGTGGTGAAGTAAAGAAAGAGATACGACCACTTGAAGGACCTAAGAATGGTTTTTAAGTTACTTCGAAGATATCAACTTAGGATGAATCCATTAAAGTATGCCTTTGGAGTTACTTCCAGAAATTTTTTTGGCTTTATTGTGTGACACCGAGGAATTGAAATTAATCAATCCAAGGTCGATGCAATTTTAAAGATGCCCGAGCCATGACACATTCATGAGTTAAAAAAGCCTTCAAGAAAGGCTAGCATATTTACGGAGGTTCATCTCAAATCTGGCTGAAAAATGTCAACCATTTAGTTGCCTCATGAAGAAGGACACTCCCTTTGAATGGGACCAAGATTGTAGTAATGCCTTTGAGTGTATCAAATTATACTTAATAAAACCTCCAATTCTTGCATCATCGATACATGGAAAACCCTTGATACTCTATATCGCGACACAAGAGAGGCCAGTTGGAGCACTGTTAGCTTAAGAAAATAGTGAAAGTAAAGAAAAGACTCTTTACTACCTGAGCAGAATGATGACACCAAATGAGTTGAAGTATTCTCCAATTGTAAAGTTATGTTTGGCATTGGCCTTTTTAATTCAAAAGATGAAATACTACTTTTAAGCTCATGTGGTTCATCTTCTGTCTAGGGCAAATACATCAAGTTTGTAATGTTGAAACCCGTCCTTAGTGAATGAATTGCAAGATGGTACCTTTAATTTCAACAATTTAATATTGTGTATATTTCCTAAAAGGCCATAAAGGGACAAGCCTTAGCTGACTTCTTGGCAGACCACCCGATACTTGATGATTGGGAACTGAGCGATGAACTTCCTGATAAAGATGCAATGGTTATTAAAGATAGAACCCCATGGAAGATTTACTTTGATGGTGCCACACATTGAGATGAAGCTGGTATCGGTGTAGTGTTCGTCACTCCACAAGAAGATGTTATTCCATACTCTTTTACCCTAACAAATCGTTGCTCTTATAATGTTGTTGAACATCAAGCTCTAATACTTGGACTTGAGATGGTATTTGATATTAAACAACTACAATTACAAGTCTTTGGTGACTCCCAACTGGTGATCAAGTAGCTTTTGGGAAGCAATGAAGTCAGGAAGACCGAGCTACGACCATATCATAAATATTCCTAGAAGTTGATGGGGGTGGCTTAGAGAGTTAACCCTCCAACATATGCTAAGGAGAGAAAATAAGCAAGCTGATGCCTTAGTTGCTTTGGCCTCAACCCTAACTCTTCCAAATCAGACGCCAATTATTATCCACCAAGAATGGGTAGTACCATCATCAGATGAGGATGTAGAAAACAAGGTTGAATACCTCGATTCCGTGTCTGAAGCTGTAAAAGAAGATTAACGACAACCTATCATTGATTAGTTATGTTATGGGATACTTCCATAAGATCCAAGGAGAAAGACTGACATTCATCGTCATGCACCTCGCTTCCTTTACTACAAAGACACACTATACATAAGATCATTTGAAGGAGTACTCTTATGATGTTTGGGAGAAGAAGAATCAATTCAAGCTTTGCAAGAAGCACACTCGGGAGTTTTTGGATCACATCAGTCTAGACCGAAGCTCCATTTTCATATTAAAAGGATGGGATATTATTGGCCAACGATGGTGAAAGATTTCTTAGACTATGCTAAAAGATGCAAAGCTTGTCAATTCCATGCAAATTTCATACATCAACCTCCAGAGGTACTACATCCAACTGTAGTATCTTGGCCGTTCAATGCTTGGGGAATGAATGTTGTTGGTCCACTACCAAAATCTTCTAGTGGGCTGAATCTGTTGCTCTTAAGGAAGTAAAGAAAGAAAATGTTGCAAACTTCATTTGAGTGAATATCATCTACCGCTTTGGAGTTCCTCAATATATAATGACCGACAACAGAAAGACATTTGATAACAAGTTGACGAACAATATCTATGATCTCTTTGGATTCAAGCAGAGCAAGTCTTCTATGTACTATGCTACCGCCAATGATCTAGCCAAAGTATTTAATAAGACTTTATGCAATTTATTAAAGAAAGTCGTCTCCAAGTCTAAGCAAGATTGGCATAAATGAATGGAAGAATCTTTATGGGCATATAGGATGACATACCGCACTCCCACACAAGCAATCCCATACTTACTTGCTTTTGGAGTTGAAGCAGTCCTACTACTTGAGCGTCAAATAACTTTCTTGAGACTGACTATTCAAGAAAGGATCACCAATGAAGAAAATGCTAAGTTGCACTTGTGGAGTTAGAAGCTCTTGATGAGAAAAGACAGGAGGCTCAATAAAATCTTGAATGTTATCAAGCCTGGCTATCTTGTTCTTTCAATAGAAGGGTTCTCTTGAGGTGTTTCCAAGTTGGAGATCAAGTCCTTGTAGTAAGAAGGCCCATTATTACTTCTCGTATGTCTGGGGGAAAATTCACCCTGAAGTGGGATGAACCATATGTCGTCAAAGAGGCATATTCAAATGGTTCTTACAAGCTTGTCGATGCAGACGGCGTAAAAATTGGTCCTATCAATTCCAAGTTCTTAAAAAAGTACTATCCTTGAAAGAAGATGACACTCCTTAAGGCATGAGTTTAAACTACATGTACACTTCTGGCCCGCAAGAGTATAAATTGTGTATGGCTCAAAAAAAATAATGAAGTAAACTAGGTTGAAAACCTCGAAATATGTGGCCTAGGCAAAACTTAGGATACAAAAAAAAATACTCGCCCAGAACTACGTTGTAACTTGATCCTTTTTACTGAGGTACATAGTCGCTTGGAATTTTATTTTGAGTTCAGTTGCATAAGTGTAAAAAAAAAATATGTTCTTGCAGTATCTACCATATGGATACAAAGTATGAAACTATTATAATTAAATTTTGGACTTACTCTAAATATTTGTTACTCAATGGGGGCAACCCGTTGAAAAGAAAGAGAGTTCCTTCAATGGGATTTGTAATGCCAAAGTTCTCCAAGCCTACTACTAGAAGAATCTAAAAATTCTCATGCCTTAAGGTGGACAAAATATGTTCCTTTGCACCTTAAGCGGGCCTCTAACGAGTTTATCCTGAAAGGATATTGAAATTTTCATGCCTTAAGGTGAACAAGATTTGTCCCTTTCCACTTTAAGCGGATCTCTCACGGGTTTATCCTTAAAAGGATATCAAAATTTCCATTCCTTAAGGTGGATAAGATTTGCCCCTTTACATCTTAAGATGGCCTCTCATGAGTTTATCCTTAAAGGATATCAAAATTTCCATGCCTTAAGATGGACAAGATTTGTCCCTTTTTACCTTAAGCTGGCCTCTTATGAGTTTATCCTTAAAGGATATCAAAATTTCCATGCCTTAAGGTGGACAAGATTTATCCCTTTGCATCTTAAGTTGGCCTCTCACGAGTTTATCCTTAAAGGATATCGAAATTTCGATTCCTTAAGGTGGACAAGATTTGTCCCTTTGCACCTTAAGCTGGCCTCTCATGGGTTTATCCTTAAAGGATATCAAAATTTCCATGCCATAAGGTGGACAAGATTTGTCCCTTTACACCATAAGCTGGCCTCTCACGAGTTTATCCTTAAAGGATATCAAAATTTTCATTCCTTAAGGTGGACAAAATTTGTCGCTTCACACCTTAAACTAGCCTTTTACAGGTTTATCCTTAAAGGATATCAAAATTTCCATGCCTTAAGGTGGACAAGATTTGTCCATTTGTACCTTAAGTTGGCCTCTCACGGGTTTATCCTTAAAAGGTTATCAAAATTTTCATACCTTAAGGTGGACAAGATTTGCCCCTTTGTACCTTAAGCTGACCATCAAAAAGGGCCCATACTTAAAGAAGACCATTGCATAAATGAATCAGTAAAAGGGCCCATACTTAGATAAGATCATCGTAGAAAGGCATCAGTAAAAGGGCCTATACTTAGAGAAGACCATTGCATAAATACATCGGTGAAAGGGTCCATACTTAAATAAAATCATGCATCTTCAAGAAAAAAATTTCAGACTTAAGGTGACAGAGGAGAATTTATACTCTCACACCTTAAGCCGATGTCCACCGTCTTCAAGCAAAAATTTTTCGAACTTAAGGTGACAGAGGCGAAGTTAAACTCTCGCACCTTAAGCCGATGTCCAACATCTTCAAGTAAAATTATTCTGACTTAAGGTGATGGAGGTGAAGTTAAACTCTCATACCCTAAGCCGATTGTGTCATATTGTTATCTATTTCAATTCTCCAAAAACAAAACAAAAAAGAAAGAAAACAAGAAATAAAGTAAAAACACAAATAGAAAGGATGTTACCTGTCAGAGTGTTGTGATCTTGAAAGTTGTATATCACCAAATTGGATTGAGTCAAGATGCCTTGATGAGAATAAAGCCCTCAAAATCTAGTTTGAAACAATCAAAATGCTCTTTGGTAGTGATGGTCCCACATCAAGAAATAAATTATTTGGTGAGGCGACACAAACCTGGAATCCTCTGTCGGACAACATATAAGATCGTCTTTAAAAAATTATCCAGAACAATTCAAGAAGTTTTAAAATCTAAATTTTGGATATGTTATACATGCATGGTTCCAGCATCTATAGGATCAAGAAAATCATAATTTTGATACTCTCACATTGAGATGTAATTTTTTTGTTGATGTCGTGTAAATCTAAAATTGTTGATGCATCAAAACTCAATGTTGATTTAGGGATAACACCTGGAAATATCTCAATTGTATTAAATTATGAATTTTATATATGTTATAGATCTTTGTTTCTAGTTTCACAAGAACCAAGCGTCATGTGATTTCATCCTTCCTACTTCAAGATGAAAGTTATAGTAGAGACGCGCAGATCTAAAATTTTCAGCATGATAAAATTTAGGGCTAAAATCAAAAAAAAATATCGAGAATTATATTGAAGAAATTTAAAGCTGAATTTTGGATATGTTATATATCTCGAAGTCTAGTTTCTAGAATATTAAATGATTCATGATTTTAATATTTCTACAATTAGATATGAATTTTCTACTACTAACATATTTTGATGAAAAAAAAAGTGATGAAAATAAGAGAAAAGTAGGAGGGAAAGAAATTACCTTAATATTGTTGATGGCTTGAAAACCCCAAAATTGATATTAAAAAGTGGGGAAACTACCTCCTTTATAGAGTTGTAGGATGGATGTTTCTCCAAATTCAAATTGGAGATTGTTTCCTTCTCCAATATAAATTCAGATTGGAATAGCTTCTATCGCCAAATTCAAATTGGAGATTATTTCCTTCTCCCATACAAATTCAAATTGGAGGTTATTTCCTTCTCCCATACAAATTCAAATTGGAGGTTGATTTTTTTTCTCTCATACAAATTCAAATTGGAGGTTGTTTTCTTCTCCCATACAAATTCAAATTGGAGGTTCTTTCTTTCTCCAATCTAAGTTCAAATCAGAAGAGTTTTATTCCTGATTGAGTAAGGCATTGAAAAAGTCTTCCGAAATCTATTTGAAATTGGATATCATGCCTCACCAATGTGTCTTAAGTGTAGAGATTCGTTTTGAGAGGCAATATCAATATGGTTCAGCTTTAAATTATTGAATGAGGTAGTCATATGTATGAAAATCGTTGAAGCACGAAGGAAACATGCTTAAATAATCATACTTCAAGGTTAGTCTCCAAAATATTAAATATCTCGACAAGTCTTGAAGTAGGGGGAATTTGTGGGCGATGCAGTTTTATTAAATTTAAATTTGTACAAAATTTGGATTATTTAAATTCAAAATATGTTAGTCCCAAATAAATATTGTGGATTAATATAATTGGATTAATTATTTAAGTCCAAACATATGTGGGTTTAATTAAAGTCTAATTTTTATTGGGCTAGCCCATTGATTTAAGCTACAAATGATGAGCTCACTTTAATAAGCCCAAGATATTATTATATTCTAGAGGCTCAAATAAGCGTCATGTGTCGAAAGACGTGGCATGTCAAGTCAAGTGAAGGGGTCAATAGGACCATGCCACATGTCAAAATGATGCAACAGATCCATGAAATAAAAGCTCATAAAAAAAGTCACATCACTTAAATCTAATTGATTAAAGAAAGTCCATATTCATCATGATTCTTCCTTTCCTACAACTATAAATAGCAGTCTCATAATTCAGAAAAGAAGTCCCCCCAAAGCTCTAACAAGTAGCAAGAGAAAGCTCGTGGATCAAACGCTGTAATTTCTCTAAAACGCTCATGCATTCAAATCAAGTTCATCAAGATTCAAGATCAAGACTGCAATATTCAAGAACAAGCTCAAAATCACGTGAATTCAAGCACTAGTCAAGATCAAGTCCCTCAAATCATTCAAATTCAAGATCAAGCTTCTAACCCTTGAATTTATATTTTAAAAGGCGAATCAGAGTATTCATAGAGATTGTAACACTCACATATTGAAATCAATAAATTGATTGTTGCAATATTTTTCTTGTCTCAATTATTTATTTTCGATCACGAAAATTTTATTGTCCAACAACAATGTTGAAATAGATTTAATTCTATAGACATGGAACATATGTGAATCAAAATGCTGAAAATTATTTTGAAAAACCTATAGGCATAATTTATATATGGATCATAATGCTGGAAATTGATTAGTTAGAACATGTTGAAGATTGGTTTAACATGCTGAAAATTAATTAAAATATGCTGAAAACTAATTAAATGTGCAAAAAATATACTTTAAAACGTGTAGGAAATTCATTTAACACGCTGAAAATTAATTTAACATGTGCTAAATGTTAATACAACATGCTGAAAATTAATGAAACCCGTGAAAAATTAAATAAACATACTGAAAAATAACTAAAATGTTGAAAATTAGTTATAATATGAAAGAAGTTAATTAAACATGTTGAAATTAATAAAACACACTATAAATTAAACTTACATACTGGAAATTAATTTAGTATGTTGAAGGTTAATAAATAATCCTTGAACATGATTTCTAAGTGATAAAATAATTAATTAACATGCTGAAATATAATTAATAACCTAGAACGTGTTGCCTAAGTGATAAAATAGTTGTGTTACAAAAAATATCTAGATCATATAATCACTGTGCCCCATAAGCAGCCCTCGTAATTTTCATTAAATAGTTTATACAAATTATTACAGACCTAAATTATTAAGTAGGGAACTAAAAGAAAAGCAAGACTGTATGGACAACCTTAGTAAAAATCCTTCCATCCCAAAGCAAATTTTTTATCATGATCTGGTTACCGCTTATATGGTACTTGTTTAAACACAACAAATATGTGACAACAAGCCAATAGAATTTGATACTAAACCTCTAAAAGATCCATGAGTATGTATTCTAGTGTCACGACCCAAACCAGGGCCTAGACGTAATGGGCATCCCAAGTCCAACCAGGACCAGGGCTAGGCCCCTTAACCCAACCCAAACACCTTTCAGAGCCTTAGATGAGCTAAATTTGAGCATATAATGAGATTGTGTAAATGCTCTCATGAAGACTCTGGGTAGGATCACAACAGTGACAGACCCAATTGAGTGTATCCGCACCAAACCAACCATCCATACCATACCAAACCAAAGAGAATATCATAACATAAAATGATACTTAAACCCAAAAGTACCACAAAGCCTCTATCTAAAAGAATACAAATATCTGATTGGGACATACCCCCAACCATGGCCAAAACCAATATCCAAAACAAAAATAAGATGTCTAAGAATGTCCATATCATGAAATGGAGCCTTCCATAAAGATGGAAGCTCACCACTTTATTTTAAAAGTTATCCCCAAATCAATCACTATGTAGGAGGAGTCGACCGACCGGTTCCTACATAGCATGGGTATACAACCGCCAGTAGACGGTTTAGCAAATAACCGCTAGGATGTATCTCAGGATAAGGATAAAGTAATGACATTTAAACAATCCAAGTAAAAGTATCCATGATGCATACAACCATACATAAATATAAGTGCCAGGAAAGGGAATCTGTGTTTAGCATGCACTTAAAACCTTTTACCTGGGCTATGCAACCTTGTCATTTAACCACACCCATGGGCCATATGGGTTCAGCTCCCCCTGCTAAAAGAGTCCCAGTATGTGTAGCCGCACAACTAAGAAATATCCCATGGGACAAATAGTACATCCCTCCAATATAAAATGAGATACTCGCATGTAGTCATCGAAGACCCCTCATATTGGCAAATATGACTTTCTAGTTTTGTTTCCCCCAAAACCTCCACCTTACATGGCTTAGTTACACATCCCCCCATTAATGCCCAAATTAAAAACCATGTCCAAACAATCAAATTACCATTTATTACCAAGTCAAATTATTAGAGGTATCGTCATACCAACCATACTTGCAAGATTTATCCATAGAGAAACCATTTAGGTTAAGGAGACTCTCAAGTTCCCCTTTCCGTTTACCATATTAACCTTTTGAAAGACTACCATGTCCTCCACAAGAATAACCAATTAGCCTTTAATCTTTGTAAACCATTTAAACTATTTATAGTTTCATATATAAGCTAAAAACAACCAAGAGTTCTATTTAAAGAAGTCAATGCAATGAACATATCTTTATAAGTATTTTATCGAACACCTTGGGGGCATAATATAACCAAAACCAATTCCAAAGTCCATTAAACCATTACTATGTAATCCAATTGCTCAAAACCATCATTGATGCATATAAAAGCATAATTAAACCATAGGAAACTATAACCAAGCCATTATAAACAAAACCCCCAATTTATAGTTGAAAACCATAAACCATGCAACATTGAAACCATAAAAACATCCATAAAATCCATGCCTTTTTAGAAGTAAGAAGTAGGAAAGAGACACATACCTTATACCAAGAAAGATGATGGAAGAAAATTACCAAAGCAATCCTTATGTTTAAACCCTAGCTCTCTTGCCCCAAAAGCTCTCGAGAGAATTATGATGTGTTCTAAAATAGTTTTTTAAGTGTTAATAAATAGAATAATAGGGTTAATAACCTTCTAAGTGCATTAGAAGTTGTGGGTCATAATTAGGGTAAGTAGGGAAATATCCAAAATACCCCACCTTAAGTCTTTTAAAAACCCATCACAGGGACACGACTAACCCTCTTACAAGTTGTACCCTTCCTTATGATTGGGTTCCACCAGTCCTACCCAGGCCTTAACCTTTGGATCAAACGCTGTCCAATATATGACTCATCCAACCAAGTCGAAACCTCAGCATACAGTCCATACCCATGATTCGTATCCCTACATAAATTACTAGGAGGATCAAACACTGCCCATCAAATGAGTCACCGATACAACTCAAATAAATCCTTATGGCTCGCACCCCTAAGTCATGACAATTCCAATGATTAGAATCATCCCACCAACTAATACTAGTTAGCTTACAATAGGCCCATACCACTCGTACCCCAGCATACAGCTTGTACCATGGAGTCGTATTGGGTTCGTGATAATGCCCAAACTACAGCTCTCGTAAGAGTGTAAGCGGTCGCTGTCAAATATAGAACCCAACAGGGTTGGGTGTCGAATCCCACAGGGATTACTTGGTCACTAATTGTTGCAATTATTAGTAGAATGTTGGTCGAAGATTCTACGAAAAAAGGGGGGATTTGATTATGCGTGAACTAATAGTATCAAAGTAGCAAATGCGATGATGTATTTAGTAAGATTTAATCACAGAGATTTGTAAGTTAGGGTTATGTCCATCTTATGAGTTCTACGTATCTATTAACTATGAGTAATGTGGAATTTAGACATGCATGCACTTATAGAGATTTGTATTCTAATGGTAAATCCTACTGTTTCTCAACCATCAAGGATTATTTCACTTTAACTCTCTCAAGCCTAAAGCGTATAACTAATGGTACGAACTCTCTAAGAAATTAATCCGGTTAAGGCATTAACGTGTAAAAAGGGCTTGGCAGCCCTATTTCCTTGTCACACTCTCTTTTGCAAACATGTAACTTTTCTCTCGAACAAGTTAATGCTATACTGGTGTATTTTATATGTTTGCAACCACAAGACTTCAATTAAAACGAAGAGAGTAATGATATAAGTAGCATACACATCAAGAATTCACAAACTCATAGTAATAGATAGTATCTCATAAGGTTTCCATAACCCTAACAGAGAAGTTTAGCTACTCATGATTACAATGGAAACCAAAGTAGACATCATCATCATACCGAAGCTAGAATAATCTCACGAAGGGGGTGAGTTTAGCGTCAAAAGGGCTTGACGTTTCTTGCTCTCTAGCCGTCTTTCAAGTGTAGCATTTTTCCCTGTCTAAACTTACAAATTCTGTAAACTAAATAATACTAAAAGTGTCGAATGAAAATAGGTGAATGAATGAATCGAATGAATGAATCGAATGAATGAATCGAATGAATGCTGAAAAATTCATCAAATAAGGTTTCTATAACATCCTTGTCCTAGTCCTACTAGGTTACTGCTGCACCCCTAAGTATTAAGAAATACTGATTTTGCCCGGGACAGATTCTCCATACATAACATTCAGTCCACAAGCTTCCAAAAGCTGCCTTCCTTTTTACGTGAAATTTTCCTTTGCTGCCTAAAGGTCCACAAAGTGCTAGAATCTTCATCATTAATACCTGAAAACATGCTAATCACATAGGTTAGCTCACTTATAGGAAAATGGACTAAAAGTGCAGGAATTATATATTTTATCCTCCAAACTTAACCTAAAATATGGGTAAATTATGGTTCTTAGGGGTATAAATACGCCCAACATCACCACCCACACTTAAGGCTTTGTTCATCTTCGAACAAAATATTACGTCCATTCAAACATCTACTTAGAATTTCACAGTAACAGCACCAAATGTCCAACAAGACATGCACGACAATCATTAACAAAGAGTAGTTTTCCTGATCACTACTAGAACCAATTCAACCTCCAACATAGACTTGTGATGATGGTTAATTCGTATCCACAATTTAAGGTACAAAGAATCATACAAACTACCCAACAATCATTAACCATGTGTGTCTCACACACTATATCACCCATAATCACTCACAAGTTTTGTATTTTTTGAAACATGGGTATAAGACTCTCCTTGCTCTCTCTCTCACAAAGAATTCATATGTTGCAACTGATGACCATAGGCTTGCCCTTAGTGTAATGCTCCACTAATATCAGAATGCTAAGCTTAGGATCAAATAGGTCTTTACAGGTTGTAATGTAAGCTAAGGGACAGGTAGGACTATTTTGGCCAGAAATAGTGACTATGTTCCCTAAGCGCTTTAATATATCACATTATGCCATTAACACTCTCTTTTAAACAACCCCTCTACTTTTCTTTCATCTACCACCCCTTTTCACCTATTTTGTTATTCAATTATAAACACAACTATCTTTTTTCTTATTTGATTTATTTTTTTTCTTTTTTTTATTATAACACACCTCTATGATAGCCATTTTTTTTCACAACTATTTCAAGTACCAATATACTCTAAGGTATCACTTTCACCATTTTCCTCTTATTTTATCACATGACTCCACAATTTAAAGAGCTTAGGAATTTGGATCAAATTATGGTCTTGAAAAAAAAATGGATTAGGCTACATATAAGGCTATCAAAGAAAATAGCTAAAGGCTCAAAGGGGTTTAACTAGGATAATGTACACAGGTAGGTAAAAAGAAGGTAAACAATTACAGGCTGCCAAAGAAATGCCTAAATCATCTCCTAAACTCACACTCTTTATTTCGTTTTACACACACACCAGGCAAGTTCTAGCATCAGTCACAACACAGAATATACTATAACCTCACACACACAAGGCACATGGTCAACTTTATTAGGAGCAGTATAGACTCTTGACCTAACAGATGAATGAAATAAACAACACAATTATCACACAGTGAGTCACACTTAGAGCCTAAATGTCTCAATAGCAATGATTTAGCACAAAACCCTTGTTATAATATCATGCTGCCTATTAGAACAATTTCATGCAAATCTAAAAATCTAAACTAACTAATTACGACTAATTAACAAACAAGAATAAATATAGGCAAAAAAGTACACTACAGCATACAAATACCCTCACCCCACACTTAGACGAGACACACTGCCCTCAGTGGGAATAAATAAGGAAAACCTGATTAGTCGGACTCCTCTTCTATGTCTGGGGTCATACCCCCTGCGTCGGAATCATCATCAGAGTCGTCATCCTCAAAAGTTCCTCAAAGTGTACCCCACTTAATTCCAAAAGTGCGTTGAGTTATTTGTAGAGAGGAGGACTCAGCTTGCTCTTTTCTTCCCATTTTCTGACCTTTCTGTGAGGTGGACGGTTTTTCTTTTCCTTGTCGTCCTTTTGGTGCCATTCTGCCTGAGATTAAAATAGATTCATGTTAGCTTCATCTCAGAAGATTCAATCAACAAACAAACAGTAGTGGCACCACCCCACACTTAATTTGTTGGCACAAACTAGTTAAGTGAATGATGTCAATTACTCAGACTTCATCGACATACATTTAGGCGATATGTTCCAACAGTATGTTCAGCACAGTCATAATTTCATGTCATCTTAACTATCCTTTCCAACTCTATTTTATGTAATCTTGACTATACTTTCATGTTTGGATTAATGCACCTTTTGAACAATACTACTACATAGAGATCGTATCAAGTTATGGCATAGAAATAATCACAACATCTCATGCTTGTATTCAATCATGATCTTTATCTCGATGAACGAGTCATTCAAATATTCAAACTTTCAATTTTGAAGATTATGCAATTAACTTCACCCTATCGATTCCGCAAAAGTATGACAGTGTATCAAAATCAAATACAAGTCGGAACCAAGTCAAGAACACCCACACGTATTCTTTCACTCAACTAGATGTATCATAACAAATCAACCACATTCTAATCATCAACACCACTTTAAAATCTAAAATACCATTATAAGCGTAGTAATGTAACAACTACGAAATATAAAAGAAGAACTTACTTGGTGATGAATTCGGAAGATGATCTTGCAAGGTTAGATGAGCAAAAAGAAAAGTTTTTCAGAGAGTTGGGAAGCTTAGGCGGCGCCTAGGTTGAGCAAACAATGTGATTTTGTTCTAAGGTTGAAGTTCTATTTATAGACCAAGGCTTAGGTCGGGTTTGATCCATGAAAAATCGGGTTAGGAGACAAGATTGCATAAGTAGGCGGCGCCTAATGCTTTGCCTATGCTTAGAATAGGCGGCGCCTTTAGCAAAGCCTAGTTGGACATAGGTGGCGCCTATGCTATGGCCTAGTTGGGCATAGGCGGCGCCTATGCTATGGCATTGTAGATTTAGAGAGCAAAGACAATGGCATAGGCGGTGCCTAATGCTTTGCCTAGTTGAGCATAGGCGGCGCCTATGCTATAGACTTGTCGATTCAGATAACATAGGCCATAGCATAGGCCTTGCCTTGTCCGTTGCCTAGATTTACATAGGCCTTGCCTTGCTCGTTTCCTAGATTCGCATAGGCATTGCCTTGTCTATTACCTTTGCTCCTTCATTCCTTACTTAACACCTTTAACATGGCTTCCTTTCAAATCAAAATTTAAGACCAATCTCCTCCTTTCTACGTCTTGCACCTACACTTACTCAGAAACAAAAAAAAATGATTAGAACGATGGGTTGCCTCCCACCAAGCGCCTTAGTTTTGGTCGTGGCTCGACTCTTCTTTTTGGATTTTTTTATTTAACAAAAACAAACTCCTTATAAAATAAAACAATTAAAAATGATGGGTTGCCTCCCATGTAGCGCTTGATTTATTGTCGCGGCACGACATAGTTACCTCGATTACTTAAACTTCATCGAGATAGATGGTGGATCATTTTCTGAATGGATTCAGACGACACTGATGCTTCATTGTGGGCACGCAATCTTCTTCGAGATGAATCTTGTGCATATATATCCCAGGAGGGATACCAATTATATCATCAATGGTCCAACCAATAGCTCTCTTGTATCTCTTCAGAGCAGAGATGAGAGCCTCTACTTGTTGCTCACCTAAATCAGCCGCAACAATCACTGGAAGTGTATTTCCACTTCCCAAGAATGCATACCATAGATGACTAGGGAGCTCTTTCAATTCTAGCACTGGTGGCTCTGCAATGGAAGTCTTCGCTGTTGGTGAAGGTCGATTCTTAAGATCAAGGTCCAGCTTCTTAGGAGCATGAGAATAGGACCTTATTCCTGTTAGAGCACAAACAGTTTCTTCATATTCTTCAACCTCCTCACGCTCAAAATTCAACAGCACAGCAGACAATGGCTCAACAGTAAGCTGCTTCTCTACAGATAATTCTTTCTCATCCTTATAATAAACATCAGCTACAGAGAACACATCCATATCTCTAGGATGCTTCATCGATTTGCATATATCAAAATGGACAACTTCGTCATTCAGCCGAAATAAAAGCTCATTAGTTCTTAAATCAATAAGCACACTTCCAGTTGCGAGGAAAGGGCATCCCACGATTATGGGAGCTTCAGAATCCACCTCGCAATCCAAAATAACAAAGTATGCAGGAAAAATAAATGTAGAAACCTTCACCAGTACATCATATAAGATACCAACAGGTTATTTTACCGACCTATCTGCCATCACGAGCCGCATATTGGTTGGTGTAGGATCGCCCAACCCCAACTTTTTGTAAATGGATAGCGACATCAAATTGATGCTAGCTCTCAAATTGCACAATGCCTTAGCAAAATTCATAGATCCCACCGTGCAAGGAATAGTGAAAGCACCAGGATCTGCCTTCTTCTGTACTAATGACCTCGTGGCAATTGCACTGTAATGATGAACATTATCTGCCAGCTCATAGCTTGTTGCCCGCTTCTTCGTCAAAAGGTCCTTCATGAATTTGGTGTACCAAGGCATCTGATCCAGTGCCTCTACCAAAGGCACATTAATAGTCAGCTATTTCAACATAGTCATGAATTTACTGAACCTTGTATCATCAACTTTCTTCTTCAGTCTCTGAGGAAAAGGTGGTGGTGGAAGGTGAATAGTTTTCTCCACCACTTCCTTTTTATTTTGCTTCCGATTATCAACCTTTTCAGGAGTGTCATCATCCTTCTTCTTCAGTCTCTGAGGAAAAGATGGTGGTGGAAGGGGAATAGTTTTCTCATGAACGCTCTCATTTTGATTTTCAACTTCTACAGAATCATCATAATCTGCATCAATAACATTCTCCTCTGTATTATCAACCACCTGCTTTCCTTTGTACGGATTTTCCAACACTTTACCACTCCTGGTAGTAATAGCCATACATGATCCATCATTTCTTGGATTTTGCACGGTGTCGCTAGGTAAGGTGCTGGCCTTTCGTTGATTGAATACTGCCGATAGTTGACTCATTTGTTGTTCCAGTTGTTTTATTGCAGTGGAATGCGAGTCAACCAATTACTTTATTGAGGACAAACCGTTTTGGTTTCCTCCACTCCTTTCAACATCTTATCCATCATATCTTCCATGGACATCTTCCCAGAGCCAGACGCCACAGCCTCATGATTTCTAGGAGGAACATACAAACCACTCCTGTCAGTCTTGTTCTTCCAATTACCTTGGTCACGGTCCTTGTATCCTGATTTATCATAATACTTCCAACCTTGGTTTACTTGGGCATTGCCTCAAAAACCCCCCTAATTATTCAAGTAATTCGCTTCTTCCTCAGAATCGGTGTCATCTCTTCCTTGTGATATCACGGCCTTAACCTTTTCGGTCTTCCCTAATAATAAATGCTTGGTAAGAATATCCATCTGCGTTTTTCATGTGCGCCATATCCTGATCACGTTCTTCTTCTCTTCGACTTTGTTCTGCAGTCATGCCAATAGATACAGTAGAGATTGCTACCTCAGAATCCCTGGTATGCCAAGCTCTACTCTGCTTTGTCATACGATCCAGCATATCACTTGCCTCATTAAAAGTAAGGTCCATGAATGACCCACCCACAACATTATCAACCACTTGCTTTGTCACCGAGTTCAAAGCCCTATATAATATTTCCATCAAGTGGATATTGGTCACCTGATGGTTTGGGCACCGCATAAGCTTCTTCTTGAACCTCTCCCATATTTTGTGGAGAGCTTCAGTTGGAAGCTGTCGAAAATTACTGATCTCATCTCTTAATTGTGCTCTCTTGGATGGCGGAAAGAATCTTTCTAGGAAAGCGTCTTTCAATTGCCTCCAATTAGTAATAGAATCAGGAGTTAGACCGTTCAACCATAGAGTTGCCTCTCCAGATAGAGACAATGGAAATAAATGCAGCCAAATTGCATTCTGTCCAACTCCTGGATTGTAAAACGACTTACATGTTGAGATAAAATTGATCAGATGCATATTCGGATCATCACCTGGAAGTCCACCAAATAATCCCTTGAGCTGCAATAGTTGAATCATGGTGCTAGTGATATTGAACTTGGCTCCAGGTGCCATGGGTGGATGAATAATAGCCCCTGTGGCACTAGCTCCATCCAAATCGTCATCATCATCATCAAAAGGAACCTGTACAGCTCGACGTTCAGGTCTCCATCTAGCTTGACGATCTCTCCTGTTCACAGGTGCTGCCACCTCATCTGCACGACTTGGATTTAGTAACTCATCATCACCCAGGTCCTCATCATCCAGATTTGTTACCCGACCTGTGTTATCAATATTCTGTTGATGCACTTGAGCGGCTGCCAATGCAGCTAATCTAGCCTGCTCTTGGTGAGCAGCCCTTCTTTCAATGTCACATTGTGCAGCCATTCTGCCAATAAGTTGAGGTTCAGGATTGATAGGTAATAACGGTTGACCTGAACTTCGAGTGTTTGGCATGCACTCAACCGAACCTGAATAAAACAAAAACAACAACTAAAAGTAAAATCTGATAATCTTTGACCAAAGGGTCTAATAACTATCACAAACTTAGTTGACAACTGTATTCCCCGAAAACGGTGCCAAAATTTGATAACGCCGAAACTACAACTCTCGTAAGAGTGTAAGTGGTAGCTGTCAAATATAGAACCCAACTGGATTGGGTGTCGGATCCCACAGGGAATACTTGGTCACTAAGTATTGCAATTATTAGTAGACTATTGGTCGAAAATTCTACGGAAAAAGGGGGTATTTGATTATGCGTGAACTAATAGTATCAAAGTAGCGAATGCGACGATGTATTTAGTAAGATTTAATCATAGAGATTTGTAAGTTAGGGTTATGTCCACCTTATGAGTTCTACGTATCTATTAACTATGAGTAATGCGGAATTTAGACATGCATGCACTTATAGAGATTTGTATTCTAATGATAAATCCTAGTGTTTCTCAACCATCAAGGATTATTTCACTTTAACTCTCTCAAGCCTAAAGCGTATAACTAATGGTACGAACTCTCCAAGAAATTAATCCGGTTAAGGCATTAACGTGTAAATAGGGGTTGGTAGCCCTATTTCCTTGTCACACTCTCTTTTCAACCATGTAAATTTTCTCTCGAACAAGTTAATGCTATACTGGCGCATTCTATATGTTTGCAATCACAAGAATTCAATTAAAACGAAGAGAGTAATGATATAAGTAGCATACACATCAAGAATTCACAAACTCATAGTAATAGATAGTATCTCATAAGGTTTCCATAACCCTAACAGAGAAGTTTAGCTACTCATGATTACAACGGAAACCAAAGTAGACATCATCATCATACCAAAGCTAGAATAATCTCATGAAGGGGGTGAGTTTGGCGTCAAAAGGGCTTGACGTTTCTTGCTCTCTTGCCGTCTTTCAAGTGTAGCATTTTTCCCTGTCTAAACTTACAGATTCTGTAAACTAAATAATACTAAAAGTGTCGAATGAAAATAGGTGAATGAATAAATCGAATGAATGCTGAAAAATTCATCAAATAAGGTTTTTATAACATCCTTGTCCTAGTCCTACTAGGTTACTGCTGCACCCCTAAGTATTAAGAAATACTGATTTTGCCCGGGACAAATTCTCCATACATCACATTCAGTCCACAAGCTTCCAAAAGCTGCCTTCCTTCTTACGTGAAGTTTTCCTTTGCTGCCTAAAGGTCCACAAAGTGCTGGAATCTTCATCATTAATACCTGAAAACATGCTAATCATATAGGTTAGCTCACTTACAGGAAAATGGACTAAAAGTGCAAGAATTATATATTTTATCCTCCAAACTTAACCTAAAATATGGGTAAATTGTGGTTCTTAGGGGTATAAATACACCCAACATCAGTCCGCAGAATAGATTTCAAGGAAAATTTCTAAGGCCAAGATCCAGGATGTAACATTCTCCCCTACTACGAACATTCATCCCCGAATGACAGACAAGGTAGGGGTAACCACAAATAGAGTCATTTGCATTATCAAACATCCCTTTAACAAAGTTTGAAAACAAAGAGGCAAATATATTTTTCCTTTCTTTTAACAAACTAAGAAAATAAAGATGTGTTCAACAACACATACCTTCTACACGAATCCCAAGAGCAGAAAACAAATGTGGATACTTGGAATTCATGTCCTCTTACTCTTCCCACGTAGCCTCTTCTACCTTATGGTTCCACCGCAGAACCTTAACCAAAGCTACATCCTTGGTCCACAATCAATGAACTTGCCTATCCAATATCTCAATCGATACCTCTTCATAAGACAGAGAATATGAGATATCCAACCCTTCCAAAGGAACGACCAAAGAAGGATCGCTAATACACTTTCTTAACATGGAAATATGAAAGACAGGATGAACCAAACCCAAACTATATGGAAACTCTAACTAATAAGAAAAAATACTAACTCTCTACAAAATCACATAAGGTCAAATAAATCAATGACAAAGCTTTCCCCTCTTGCTGAACAACACTTCTCCATTCATAGGAGACACCTTTAGGAATGCCCTATCCCTAACCTCAAACTCTAAATCTCTATGCCAAACATCCTCATAAGACTTTTGGAAACTATGGTAGATTTAATCATATCTCAAATAAACTTCACTTTCTCCATAGCTTGATATACCAAATTGGGATCAAACATATCCGCCTCACCAAGCTCAAACCATCTAATAGGAGATCTACACCTCCTAAAATACAACACCTCAAAAGGAGCCATACCAATACTAAAATGATAGCTATTGTTGTACGCATACTCTACCGTAGATGCTCGACCCAACTTCCACCATAATCAATAAAGCATGCCTGAATCATGTCCTTCAATGTCTGAATCATTCTCTTCGCTTGCCCATCCGACTACAGATAAAAAGTCATACTCAGACTAACCTTAGTGGCCAATCTTTTTTAGAGAAACTGCTAAAAATGAGGGGTAAACTGCGTACCAGTCAAAAATAATTGAAATAGGCACCCCATGTAGCTTCACAATCTCTTGCTGATACAACTTCGCATAATCTTCCACCGAAAAGGTAGTCCTCGCTAGCAAAAAGTGAGCAGACTTAGTCATCCTATCCATGATGACCTAATTCAAATCAAATTAGTTCTGAGACCGAGGATGACTGGTAATGAAATCCATATTGATCATCTCCCACTTCTATTTAGGCAACTCTATTCCTTGATGCAACCCCCCAGGCCGTAAGTGCTCAACCTTAACCTGTTGACACACTGTGCACTTGGCCACAAAATCATAATACATCTTTGTTGAACTAGGATGGATGATAAGTGCAACTCATGAGCCTTAGCCAAAATCCTTTGTCGCAACTCATCGATATTTGAAACATACAACCTCCCTTGGTACCACAAAGTACCATCACCACTAATCTCAAACACTGCCATCTTTTGCCCACTGATAACACTCTTGATTTTTATCAAGACCATATCCAACACTTGTTTCTCCTTAATCTCTACACTAAGAGACAATTGAACCACTTCTTACACCATGATATCACCATCTTTGGAATCCAAGAGATGAACTCCAAGATTAGCCAAGCGGTGAATATCCTTTACCAATTCTCTCTTTCCTTCCTCCACATGAGCCAAACTTTCCATAGACAACCTACTAAGAGCATCAGTAACAACGTTAGCCTTACCCAAGTGATATTGAAGACTCATATCATAATCCTTGAGAAGCTTAAGCCATATCCTTTGCCTGAGATTAAGCTCCTTCTACGTTAATACGTATTGAAGACTCTTATGATCTAAAAATATATTTATGTGAACACTATACAAATAATGCCTCTATATTTTCAAAGAAAACACAATCACCAACAACTCCAAATCATGAGTAGGATAATTCCTTTCATGTACCTTCAACTGCCAGGAAGCATAGACAATCATCTTCCCATGCTATATCAAAACACAACCGAGCCCTACCCAAGATGTATGACAATAAACCATAAACCCATGATTGCCTTACGACAAAGTCCAAATCAAAGATGAAGTCAACCTATTCTTTAACTTCTCAAAACTCTCCTCACAAGCATCCGACCTAGAAAACTTAACCTTCTTCTGAGTTAACTTAGTCAAACGAGCAACTATTAATGAGAAGCTTTCCATAAACCGCCTATAATACTCAGCTAAACCCAAGAAGCTTCAAACATTGGATAGAGTTGTGGGCCTAGACCACTCCTTCACCGCAGCAACCTTTTGAGGATTAACCATTGTCCCCTCACTAGAAATAATGTGACCCAAGAAAGTCACAGTATTCAACTAAAACTCACACTTAGAGAAATTGGCAAACAACTGTTATTTCTTTAAGGTTTGCAATACCACACTGAGGTAACTAGCATGATCCACCGCACTTCTCGAATACATCAGAACCAGGGACTGCCTCCTTAATCCAACCTAACCACCTTTCATAACCTTAGATGAGCTAAATTTTGAGCATATAATGAGATTGCATAAATGCTATCATGAAGACTCTGGAATAGGGTCACAACAATAACTGACCTAACTGAGTCTACCCGTACCAAACCAACCATCCATACCCTACCAAACCAAAGAGAATATCAAAACATAATATGGTAATCTAACCCAAAATGTAATACAATAAAACAACCAACAATATCAACCAATGATGTCATCCCTAACACCAATTCTAATGCTAAGGCCGACACCAATATCGATCCCACCCATACCAACCCCCAGAAGTACCATGAAGCCTCTATCCGAAAGAATACAAATATCTGATTGGGACATGCTCCCAACCATGGCCGAAACCAATATTCAAAACAAAAGAAAAATATCTAAGAATATCCATATCATGAAATAGAGCCTTCTAAAAAGATGGAAGCTCACCACTTTAATCCAAAAGCTATTCCCAAATTATTGACTATGTCGAAGAAGTCGAACGACTGATTCCTGCATAGCATGGGTATACAACTACTAGTAGATGAGTTAGCTAATGACCGCTAGCATGTATCTTAGGATAAGGATAAAGTAATTCCATTTAAACAATTAAAGTAAAACTATCCATGATGCATACAACCATACATATATATAAGTTCTGAGAAAGGGAATCCTTGTTTATCATGCATTTAAAACATTTTACCTAGGCTATATAACCTTGTTGTTTAACCATATCCACTAGCCGTATGGGTTCAGCTCCCTCTACTAAGAGAGTTACAGTGCATGTAGCCACACAACCAGGAAATATCCCATGGGATGACTAGTACATCCCTAAAATATAAAATATGACACTCGCACGTAGCCATCAAAGACCTCTCATATTGGTAAATATGAGTTTTCAATTTCTGTTCCCTCAAAATCTCCACCTTTCACGGATTAGTTACACATCCCGCTATTAATGTGCAAATTAAAAAACCATGTCCAAACAATTAAATTACCATTTATTGCCAAGAACAATTATTAGTGGTATCGTCATACCAACCATACTTACAAGATATATCCATAGCCAAACTATTTAGGTTAAGGGGACTCTCCAGTGCCCTTCTCTATTTACCATATTTAACCTCTTGGTAGACTACCACGTCCTCCACAAGCATGACCAATTAGACTTTAACCTTTCTAAACCATTTAAACCATTTATAGTTTCATATATAAGCTGAAAACAAGCAAGAGTTCCTTTTAAAGAAGTCAATGCAATGAACATATCTTTATAAGCATTTTATTAAACACTTTTGGGGCATAATATAACCAAAACAAATTTCAAATACCATTAAACCATTACCATGCAATCCAATTATCCAAAACCATTATTGATGCATATAAAAGCATAATTAAACCGTAGGAAACCATAACCAAGCCATTATAATCAAAACCCCCAATTAATAATTGAAAACCATAAACCATGCAATTGAAACCATGAAAAAATCCATAAAATCCATGCCTTTTTAAAAGTAAGAAGTAGGGAAGAGACACATGCCTTAAACCGAGAAAGATGATAGAAGAAAATCACCAAACCAAGCCCCAAAGCAATCCTTAAGTTGAAACCCTATCTCTCTTTTCCCAAAAGCTCTTGAGAGAATTATAATATGTTTTAAAATAGTTTTCTAAGTGTTAATGAATAGAATAATAGGATAAATAACCTCCTAAGTGTATTAGAAGTTGTGGGTATAATTAGGGTAAGTAGGAAAATATCCAAAATACCCCCACTTAAGTCCCTTGAAAACCTATCACAGGGATATGATGGACCCTCTTACGAGTCATACCCTTCCTTATAATTGGTTTCTACCAGTCGTACCCAGGCCTTAACCTTTGGATCAGTATACAATTTGTATCCATGATCCTTATCCCTAGTAGAATGAATTACCAGGAGGATCAAATATTGCCCATCATACGAGTCACAGATATGACTTATATCTATCCTTATGACTCACACACCTAAGTCGTGACCATTTAAGTGATCCAAACTAACACTGGTCAGCTTATGACCGAACCATACAACTCATACCCCAGCATATGACTCATACCCTAGAGTTGTATTGGGTCCGAAGAACGGATTTCAAGGAAAATTTTGATGTCCAAAACCAAGGATGTAACATCTAGAACCACCTTTAGCTACAAAAAGCTTACCATCAATATCTAATATAGGGATGTCAACACTTAAAAGAAATGAAGAAATTCACACCAAAAGAAAGATTAAATATCATAGATAAATTAACATACAAATAATGAATGCATCATTAATAAAAATAACCAATTAAAAATGATGAACAAATAAGAAAGACCATACTTTAACAACGCTCAAGACGAGAATAGAGAAATAGCAAAGGAAGATCAATAATCCTTACTTCAACATACCAGTGAGATGAGAATTCGAAATATTTTATATGTGACCACTCGAAATCAAATTATAAATTAAAAAAAAATATTTTTAGTCTTAGAGAGAGTAGTAATTTTAAAGCATGTAAGAGTATGTGTAAGTGGGAGCCAAAGTATGTCTAAGAGAAGTGAAAATGTGAATAATCTTTTTTTTAGTAATGAAGGGAGGTCTTTTTTATATAGCTAGTGAACTAGATAAATCACGTAATCAGGAAATGTAACATATTCGAGCAATCAATTGAATGTCTTACTTCTTTAAACATGTGAGTCAAATCAATTAGATATAAAAAATCAAGTCTCAATTTCCCTAAATAAATAGTAAAATTTGCTTTAAAGGAAAATATAGAAAAATCAAACATCAGAGAAAAATAACATTGAAAAATGAATCAAATTGTATCATAAATAATTAAATATAAAAAGTTATCTTAATCTCAATTAGGAAAGAAATGAATTTATAGGGTAGATCTAAAATAAGTGATCATATTTAGTCAATAATAACCAATACCAACGTTCAAATTTGAATTCATGAAGATACAACCCATACAAATCAATAATTTAATCACAAAAGACTGAATACCAAATTTGGTCAATTTTGAATTGTCAATCATAATAAATCCTTAAAGTAACAATTTTATCATGCCGAGAGCATCATTTATAATCATGTTAATGTTAAGTAATTTCTCGATAAAATTTAACCAAAGATTTTAACTTCTGTAAAACTAGCACCTTAATTGAGATCAAAGTTCACAAAATTAGGGAGTTTTCACAGATAACAATTTATAAAGGTTAGACAAACACTAAATTAAAATATTTACTAAAAAATTCACAGCCAAACTTCATGAATTTTAAAATCTAAAAATCTAGTTTAAAAATAAAGACCACATATTGAATTCCAGAAAACCATACTATGGATGAATTTGTTAAGAAAATCTGTCATAGTACTCCGAAAATGTAAGGACTTGATTCCATGAACTTTTTTTTATATATTTTGATCATGTCACCCCTTTCCTTAGCTTCTATGTATTGTTTCTGGAGTATGGATATGGTTAGCATGGTTTTCGCTAATTTCAAAATGACTTGTGTGAGTTTGTGATTTTTAGAGAATGAAAATGCCTTAAAGTTGACTTTGGTCAAAATCTATTATGTCAGATGGCAAAACGAATTGTGCCAGTAGATTAAAAATATTAATTTTTGGTTGGTATCATGGTTGGTTCAATTTTATAGCTTTTGAATCTCATTTTTACCATTGGTTCAGAAATTAGTGAAGTTGGGTCTCGGGGGTCAATTTTATTAAAACAACCTTTTTATAAAAATCTGAAGTTTCCATTGAGTTTGGAACATCAATTTTAGTCTATTAGTTTATTTTTTTGCCTTCATAGATATTTTGAATTAATCCCGAGGAATGAATCAACTTTTTGCAATTTAACAAAGTCGGTAATCTAGCTGATATCTGGTGCAACCATTTTAGTGACTGTAGGCCCTCTAAAGTGGTAGAAACTTTAGCGGCCCATGTATCTCTTAAGCAGAGGACCAGCTCTCAATGTCTGCTTTAATGGCCTCCCTTTGTTGGGTTGGATCGCTTAAGTGTTCAACCTGCTGCTTAAGTGATGTCCGCTTAAGCGGTCATTTTACCACTTTAGCGGTCATAGCTGAGAGAGTATAAAAATTCCTTTTCTCGATTTTCTTATATTGTGAAACTTTAAGATTTAGGTTGAGAGGGTTTTTGGATGATTTCTTCCATTCTCGAGTTTTTGTAAGTTCCAAATCACTACTTCAATTATTTTAGTTCAATTATTGTCATTTAAAACTCACTAAATCACGATTAAAAAAATGGAAATTTGGGTATTTTGTCCCCAAAGGCCTAAAAGGAGTTTTTCTTTGAGTTAAACCTCATTTCTAACCCATTTTCACTTAGATTTTCTCCTATGGATTCCTTTAATCAGGGTTAAGATTTTTATAAGGAAAAATTTTAATTCTATGCTTTTATTTCACAAACTCATTTTGGGGTTCCTTTTTGACCCCGACTTGAAAGTGGCCAATATGGGCATCGTTGGCTTATATTTGTATGTTTTAGTTGATTCTAATACCATTTAAGAGGAAAAAATCTATGTTGAAGGGATTTAGACTTGGATTTTACTGTCACGAGATAAGCTATGGCTTAACTTTATTTAGACTGGGTTGGGTAGTTCATACGTATATAAAAGCATGTTGTGGGTATGAGAAATTGATCATGACAATAATATTATTACTATGGTTTCCCTATGTGAGGGATTATATTGTTGTTGTTATTGATTTGAGATAATATTTTCTATGTGCTACTCGTGTGGGGCCTTATCTGATATTATAGGTATCATTTATGAATTGGTTTCTTCCATCATGTTAAATGTGATATTAATGGTTCTTTACATGCATATTTATTCCTATGGTACGTTGCTTATACTAAATCATGGATGGTTGACTTATTGAGTAGATTATGAGCTCATGTGTGCATATATTAAGTGGATTTGAAATATTTATTCTGGTTTGATTGTGAGCATTTATAGACTCATATCACACATTCATTCATGAGATATTGGTACCATTATGAAAATAATAATTTTGATAGAAATGAGATATTTTTACAAAACCCTTTATCATAGCCCATGAGTCAGAGAGGAAATATGAATATTGAAACTGGGATTGAGTATTTGAGTAAGTACTCATACATTATGCATCTTCAGTGTTGTGCTTTTGTTCTTAATTTGATGCATATTTATTCTGTTTCTTTTACAAACTTGTGTTTTTATTTATGTGATATAGTTTGAACTGTTAGTAGATAAGGTGTGAGCTACCGTTTGAGATATTTTCTTATTACAGGTGAGGTGCTCCTAGTATGTATTTATGTATCTTATTTTCTACTATGCTCAGTCGGTCTATGATACCTACTGAGTACAAGTAGACCGTACTCATCCCTGCTGAGCCCTTTTGGTGTAGATCCAAGTATGAGTGCCTCACGCGATACCTGAGATCATGTAGTTGATCATTTACACTTTGAGGAATTGGCCACTCTATTTATGAGACCTTATAAAATTTTGATCATTGTATTTTTTACCTTCCCACATACATAATATTAATTTTTGAGTTGAATTATATTTAGGGATGTTAAAAGGGCAATTTGGAAGAGTTTCAAAAAATTTTAATAGGGTTTGGGGCTATTTTGGAACTCTGAGTAAGTGTGCCTCCGCAATATCACCATGCCACAAAGGTTACCCTCTGCGATATCGGTGTGGCATGGAGGATAACCTCTATGATAAGGCCGTGCTACGCTGAGGTACAAATTTTATCCAATTTTGTTTTTTTCACTTGGGGATGAGGGTCTTGTGGTATTTTACCCCTTGTACGACCTTTAAAACATAAAATAAACCTCTTTTCTTCAGTTTTCAAAGCTCAAAATCATCCATTCTCTCTTAAAACTCAAACCCTAAAAAAGTTCAAGGGTTTCACAGTGCATTCAACATCCGAGCTCCACACTTCAAATTAACTTCAATTTCTTGTGTGTTTCAGGCATGTTTCTCTTTTCTAAAATTTCAGTTTACATTATGGCATGAATTGAATAGATTTTCAAGTGATTAAATTTGTGGGTTTTGAAATTGAGTTGAGGGCTTTTGGTTGTTATTGAGCAAATTACTTGTCTCGTGTTTGAATTGATTATTTAGGCTTTAAATTGATATTTTTAAGACTAAATTGGTACATTATTTAAATGGTTGGAATGGGGGGCTTGGGTTTCCCCAAATTGGATGAATTTTAGCTTGGAATTGCATGAACCTCAACCTACTTTGTCAATTTAATTTTTTATTATGAAAAATTATATGGTTTATCTTTCTTTTGAACCCAATGCATTGCATTAATAGATAAATGGATGTATAAATAGATTTAGATGGCATTTTGTGGCCATGGTTTGGATTTACGTGGAACTTGGGAGTCCAATTTGATTGTGTAAACTTGTTGGCATAAATATATTAGCTTGCAAGCGTATTGGTACGATGATACAAAGTGGTAAATGCCTTAACGAATGACTCCTGGTTTAATGGTTAGAATTTAATGCAAAGTGATTTTAATTTGGACTTAAAGGGGGTTGCATAGCTTACCATAAAGGTATAAGTCCCAGTGAGATGAACACTGGAAACCACGTTTGCATTGTTCCTTATCCTGGCATATGAAGTATATATGTATATGCATTTGATTATGTTCATTGGTTTTGAATGATTTTAAATTGTTGACCAGGACATTATGTTATCCTTATCCTAAGTTTCATGCTAGTGCTCCAACTGCTAACCATCTTTGGATGTTGTATCCCCACGCGATGCAATAATTGGTCCATACATCAGAAGTCTATATTTTATGTTTTGGTCTCTTGTGTCTCAAACTATTTAGACTTGTTTTAGATATAGTTTGGGGCATGTCCCAATACTTTATTGATATTTAATTTTTGGTTCTTTGTTTAGGAGGCTTTTTTGGGACTATTATGGATATTAGGCGATGTTTTTTGGTAGTTTGTTCGGTCATCGTTCATTGGTATGAAATTTTTTTGAATTTTCTTAAGCTTTTTGCACGCTATTTTGTTATATGTTTGGAATTCATTCAACCTTAAGGGATGTTGGGTTTGGTTTGATTAGGTGTAGGGGTGATCTCCAATCCACGTGGGACTTGAGATACCTTTCACGGCCAGGCCCTGGTTTGAGTCATGACAGAGATGGTATCAGAGCCTAGGTGTTTAGTCATTGAGTTTCCAATAAAGCCGTGTCAAGTAAAGTCTCATTTATTGGTATGTAGCACTGCATTTATAAGGGAGATTCTATGAGGCATTTAGGAATGTTTTTCTTTCTTGTTATTCTATTTCAAGTTATAGAGTCGAAGATATTGACTCTTCTCTAATTACCATGTGTTTGCTTTTCAGATCATTCTTCCCAAAAATTTTTATTCTAGTGTTAACTCTTCTGTCCTATCTGAGGATAATATGGATGAAGTTTGTCTAACTCTAGGAGTTTAGACCCGATCTAGGGTTGCTGCTTCTGATAGCCCAGAGGGAGCTCTACTGATTCCCCTTATCCCTCCTTAGGAACCTCGAGTTTATGTATCTAATGCAATGTTTTGCCAGTTGATTGATTTTCTTACCCAGTTGTTGAACTCTCAGATTGAGTGTGTTAATTCTGTTTCTCCATCATTTGAGACCACTAGGATTGGCCAATTCTTGAGGTCTAGTCCTTCTGTTTTCATTGGTTTTGAAGTTGAGAAATATCCTTAAAATTTCATTAATTAGATAGAAAAGATCTTTTGCTGGTGCATGCTACTAACGTAGAGGGTGTAGATTTGCTGCTAATAAAAAAAAGATGTTATGTACCAATGGTAAGAGGAGTGGAACCAGTATAGGTATGATGATGCTGAGTTTATTTCTTGAGATAACTTTTCTAGTGATTTTCTTGACTGCTTCTTTCCTCAGGAGTTGAAGGAGGTAAAGGCCGAGGAATTTATGAATCTAAAGCAAAGCAAGATATCAATAAAGGAGTATGCCTTGATGTTTCATCAGCTGTCGTGTTATGCTCCAGAATTGGTGTCTAGCATAAGTGCTAGAATGAGGAAGTTTGCTACAGGGTTGTCCCATGAATTGATCTTGAAGAGTAAGGTTGCCTTGTTGAACAAATATATGTACATCGCTAGACTTGTGGTGTATATAAAATAAGTGGAAGAAGAAAATAAGAAGCAAGCGGAGATGAGTGAGAGGAAAATTTGAAATTTTTTTATTTAGATCAAGGTGGAGGTCAGCAACAAGGTGGTAAAGATGGTGGAAAGTGGTCTAAGAAGAGGTGGGATAATTTTAGTTCCTACTCTATGACTAATGCTCCTTATTTAAAGTCATGGGTGACCATCGTTCTCAGTATGATAGTGGGCTTAGAGCACCAGGAGCCCAGTTGTAGGCTAGAGGGGCTTAATCTGCTCTATCATATCCTTATTGTAGATTTTATGGTCAGATGCATCATGGTGTTTGTAAGGAAGGGAGGAATAAGTGCTTTAAATATGGTCAGACTGGTTATCTGCAAAGGGATTGTCCATTTATGGTTGCTTCTGGGGTGAATAAAATTCCTATTGCTACTTTATTCACTCTTTCACCAAAGGGTTCTACTTCTACTTCTACCTCTGGCACTGGTCGTAACTGCATGTATGCTCATCCACTCGCCAGGATTCTGAGGCATTCCTTAATGTTTTTACTGGTATGCTTAAACTCTTTTCTTGTGATGTATATTGCCTTCATGATCCCTGGTCTACTTTCTCTTATGTGACCCCTTTTGTGGCAATCCATTTTGTTTTTTCTCCTGAGTGTATTTCTAACCCCTTCTCAGTTTCCACCTCGGTGGGTGACTCCATTGTATGTAGAAGAGTGGGTTGTGTGATGTTAGTTTATTGTAGGGAAACCTTGGTGGATCAAATAGATTTGGAAATGTTATAGTTTGATGTGACTTTAGGGATGGATTGGTTGCATTCGTGCTATGCATCTCTTGATTATCGGACTCAAAGGGTCAGTTTCCATTTTCCAAATGGGAAGGTAGTTACCTAGTGCAAAAGTGAAGGTTTATTTTGTATCGTAGAGCCTCAAAATTGATTTCCAAAGAGTGCCTCTATCACTTAGGGTATGTTAAGAATTCTAGATCTGAAGGTCCTTCCTTATAGACTATCCCTGTGGTCTATGAATTTCTGAGGTATTCCCTAATGATCTTCCTGGTGTTCCTCCTAATAGGGAAATTGATTTTAGGATAAATCTTCTTCCAGACACTTATCTTATTTCTATTCCTCCATACAGATGGCTCTGTTTGAGTTGAAAAAACTCTAGGAGATGTTGAAAGATCTTCTTAATAAGGGTTTTATCCACCCTAGTGTATCTTCGTGGGGTGCTTCCATACTCTTCGTGTGTAAAAAAGATGGTTTCCTTTGGGTGTGTATTGATTACCACCAATTGAATAAAATAATTTTAAAGAATAAGTATCTACTTCCGAGGATTGATGATCTCTTTAATCAGCTTTAGGTTACTAAGTTCTTTTCCAAAATTGATCTTTGGTCTGGGTATCATCAGTTGAAGATTAGGGTGGCAGATATCCCTAAGGCTGCTTTTCAAAAATTGTATGGTCACTTTAAGTTTTTGGAGATGTCCTTTGGTTTGACCAGTGCCTCGACCACATTTATGGATCTTATGAATTGTGTTTTTCATCAGTTGTTAGATTCCTATCTTTATTGATGATATTTTGGTGTATTCCAAGAGTGAGGTGGATCATGCCTATCACCTCTGCCTTATGTTGCAGACCCTAAAAGATCAGTGTTTGTATGCAAAGTTCTCTAAGCGTGAGTTCTGGTTAAATATTGTGACTTATTTGGTTCATGTTGCTTATACTGAAAGGATTATGGTGGATCCAAAGAAGGTTATGATAGTTATGATGTTTCTTAGGCCCATGACTCCCTCTGATATTTGGAGTTTCTTGGGGTTTAGCCGGCTACTATAGAAGGTTTGTGCAAAGTTTCTCTTCTATCGCTACCCCATTGACTAAGTTGACTTAGAAGAAGGTGAAATTTTTATGGTCTAATGCTTCTGGGGGTAGTTTCAAAAAGCTGGAGAATAAGTTGACTTTGGATCCAGTCTAGACTCTGCCTGAAGGCACTGATGGTTTTGTTGTCTATTATGATGTGTCCCATCTGGGACTAGGTTGGGTATTGATACAGCATGGCAAAGTAGTTTATTTTTCTTATAGACAGTTGAAGGTTCCTGAGAAGAATTATGCGACCCATGATTTGGAGTTGTTAGAGGTAGTGTTTGCATTAAAGATCTGGTGGCATTATTTGTATGGGGTCTATGTTGATATTTATTTTGATCACAAGAGTTTGCAATACGTGTTTCAGCCAAAAAGAATTGAATATCAGGCAAGTGGCTTGAGTTGCTAAAGGACTATGACATGATTCTCCACTATAATTTAGGTAAAGCTAACGTGGTTGTTGATGCTCTTAGTAGGTTGACCATGTAAAGCTTATCTTATTTGGATAAGAAGAAGCAGAGGCTAATCTAGGAGTTCGCCTCTTAGATTTTGAGAATAGTGGTGTGATTGTTAAAGAGGTGGCGAGGTCATCTCTTGGTGCTAAAGTAAAGAAGAAGCAAATGTTGAATCCTATTATGATACAAATTAAGAATGATGTAGGTAGGCATAAAGTGATGGTTTTCAAGAATAGTGGTAATGGTATCTTGAGGTGCCAAGGCAAATTTTGTGCTCCCGATATTAATGGGTTCGGAGGAAGAACTTTGGCTGAAGCTCATGAGTCATGTTATACTATTCATCCTGGTTCGATAAAAATATATCATGATCTCAAGGAAATTTATTGGTGGAATAATATGAAGCGGGATGTGGCCAAATTTGTAGCTAAGTGCATTATGTGTCAGCTTATGAAGGTAGAACACTTAAGGCCTGGTGGGTTAACTCAAGAAATTGAACTACCAATATGGAAATTGGAGATAGTTAATATAGATTTTGTTATCGGTCTTATACGGTCTCGCCAGCAATTTGATTCAATTTAGATCATCATGGATAAGATGGGTAAGTCTGCTCACTTTTTGCCAGTGGGGGCAAATTTTTCTTCTGAGGATTATGCCAAGTTATTCATTAAGGAGATCATGAAATTGCATGGTACTCCAGTTTCCATCATATCCGATCAGGGTACTCAGTTATCATCTCTTTTTTAAAGGTTATTCCATCGAGGCTTGGGAACTAAGGTAACCCTTAACACCATTCTCCACCCGCAGATAGATGGGCAAGATGAAACGAGGATTCAGGTCTTGAAAGACATGCTTTGGGCTTGTGTTGTTGATTATGGGGGTGGTTGGGTTAACCACTTGCTCTTATAGAATTTGCCTACAACAATAGTTATCACTCTACCATTAGTTTGGTTCCATTTGAGGCCTTACATTATAAGAGGTATAGATATCCTATTGGGTGGTTTGTGGTTGGTGAATTAAGATTTTTGTCCTTAATTTGGTTCACCAAGCCATGGGAAAGGTAAAGGTGATTTGAGATAGACTTAAGGCTGCCCAAAGTTGCCAAAAGTCCTATGCGAATGTGAGCCGAAGGGAGTTGGAGTTCAATGTAGGTGATTGGGTGTTCTTAAAGGTGTCTTCTATGAAGAAAGTGATACAATTTGGTAAGAAGGGGATGCTCAGTACCCGTTAAGTCGATCCGTACTTATTGTTGTAGAGGGTTAGTAATGTTGCATATGAATTGGAGTTGCTTTCTACTTTGAGCTCTATTCCTCTGTTGTTTTATGTTTTAAGGTTGATAAAGTGCGTGGGTAATCCTTAGATGGTTGTTACTTTAGAGAAGGTGGGTAATTAGGATTCCTTGTCCTATAAGGAGGTCCTGATTAAGATTTTGGATCATCAAGTCCATCGCTTGCGGAGGAAGGACATGGCTTTTATAAAGGTTCTTTAGAGGAACCAAAAGGTTGAGGAAGCTACTTAGGAAGATGAGGAGGACATAAAGTCCAAGTATCCATTCTTGTTTCCCATTCAAGATAATTGTGCTTAAGGTATATGTATTCCTTAACATCTTTGTTTTCTGAATTTGTTAAAGAAAAGAGTCATTTCCTTGGCATCTTTGTTTTTTTGTCTTTGTGAAAGGTAAAAGTATAGGCATATGAAGTCAAATCATACTAATAAATGCCTTGACCTATCATTTTCTAAGTTCTGAGCTTTCTTCCTGGCAACGACTCATCTGACGAGTTATAATATGTCTTAATGGGTTAGGTGATGATAGGCGAATTTACACGCCTATAGTGCTATATTTTACCCATATTTTAGCTAAGGTTTGAGGACAAATTATATAATTCATGCACTTTTAGTCCTTTTTCCTGTAAGTGAGCTAACGAACATGATTAGCAAGTTTTCAGGTATAAATGATGCAGAATTCAGCATTTTATGGATAACTTGACACCAAAGAAAGCTTCACGAAGGAAGGAAGAGGAATCTTGGACGCCAAGGACCAAAAGTGGCGCATGGAAAATCTGTTCCGGGCAAAAACAACAATTCTGAAGACTTTGGGGACTAGCAGTAACTTATTAGGATTAGGATAATGATACATTAACCTAGTAGGATTTGGTTAAGTATTTCATTAGCTTAGTAGGAATAGGATGTGGGTATTATAAATACCCTATCTTGCTAGAGATTTTTATTCATTCCACACAATTCACCCATTCATCCACCCATTCCATCAATTCCCATCCATCCATCAAAACAATTTTCTTTATTAATTCATTGTTGATATTATTTTTCATCTATTCGATTCCTAATTTCCACAACAAGAGAAACGCTATTCTAAAAGGAAATCACGCCACAAGCACTACCAAACAATACTACACACAAGATCTTTATTTTGGTGTGATTATAATGTCTATTGTGATTCCGTTGCACTCATGAGTAGCTAAACCTCTCTGTTGGGGTTATGGAAGCCTTATGAGATACTATCTATTGCTATGAGTTTGTGAATTCGTGACACGTGTGTTGCTTATATCATTATTCTCTTCATCTTAATGCAAATTCTTGTGGCTGCAGACGCATAGAATAACGCCAGTATAGCATTAACTTGTTCGAAAGAAAAGTTATATGTATGGAAAAGAGATAATGTCAAGGTAATAGGGTCTCATCCCCTATAAAAAAGTTAGTGCCATAACTGGATTAACCTCTTGGAGAATTTGTACCGTTAGATACGCTTTAAGCTCGAAAGAGTTAAAGTGAAATAGTCCTTGTTGAGGTCGAAAGACGCTTGGATTTACCATCGAATACAATTCTCTATAAGCACATGCATGTCTGAATTCCGCACAACTCATAGTCAATAGAGACTTACAACTCAGAAGGTGGACATAACCCCAACTTCTAAATTCTCATTATTTTACAACCTACTAAACATTCTTTCTTTTTACTTTGCTATTTTCAGTTAATATTTTGGTTACACATTACAATCCCTCCTTTTTACGAGACTTGCACTAAAAGTCTAGTAATCTTTGCTTACTTGTTGACCAAGCTATTCCCTGTGGGATCAATACCCAACCCAGTTGGGTTCTATATTTGACTACGACCGCTTTACACTCTTACGAGAGCTGTAGATTGAGCGTTATCATTAGGTGACCCTAGTCGTAAGGTGTCCAGTGAATGGTGCTTGATTTGTTGTCTTGGGTACAACTTGGGGAAATGAGTCATATAAACTCATAACGAGTCATTGGAAGGGAATCGCAACCAAATCAAAAATCAAGTGGTAAAGTTCTGCTCTGAGTACGAGTGGCTTATTATGAGCCATAAGAACTTGTTAGGAGTCATTGGGTGCAAATCGTAGGATGTCCAGTGTTTACCCAATTAGGTGTTGTGTTAAATATGATTGGACCCAACGAGTCGTAGGGTCTCATGTAGGGTCTCATTACAAATGGTATCAGTAGAGTCGTAGGGTCCAAAGTGGGTGAGGGTCCTAGAGACTCTGTTGGTTACGACTCATGGTGACGAGTCGTAAGGAGTGGCTATGAGTCATTGGTTGACCTATAGTCAATGGCGGCACTTTTTCATCTTCTTAATTTAGGGGCATTTTGGAAATTTCCCCATCTTACCCAAATTAAAACCCACGTCTTAAACCTCTTTAGGGTGTTATTATCACTTAGAAACAAATCTAAGTAACTTCTCAAACAATCCAAAAAAGCTCTCTAAATTCCTTCAAGCAAGTCAAGCATGGTTTCATCAAGTTGGTCTCTTGGTTTTTAAGGCATGTTACTCTTCCCTCATTATTAATTTGTTAAAAACATGTGTTTAGAGTATTGTTTATGAGATATTTATGTTGGTTTTGAAACAAGGGTTGGGGGTTTTGAATGCTTGTTGTCAAACAATGTTTGCCTATGGTTTACATATGATTAATCATGCTTTAATTATGGTTTTGAACTTGTGAGTACATAGGTATGGTGAATAAACTAGGAAATTATGATTTTTGCAAATTTATGACTTTTAAAGTGGTTATGACCCAACCTCATATTGTGAAATCGGTTTTACTTATGAGATATATGGGAATTTGTAAAATTGAACTATTTTTGAACTATTGTATTATGATGTGTAATTGAACCTTATGGATTTCTGTATTCACAAACTATTGTATAATTGAACCAAGGGGGTTATGAATTCCCCTTGTGATGTAATTATTTTGGCATGTTGTTATTACCCTGCAAGGGTAGTTGGTATGATGATACCAATAATGTATGCCTAAATTTTTATTGTGGTTCAATGATTGGGATTGTGTGATAAATATTTTAATTGAGTTCTAATAGGGGTTGTGTAGCTGAGTCATGAAAGTGGATCTTCGAGTGATCAATACAGGAAACCGCATTTGCCGATGCAGGGGTTAAAGTGACCAGTGATGTTCGAGTCCCCCTCATTATTATTACATAATTAGGGAGGTTCAAGTCCCCAACAAATCATAACATGATCGGGTGCTTAAGTCACCTTAGTATATGATTAGGAGGCTCTAGTGCCCCGTGCATAAATATGAGATTATTGATGATAGGCGAATTTACACGCCTATAGTGCTATATTTTACCCATATTTTAGCAATGTTTTGAGAACAAATTATATATTTCATGCACTTTTAGTCCTTTTTCCTGTAAGTGAGCTAACAAACATGATTAGCAAGTTTTCAGGTATAAATGATGCAGAATTCAGCATTTTATGGATAACTTGACGCCAAAGAAAGGTTCACGAAAGGAGGAAAGCAAATCTTGGACGCCAAGGACCAAAAGTAGAGCATGGAAAATCTGTCCTGGGCAAAAACAGCAATTCTGAAGACTTTGGGGACTAGCAGTAACCTATTAGGATTAGGATAATAATGCAGTAATTTATTAGGATTAGTATAATGATACATTAACCTAGTAGGATTGGGTTAAGTAATTTATTAGCTTAGTAGGAGTAGGATATGGGTATTATAAATACCCTATTTTGCTAGAGATTTTTATTCATTCCACACAATTCACCCATTCCACACAATTCATCCATTCCTCACAATTCCCCCATTCCATCAATTCCCATCCATCCACCATCCATCCATCGATCAAAATAATTCTCTTTATTAATTCATTGTTGACATTTTTTTTCATCTATTCAATTTTTATTTTCCACAACAAGAGAAATGTTACTTTGCTAGGAATTCACGCCTAACGCCTACCACACTATTACTACACGAAATCTTTATTGTGGTATAATAACAATGTCGATTGTGATTTCCTTCGCACTCATGGGTAACTAAACTTCTCTGTTGGGGTTATGGAAGCCATATGAGATACTATCTAAGGATATGAGTTTGTGAATTTGTGACAAGTATGCTGCTTATATCATTATACTCTTCATCTTAATGCAAATTCTTATGGCTGCAGACGCATAGAATAACGCCAGTATAGCATTAACTTGTTCGAAAGAAAAGTTATATGTCTGGAAAAGAGATAATGTCAAGGTAATAGGGTCCCATCCCCTATTAAAAAGTTAGTGCCGTAACTGGATTAACCTCTTGGAGAATTTGTACCGTTAGATACGCTTTAAGCTCGAAAGAGTTAAAGTGAAATAGTCCTTGTTTAGGTCGAAAGACGCTTGGATTTACCATCGAATACAATTCTCTATAAGCACATGCATGTCTGAATTCCGCACAACTCATAGCTAATAGAGACGTAAACTCAGAAGGTGGACATAACCCCAACTCCTCAATTCTCATTGTTTTACATCTTACTAAACATTCTTTCTTTTTACTTTGCTATTTTCTGTTTTACTCTACTATTTTGTTCACATTATTTTGCCCGATAAAATCCCCTCTTTTTTACGAGACTTGCACCAAAAGTCTAGTAATCCTTGCTTACTTGTTGACCGAGCTTTTCCCTGTGGGATCGATACCCAACCCAGTTGGGTTATATATTTGACAACGACCGCTTTACACTCCTACGAGAGCTGTAGATTGAGCGTTATCAATTATTCTCTAGTTTGTGCAGCTACACGCACTGGGGCTCAACTAGGGGTCAGATTTGGGGCCCATATAACTGCTAGGTATATGTTATAATAGATGAGCTACCCAATCCAGGCTAAAGTTTATAAGTACAACTAAAGTCTTGTTCTTTATCCCGATAAGTGTATCCGATATGACGATACAACCAGTGTATACCTTAAGGTGTATGGTGGTTAAATAAATGGGAATGTGTGAAAGGTGTTTTTATTAGGCTTAAAAGAGAGATGTGTTTCAAGGCTATGAAAGTGGAGGTCCCGAAGGACTAATAATAGAATCTGCGGTTGCCGACGTGAGGGTCTAAATGATTGAGAGGTTCAAGTATCCCTTATTAAATAATTGGATGGTTCGAGTCCTCCATGTTAAAGAACTAGGTGCTTAAGTAACCTTTGATATATGCTAGGCGGTTCGACTTCCCCATGGTGCATATATGCATATAATTATCCTATTATTTGTATAGGTTCATGCTCTGTGCCCTTTCAGCTGGGGGAGAGCTGGACCTATATAGCCCGTGGTTACCTTATTATGATGGTTATGCTACACAACCTATGTTAAGATTTCTTAAATGCATGCTAAGCCTTGTTTTCTATTCCAGCATTTTATATAAGTATATTTATATGCATACATATATGTGAATATGGATATTTAGTTGAACTGGATTAGAATTGTCATTATCTTATCTTATCTTATCCTTGAGTAACACACTATTTCTCAACCCACTAACCATCTCTGGATGCTATATCCCCATGCGATACAGGGTCCAAAGGCAAATCTACTTTTCTTGCACAATGTTAGGTGGATTGGATTGATTTGTCAGTCTATTTTCATGAAGTAGTGAGCTTCCATTTTTTGCAAGACTTGGTCATTTCATTGGTTTCCTCCCTTAACTTAGAATTAAAGACTTCACATTAATATTATCATTGTTATTGTTATTGTCGTTGTCAAGGTCGGGGGCATTCCCGACTTAGATCACTTTTGGATTAATAGAGGATTATGGATATTACTGTGGATTGGGTATTGATGTTTTCACTCTTAGTTGACTTTGAGTTTATTATCTTTCTATCTTCTTATATGTTAAGAATTTAGTTACTGCGAGGTGTGTTATGTTCGGTTTGGATAAGCAATAGGTGTGGTCTCCAATTCTTAGTGGACTTGAGATACCCATCACGGACAGGCCCTAGTTTGGGTTGTGACAAAGTTTGTATTAGAGTCTAGGCTTGGTTTCATTGGGTTTCCATAAAGCCCTGTCAAGTAGAGTCTCTTTTATGGGTATGTAGTGTACCGCAATATAAGAGAGAGGCTACAAGGCATTTAGGAATGTTTCCCTTTTCTTGTGATCTACTTTGGGCTATAGAGTTTAGTGTTGAAATCTCCTCTAATTACCATTTGTTAGCTTTTCAAATCATACCTCTCGAAAGATCTGATGCTTATGAAAACTTCTCTGTCCCGCTTGAAGACAATGTGGAATGGGGCTAGTCCTACTTATGGAGTTCAGACCCAGTCTATGGTTGTTGGTTCTAATTGCCCTAGTGGAGTTCCACTAGTTCCCACAGATCCTCCTTTCACTAGTGACACTACTGCTTAGTTACCTCTAGGAGATATTACTAATGCTGAAATCCCCTCTGAGTCACGTTAGTCAGGTCTTGCTGGTGCTTCTATGAGTTCTTCTGAGGCTACCAGGGTTGGTCAGTTTATAAGGCTAAATACTTTGACCTTTACTGGTTATAAGGGTGAGAAGTATCTTCAAGGGTTCTTAGATGAGATGGAGATGATTTTTTATGTAATGCATGCTTTTGATTTTGAGGATGTGGAGTTTGATGCATACCAAGTGAAGGATGTGGCGTATTAATGATATGAGTAATGGGACTAGTCTAGGGATGATGATATGGAGTTAGAATTACGGGAGGATTTCTCTTGTGCTTTTCTTGATTGCTTCTTTCTTTAGGAGTTGAGAGAGGCAAAGGTTAAGGAGATCATGAATTTAAAGAAAGGTAAGATGATTGTGAAGGAGTATGCCTTGAGGTTACATCAGTTGTCCCATTATGCTGTTGAGCTAGTGTTTATTGTAAGGGCTTGGATGAGGAAGTTTGCTTTGGGTTTGTCTCAGGAATTAGTGTTGGAGTGTAAGGCTCCAGTACTAAACAATGACATGGATATCTTTAGGCTTGTGGTGCACATGCAACTGATCGAAGAGGAAAAGAAAAAGAAAGCAGAGATAGTAAAAAGGTAGAGTAAGAAGTTTCAATATTTGGATCAGGTTGGAGGTCAACAACAAAATGATAGAGATGGTGGGAAATGGTCTAAGAAGAAGTGGGGCAATTTTGGTTCCTATTCTATGGTGAGTTCCCCATACCCTAAGCCATCTGAAGATCGTTATTTTTAGAGAAATAGAGGATTTAGGTCATAGAATACCAAGTATCAGGCCAGCAAAGCTCAGTCGGCCTCGTGCTATCCCCCTTATATTTTTTGGGGGAAAATGCATCATGGGGTAAATGATGAGGGGAGGAATAAGTGTTTTAAGTGTGGTTAGCTTGGTCACTTATAGCTAGATTAACCTTTGAGGGTAGCTTCCGGAGATAATAAGGTTCCAGTTGCCATTTCTTCAGCTTCTACACTAAAGGATGTTACTTCTGGCTTCGACACTGGTCGGAATCATCTATATACTCTTGCCAGCCATTAGGATTCTGAGGCATCTCCTGATATTATTACTGGTATGCTAAAATATTTCTCTCATGATGTATATTGTCTACTTCATCCCAGGTCTACCCTTTCTTATATGGCCCTTTATGTTGCTATTCATTTTGGTTTTGGTCCTGAATGTATTCCTGATCCATTTTCTATGTCCACTTTGGTGGGTCACACTCTATTGGGCTAGAAGAGTTTATAGGGGTTATGGGGTATCGGTCTTTGGTGGGAAGATTTTGTTGGATCTAATTAAGTTGAATATGTTAGACTTTGATATAATCTTAGGAGTGGATTGGTTGTACTCGTGCTATTCCTTTCTTGATTATTGTACCCGAAGGGTCAGTTTCCAATTCCCAAATGAGCCAGTGATTGAGTGGGAAGGTAGTTCTTTAATTCCTAAGGGAAGGTTAATTTTGTATCTTAGAGCTTGGAAGTTTATTTCCAAGGAGAGTCTCTATCACTTGGTTTGGGTTAAAGATTCTAGCTCGGAGAGTCCTTCTTTGCAAGTTGTCCCTATGGTCTGTGAGTTTCTTGAGGTGTTTTGTGATTATCTACTCAAAATTTTCTCCTAATAGGGAAATTGATTTCGGGATTGACCTTCTTATGGACACTCATCGTATCTCTATCCCTCCATATAAAATGGCACCGACTAAGTTGAAAGAGCCTATGGAGCAGTTGAAAGATCTTCTAGATATGGGTTTTATCCACCCTAGTGATTCTCCCAAGGGTACTTCAATTCTCTTCGTGCATAAGAAGGATGGGTCCCTTTGGATGTGTAGAGCTTATCATTAGCTAAATAAGGTGGCTGTGAAGATTAAGTATCCATTTTCTAGGGTTGATGATCTCTTTGACCAGCTTCAGGGTACTAAGTACTTTTCTAATATTAATCTTCGGTCTGGGTACCATCAATTGAAGATTAGGGAGGTAGATATCTATAAGAATGTCTTTCAAACCTGGTATTGTTATTTTGAGTTTTTGGTGATGTCCTTTGGTTTGACTAATGCCGCGGTGGTATTCATTGATCTTATGAATCGGGTCTTCTATCAGTTTTTGAATTTGTTCATCATTAAATTTATTGATTATATTATGGTGTATTCCAAGAGTGAGGCATATCATGCAGATCACCTCCACATAGTATTTCAAACCCTTAAGGTTCAGCGATTGTATGCTAAGTTTGCATAGTGTGAGTTCTAGTTGAATATTGTTACTTTTCTGGGTTATGTTGTTTCTATTGAAGGGATCATGGTGGATCCATAGAAAGTTAAGGCAGTTAAGAAGTGGGCTAGACCCATGACTCCTATCGAAATTTGGAGTTTCTTGGGTTTAGCCGAGTATCATAGGATGTTTGTGGAGAGCTTTCCTTTTATTGTTTCCCTATTTACTAAGTTGACTCAAAAAAGGTGAAGTTCCTACGGTTCGATGCCTGCAGGGGTAGTTTCAAGAAGTTAAAGGATAAGTTGACTTCGGTTTTATTTTTGACTTTACTCGAGGGTATTAAGGGTTTTGTTGTTTACTGTGATGCGCCCCGTATGGGACTAGGTTGTGTGTTGATGCAACATAGTAAGGTGGTTGCATATGTTTTGAAAGTTCATAAGAAGAATTATTCAACTCTGGAGTTTTTGGTTGTGGTCTTTGCTTTGAAGATTTGGCTTCATTACTTATATGGGATTCATGTTGATATATATTCTTACCATAAGAGCTTGCAGTATGTGTTCGCCCTGAAGGAGTTGAATCTCAAGAAAAGAAGATGGCTTAAGTTTCTTAAGGATTATGCCATGAGTCTCCATTATCATCCAGGTAAAGTTAATGTTGTTGCTGATACTCTTAGCAGGTTATCTATGAGAAGTTTATCCCATATGGATAAGGAGAAGCGCGATTTGGTGAAAGATATTCACAGGTTGGTTAATCATAGAGTTCATCTCTTGGACTTCGAGGATGGTGGTGTAATTACATAAGAGGTGGTGAACCCATCTCTTGGTGATGAGGTGAAGGAGAAACAGGTCTTGAACCCTATGTTAATGCAGATCAAGGATAATGTGGGTCACCAGAAGGTGATGGCTTTTGAGATTGTTGGTGATGGTATCCTTAACCAATACAGGTTATATGTTCTCGATGTTGATGGGCTATGAGAAAGGATCTTAATTGAAGCTCATGAGTTGAGGTACACTTTTCATCCTGGTTTGACGAAGATGTACCATAATGATATAGACCAAATTGATTTCACTTTCTTAGGATCTGTGCTTCAAGGACCAAACCTAAGGATACACAACTTGATCATCCTAGGAATCATATACATGATTGGAGGATAGCTTGGGAAGGAGCTATATTTGATGATGCCATTCATTGGAGCAAGGTCGTATTTGGATGATAGCTTAGGCCTCGAAGAGCATAGGAATGTGGAAATTTAGGCTTTGGCCCACTTTTTAGTCCAATTAGCATTTAGGGTCACTTTTGGGCCCAAGATGTAATAAATGTACTTCTGGCCTATAAATAGATAGGACTTTTGTCAATTTTGAGAGTTGATGAATGATGTTTTGAGATACACTTTTGAGTGTTTATTTTAAGCTTGTTGGGAGCTTATGGATTGTTGCGAAATGTGGTTTGCATCGTATTCTATTCTTGTGAGGTCCTCGTAAGAGGTTAGTGTTTATTGATAATCTATAGGAAGGTCTTAGGGTCTAATATACCCTTCGGTTATCCTCCCTTTATCAATTTGTTTCAATCTATCTATCTTTCTATCTTTTACTTTATTGTTTTCATTTTCTTATTTTAGTGATTTCGTATTTAGTGTTTTCCTTTATTTTCATTTCATTTCCATTTTCGTATTTTCATCTAGTATTATTTGGTATCAGAGTTGAGTTTGATTTTGTTCCTACGAAGTCAATCTTGGGTTTCATTGTGTTGAATAATTGAAAAATCATAAAAAAATCACTGTTCACATTTTTTTACCATAGGTCAAATTTTGAGTCTTTTTTTGTGCTTTTCTTGTGTATCTAGTTTTAGATTTGTGTTCACTAACACTATAGGAGTTTAGGTTTCAAATTTGAGCTTAATCGGAGTCATTTTAAGTATTCTACCATTGGTGAGAGCTTGAACTTAAAGGAAGTGAAAAGGGTCAAAATTCTAGAAAATTTGGTTCGGAATTTGGGCAAATGATGTTGGGAAGGAGTTTAGATCATTGAAAGGTGCTTACATTCAAAATTTCAACTCATTCTGAGCTTGGGTAAAAAAGTTAGTGTTCTTGGTGTTCTTGAAGACATTCAAATCTTCAAGCTGAAATTTATCCAAAAAGAGGGTGTTTGATCCAAAAATAAGGAACAAAAGTGGTGAAAAGTGTTTTTCCAAAGGCATCTAAGAAGATCCTAAGGATATTCCACAAGAGAGAACAAAAAGGGACCACTAGAAGGGCAAAATTGCCCATTCAAGAGAGAGGGGTGGGTCACTTGCACTCTGTTTGCGCCGAAGGTGCGCCAAGTATGCTCTTGACCTATGGACTCACCTCAAAACAATAAGAAGGATCTCTCCTACAACCAAAGTGCATTGCACCTGCGCCCCACATGCTGCATTATCTCCCCAAACGCACCCTTAATGCAGAACACCTAAAGTTGAATGCAAATCAGCTCCAACACATCCTAAATACAATTCAACACTTATTAAACACTAATTCAGGTTCTCAGACACATATCAACACTTTTCCAACACAAATTCAAGCCTCCAAACTCGTTTCAACACTTTAATTACTCCATTGCTCAAGGTTTGAATTCTAGTTTCATTTTCTTCATTCTTAAACTTCATTTCTTGTTCGTTCTTCTTTTGTGTCATTCTTTTATTTCATTTGCTTCATTTTTTATTTGTTCTTCCTAGTTACTCTTAGTTTGAATCTTGAAATTTAAGTCCTTATTTACAAATTGAATCATCCATTACCATGGCCTTGAGAATTGAAATTCCACCTATCCTAAGCTCGGCCAAATTTGATACTCTTTGGGAAGCTATCATAAGATTACAACAAAGTGTGGATAGAGCTAGCGAAACCATGACACATATTGAAGTTAAGAGGGAAAGCCATAAAAATTATGACCCTAAACCTCAAGAACATGTTCCCTCACCCCAATCCACTATTCCCCAAGCTCTACAAATTGTTGTCCAACTACTACAAATCCAATTTGGCAAGAACAGTTCCAACATTGAGCCTTCGTTACTCCTTAACCATGATACTAGAATTTTGCCTAGTATCACTCCTTTATTTGTTCAAGTTCATGAATAAACAATCTTTAAAGAGTACACAAGGAGGATGGCTTATAACAATAAGCTTAAAGGACTAACAGAGTTCTTACTAAAGAATTCCAAGCTTAGGAGGTATGATGACAAGTTGATAAAAGAGTTGGATTCGAGAATGAATCCTATTCAAGAAAGGGATGATGATACAAGACAAATCGGATTCACTCTTATGGGATCTATGCTTCAAGAAACAAACCTAAGGATCCATAACTTGATCATCCTAGGGAAGCATATATGTGATTGGAGGATAGATTAGGAAGGAGCCATATTTGATGATTCCATTCAAGGGAGCAAGGAGCAACATCGTATTTGGATGATAGCTTTGGCCTCGAAGATCATAGGAATGTGGCAATTTAAGCTTTGGTCCACTTTTGGGCCAATTAGCATTTAGCGTCACTTTTGGGCCTAAGTTTTAATAATTGGCCTTGTGTCCTGTAAATAGTTAGGACTCTTATCATTTTTTAGAGTTGATGAATGATGTTCTGAGATACACTTGCGAGTGTTTACTTTAATCTTGTTGGGAGCTTATGGATTATTGAGAAATGTGGCTTGCTCAAGAATCCATTCTCGTGAGGTCCTCATAAGAGTTTAATGTTTATTGGTAATCGATAGGAAGGTCTTAGGGTTTAATATACCCTTAGGTTGTCCTCTTTTTATCACTTAGTTTCAATCTATCTATCCTTCTATCTATCTTTTACTTTATTGTTTTTATTTCCTTTATTTCCTTATTTTGGGGATTTCACATTTAGTGTTTTCCTTATATTCATTTCTCTTCCATTTTTGTATTTCTATCTCATATCATATGACCTAAAATAAATCTATTGGTGTAATAACATAAAACGGTATGTGGCCAATTTTTTGGCTGAGTGCATGGTGTGTTAACAAGTGAAGATTGAGCACTTGGGTCCTGATGGTTTATCTCAAGAGATTGAGTTTCTCATATGGAAGTGGCAGGTTATTAATATAGATTTCAACACTGGTCTTCCACGGTCTCACCAGTAATTTGATTCTATTTGGGTCATTGTGGATAGGATGACCCAAGTTTTCTCATTTTTTGCCAGTGAAAACTAATTATTCGGCAGAGGATTATGGTAAGCTGTTCCTTCAGGAAATCTTAAAGTTGCATGGTGCTCCAGTTTCCATCATAACTGATTGAGGATCTCAGTTCTAATTTTACTTTTGCCATTTCTTTCAGAGTGGTTTGGGAACTAAGGCGGAACTTAGCACAACTTTCCACCCCCAGACAGATGGACAAGCGAAGAGGATGATACAGACTTTGAAGGATATGCTAAGGTCTTGTGTGATTATTTTAGTGGTAGTTTAGTTGACTATTTGCCTCACATAGAGTTTGCTTATAACAAAATCTATCATTCAAGTATCCAGATAGCTCCATTTAAGTCTTTATATGGTAGGAGGTGTAGGTCTCCCATTCGGTGGCTTGAGGTTGGTGAGAATAGGTTGTATGGTTCTGACTTGGTTCACCAAGCTATGAAAAAAGTAAAGGTGATTTTGGATAGGCTTAAGACCACCCAAAGTCGCCAAAAGTCCTATGAAAATGTAAGGAAAAAGGACTTTGAGTTTGATATGGGTGATTTGTTGTACTTAAAGGTGTCTACCATGAAGAGAGTGATGTGGTTTGGAATGAAGGAGAAGCTCATCCCTCGTTATTTAGGACTTTATCTTATTTTGTTGTAAGTGGGAAATATAGCTTATGAGCTGGAACTAACTTCGAGTTTGGGTTCTATCCATCCAATCTTTCATGTCTCGATATTGAAAAAGTGTGTTGGTAATCCTTCCTTGGTTGTTCCTTTGGAGGTGTCTCAAATTCCTTGTCCTATGAGGAGGTACCGATCGCGATTTTGAATAGAAAAGTCTGCCTATTGCGAGAAAAAGACGTTGCTTTGATAAAGGTTCTATGAAGGAACCAAAAGTGTGAAGAAGCTACTTGGGAAGCCGAAGAGGACATGAAGTCCAAATACCTGTTCTTATTTCCCACTTCAGATTATCGTGCTTGAGGTATGTATATTTCTTAACATCTTTGTTTTCTGTATTTATTAAAGGTAAGTGGGGGTGTATTTCTGTTTAAATCGTTCCAAAGGATGCCTTGACCCATTATTCAAGGATGAATGATCCTAAGAGGGGAGAATGTAATACCTCAGATTTCGAGCCCTGAAAATTTTAGAGTTTTAAACTCACTACCCAGACTATGACTCTCCTTACGAGTTGCAACTTGCCATTATGGGTCATAGGACCCTAATTGTAGGGTGTCTAGTAAAGGTAGCCTAAGTTATTATATTGATTATGAGTGGCTCCTAATGGGTCGTAAGGACTCTAAACGAGTCATATGGTCCCATCCGTAGCCAAATCACTGTGTGCCCTAAATGTTTCTGTCTTGATTACGACTTGGACCCTACAAGTCATAGGATCTATTAACAAGTCGCATGGTGGGAATCATAGGGTCACTAGAGAAGGGTCCTTTAGTTACTATCTTGACTATGACTTTTGGTGTCGAGTCGTAATGTGCTCTTATGAGTCGTATGGTGACCTGTATTCACTGACAATAATTTTTCAGCTTTTAATTAAGTGTACTTTGGACATTTCCCTCCTTACCCGCTTAGACCCCATGTACATATATCACCTTGAGGCCATTACTTCTAACCTTTATCAATCATAAACCCTCTCTCAAACTTTCAAATTCTCACAAGTAAGAACATTAAGGTTTCCAAGAGGTTGGTCAATTAGAGCTTATAAGGGCAAATTTTCTCCATAACTCTTAATATTTCAGGCATCTGACTCTACCCTCAAAATTGTTTTACTTAAAGCATGAAATTATATGATTGTTTATATGGATTTGAACATGGGTTTTGATATGGGTTTAGGTTTTTAGAAAAAATATTTCTTGAATTGTTTTTCCATGATTTATTATGCATTTTTCATGGTTTATATATGGTTTTGAACTTGTGGGGTGCATGGGCATGGCGAATAAACTAGGGGATTATGATTTTCCAAAATTTTGTGAATACTGATAATGGAATTGGTAATAACCCCAACCTAATTTTTGTGTAAATGGTTCTGAGTATAGCTATAGTAGCCATGAACTACTTTTGGAACAACTGCATGAGGTAAAAAGGTTATTGAAACACAATAGTTTGATTTTAATGAATACTTTTGGATTCTATCTTCTAGAATGAATTATAATTTTTTCGTGTGGAATGTCTTAGATTATGACCCATCATTGCGTTGAGTATCAAATAAGCTTTCCACCAATATGTGGATCATCCAAAACGGACACCCAAGCGACAAGTTATGAACATTCCGATCGAACCGTGAATAGTAGTGAACAGTAAAACGTGCAGGAAAAAAGTATTGAGGCATGGCGTATTTTTGCTCCAACTTTAAACGATCATAACTCATTGTACATAATGATCTGGGTGATCTACTATATATCAACGGAAAGCTCTACGAGTCCTCTTTCCAATAAAATTAGTTTAATCTAATTTGTCTATTGACGAAAAAGGTTATGGTCGATCTACTTCAGCCTATCAAAAGAAAATTTTAGGGTCAACTTCAAATGATTATAACTTCCCGTACACAATGATCTAGGTAAGATACTATATATCAAGTGCTTTTGAGTTCTGTTTTTCATCCGCAGACCGATGGTCAGGCTGAGCAGAACATCCAAACCTTAGAGGATATGTTGAGCGGTTGTGCACTTGACTTTAAGGGAAGTTGGGATGACACTTACCGTTGATAGAGTTTACTTATAATAACAGTTTCCACTCTAGTACTGGCATGGCTCCATTTGAAGCCTTATATGGAAGGAAGTATAGATCACCCATAGGTTGGTTTGAGATGGGTGAAGAGGCTGTGACTGGTCCTGATTCGGTATTTGAGGCTATGTAAAAAGTTAAGTTGATTAGGGAAAGGTTGAAAACTGCACAGAGTTATCAGAAGTCATATGCTGATGTTGTAAGGAGAGACCTTGTGTTTGAAGTTGGTGACCTAGTGTATCTGAAAATTTCACCCAAGAGGGGGGTGAAGAGATTCGGAAAGAAGGGAAAGCTTAGTTCCCGTTATGTTGGTCCTTACAAAATTCTTAGCTGTGTTGGTAAGGTAGCTTATAAGGTCGAGTTTCCTTCTGAGTTGTCCTCTGTTCATCCAATATTCTATGTCTCCATGCTTAGAAAGCATATTAGCGATGTTGTGGTAGTGGATTCCTCTGTGAGTGCTGACATTCAAGAAAATCTTTCTTTTGATGAGATTCCTATTTAGATTCTTGATTTTAGTGTCTGAAGACTAAGGAATAAAGAAGTTCCCTTGGTTAAGGTGTTGTGGCGAAACCAATCTGTTGAGGGTGCAACTTAGGAAGCTGAGGCGGATATGCAATCCAAGTACCCGCACCTATATTTTGCGAACTATGATCAAGCCGAAGGTACCATTCTTTCCTAAATCATGCACTTTTGATAAAAGTTGCAGCAGTTCAGCTGTCATTTATTATGTGTTCAGCTGTAGTTTCTTGAATTTATGCATTCTATGTTGCATTCGGAGTGAGAAACGATGGGGTGATGAGTCTAACGAATGGTTTCAGCTGTATTCTTTATTCCCTATCTAATCTTGTCATTCTTAGCGTCATTCGAGGATGAATATTTCCAAAGGGGGGATGATGTAATACCCCAGGAAATTTTTTGTTGAAATTTTGTGCTTAAACGTGTTGGGTTCTATCTTCTAGAATGAATTATAAATTTTTCGTGTAGGATGTCTTAGATTATTACCCACCATTGTTTAGAGTATCGAATAAGCTTTCCAATGATATGTGGATCTTCCAAAACAGACACCCGAGCGACAAGTTATGAACATTCTGATCGAACCATGAATAGTAGTGAACAGTAAAATGTGCAGGAAAAAAGTACTGAGGCCTGGCGTATTTTTTCTCCAACTTTAAATTATCATAACTCCTTGTACATAATTATCTGGGTGATCTACTATATATTAACGGAAAGTTTTTCGAGTCCTCTATCCAATGAAATTGGTTTCATCCAATTTGCCTATCGGAGCAAAAAGTTATGGTCGATCTACTTCAGCCTATCAAAAGTAAATTTTTAGGTCAACTTCAAATGATCATAACTCCTCGTACACAATGTTCTGGGTGATATACTATATATCAATAGAAATATATGAGAGTCCTCTTTCTAATGAAATTGGTTTCATCCAATTTGGATATCGGAGTAAAACGTTATGGTTGATCTACTTCAGACTATCAAAATAGTCCACCAAAGGACAAATTCGACAATTATTTAATTTTTAGGGGCGTTTTGGTCATTCCACCTCACCCAAAATCCATCCAAACCCTATATTAAAGCCTATTAGAAGCATTATATGTTATATTTCATCAAATTCCCTCAAAAAGAAAACCCTAAGCTCCTACATCCAACTTTAAGAACCTCCAAAGTTCACAATTAATTCTGCAAATTTATTCAAGATTCCAAGTTCCTAGTTCAAGAACTCCAAGAACCATCATTCAAAGGCACGATTAACATCTCAAAAATGAGTATCGATCTAAAGTTCATCATTCAAGGTATGTGGGGTTTTTCAACAAGAACTCTCTTTCATTCGTGTGCCCAAAAGTAATTTTCTTTACAAAGGCATGATTTTTATTTGATTTTTTACGAATTTGAAGCATGAACCCATATCTTATGATGATTATTATGAAATCTTGATGTTTATGATTTTAAAAGATGAATTTACATGTGTGGAGATATAAAGCATGAAACTTGAACGATATTTATCATAATTTTGATATTTGGGTCATGAATCCCCATTGGAAATTGTATTTTTTTGAGAAAGTGTGTGTTATAAGCACGTTGATGTTGAATATTTGAGATATTTTGAATGATTTGACCTTTTGGTCTTAATGGAGTTGTTTTGAACCCGAGTGTGAAATAAATCCACAACGTGGTTGATTTTGATAGATGGGAAGCATGATGGCTCCCGATGTATATTTATATATTACTGAAATTGTTTTGTTGTGAATTGTCTTTAAAATGATCTGAGCTAAGTTCGGAAGAAATCTTTAGCACTGAGTGGGAGGTATAAAGCGACCTTACTTCCCTAGAACTACGTGCCCCCATAGGAGTGAGCCTGTGGCTAATTTATATAGTGATCACTTGTTTGTGTGGATTTGATATCGATAGTCCTACTCCGATGGTAAGGATAGGACCTCTCTACCCAACGTAGGTTGTACATTAGACTCCATGTGCCTCACATGGTTTATGTCGGTTATAGGATCTCCCAGTGTGTGTGTGTGTGTGTTTCTTTGTGTCTATGGTGAATGGTGAAGTGATTTGAAAGTGCAATTGTGAAAGTTATTCTTTCGAAAGATTTAAATGATATTTACATTATGAGAATTGATATTCTTGATGAACTGAAAGTGATTGACAAATTATATCATGACTCACATGTGTTATTGTACTTATTTCATCATCGCATGATTATGATGATTTTCTTCGGGCTATGTGAGTCTTTCATACATCCTGCATATTTCTTATAAATATTTATGATGATGATGTTTATACAACTGCATACACCCCCATATACTCAGTTCCTTTCCATGGTACTGACCCACATCTTTAGATGTGGGCTGCATTTTCTCAAAATGTAGATTCAGGTGCTCAGTTTCAAGTTCGACAGTGATTCTTTGGGCACGCTGTTCTACATCCTCTGTTGTGGTGAGTCCTCATGTTCTAAGCACGTGATGTCTGATGTTGGTTTCACGAAATTATTTATATTTGATAACTGAGTATGAGTCAGTTGGGGCATGTCTCAATGGCTCACTGGTTTTATTGATTTTATTAGAGGCTTGTCAGACTAGTATAGATGCTGGGAGTTGACTAATAAGTTGTATTTTGTTATCTTTTTGATATTCTTTTATTCTTGGATGATGATTACTCTGTTGATATTTGAGGGTTATTTATGGAAACCCCATTGATTTATGCTGAACTAAATAAAAATGGCTCAAAGGGTTAGCTTGGGGCTGCTCATAGCCTCAAGCACCGTGTGACGCTCCAGGACCTATTTTTTAGGGTGGTACAAACTTGGTATCAGAGCCTAAGTTTCTAAGGTATACTAGGGAGTCTGAAAAGCCGCGTTAAGCAGAGTCTTGATCATCGGTGTGTAGCGCACCACATCTATGAGTAAGAGGCTACAAGACATTTTAGGAAAAAGTGTGATTCTTCATTTCAGAAGTCTATCATGCTGAAAGTGTCTCTCTCTGCTGTGGATTCGTGCTCTTCGTTTTCAAAAATATGCCTCCACATCGAGCGAGAAGAAATAATGATGGTCAGAAACCTCAACCCACTGACCCATTGAATAAAAAAGTGCCTCAGGCTGAATTTTGGGCAGCCTTTTAGGCGCTGTCCCAAGCTGTTACTGCAAATATTCAGGCCAACCCATCCCCGACTCCACAGCAGTAGGGAGATGATTCAGCTACTGCCAGGATCCGTGACTTCATGCGGATGAATTCATCAGAATTCTATGGGTCCAAGTCTGATGAGGATCCACGGTTGTTTTTAGAGAAGGTGTGGAAGATTACTCTGATGATGTATGTATCTAAGGAACATAGTGTGGAGTTGGCTACGTATAGGTTGAAAGACCTTGCTTATGACTGGGTTGTTTCTTCGAGGAAAGGTAGAGGTGAGGGAGTTGTCCCTACAACTTGGCAAGAGTTCTAGGATACATTCCTGGATAAGTTTTTACCTTTGGAGATGAGAAAGGCAAAGGTGGAAGAGTTTATGATCCTGCGACACAGCTCTATAACTGTTAGGGAGTACTGTCTAAAGTTTAATTAGTTGGCCAAGTATGCTCTTGACTTAGTGGCTGATAATCGGGCTAGTATGAGTAAGTTTGTGACTGGAGTGTCTAGTTATGTGGTTAAGGAGTGTAGGTCTGCTATGCTGAATAGTGAGATGAATCATTCTAGGCTAAAGACTCATGCCCAACAGATTGAGGAAGATAAGATTAAGGAGAGAAACAGAATGAGAGGGAATAAGAGAGTTACTTTCGAGTAGCACAGACAGGGTCAGACTACATCGCAGGGATGGAGTCGCCCTCAATATCAGGATCGTTCATCTATACTAGCACCGTCATCTGCTAGTGCTCTCGTGCCTAGAGGTAGGCAGGAGCAAGGTAGCATGTCATATGCATCCAGGTCCCAGTACAGTACTGGCAGTAAGCCAAATTGTCCCTGTGTCCTAAGTGTGGTAGGGCTCATTTGGGTGAGTGTTGGGGTGAGAAGAGGGGTTGTTTCCGGTGTGGTAACATGGGTCAAAGAGTTAGAGATTGTATATAGGATGGACAAGGGCATCGTGACTATCGCCCTCAGACCCAGACTCAGACTTTTAATGCTCCAGTTCCAGCGACTCGCCCAGCCCCAGCTCAGGGCCCCTCTTCTAGCAATGCTGGAGGGCAGCGCCAGAATAGATTCTATGATCTACCGTCCCGCCAGAATAGACTCTATGATCTACCGTCCCGCCAGGAATAGAAGGACTCTCTTTATGTTGTTACTGATATGCTTCGTATATTTAAGTTTGATGTGTATGCTTTGTTGGATCATGGATCCAGTTTCTCAGATGTTATACCTTTGATTGCTGTGAATTTTGAAATGAGCCCTGAGATTATTCCTGAGCCTATCCAAGTTTCTACCCCAGTGGGTGATTCGATTATTACCCAGAAAGTGTATAAAAAGTGTCCTGTAACCATTCTTCATAGATTCTTGTTGGTTGATCTAATTGAGTTAGACATGGTAGATTTTGATGTGATTCTGGGTATGGACTGGTTCCATTCTTCTTATGCCTCTATTGATTGTCAGAACCGAGTGATCAAGTTTCAGTTTTTGGGTGCATCCATGTTTGAGTGGTCTGGGAATTCTGTGTCACCCAAGAGTCATTTTATCTCTTACCTCAAAGCTAGAAAGCTTATTTCCAAGGGGTGTATTTACCATTTGGTTAGAGTCAAAGACACTAAGTCTGAGACTCCAACTCTCCAGTCTGTTAACGTCGTCAATGATTTTTCTAATGTCTTTTCAGATGATCTCCCAGGGATACCTCCTGATAGAGAGATAAAGTTCGAGATTGATCTTCTTCCCAATACTCAGCCCATTTCTATTCCTCCTTACTGTATGGCCCCTGCAAAACTTAACGAGTTGAAAAAGCAACTCAAAGATCTACTAGATAAGGGTTTCATAAGGCCCAGTGTTTCTCCTTGGGGTGCTCCTGTGTTGTTTGTGAGAAAGAAAGATGGCTCTTTGCGTATGTGCATTGATTACCGCCAACTGAATAAAGTCACTGTAAAAAGTAAGTACCCCCTTCCGAGAATAGATAATTTGTTTGACCAATTGCAAGGTTAAAGTTATTTCTCAAAGATGCTATCATCAACTCAAAGTTAGGGAGTGTGATGTCCCGAAAACTGCTTTCCAAACTCGTTATGGTCATTTTGAGTTTCTTGTTATGTCTTTCGGGTTAACTAATGCCCCAACATCTTTCATGGACCTCATGAATCGAGTAAGACCATATCTGGATATATTTGTCATAGTTTCCATCGATGATATACTAGTGTACTCCCATAGTGAGGATGAATATTTTAATCATCTTTGAACTTTCTTGCAAACCCTTAGAGATCACAAGTTGTTTGCCAAGTTTAGTAAGTGTGAGTTTTGGCTAAGATTAGTTGCTTTTCTGGGTCATATCATTTCTTCCGAGGGTATTAGAGTTGATCCCCAAAAGACCAAAGCTGTTAGAAATTGGCCTACACCTATTTCTCTGACTGATCCAAAGTTTCTTAGGTTTAGCTGGCTATTACCACCATTTTGTTGAGGTTTTTTCCTCTATAGCGTCTCCTATGACTCGGTTGACCCAAAAGAAAGTGAAGTTCTTGTGGTCCGAATCTTGTGAGAAGAGTTTTCAGGAGTTGAAGACTCGACTTACTTCAGCCCCTATTTTGACTTTGCCTGATGGTATTGATGGTTTTGTGGTGTATGTGATTCTTCGAGAGTTGGGTTGCATTGTGTATTGATGTAGAAGGATAAGGTGATAGCTTATGCTTCTAGACAGTTGAAACCCCATGAGAAAAATTACCCTACCCATAACCTTGGGTTGGCTGCTGTTATGGTTGCTTTGAAAATCTGGAGACACTATTTGTATGGTGTCCATGTTGATGTTTTCACTAATCATAAGAGTCTGCAGTATGTGTTTACCTAGAGAGAATTGAATCTTAGGCAGAGACGATGGTTAGAATTGTTAAAGGACTATGATATGAGTGTTTTGTACCATCCGGGCAAGGCCAATATTGTGGTGGATGCCCTAAGTAGAGTGTCCATGAGTAGCGTTTCGCATGTGGTAGAAGGTAAGAAAGAGTTGGCTCGTGATGTACATCATTTGGCTAGATTGGGAGTTAGGTTGTTTGACTCTGCTGAAGGTAGTATAGGGGTTCAGAGTAGTTCCGAATCCTCCTTGGTTTCGGAAGTAAAGGAAAAGTAATACTTAGATGCTAGTTTGCTCAGACTGAATGAGTCAGTCAAGGACCAAAAAGTAGAGGTTTTCTCCCAAGGGGGAGATAGTGCGTTGAGATTGTAGGGTAGATTGTGTGTCCCAAATATTGATGATCTGAGATAGAGGATTATGGATGAAGTGCACGGGGCGCGATATTCTATTCATCCTGGTGCCACCAAGATGTACCGAGACTTGCGGGAAATCTATTAGTGGAGTGGCATGAAGAAAGATATAGCAGCGTTTGTAGCCAAGTGTTCAACATTCCAACAGGTTAAGGTTGAACACCAAAGACCTGGTAGTATGATGCAAGAGTTTAGTATTCCCACCTGGAAGTGGGAAGAGATAAATATGATCTTCGTGATTGGTTTACCTCCTTCCCGACGCCATCATGATTCCATTTGGGTTGTGGTTGATAGGTTGACTAAGTCTGCTCATTTCTTGCCTGTTCATACTTCATATACTGCTGAGGATTATACTAGATTGTATATCCGAGAGCTAGTCAGATAGCATGGAGTTCCCTTGTCTATCATTATGGATAGGGGTACTCAGTTCACTTCGCAATTTTAAAAAGCTTTTCAGAAGGATCTTGGTACCAAAGTGCTTTTGAGTTTTGCTTTTTATCCGCAGACCGATGGTTAGGCTGAGCGGACCGTCCATACCTTAGAGGAAAGGTTGAGAGCTTGTGCACTTGACCATCCATACCATTCAGCTGTATGCTCTATTCCCTATCTAATCTTGGCATGTCTAGCATCATTTGAGGATGAATGTTTCCAGGGGGGGATGATGTAATACCCCGGGAAATTTTTTGTTGAAATTTTGTGCGTAAACGTGTTGGGTTCTATCTTCTAGAATGAATTATCAATTTTTCATGTAGAATGTCTTAGATTATGACCCACCATTGTGTAGAGTATCGAATAAGCTTTCCAATGATATGTGGATCTTCCAAAACTGACACCCGAGCGATGAGTTATGAACATTTCGATCGAATCGTGAGTAGTAGTGAACAGTAAAACATGCAGGAAAAAAAGTACTCAGGCCTGGCGTATTTTTTCTTCAACTTTTAACGATCTTAACTCCTTGTACATAATTATCTGGGTGATCTACTATATATCAATAGAAAGCTCTGCGATTCCTCTTTCCAATGAAATTTGTTTCATCCAATTTGTCTATCGGAGCAAAACGTAAAGGTCGATCTACTTCAGCCTATCAAAACAGAATTTTTGGGTCAACTTCAAACGATCATAACTCCTCGTACACAATGATATGGTCCAGATACTATATATCAACAGAAAGATATGAGAGTCCTCTTTCTAATGAAATTGGTTTCATCCAATTTGGATATCAGAGTAAAACGTTATGGTTGATCTACTTCAGACTATCAAACAAGTCCACCAAAGGATATATTCGAGAATTATTTGATTTTTAGGGGCGTTTTGGTTGTTCTCCCTCACCCAAAATCCGTCCAAACCCTATATTAAAGCCTATTAGAAGCATTATATGTTATATTTCATCAAATTCCCTCAAAAAGAAAACCCTAAGCTCCTACATCCAATTTCAAGAACCTCCAAAGTTCACAATTAATTCTGCAAATTTATTCAAGATTCCAAGTTCCTAGTTCAAGAACTCCAAGAACCATCATTCAAAGGCATGATTAAAATCTCAAAAATAAGTATTGATCTAAAGTTCATCATTCAAGGTGTGTGGGGGTTTTCAACAAAAACACTCTTTCGTTCTTGTGCCCAAAAGTAGTTTTCTTTACAAAGGCATGATTTTTATTTGAGTTTTACGAATTTGAAGCATGAACCCATATCTTATGATGATTATTCTGAAATCTTGATGTTTATGATTTTGAAAGATGAATTTACATGTGTGGAGATATAAAGCATGAATCTTGAATGATATTTATCATGATTTTGATATTTGGGTCGCAAATCCCCATTGGAAATTGTATTTTTTAAGAAAGTGTGTTATAAGCACGTTGATGTTGAATATTTGAGATATTTTGAATGATTTGACCTTTTGGTCTTAATGCAGTTGTTTTAAATCCGAGTGTGAAATAAATCTACAACGTGGTTGATTTTGATAGATAGGAAGCATGATGGCTCCCGATGTATATTTATATATTACTGAAATTGTTTTGTTGTGAATTGTCTTTAAAATGATCTGAGCTAAGTCCGGAAGAAATCTTTAGAACTGAGTGGGAGGTATAAAGCGACCTTACTTCCCTAGAACTACGTGCCCCATAGGAGTGAGCCTGTGGCTAATTTAAATAGTGATCACTAGTTTGTGTGGATTTGATATCGATAGTCCTACTCCGATGATAAGGATAGGACAGCTCTCCCCAATGTGGGTTGTACGTTGGACTCCATGTAGCTCACATGGTTTATGTCGGTTATAGGATCTCCCTGTGTGTGTGTGTGTGTTTCCTTGTGTCTATGGTGAATGGTGAAGTGATTTGAAAGTGCAATTGTGAAAGTTATTCTTTCAAAAGATTTAAATGATATTTACATTATGAGAATTGATATTCTTGATGAACTGAAAGTGATTGACAAATTATATGATGATTCACATGTGTTATTGTACTTATTTCATCCTCTCATGATTATGATGCTTTTCTCCGGGATATATGAGTCTTTCATACATCCTGCATATTTCTTATAAATATTTATGATGATGATGTTTATACAACTACATACACCCCTATATACTCGATTTTTTTCCATGGTACTAACCCACATCTTCGGATGTGGGTTGCATTTTCTTAGAATGTAGGTTCAGGTGCTCAGTTCCAGGTTCGATAGTGATTCTTCGAGCACGCTGTTCTACATCCTCTATTTTGGTGAGTCCTTAAATTCCGAGAAAGTGATGTATGATGTTGGTTTCATGGAATTTTGTATATTTGATAACTGAGTATGAGTCAATTGGGGCATATCTCAATGGCTTGCTGGTTTTATTGATTTTCTTAGAGGCTTGTCAGACTAGTATAGATGTTGGGAGTTGACTAATAAGTCGTATTTTGTTATCTTTCTAAAAATTTTTTATTCTTGGATGATGATTACTCTGTTGATCTTTGAGGGTTATTTATGGAAACCCCATTGATTTGTGTTAAACCGAATGAGAATGGCTCAAAGGGTTAGCTTGGGGCTACTCGTAGCCTCAAGCACCGTGTGATGCTCTAGGACCCATTTTTCGGGGTGTTACATAATGTTACCTTGCAAGTGTAATTGATATGACGATACAAATAATATATTCCTTAAGGTGTATGGTGGATTAATGAATAGGAATTTATGAAAAAGTTTTTTAATTAGGCTTAAAAAAGGGATTTAAAATTGGTCTATGAAAGTGGTGGTCCGAAGGGACCAATACTAGAAATCGTGGTTGCTGACGTGGGGGTCTAATTGATCGGAAGGGTCGAGTCCTTCTTTTTGAATAATTAGGTGGTTCGAGTCCCCTATGTTAAATAACTAGGTGCTTAAGTCACCTTTGATATATGTAGGGAGGTTCGAGTCCCCCGTGGTGCATATGTGCATATGATTATCCTTTGGTTCATGTGGATTCACGCACTAAAACTTTCAGCTAGGGGAGAGCTTGACCCATATAGCCCATGGGTGCCTTAGTATGACAGTTATGCTACACAACCCAGGTTTAGACTTTTTAAATGTGTGTTAAGCCTTAGTTCCTATCCTAGCATTTTATATAAGTATATTTATATGCATACAAGAATGTTAACATATACAATGAGTTTACCTAGATTTTGAATTGTCATTATTTTATCCTTATCCCTGAGTTACATACTAGTGCTCAAATCACTAACCATCTCTGAACACTGTATCCCCACGCGATGTAGGTTCCAAAGACAAATCTACTTTTCCTATGCAGTGTTAGGTAGACCGACTCAATTCACCAGTCAATTATGGTGAAGAGGTGAGCTTTCATTCTCCATAAGACCTGGTTATTTCATCGATTTCCTCCTTTAACTTAGAATTGAAGACTTCACATTAACATTATCATTGTCATTGTCATTGTCTTTATCAAGATCGAGGTTATGTCCCGACATAGATTGCTTTTGGATTAATAGAGGCTTATGGATATTACTGTGGATTGGGTATTGACGTTGACACTATTAGTTGTCCTTGAATTTATTATCTTTCTACCTTTTATGTTTGGAAGTCAGTCACTCTAGGTGTGTTATGTTCTATTTGGCTACGAAATAGGTGTGGTCTTCGATCCTCAATGGACTTGAGATACCCATCACGGCTAGGCCCTGGTTTGAGTCGTGACACCACTAAAGCTAATAAAGTTTTGGTTGCCACATCTTCAGCTTTTGTGCCAAAGGCTGCTACTTCCTGTACCGATAATGGACAAAATCGTCCCTATGCACTTGCTACTCATAGAGAATCTAAGGAATCTCTAGATATTATTACAAGTTCATTATAGCTCTTTTCTTATGATGTTTATTGTTTGCTTGATCCGGGTTCTACTCTTTGTTATGTGACCCTTTATATGGCTATGCATATTGGTTTTGGTCCTGAAAGTATTTTTCACCCCTTTCATGTTTCTTCTCTGTTGGGTGATACTATAGTTGCAAGAAAATTCTATAGGGAATATGTGGTATCCATATTTTATAGGGAGACATCGGTGGATTTGATAGAATTAGATATGGTGGATTTTGATGTTATCTTAGGAATGGATTTGCTCTATCCGTTTTATGCTTCTCTGGGTTGTCGGAGCCAAAGGGTTAGTTTTCACTTTCCTAATGAGTTGGTATTAAAATGGGAGGGGAGTTTCTTAGTACCCAAATGGAGGTTTATCTCTTAGCTTAGAGCTCAAAAATTAATTTTGAGAGGGTGCATGTATCATCTAGTTCAGGTTAAGGATACTAATTCTGAAAATCCTTCTTCACAATCTGTCACTATGGTTAATTAATTTCCTAAATTTTCTCATGATGATATTCTAGGAATTCCTCCCGATAGGGAAATAGATTTTGGGATTTATCTTCTATCGGATACTTATCCTATTTTAATTCCTCATTAAACAATAGCTCTGGTTGAGTTAAAAGAGATAAAGGAACAATTGAAAGATCTTCTTAATAAAGGGAGTGTTTCTCTGTGGGGTGCTCCTGTGTTTATCATGCGAAAGAAGGATGGGTCCCTTAGAATGTGTATTGACTATCGCCAACTGAATAAGGTGACAGTGAAGAATAAGTATCCTCTTCCTAAGATTGATGATCTTTTTGATCATCTTCAGGGTACTAGATATTTTTCTAAGATGTATCTTTGTTTGGCCTATTATCAGTTGATAATTAGGGAGGTTGATATTCTAAAGACTATTTTTCAAACTCGGTATGGTCAATATGAGTTCCTAGTTATATCATTTGGGTTGAATAATGCTTCGTCTGTATTTATAGATCATATGAATTAGGTTTTCAGGCAGTTTCTGGACTTATTTGTGATAGTCTTCATTGATGATATCTTGGTGTACTCTAAGAGTGAGGAGGATCATGTCAATCACCTTCGAATTGTGTTGCAGACTCTTAAGGACTAGAAGTTGTATGCAAAATTTTCTAAGAGTGAGTTTTGGATGAGTGTTGTGACTTTTCTTAGGCATGTTGTCTCTAGTGAGGGGATCAATATTGATCCACTAAAAGTAGAGGTAGTTAAGAAATGATGTATACCCATGACTCCAACCGGCATTAGGAGCTTTTTTGGCTTGTCTTTGTATTATAGGATATTTGTAGAGAGTTTTTTGTCTATTGCTACTCTGTTGACGAAGTTAACTCTGAAAAAGTTTTGAGTTTTGATGGTCCGATGCTTATGAAGGTAGTTTTGAGAAGTTGAAGGATAAGTTGACTTTTGCGCCAGTATTGATCCTAGCCGAGGATATTGATGGATTTATCATATTTTATGATGTGTCACTAATAGGACAGGGCTAGGTTTTGGTGCAGTATGGTAAAGTTATCGCCTGTGTTTCTAGGCATCTTAACATTCATTAGAGGAATTATCTGACTCATGACTTGGAGTTGTGGCTATGGTTTTTTCTTTGAATATCTGGCGCCATTATTTATATAGGGTGCATGTAGACATATACTCAGATCCTAAGAGCTTCTAGTATGACTTTACTCAGAAGGAATTGAATCTCAGGCATAGGCAGTGTCTTGAATTGCTCAAGAATTATGACATGAGCCTTCACTACCATCCAGGTAAAGCTAATATTGGTGTTGATACTCTTAGCAGGTTATCTATGGGAAGCCTATCTTATGTTGATGAGGAGAAAAGAGGATTAGTGAAGACATTCATAAGTTGGCTAACTTAAGAGTTCATCTTTTGGACTCTGAGGATAGAGGAATCATGTTCAAAAAGTGGGTATATCATCTCTTAGCGCTGAGATAAAAACAGAAGCAGATTATGGATCCCAAACTTATATAGATTAAGGATGATGCGGGTCAGCAAAAGGTTATGGATTTTGAGATTAGGGAAGATGGTATTCTGAGGTACCAAGGTAGATTATGTGTTCCTGATATTGACAGGCTGTGGGAAAGGATCTCGACTGAGGCTCATGAGTCCAGGTATGTAGTTCATCTGGGTTCAACTAAGATGTACCAAGACTTGAAGGAAATCTATTAGTGGAACAATATGAAGAGAGATGTGTCAAATTTTGTTGCCAAATATATGGTTTGTCAGCAAGTTAAGGTTGAGCATTTGAGGCCTGGTGGTATGTCTCAAGAGATAGAGTTACCCATATGGAAGTGGGAGATAATTAATATGGATTACATTATGGGTCTTCCGTAGTCTCGCAATCAGTATGATTCCATTTGGGTTGTTGTGGATAGGATGACTAAGTTTGCTCACTTCTTGTCTATGGGGACTAATTACTCTGGAGAGATTATGCTAAGTTGTCTATTCAGGAGATTTTCAAGTTTCATAGTACGCCAGTGTCCATCATTTCAGATCGAGGTACACAGTTTTCATCTCATTTTTGGCATTCGTCTAAAAAAGGTTTAGCTCCACAGGTGAACCTTAGTACCTCTTTCCACCCTCAAATGGATGGGAAAGAAGAGCGTACTATTCAGACTTTGGAGGATATTATAAGTGCCTGAGTGATTGATTTCAAGGGTGGTCGGGTTGATCACTTGCCTCATATTGAGTTTGCATATAACAATAGTTATCATTCGAGCATTCAGATGGATCCTTTTAAGGCTCTTTATGGTAGGAGTTATAAGTCTTCTATTGGATGGTTTGAGGTTAGTGAGACTAGGTTATTTTGTCTTTACTTGGATCACCAAGCTAGGGAGAAGGTAAAAGTGATTAGAGAAAGACTTGAGACTGCTCAAAGTTGCCAAAAGTCTTATGCGGATATGAGGCAAAGAGAATTAGAGTTTGAAGTAAGTGATTGGGTATTCTTGAAGTTGTCTCCTATAAAATAAATTATGAGATTTGGGAAGAAGGGGAAGCTCAGACTCCGTTATGTTGGACCATATCAAATTTTGAGGAGAATATAGAATATTACGTATGAGTTAGATTTACCTACGAGTTTGGGTTATATTCATCTTATTTTTCATGGTCCATGCTGAAAAAGTGTGTGGGAGATCTTTCCTTGATAGTGCCTATTGAGGATGTTGGTGTTACGAATTACTTGACTTATAAAAAGGCCCCAATTGAAATATTGGATAGGCAAGTTCGTAGATTGAGGACTAAGGATGTAGCCTTAGTGAAGGTTCTTTGGAGAAACCAAAAGGTAGAAGAGGCTACATGGGTAGCTAAGGAAGATATGAAGGCCAAGCATCCATCCTTGTTCCCCAGGTTAGATGAAAGTGTTTAAGGTATGAGTTTTATTTTCCTCTTGTTAGTTTCTGAGTTTGTAAATTAATTCTGGTGTATTATTGTTATTCTCATGCTAAAAGTGTCCTAACTTATCATTTAGGGACTAATGATCCTGGAGGGGATAATGTGAGACCCCATAAAATTTTGATCATTTTATTTTTGACCTTCACGCATGCATAATATCGATTTTTAACTTGAATTATGTTTAGGGGTGTTAAAGCATAATTTGGAAAAGTTTTGGAATTTTTGAAAAGGGTTTGGGGATATTTTGGAACTCCTAGGAAGTGTGCCTCCGAGATATTACTATGCTACGGAGGTTAACCTCTGCGATATCGGTGTGGCATGGAGGATAACCTCCACAATGAGGTCGTGTTATGCTGAGCTGCAAATTTTATCCAATTTTGTTTTTTTCACTTGGGGGTGAGGGTCTTTTGCTCTTTTCACCCCTTGTACGATCTTTAAACATAAAATAATCCTCTTTTCTTTATTTTTCAAAGATCAAAATCATTCATTCTCTCTTAAAACTCAAAACCCAAAAAAGTTCAAAGGCTTCACAGTGCATTCATCACCTGGGCTCCAAACTTCAAATTGACTTCAATTTCTTATGTGTTTTAGGCATGTTCCTCTTCCCTAAACTTTAATTTTAAATTTTGGCATGAATTGAATGGATTTCATGTGATTTAAATTATGGGTTTTGAAATTGGGTTGAGGGGTTTTGATTATTATTGATTAAATTACTTGTCCCGTGCTTAAATTGATTATTTATGCTTTAAATTGATATTTTAGGGACTGAATTGGTACATTATTTAAATAGTTGGACTGGGGGACATGGGTTTCCCCAAATTTGATGAATTTTGACTTGGAATTTCATGAACCTCAACCCACTTTGTCAATTTAATTTTTATTATGGAAAATTACATTCTTTAACTTGCTTTTCAACCCTATGCATTGCATTCATGGATAAATTGATGTATAAATGGATTTAAATGTCCTTGTTGGCCATGGTTTGGATTAAAATGGAACTTAAGAGTCTAATTTGGTTGTGTAAACTAATTTGGCATAAATATATTAGCTTGCAAGCGTATTGGTATAAATATACCAAGTGGTAAATGCCTTAATAAATGACTCCTCGGTTAATGGTTGGAATTATGTACAAAGTGATTTTAATTTACGCTTAGAGCCAGTTGTGTAGCTCACGTGAAGGTGTAAGTCTGGGGGAACGAACACTGGAAATCACGTTTTCCAGTGTTGGGGGTCTATATAACTGTGTGCTTGAGACACACTTGATATATATATATATGGGATGGCTATTGTCCATGGTAGCTTTAGTTTTCCCTCAATTTTTTCTTGGTTCGTGTGGTTAACACGTACTACGGCCCTATCAGCAGGGGGAGCTGAACCCATATAGACCATGGGTACCTTTAGGATGGATCTAGCTACACAGTTCAGGTTAATGATTTTGAAACTTTCATGTTCATAACCCTTACCGTATCTCGGCATCCTATATATGAATATGTGCATGTGGTTTTGATTGATTTTGGACATGACATTATGTTATCACTTTTCTTGAGTTATATGCCAGTGCTTCTCCCACTGACCGTCCTACGATGCTACATCGTTTCATGATGTAGGGTCTGAAGATATTTTTGTTGCTCCTATGCAGCATTAGTTAGATTAGCATGTTCGTTGAGTTGCTGTGAAGTGGTGAGCCTCCATTCTTCTGAAGGACTTATCATTTCATTATTGAATCGGTACTTATGGTTCTTTTTGGTCATAGTCGGGGGCATATCACGACTAAGTTGTTATTCTGGTTTTTGAGGCTATTGTGGATAGATGTGGGTTGGTTATTGTTTTGACTCTTAGTTTTATTTGATTTATCTATCCACCTTTTTATTGTTGTTGATTGACTTTCGCTTTATTTTCATTTTTGTGCTGATGAGGTAAGGCGGTGAGGTGGTCTTTGATATATAGTAGGCTTGAGATACCCGTCATGGCCTGATTTGGGCTATGGCACTATGCTTTCAGATACAACCTTAGACCTCTTTCTATCCAGATGATGTCTTCATTTTGTATTCAGAGAGGGACTTGTAGTTCTCTGATTTTGATTATATCTTCTAGTTTTAAGTTGTATTGGATTGTTCTTACATTGTGATACCAGATTGTGAGATGGTTTATGGTATCTTTATTATTCAGACTTCCACTATTATTGTACATGTATGTTCTAATTTCACTCAAGAAGTCTCACCTTGATAATGGTGTTATGATTTCTTCTAAAATGACACCCAAAGTCTCGCCTTGGGAATAGTGTTATGATTTATTCTTACATAACAGTTTGGATGATTGGATTACCTATAAAGACTTAGTCGCGATAAATGTCATCATGACCTTAGTTTTTGAGTTGTGATAGAAAAAACTTGAAATTGGTTAACCTGTCAGCGCCTCACGCAACATCACCTTTGCTAGAGAAGATGGAAATTGGTGGTTTTGATTTAATATAAGAAAAATAGGAATATGAGGGTATAGAGCATGTTGGGTGGTAATCTCCTGTCATCAACTCCAGTGAATCAGCAATAAAAGAGGGACGAAGAAGAAATCCATAAAAGAGAGGGGGAGAAGGAGAGAGGGTAAAGAATGTGGGAGATGTAGGACAAGAGGGATGACGATTGGTGCGGTCTCACCGATAGTTTTACAACGGTGGAGAGAGGAGATAAGGAGTTCATCGACGATGGAGGTGCGACTGTAACAGAGTTTTCCGGTGAGAAAGAGGAGAGAGTATAGAGAGCTGTCTTAAGGAGGAAAATTGTTAGGAATTTTGTAATTTGGGAGTTTGAAATTATTAAAAAGAAACGGAATTAGGATTAATTGGGACCATTTGATGGAATATGATGGATGGTCAAGATTGAGATTGGGTTAAATTGAAATAAAATTAGGCTAGATTTGACATCAACTGTATACAAATGGTTAGAAATTAAATGAATTGGGGAAAAATCAAATAGAATAAGCTAGCTATTTAGTAAATATAATATAATTTTATAAATAAATAATAATGCTATAATAATTAGTGTAATAAATGTTGTTTTGGAATTAATTATAAATAATGTATAAAAATTGTGAAAAGTTACTTTAAAACTAAGACATTATTTAACTAAAATATCTATATACGTACATATATATATATATATATATATATATATATATATATATATATATATATATAAAAGTTAATTAATGTCTCAGTTTTAATATATATCTACATCTACAATATATTAAAAAGTAAAAACACTTAAAAAAGTGATTTTAATTTTTCACCCTTCATTAAAATAATTTTTAGTAGACAAAGACATCTTTTTACTATTTTTCTTAAATTATGGTTATAAATAAATGCTAACAATATATATTTACAAAAATTAAAGATATGGAAGGGAAGTTAAAAGAAGGAATCCTACAATTAAAAGTATGCAAAGTCTTAGAATTTTTTAGGTAAAAAAAGTCATGAAGGATTCAAATTCCTTAACTGTGGGGAAATAATCAAAAGAAGATTCTTAACTATTATGCGATATGATAAAATTATTATTTAAATAGCAATAATTTCAATAAATAATCAAACTGCCCTAATTTTGGAAAATAAAAAATTGTCATCTTTTAGGCAAATTAAATATAAGGTAGTAGCTTAGGATTTGTAAGATTTATTATGAACAAGAAGTATTTTTGACAAAAAAAAAAAAAAAAAACAATGGTACCAAACCATCCACATGCGTGCACCAGGACAAGCCTTGCCTACTCAAGTAAGTATTCAAGCACCTCCACTTAAGATACTACGTATTTTAATTCTAAAGGAATTGGCTTTCGAACCCTAATAGTTCCCCTTCTAATTAATAGTTTTATTTATGCCAATGACTCAATTATTCTGAATTTCTTTTCATGTATTTTCATTTAAGTTTTTTGAAAATTCAAGTTTTTATGTCAAGAGAGTTTGAGTTTAACTTGTGTGATATTTTCTAGATAAGTCTACAACAACAACAACATACCTAATGTATTCCCACATAGCGGGGTTTGGGGAGGGTGGAGCGTACGCAGCTCATACCACTACCTCCGAAGAAGTGGAGAGGCTATTTCTAATAGACCCCCGGCTTAGGACCGATAACAATATATCAAATCACAAAACATAAATGCGTATAGAAAAGTACACTATGTAAAATAAACTAATACCGGTATCCACAAGGTAATACAACAGCCACCAGATACTACTAAGAAAATTATCTAACCGAAAACATAGACATCACTCAACACCCACAAACCAGAAACTTCAAACGCAATTAAAGAAACGCCCCCACCCCCAACCCTCTACCCTAATCCGCTTCTTCCACACCTTTTTATCAAGGGTCATGTCCTCTGTCAACTGTAACTGCTTCATATCATTCCTAATCACCTTCCTCTAATATTTCTTCAGCCTACCTCTACCCCACCTAAAACCATTCTTAGAAAGAGACTCACACATCCTCACTGGAGCATCAGATCCCCTCCTCATCACGTGCCCGAACCAATGTAACCGCACTTCTTGCATCTTGTCCTGGTGCAATAGTACTATTTGTGTTGTTTCATTGTTTTAATGTGTATTTTTTGTCATGATATGATCTATTGTTTGGGAAAATTGTTATTGATCTATATGTTCTGTTATGTAGTAGTACATTTTTAATGAAATTTAATGTTATTTTTTCAATGTTTCATACTTAATAATATAGCATACACATAATAATTTATTTTTAATATATATTTGTTATTAATTAATGTTATACACACGTGAAAAATACGTACCCTTAAATACTAATGTTTGACTAATTAGTCAAATGTATAGATAATTATATAAATGAATTTAATACTTGAAAAAGATCTTAAAGATGTTAATTAGTCAAATAGCAGCCCGAATTGGACATAGGGAGATCAAAATTAGGTGTCAAAATAGAGATGGTCCTAGAATATCTCACCTTTTCTTTGCTGATAATCTTACCCTATTAGCAACTGCAGACTCCAAAAACTGCAATACCATCATGAACACTCTGTCCAGTTTCAGCACTCACTCTGGCCAAAGGATCAATACTAGCAAGTCCAAAGTCATTTTCTCTAGGAACTACAGTACTACCCAGAAGTTGGAGCTTGCAACCATTCTTTTTATCCCTGCTAATGAGTCCTCTGGAAAGTACCTTGGCTTTTCTATTCTCCAAAAAAAAACCACTAATAATGATTTTCAGTTCATTATTGACAACTTGAATAGTAGGTTAGTCGGATGGAAGACCAACTTCCTGAACATGGCTGGGAGAACCACTCTAAAAGAATCCTCATAAACAGTATTCCCAACCATGTCATGCAATACACCACTTTACCCAGTAAGATTCATGGTTTTTTGATAGAGCCTAAAAAAATTTCATCTGTAGAATTGCTGAGAGAAAGAAAATATACCTGATAGGGTGGAACACTATTACCCGAGACAAAAAGGCTAAAGGATTAGAAATCTAAAAGTTGCCATAAAAATGATGTCTTTCACTGCAACTTGGCTTGGAGAATGCCTAAACACCTTACTCTCTTTGGGGAAAGACCTTCTTTGCCAAGTATAATAGGAATGAGATGATCTATAAAAACTTCTTCTCTAGCATTTGGAAAAACATCTACAAGGGATGGAACTTCTGTAAAGAGGCATCCCAATAAATTATCCATGATAGGAACCCAATGAACTTCTGAAAAGATAGTTGGATCCCAAACACTCCTCCCTTAGCACTTCTATTAAAGGAACTCTCCCTAGGCATACCATCAAAGTCTTTGATGTTTGGAATAATAACAGTTGGAATTTTAACTCCACTTTCTTTGAAATCTCACAAAGCACCATTGGAAAAATCATGTCCTTCAACCCTAAATCTATAGCTATCAAAGACACCTTAATTTAGAGACCGATAGGCAATGGCCTATTCTGTTGCAAAAGCATATGCAAGCACCTATAGGAAAAACCAATCCACAACAGAGACTCCCATCGTAGGAAATTTAGTTGGATTTTAAAACTTAATACTCCTCCAAAAGTCAAGTTCTTTCCTTGGATTTGGAATCACAATAGGTTGCCCTCCAACTCTCTTCTAAATTAAAGGGGCATTAACATTTCTCCACTCTGCAAACATTGCCTTAACAGTGTTGAGGACAACCTTCACATCTTCTATGAATGCCCTCTTACTATGGAATTATGACACATAGCTATAAGCAAGTCCTTAAATGACCACTACCTATCTACCAATAACTTTGCACCTATCAATTCGGATAGGACCTGGACAAAGCTAAAGGGCAGAAACTTTGACAACCTAATAGGATGGGACTCTCTTCTCTCTTTTTGTATGTGGATTATATGGAAGAATAGGAACCATGACTCCTTTAACAATCAAATAGATAAGCCAGACTTTAAACAATCCTACTTTGAGACACTTGAGTTCCTCCATCTCAACAAGTGTACGAGATACCACAACCACCTCATAAATATCAGTGTTAAATAGGAACCTTCTAAACTTAACACCGATGATTCTTGTTTGGGTAATACTAAGAAAGGGATATAGGAGGGGCGATCAGGGATAATGGAGGAAATTGGATCATTGGTTTTAATAGGAGCTATCCTGCTGCTGCTAACAATCAAATGGAGTTTTTCGTCCTCTTAAAGGGCTTAAAAATTGTTGATGTAAATAGGCTTCTCCTTATTGACATCAACATTGATTCAAAGAAAATTATTATAATGCTCCAAGAGCGCAACCTCCACTATGATGTCATTATCATGACAGGTTACTAATTTAGAGGCTAGGAAGGCTAGAAATCTACCACTGCTTTAGGGAACAAAACATGGTAGCTGATGTACTAGCAAAAGAATGAGCCAAAGAAGAAGTTTTTAAAGTACTATACATCTAAGGCCACCTAGACAGATATCCTAGAAACTAGTTTTAATAGACAAACAAGATCTTGTAATATTAATTCTGGGGGCATAAGCTCAAACTCAATTTTTATTGATCCTAGATGATCCAGGCTCATCTGTACTGAATTTAAGTTATTTATGTAATTTCAGTTTACCAAAAAAGGGCTTTATAGAGCCAAAAGGTGGATGAAAGACATTTTTGTGGAAGTTCTAATAGATGAGGGATTATTAGGCCCTTTTTCGTTTAATATCGAAAAAATTACCTAAATGAATAACTTAAGTTTCTAAACTACTAAAAATCCCCCCACTTCTAAAATATTACTTAAATCCCAACATTTAAAACTTTTTTATAAAGTTGAGATACAAGTTTACACCTTCTTTTCTGAAGTCGTTACTTTACCCAAAATTAATCCATTTTTTCCTCTTTTTGTGCCTTAATTCCAGCAGCAGTTAATTCCTACCCAATTTATCCCTCTAATTCAAAACTTGGAATTAAGGTAAATTTCCCTCCTAAAATCAACTTCAATTTCTTCTATTCTTATTTTACGTTTTTTTTTTAAAATTGCGCTTGGGTTTACAAACTGATTTTTCAGTATTTTTGTTGTGAAATTTATTTGATTATCATTTTTTTAGGCTACTTTGTTTGAATTAACATTATGAATAGTTGTTCGGGACCATCTTTTAATCTTGGATTTTCTCAATTAGAAACTATCAAAGAATATGAAGACGTTGTAAACTTCGTTCCTGATAGTTTTGACTACAAATCTATTGATTTTGATGAAAATAGGTTCAAGCATAGAAACGATCAACACACTATAAAGAAATTGTGGCAAAATCATGCTAATAAGGATAAGAAAAAAGAAATTCACGATTCTAAGAAAAGAGGTTCCGACAATTCTGCAAGTAAAGCTCCCGCCAAAAGAAGAAGAGTTGTTGAAGTTTTTTTTAGAGACGAGCTTCCTAAGGTATTTTCATGTTCAGATATGTTGAATAAGTTAGATGAATTCTTTAAGTTAAAGAGCATGCAAAGGAACTTATTTCTGTCAAATTTAATGATTTGCTGCAGTATAGATATTTGGATTTTTTGTTTTGTTTTTATGTTGTATTAGATACATAGTAAAAAAAGATGTATCTTAATATATTAGATGTATCTTGTTCAATTGTGATATCATGAAAGTTGATTTTCATTGGTATATGCATTTCAAATTATGTAATATGTATGGTGATGTATTAAAGTCTATAACATGAGGTTATTAGATTGATTGCACAAGTTAGATGAATTGTTTAAGCTAAACATCATGCAATGGGACTTGTTTCTGTCAAATTTGATGATTTGCTACAAGTATAGGTTTTAGGATGTTTTGTTTGAATGTATGTTGTATTAGATACATAATAACAAAAAATGTATCTTAGTATATTAATATGTATCTTGTTCATTTGTAGCTCTTTCAATTACCTGCGTTTTCCTTTACTTATTTTAGATACATAAATAATTTAACTTGTATGTCATTTAAAATCATTAAAGTTACCTGTGCTAATATATATTCCATTTGATTACAATTTACACATCATCTAGATATCATATTGTACTACTTGAGGAAGAAGTACAAGAACAAGAATTTTTCAACCAACAGATACACTATCACTGATTGCTTTTTTCAAAGTGTACATCGATAAGGAATATGTGAATTACTGTAATGCTGACGTTGGTAAGGAACTTATAACTCAAGATTCATTTGCAAGGATTAATGAGGTTGCTCAAATACAGATGCCATCGATTAACACCATCAAGCAATTGAGTACACCCGTAGTCAGCCTTGGCATCTAGTTAATAAGGCATTTATCCTCATTAATAGTGACGTTGTCTTTTACTGGGTATTGGCAGTCATTGGTTAAAGGATCGATGCATTCATATGTATGATTCAATAGACTCGTCACGGAAAAGAATACAAAGTCATTACTGCTAATTCCATCTTTGGGTATTGATACTCAATACCATCATCTGAGATATGCTAGTCTTTTGTACAAGTATGGATCTGAAAAAGCGGAAAATGACTACTTTTGTAAGAATGACAATCCACTAAGGCCAAGGAGTAGGTTCTCAACAAAAGAAAAAGATCGTATTTTGCATATTCAATAGTTGTTTATTTGTTGGCTAGTTGTCTATTAAAAACATTGATGATATTAGTAACTTTGATGATGTTTCATAATGTCAGTAATGTTTAGATAAACATACATTATGTATCTTTGATAGTAAAATACTTCTACTTTATCACCAATTATAACGCATGGCTATAGCATTTCATGATATGTTATTGTTTCACTACACGTTTTAGTGAATTAGATACATGTTAGTAAGCTTAAAGATATATATTATGTACGAGGTTGTTTTGTATGTATCTCACACTGTTTTTTATTTTGATTCAAATATTTATACCAAAGATACATATTCTGTAAAACAACAGATACATTTTAATCTTTTGTATATATGGTTCTGTGTAACTGTGGATTTATGTATCTCTTGTTATTTCAGATATGAGTATTTCAGGCTTAGATACATATTTACACATATATGATACTTTTTTTAATATCTTGTACCTATTGTTATCGGTTTAAGTTTTATATGTATCTCTTGTTTTTAAGTTTTAGTGAAATCACCATACTAAAGATACATATTAGCAAGCTTAAAGATACATATAGTTTAGGAGGGCTATGTTATATTTATATGTATCTGGCATTATTTTATTTTATTTTTATTTTTTTTGAATTTAATTATTTAGCCCTTATACGTTATATTGTTAGTCCAAACGTCGGAATGACATAACAACACTGATATATTTATTGCAATTACTTTAAAAAATTAAGAAAAAATAATAAAAGGTCGTAGGAATCGTTTATAACTGGAAACAAAATATGGAATAATTTTTGTTTAAAAGTGTGGAATACAAGAGACATATATATACACCTAATTTATATACAAGAGTGTTTTCTTACATCAATATATATCTACAAGAGTGTTTTGGAGAATAAGACTCCAAAGTCATTACTGCTAAGTAAAATAATTATATGCAAATAGATATTCACTCGAACACCTATGTTACAATATCCTTACACAAAGTACATCACCAATAAAGGCAGAAAAGAATTATTTAATTAGTGTCTTTATTGAGATTCTTGATGTCACTAATCTATTTGTTTATAGGTCAAAAACAGCTAAAAATATTTCGTGGGATTTAGCGTTTGTTTGTATCTATTCAACATTCTTCTTTTTTTAAACGAGAATAATATTAAATAAAAATTACCTAAAAGAATCTATAGGATGTATCTCACGTTAGTTATATGTATTTTCAACAATAATATGTTAAAAAATTAAGATGTATTTTATCGTACGAAAAAAATTAACTAGAGATACATATATGTACAATCGTGCATAATATGTATCTTTAACACTACTAATATGTATTTTTGGTATATTGATATCACTAAAACTAAAACACCAAGAGATACAAATATATACACAACCCAAACCAGAGATACAAGATGAAGAAAAAATGTATCCAGTTAGACCAAATATGTATCTCAGCCTACTAAAAATAACAAAAAATAGAATTACGTAAAAGATCAATCAATTTTACGTTAAATGCATAATTGAATAAACAAGAGACAAATAACTAATTTTGAAACATTAAACAAGATACAATTTTTTTTGTCAAATTTTTTTTTGCATAAACAAGTTACATATCTTTTTTGTCGATCTTTTTGGTCAGATCAGTTGCAAGGAATGCTTAACTGTATACCATGCCATAACTGAAATAACAGTACATTGTCCTTGTAGATTCGCCCAACCTTAACTTCACTATTTTTGCAACCTGTAATGATTTTGTTCCCCTTCATATCGAACAACGGCAACGAAAGGGGTTTGAGTGATTATAGTATAATATCGTTAATCCAAACACCGGAATGACGTAAGAACACTAAAATATTCATTGCAATTGATGAAAGAAAATCAACAAATAAAAAAAGAGGTCGTATGATTTTTTTTTATGGAACGTATGAACTTTCATTGCAATTGAAGAAAGAAAATCAACAAATCCAAAAAAGAGGTCTATGATTTTTTTTAATGAAACGTATGAAACTTTTGCAACCTGAAAACTGATTATGAAAAGGTTCTTGATTAAATGGTGGAATAACAAACTATGGGATATTATTTAGCTTTTACCATAATTAGTTAGGTTAATTGTTATCTTAATGTTAGTTTAGCAGTTATATCCCTTAAAATATGTTAGTTAGTTTAACTAATCCCTTAAAACATACTAATTAATTTAACTAATACATGTATCTTAGGACGTATCTAACTTAACTTATATGTATCTTCATAGGCAAAATATTGGGATTTAATAAAATTTTGAAAATAGTTGAGATTTTTAGTAAATACTAGTAAACATGTTATTATATACCGCTCATTTTTGTGGCAGTTCCAATAGATGAGGGGTTATTAGGCCCTTTTCCGTTTAATATATAGCAACACTTAAACATATCAAGCCATAAAGAAAATGTAAGTTACCCTATCACAATGGATCATCAAATAGTTTCCATCTAGAAATTCGAATGTGCGGAATATAATTCAATTGCTTCATCACAACGCACATTGACGAAATTTCTGAATAAAGTTGGGGTAATATTAAATTTCTTTAACATTAAAAGGATAGATGATAAGCAATTGAAATTGTAATATACCATATATCTAATGAATTATGTCATTTTTTTAAAACAAAAAATAGTAAAATGTAATGAATTCATATGATGTTTGTTTAACACATAATTCAAGTCAACAATTAGACGCTTTTTCTAGTTTCTGCATGTCTAAACAATGGATTAAAATTTAGAGGTGGTTGCGACATTTCACAAGCTATAAAATAATTGCTAATTTAGTTTTGTCATATTAAAATACCTAACTCTGACGTAAAATTACAAACTCTTTTTTTCGTATCAAATAGATAAATTGTATCCACTATAGTGAAATTATAAAACATTACCCTAACGAATACTAAGAGTCACGTAGGTTTTGACTTTACAATGGATATATTTAATTGATTTTATTTTTATAATGGGTGGAGTGTCGTGATTTTATTATCATATTATGTAAAATTTAGTTATTTTAATATAAATAATAGTTATGTAATAAATCATATTCTTAATTATTACAGAGATTACTTTTCCAAAACAATTTTTTTAAAAAAATATTTCGACCAATTAAACATTGGTTTTTCAAAAAATCAATATCTTCAAAATATCTTCCTGTGTACCAAATGCACCCAGTACGTAAATTTAGGGTTTGTTTGAAAAGCCACTTGCGTAATTATTAGTGTAGTAATCACACAACATAGTAATTACGATAACATGTTTGTTTGTCACAATATAATTATAATGTAACTAAGGGTGTATTGTTTGATTGTACAAGTGTAATCACATGGTTATTGTAAATATGTGACTTTTGATCCTCTCGAAGCTTTAACCTACTTTTGATATTAAATATTTACTTACATTAAAATATTATCTTTAGTTCTTAGTAAGTTTCATGTAACAAATTTGTGAAAAAAAATTTCAAAAATAGAGTTTTATATTTATATATATATATATATATATATATATATATATATATATATATATATATATATATATATATAATATTTATTTTTGTAAACAATAAGAAAAAATTTCAAAAATGTTTTCTTAATCTAGCTTTTAATAAATAAGCCAGTAATTATATTGCTCTCTTAATTATATTTTATTTTAGGCTAGTTATAATTTCTTATATTATCTTAAGTATAAAAATTAATTAGTTAATATTTTATTGATTTATTTATTTTAAATTTTATTATTATTATTTGATTTTTATATATTTTAAACTAAAAAAAAAAAGGAGAAATCCTATCCTAATAAACTACTCGTTCCATCATCTTAACCTCTCTCACGATCTCTTTTTTTTTCAGATAACTTCCTCAACTCCCCAACCCTATACATTATATAATCACACACACAAAAACGGTGAGAGAACAACATTTGAAGACAAAAAAAAAAAAAAAAAAAAAAAAAAACAGAAAGTGAAGAGGTTGGAGTTGTGAGGTTTCCTGTTTGTTTTCTCGTTCGTTGGCTCCATTTCAGATTTAGAGGAGTTGAGTGTTTGCTAACTCTTGAAATTCAGAAGATTATTAGTGGCCTTTTTTCAATTTTTGGCATAAAAGAGGTAACCCCTCAAGCCTTCTATTGTAGCATAATAATGTCTCAAATGAAAATGTGATGTTTGCGTTCCAACGATGATTCCGGTTTTTCTTTCCATTTCTTTCAATTTTTGTTTTGGTTAAATCTATAATCGGTTCAATATTTCTGTTTCCTCATGAATATCTTTAGTTAATTGTGGGTTAATTCATTCTGTCCTCTTGGGTTTTGCTTACTGAAAATCGACTTAACAATTTGCTAATTAGGTCACTAGTTTTGTTGGTTTTGTTTCCTTGAGTTCTTTACTACTATAGTTTTAATTGATGAAAATTAGAAACATGCATGAAGAGTTCATTTTTTTAAAAAAAGTAATATAGATGGGAGGAGTTGAAATTTACACCGTGGTGATAAAATATAAATATGATCATGTAATTAATTTTGTGTCAGACTATACTAATTTATTAAAGGTGCAATGTTAATGCAAAGTTTAGTTATTGTAAGTGTTTTTTTTTTCTTAAAATTTGCATGCATTTTGTAGTGACTTTGCACGTCAATGTTTTGCATTGTAGTATTTGCTTTTACTATCATTGTCAATCCCTTTCCACAAAGAAATATATACACCATTTTGAGATTAAATATTTAAAAAGGGAGTTCATGATTTACTTTGGGTCCTGTAATAATTAAGGTTGACAAATTATAGCATTATTTTGGATAATTGGATATACGAATTCGAAATGGACGATATTTTAATAAATCTAGTAATGTGATTTGTCGAAGTGGTGACTGTAGTAATATTATTATTTACTATTTAATTCACTCCGCCATTTTAAAATAAGTTTCATTGTTACACAGTACTCAATCAGTTGGTATATGAATTCGACCATAGCTAGGATTCTAGTTATATAATAGTAAAAATAGTGATTTGGGAATCAAATATTTGATAAGTTGGAAATTGACGTGGAAATATTGAAAACATATTTTGATAAATGTAGCCTTTGATTTGCTTTGTTACTTGCTGTTTTTGCATATTGATTTCTTATTATTGTAATGTTTGGATATCCTTGAAATTATATTGCTCGCTAGGCCTAATTCTATGTTTGAGGGTCAAGAAATTAATAAGTGTAAGCGTGAGTAAAATGGGTTACGAATTTATTCAAAACTCATCGTGAATGAATAAAAAAATTAGTAGTAAGCGAGTGAAATGGGATGCAGATTTATTCTAAATCCCATCACATAAAAGAAAAGAAAAGAGAGGGAAAACTCATTTGTGAGGGAGCGAGATGAGTAGTGAAATAATTCGAAACTCGTTGTAAAATAAAGAGTGAAAAAGAATAAAAAAATATTGGATAAGATAAAATGTCTCGAATTTACAAGAGACGAAACAAATTTCTTTTAATGCTAGATAAGCTTTAGGCACGTTTAATATATTTATCTCGATTAAGAATGTGGTGTACGCATCTTTCTGAGAAGTTTAAAAATAATTTGAGGATGCGACGTTTCACCTCGGCAAAGATCTTCCCCAAAAATTAATTTTCACCAATTGAATACTGATGATAGGCGAATTTACACGCCTATAGTGCTATATTTTGCCCATATTTTAGCCTAGTTTTGAGAACAAATTATATATTTCATGCACTTTTAGTCCTTTTTCCTGTAAGTGAGCTAACGAACATGATTAGCAAAGTTTCAGGTATAAATGATGCAGAATTCAGCATTTTATGGATTACTTGACACCAAAGAAAGCTTCACGAAAGGAGAAAAGGAAGCTTGGACGCCTAAGGACCAAAAGTGACGCATGGAAAATATGTCCCGGGCAAAAACAGCAATTCTGAATACTTTGGGGACTAGCAGTAACTTAGTAGGATTAGGATAATGATACATTAACCTAGTACAATTGGGTTAAGTATTTCATTAGCTTAGTAGGAATAGGATATGGGTATTATAAATACCCTATTTTGCTAGAGATTTTTATTCATTCTACTTCTAATTCATTCCTCATTAATTCTATTACTCTATAACTCTTCTTCTAACCCTTCCCTTAATTCTACTTTTTATTCTTCTTCTATTCATCTATTCAATTCTTAATTTCCGCAACAAGAGAAACGTTACTTGCAAGAAATCACGCCTAACGCCTACCACACTTGTGCTACACGAAATTCTTATTGTGGTATAATAACAATGTCAATTGTTATTTTCTTCGCACTCATGGGTAACTAAACTTCTCTGTTGGGGTTATGGAAGCCGAATGAGATACTATCTATTACTATGAGTTTGTGAGTTCGTGACACGTATGCTGCTTATATCATTATTCTCTTCGTCTTAACCTAAATTCTTTGTGGTTGCAAACGCAAGAATACGCCAGTATAACATTTAACTTGTTCGAAAGAAAGGTTATCTGTCTGGAAAAGAGATAATGTCAAGGTAGTAGGGTCTCATCCCCTATTAAAAAGTTAGTGCCGTAACTGGATTAACCTCTTGGAGAATTCGTACCGTTAGACACGCTTTAAGCTCGAAAGAGTTAAAGTGAAATAATCCTCGAATAAGTCAAAAGACGCCTGGATTTACCATCGAATACAATTCTCTATAAGAACATGCATGTCTGAATTCCGTATAACTCATAGCTAATAAAGACGTAAACTCAGAAGGTGGACATAACCCCAACTCTTCAATTCTCATTGTTTTACAACCTACTAAACATTCTTTCTTTTTACTTTGCTATTTTTAGTTTTTACTTTAATATTTTGGTTACACATTACAATCCCCCCTTTTTACGAGACTTGCACTAAAAGTCTAGTAATCGTTGCTTACTTGTTGACCAAGCTATTCCCTGTGGGATCGATACCCAACCCAGTTGGGTTCTATATTTGCTAGCGACCACTTTACACTCCTACGAGAGCTGTAGATTGAGCGTTATCAAATACAAGAGGCATAAACAGAAATAAGACATTAGAGATGAGTGAGTTAAGGCCTTGAAATATAATTTATCAATAGAATTTAAGTTAACTATAAGTTGATAAGAGCGGTAATGTAAGAACCACGGGACTCGAGGGGTTCCTCATACCTTTCCCTCGGTCAATAGAATTCTTTACCCGATCTTCTGTTTTTGTAGACCAATAAAGAGTCACTTCCTTTTGACCAGGGATTCGAAAAGGTGACTTGGAACACCATAACTCAATTTCAAGTGGAGACTCTGCAAATAAAATAATTCCTATTCAAAATCATCACTTTAATTGAAAAAATCCTCCGATCCTCATCGATAAAAAAGGGCTGTGACATCTCTGGCGACTCTGCTCAGGAATAACCAGAATTTGAGTTTTTGATAATGACTTTTACTTGTTTTAATTATTTAGATATTGCGTTTGTTGGACTAATTTGCTACTTGCCGCTCATTTATTGTTTTGATATTGTTGAATTATATTATAAACTGTCTTCTCTTATGCACCTCTCTGAGTTCCTAAAATATTAGATAGAAGAAATGCAGAGTATGCATCCTACCTTCTTCTTGAGATAGCCGGAGTGTCAAGTCACCTGGTGAAGGATTATTTGTCACACAAGTTAGGCGGAGTTTGGACCAACAACAAAGTCGAAATAGCACTGCTACCGAATAAGTTGTCCCACTCTGACTCAAGTTTCCGCTCGGGTAAGCCAGTATAGACACTTATCTCCATCAGGCTAAACTTAGTAGAATTGAAACTCAGAATATGGTTATCCCTATTAGATTCTGCTTTATTTGCATCATGTGCATTTGATTTAGTGGGACTCGACATAGAGATCGGGTTCGTCTAGGACAGGTGTCCCTCTTTATAATGACCAACATTTCCATCCTATGTGCTCTTTGACATTTATTTGGGAGGCTCATTTGATTGTTGACTTGCTTTAGGAAACTTGGTAAAACACAAGAAGTGTCTTGTTCTCTAAATTTGATGATTCATTTTCTAAAAAAAAATTGAAAAAACAAAAATAAAAAAATATTTTTTATGGTCTTCATGAACCATGAGGTTCTGATTCTCACTCTTTAATGGGATACATAGGAAATCCTTTCCGAATACGATCCTGTCTTTTTAAAAAATTATCCACAGATTAATCGTGGGATATTTTAAAAATATGACTACTTTTATTAGTATTATTATTTTATTTTTATTTTCTCTTTCTTCTTTTTTCTTATCCTCATATTCAATTTTAAATCATATCCTAATAACCTAGAGCCTTTAGGGGTCGTGAGCTGAATTTTTGTAAAGTAATTAAGAAAATAAAAAATATAAACATATATCTTAATAACCCAGAACCTTTAGGGATCGTGGGGCTGAGTTTTGGACAACATCATGTATAAAACAATCATTTCTTTTCAAGTTATTATTATTTTATTTTTACCTTTTCTAGTATACTTAGTTGTATTTTCTTCCAAAATTTCTGGTTGAAATTGTATAGAGGTCTGTCGTAGTAAAGTTTTTGATAGAGTTGGTATAAATAAGATTCATCCCTGAAAAAAAAATGTTGAAGTCCATATTTTTCTCACTTCTTATTTTTGAATAAAATCATTTTACATTTTGAGTCCAAATTTAAGGTTTGTATTAACATTCACGAGTCAAGTTAAAAAAAATCAAAAGTTAGTGAATCGAGTTTTGCTGAGAATATAGACATTTCTTAATCTTGTGTCTCTATCCATAGGTATAACATTTCTCCTCTAATTCGTGAAAAGTGTCAGAAGAAGAAAAGAGATGGGAATATACCACTACAAGTAGAATGCACCCCCTAGCAGCTTTGGACATGGTGGAACGAGATGGATTCATTGGATCATGATAAGATATTTAAGTATTTGGGTTTTCTAACAAGCATCATGAAAATCAACCCTAGTAGGGATATGGTTGATGCACTGCTGGATTTCTGGGATCCGATGAACAATGTATTTTGTTTCTCAAATTTTTAGTTCACTCCAACTTTAGAGGAGATAACGGCTTATGTTGGATTTGAGAATATGAACCAAAAAAGACTTATAGCCTTGAGACTTATTTCGATGAGCATATTCTATAAGCTATAGAACATACGTAACACAAAAGAAAAATCAATGAAAAAGTGATAGGTCTCCTTACAATTTTTGTACGAAAGGTACGGGAGACAAGAGGGGTTTGAGAAGTTCGTAAAACAACTCTGTAATAAAGAAAGGTTTGAAGATGGGAAAGAACATATACGATTTATATTCATGGTGGCCTTTTTAGGAACTATGTTTTTCCCAAGGAGAGAGAGAAAAATTAATATTTATTTAGATGGAGTGGTACATATCTTTATTACATAAGAGTATTAGACTATGGTACCAATAATCTTGGCTGACATATATCGTGCTCTAACTGTTTGTCAGAAAGGGAAATATTTCTTCAAAGGATGTAACATCTTGCTACAAATGTGGATTATAGAGCATCTTTACCAGCATCCTATACTGGCGAGGATTGTTCCTGAGCAATTCGATCACATCATAGACTATGATAAAAGGATGAAGAAATATGAATATCCAGATAGAGTTAGGGCTTGGAATAAGTTTTTCCACTCATTGATGGCGGATAAGTTCACTTGGAACCTCTCTTGGTTCCCTTGTAGACAGGTTATACATAGATCTATTAAAGGTGTTCATCCATATGTGCCATTGCGGATTCTGTGTCACCTAGGCAGGCATCAAATAATTCTTATAATAGAAGATATTATAGAGTTTGCATTTGAGGTCAGGATAGAAATTTGCCTTTCAGAGGGAATGAGCTAGGGAAAGAATCAACGAACAACAAAGGGAATTTGTCAAGGAGAAAGATAATTTAGCATACATTGAGATTGCACTTTAAGGAAAAATCAAGTTCGCCAAAACTAGGGGATAACAAGTTACAGAACTTACCATATCTCACCACCAATAATTACAAGAATTTGAAAAGAAGATACAAGCAGAATTTGATCAAGAGAGGTCTTAATCGATCTGTGAAAGGGGAATACTATGAGAAAATTTAGAGGTGGCTTCCACTCAAGATCAACACGCAAATGAGATGATTGCCTTCCGTGGTCAGCAGGCCCAAGGATGGTATCAGTCTCTTAGTTCCTTTTGAGGAAAATTACGTCGTGTGGCAAAGCATACTGCTAGAATGGGTCTGGATTACCAAGAGTTTAATCATGAACAATTTATGGCTCAAGTATCGGCCTTTGATCAACATCTCACTACTTTTCTAAAGGATATATACTTGGGTTTAGGAGGTGATCTAAAGACAAAATCTCCTTAATTGAGCATGTTGAGGTCATGAAAATTTCTTGAAGATCTTAAGACATAGGATTTTAGTTATATTGATGGATATTTTTTTTATTGCATTATTTCAGTTTCAGTCTTAGCACTTTCTGTCTAGATTTCATGTCTTTCAGCTAATCATGTTTATTTAAGTTTAGTTTCATTTGTAAGATGTCAGTTGGTAGGGTCTACTTTTAGGTGTTGTGTCATTTGTTCTATCGTACTTGTATTTGAAAATTAATGAATGTGATCAAGTTGACCATTTATTTGCATTCTTATATATATGTATGTATGTATGTATGTATGTATATATATATATATATATATATATATATATATATATATATATATATATATATATATTACTTCATCTACTCAATTATTTATCTTTGAAAAAAACAAATTATTTATAGTTTTCACCAAACTATGCAAAGATCTAATTTATGTCCTAACATAATACATGGCTTAAGATTTTGTTCAACAATTTCAATATAATTTTGATATAGTGCCAGATCGCCTTGATTGAGCATGTTGAGTTCATGAAAAACGCTTGAAGATCTTAAGACATTGGATTTTAGTTGTATTGATGGATATTTATTTTCTTTTATTGTAGTATTTCAGTTTTGGTCTTAGCACTTTCTGTCTAGACTTTATGTCTTTCAGTTAATCATGTTTGTTTAAGTTTAGTTTCATTTGTAAGATGTCAGTTGGTAGGGTCTACTTTTAGGTGTTGCGTCATTTGTTCTATCGTACTTGTATTTGAAGATTAATGAATGTGATGAAGTTGACCATTTATTTGCGTTCTTATATATATATATATATATACATATATATATATATATATTACTTCATTTACTTTATTATTTATCTTTGAAAAAATAACAAATAATTTTTAGTTTTCACCAAAATATGCAAAGCTCTAATTCATGTCCTAGCATAATACATAGGCAACCCTCACAAGGGTTTGACCAAAACTTTTAAAAAAATAAAGGAGTGCGCCTATAAAAAGCCGAGATGAAACACAAAGCTATCCAAGATAATATGGGAATGGATATACAGGCATAACATTCAACGTGCCATTATAATATATTAAATATGTAACACTCACCCATTTTCTACTTAGTATAGAAAAAAGATGAAAATAGTAAGGATGTAGGTTTGTGGTTAAATTGGCATCCCATCCTTACAACGCTAGGCTCAAAAGAGAGACAAAGATGACTCGCAAAAAGGGTATAGAGTCTGATAACGGGGAAGAACAAAATTAGCTAATTTCACAAGAATTCAGAACAATGGAGGAGAATAGTTTATTGAAACAAAAAATAGCAGATAAGTATCAATCCTGGATGAATGGGGGCAAGCCCCGCCTTCCTTAATTCCGGGACTTTCAAACACGAATGATTCAAATTCCACTCAAGACCAAACTGGTGATCCACTTTATCCACCTGGATTTGGACCATATCTACTATTTAGTGAGGTTGGGACCTCTACCATATTCCCTCCAAATCTATCTCCCATGAACAACCCATTTTTCATTCTTGTAGTACTAAATAATGCAACCCCGCAATTGATAATACAGAAGTCTATTGGTGAGATAAATCATGATCAATTATATCTACCTGAATTGACTTTAAAATTGTTAAATTCATGTTACCCCAATCATCAGCATAGTTAATCTATCGTGATTAAGAAGACTGTTAAGAATAAGCAACAAGAATATATACCCAGAAAAGTGAGAAGTTTGGAGCACAATATGAGAAATATGCAAGGACTAGGAGGGAAAAAGAGTGTTTTCATACGAGGATTTATGTATGTTTCATGATGTCCATTTGACTCTAGGGTTTCAAACCTATATGTTTGACAAGTACGAGGGCCATGGAGATCTTTTGGCTCATTTGAAAAGGTTTTGTAATCATCTAAGAGGAGCAAGGAGGAAAGAAGAACGGTTAATGACTTACTTTGGAGAGAGTCTGGAGGGGATAACTTTATAATGGTTCATTGATCAAGATATTTCTCATTGGAAAGTTTGGAATGACATGGATCAAGATTTTGTTCAACAATTTCAATATATAATATCGATATAGTGCCAGATCGCACCACACTTGCCAAAATAAGAAAAAAAACCACTGAAAGTTTTCGGAAATATGTTGTTAGATAGAGGGAGAAAGCCACTATAGTTAAACCATGAACAAAGGAGTCTAAGATGATTTATATTTTTCTCTAGGAACTAGAACCTGACTACTTCTATCATTTTCTTTCCACTGTTGGAAATACATTTGTTGAGGTCATTAAGGTTAGAGAGATGGTAGAAAATAGAATTAAGTCTAGAAAAATCATAAGTCAAGTTGCTCTGAAAGCAACAATTCAGACAATTCAAAATGGTTTGAGAAGTTTTGGAGGAAAGAAGAGAAAAAAGGATGTGGCTACAGTTATGTTAGGACCACGACAAAATCCGAGAGGTTCGCGTCACCCATATGCGCAATCTCAATCCAAATTTTATATCCAAGGTCCATATAATCATCCACAATACTACATTCCTCTCTAAAATCCATTATGTTCTATTCTATCCCCTCAGTACCCAATTTATAATATGCAGCCACATATTTGATCCTCTTCTTACCCGCAATGGCGTACACCATTCCTTCAAAATCATCCTTCAGCCACACAGTTCAACAAGGCTCTTCTAAAACAAATTTTTAACCTAGAGAAGATTACAAGAAGGTTAACATAGACAAAGATAATTTTACTCCTATTGGAGAATCATATGTTAGCTTATTTTAGAAACTGAGGGCCTTAAGTGTTCTAAGCCCAATTGAGAAAAGGATCATGAATCCTTCCCCAAAAAATTTAGATTATTCTCAAAGATATGTATATTGTTTCAATGCCCTAGGAAACAACAGAAAGTAATGTTGGTACTTGAAAAAAGCTATTCAAGAGTTGATCGACACACAACAAATTATGGTACAAAGTCCAGACATTCCAAATATTAATCAAAATCCACTACAGACTTATACGAGAACAAACATGCTTGAGTTGATACTTAGTGACGAAGAGGTTGTAGCTTCTTTCAAACCTATTATTAAGATTAAAGCTGATGAGAAAAAGTCAGCAAAATTTGTGGATTTGATTAAGGTAAGACCTGTAGGAGTAGAGGAGGTGGTAGTAAAACCCAAACCGATGAATACTTCCTTGGTAATGGGGAAAGAATTTTTAGAAAGTATTGGGTCGGATCAGCTAAAACCAAAGTAAATTATTCCCGGAAGGCCCACCAAGCCTCTTTTAATTGTAAAAGGAGCACCCATAAACCCAGTTATTATTAAACCTGTGTCAGAACTTCCTATCGTTAATGCCAAGACAGACCCTTGGAACTACAACCGCACTATGGCGACATACAAGGGGAAGAAGTGGATGAAGTAGGGAGATTAGCCCATTCTGGAAGGTGTTTTTACCAGAAGAGTTAAGGAAATCTAAACAAGGTAATGAAGACCAAGTGCCAGTCAAGAAACCAATTACTGAAGAAGAGGACGAAGAATTCCTAAAAAAGATAAAGTTGCCAGAATATTCTATTATGGAACAATTAAGGAAGACGCCAATATAAATTTCTTTATTGTCTTTACTGATACACTTGGATGATCATTGTAAAGCTATAATGAAGATTTTGAATAAGGCACACGTGCCCAGTGAGATTAAGGTAAACCAACTGGATAAAAGTATTGGAAGAATCTTTGGGGTAAATAGGATCACTTTCTCAAATGACGATTACCTGCGGAAGGTACTGGACATAATCGAGGTCTCTATATTACTATGAAATATAAGCATTCCTATGTCACTAGAGTATTGATTGATGGACGATTTGGTGCTAATATTTGTCTTATATCAAATTTGCAAAGGCTAAACATTATCCTGGAAAGGATTCAAGCTAGTAATATATGTGTTAGAGGTTTTAATGGACCAAAAATGAATGCCATTGATGAGACGAGCTTATACTGGCAATAGGGCCTATGGATTTTATTGTGGACTTCCAAGTGTTGAACATTGATGCTTCATATAATATGTTATTGGGTAGGCCACGGATTCATAGGTTTGGGGAAGTCGCATTTATATTATATTAAATGGTCAAATTTAAACATGATAGACAAGAAATGGTTGTTCATCATGAAGGGGACTTGTCCATCTATAAAGACTTTTTCACTTCTTCTATTGAAGCAGACAGTGGAAATAGAACACCAGTTTATCAAGCTTTTGAGGCAGTGGTTGTTGAGCATATCCTTAAGGGGAATCTTATTCCAAGATCACAATCGCCCTCTGTATCTGTTATGGTAGTGAATGAAATGTTAAAGCACAATTTTGGACTAGGAAAGGGTCTAGGGATATCTTTACAAAATAGGGATCATCCAGTATACCTATGTGAGAGCTTTGGTACCTTTGGTTTGGGGTACGAACCTACTTTAAGGATAGAAAAAGGACTAAAAAGTGGGAGAAAGATTCATGGTCACTTACCAATCTAATATCGACACTCAATAAGTCTTTCATCAAATTCAATATTGTTGGGTCCTCCATATTTCCTACCACAGAGTCATTGAATAACAATGATACAGAGTTGATTGACCTTTTCCAAAATATGTTTATTGAAGCTGATGTGGTTAAAATTGGGGAAGGTACCAGCAATGCAGATGTGTAGTTTATTGGCCTTGATGTCCAACTCAATAATTGGGAGGACACTCCTCTTCCCACTAAAAAGGAGTCTTGGTAGTTTATTTTGTTTTTCTTTCTCTAATTTGAATTATTCTAGGGTTGTAAGTCAGATCTTTATCTTGCTTGTTCTTAGGTTCAAACCCTTCTATCTTTAATTTTAATGAAATGTAGTTTTCTTTTGTTTTATTTTGAGTTTAATACTTACCTATTTATTTTCTATTACATAGTTCTTTCTACGCCGATTCTAGTGATATGACATATATGCAGAATTGTCAAACAGCTATTAAAACTCAATCTAATCATAAAATAATAAATAAAGAAGTTGAATACGATAAAGAGGTAGTATTTGAGAAAATAAAAAAAGATTTCAAACAGTTTGTGAATAAGTCAAACCCCAATATGGGTAAAATTAAGGCAATCAATCTAGGAGATCATGAAAATATTAGGAAGACTAAGATAAGTGTACATGCTTGACCACAACAAAAGAAAGATATAATTGCAGCTTTGCTTGATTACAAGGATATCTTTGCATGGTCTTACGATGATATGCCTGGTTTGAGTACTGATCCGATAGTTCATAAGTTGCCAACTGATCCTTCTTTCCCACCTATCAAAAAGAAGTTAAGGAACCTTAAAACTAACATGAGTATAAAAATCAAAGAGAAAATCACAAAGAAATTTGAGGCTAAGGTCATTTGAGTGTCACAATATCCTACTTGGTTAGCAAATATTATCCCTGTCCCAAAGAAAGATGGCATAGTTCGGATGTGTGTTGATTATCATGATTTAAATAAAGCAAGTCCAAAAGATGATTTTCCATTTTCCAATATCCATATTTTGTTGGACAATTACGCCAAGCATGAGCTTGAATCTTTTATAGATTGTTATGTGGGGTATCACCAGATCATTATGGATCAAGAAGAGGTAGAAAGACCATCACTTATGTCATGCCTCAACTCCTATTGGGGAGGATAGGCACCCGTAGCCGTAAAGGCCCGAGAGAACTAATTCATACCCTTGTACTTCTCATGCATGTAACTATGAAAACCAAATATTCTAACCAACATGATATTATGTATCGATGATAATAATTACATAGGCAAGCAAGAACTTATATATATACAACACTAGGCCGTTGGGGCCACCACGTCTAAAGACAAATACTACCATAACTTTATATTAGTCTACAAAGCCTCTAAAAGAAACATATACTTAGTTAGGGTCGGGACAAACCCCTGCCCTAGTCTTAACCTTCTGCACAATACCAAAATATATGGAATAGACTCGGAAAGCCCCGAATTACCTGGTGCTCACCAATATGCACGGAATAGCCTGCGCTCCTGCGAGTGGGGTGTATGAGCTAAGTACCTGTGCCTGCAGCATGAAATGCAGGTCCCCGTGAGGGATGTCAGTACGAAAATATGTACTGAATATGTAAGGATTAAGGTAACAACATACGATACAAGATCTCAATAGAAATCAGATACAAGTGTATAAGTAGTACTAGTAGACCACCTGTATATCTATATTTGTGGAACTACATACATTACATTCCTTTCTTCGTTTTTACCTTTCTTACTTCATAATCTTTGTAAGCCATATGTAATGCAAATGACCAGTGATCAGTGGTAAATAGATAAATTAGGATTGGCCCATGCTAGGCTTACGCCCCTGAGCTGCCACCTACATATAAAGATTGGGATCGGCCCATGCTAGGCTTATGCCCCTGATCTGCCACCTACATATAAAGGTATTGAGATCGTCTCATTATAGGCTTATGCCTCTGAGCTGCCACTCATTTTACAGATTTGTGTTACTTAGTTTATTTAGCCTTTGAGATTGTTACTTTGGTGGCCATCACATTGTTGTGCCTTGAAATAATAATATGCTAATAAGAGACATATAAATGGATACTTTATGCAACAACAATGAGGTAGGGAGCTGTTGGCACACAAATGAAGTGTTTAGGAGCTTAAAATAACACATGAGTCTTAATTGAGTAAATGGAGAACTTCTGAAAATTTCAAATGAAGATTGATGTGCAGGTTTAATAATAAACACGTATTGAGGTGTTTTGATATGTTAAAGAGTGGGAACAAGGTCGTTGGTTTCATAGGATACAATACGCTACTATTAGGTGTCACTTGTTACAGGAAAACCTTGGAAACTTACTTGATGGAGCAAATGTTCGATTTTATGCCAATGAGTACAAAATGGAGTATGCCTTACATACCTGGTTATATAACTCCGAAACTAACCTGACTTGACTTCCCGCCTTTTAGATTACTTATCTACAGTATAATATATGGTAAACTAGTATTAGCAACCAACCAACATATTTAGGCTACTTAACTTCACCAAAACAGTAACCGGGCAGTACATACATAATCCATCAATCAAGGGAGTTATTTTAACCCTTTCCTCCTCCAATTACACCCACATACCACACATGTCCTCATAAAATCTCCAAAACCACATCAGCTTTGTTACACCCTCCAACCAACACACAAAATAAATTAGACAGTAAAAAATGCAACAATTAGTTCGGTGGTGTACCACCACACCTTTCTTCTATATTTCATTACAAACTAACCACACCTTTATTCTATATTTCATTACAAACTAACCACACCTTTCTCCAACATCAACCTGGCAGCCCATAACACAAATACACAAAACAGTCCGTAAACAACACCCCCAATCATCCTTTAATAACAATCAAATATATCCAATCTTCTACCAACACATGTATATAGAAAAAGGACAAAAGTGGACAACAAACATACCTTGATTTCCTTGTTAGTTTAGCCTCTTAATTTGTATATCTTCAATAGCTTAATTCCTTTACACATACACCAAAAGAGAAATAAAGAAATCCCTTAATAACTAATAACAATGGACTGTCCAACTTATAGAGAGGGTTGTCCAAAAATTAATCTTGAAGAACACATAGTTTCCTTAGTACAAGCTCATGAATTGCTCACTTACCTTTATCTTGGGAAGAAGGTCAATTCCAAGAACCCTTGTGGGAAGATAGGGTTACTTCATATCCAAGAGAGAACAAGAGAGAAAAACCTAGAAGCTGGAATTTTTGTCTAAGTTAAAAATGAGCAAAAATTGTTGATTTCAATCTATATAAAGGAGCTTCTCTTTGGCTGACTTTCTTGACCCTTTTTGGCCCATATTTTATCTATTAAATGATGTATATACTTGATCAACATATTGGGATTTTGTGGATCCAAAGTTATTGGGCCTTAGCCACCTATTTTCCCTTCTTTTCTTCTCTTTAACTTAGGCCTTGGCAGATTTGAGTATTGGGCCTTTTTACCCATTTTATTTCTCTTCTATTCAATTTGAGTCCAAATGAGTACATTACATTAGTATAGGCACATATCTAGTCCATAGCCATATGTCCATTAATTTGGTCCAAATAGTTCAAGTAGGTAACTCACCTCCTAGCTTAATTAAGTCAAGCAAGCACCTCAATATTTTGTTCCATTTTCAGCTCCTAATACCTTTAATCTAAACTTAAACTTATACACACTTGGTCACTTTAAACTTTAGATTCAAATACTAGCTTACGATCCCAAGTTTAAATAGTTGTATCGACATTAACTTGGTCGTATCACATAAAAACTGCACGGGCAGCATATATTATTCTATCTATGCCATTACTACTTACATAACAAACCTTACCCGTTACCTATCATATAATGCCATAACAGGTTCCATATAATTAGAATAAGTACAAGAAAAATATGGGATGTTAAAACTTATCACATCATAGGGGACATATTGTTATCGAGTCATGCCATTTGGATTAAAGAATGTTAGGACAACTTATATGAGAGCAATGACCACTATGTTTCATGACATGATGCATAAGGAGATTAAAGTTTATGTGGATGATGTGATTACTAAGCCAAAAGAGAAGTCTAAACATGCCAAACATTTGAGGAAATTCTTTGAAAGGATTCACAGGTATAATCTTAAACTTAATCTAGAAAATGTTTATTTGGAGTCCCATTTAGAAAGCTCTTGGGATTATAGTCAGTCAGTGCGGTATTGAGTTAGATCCTTCAAAGACAAAAGCTATTCAGGAATTACCTTCGCCAAAGAATAAAACAAAGGTGATGAGCTTATTTGGAAGGTTGAATTACATTAGTAGATTCATTTCCCAAATCACGACGACATGCGATCCAATTTTCAAGTTATTGAAGAAGAATGCTAAAGTCAAATGGATTGAAGAATGTCAAGAGGAATTTAGTAGAGTCAAGAGGTACTGGTCAAAACCATCTGTTTTGGTTCCACCAGAGCCAGACCCTTGATATTGTATATGTCTATTTTAGACAACTCTTTTGGCTGTGTACTAGGTCAACATGATGTCATAGATAGAAATAAACAAGCCATTTACTACCTTAATAAGAAATTTACCACTTACGAGGCTAAGTACACTCTTCTCGGAAGATATGTTGTGCCTAGACTTGGGTAGCAAAAAAGTTGAAGCATTATCTTTCATCTTACACTACTTACCTTATTTTTCATATGGATCCCTTAAAGTACATTTTTCATAAGCCTATGGCCACTGGCAAACTTGCAAAGTGACAGATATTTCTCACAGAATTTGATATTGTCTACTTGACAAGGACTACAATGAAAGCCCAATATTTAGAGGATCATTTGGCTGAAAATCCTATTAATGAGGGATATGAGCTATTAAAGACTTATTTTCCTGATGAAGAGGTATTATGTGTTGATGAGGTTATTTTTTATGATTGCCCCTCAGGTTAGAAGTTGTTCTTTAATAGAGCTGCTAATGTGAAAGGAGTTGGGATATGAGCAGATCTTATTTCTAAATCGAGACAATATTATCTTGTAACAACCTAACTTTGATTATACTGTACCAATAATATGGCAAAATACAGAGCTTGCATTCTTAGTTTGAGACTAAATATTGACATGGGAATCCAAGAACTATTGGTGTTAGGGTACTTAGACTTGTTAGTTCACCAGATCCAAGGAAATTAGGAGACTCGTAACTCAAAGCTCATACCATATTAAGATTATTTGCAGGATCTTTTTCAACGATTTGTATTAGTAAAGTTCAAACATATTACCAGGGTTCATAATGAGATTGTTAATGTTTTGGAAACCTTATCTTCAATGCTCCAACATCCTGACAACTCATATAGACCCCTTACATATACAAATTCATGATCAACTTGCAATTGTAATGTGGTTAAGGAAGAACTTGATGGAGAACCTTGGTTCCACGATATCAAAGAATATATTGAATCTAGAAAATATCCAATATATGCTGACAAAAATCAAAAGAGAACTATTCGATGACTAGCTAGTAGATTTTTCCTAAGTAGGGGAATCTTGTACAAGAGGACTCCGGATTTGGGACTTTTAAGGTGCATAGATGCTAAATAAGCTTCAAATATCATGATCAAAATACATTCTGGAATTTGTTGACCACATATAAATTGGTATATTTTGGCAAAGAAAATACTTTGAGTTGGCTACTATTAGATCACTTTGGAGCGAGATTTCATCCGTTTCGCTCATAAGTGTCATGAATGCCAAGTACATAGGGATTTGATACATTCTCCTCTATTTGAGTTCCATACATGGTTGCTCCATGGCCTTTCATCTCCTGGGGAATGGACGAATTGGTTCAATTAAAGCGAAAGCGTCAAATGGGCATAGGTTCATCGTGGTAGCTATTGATTAGCTTACTAAGTGGGTGGAAGTAGTGACTTTCAAGTTAGTGACCAAAAAAGTTGTGGTTAATTTTGTTCACTCCAATATTTATTTGTCGATTCGGTATCCCCAAGGTAATTATCACAAATAATGCTGCAAATCTCAATAGTCATTTGATCTAATAAGTATGTCAATAATTTAATATTATGCATCAAAATCCAACTCCTTATCGCCCAAAGGTGAACGGGGTTGTGAAAGCTGCCAATAAGAACCTAAAGAAAATATTTTGCAAAATGGTGCAAGGTTCTCGACAATGGTATGAAAAGTTATCTTTTATTTTATTGGGTTATCAAACTACCATTTGAAATTTAGTAGGTGCAACTCCTTACTCATTGGTTTATGAAATTGAAGCAGTTATACCCACAGAAATTGAGATTCTATCTCTTCGAGTCGTTGTAGAATCCAAAATTGATGATGCTCGGTGGGTCAAAACCCAATTGAAGTAATTGAGTCTGATTGTTGAAAAAATATTGATGTTAGTATGTCATGGCCAACTATACTAGAAAGAGAATGGCATGAGAAAATAACAAAAAGGTGCATCACAGACACTTTGAAGCTGGTCAGTTAGTACTAAGACGCATCCTCCCCGATCAGGTTAAATCCAAAGGAAAGTTTTTTTCCTAATTATCAAGGACCTTTCTTGGTGAAGAAAGAGTTAACCAATGGTGCATTATATTTGACTGATGTAGAAGGCAAAACAGAGGAAATGGTTGTTAATGCTGATGCAGTTAAGAGATATTATATATGATATCCATGTACAATTATGTTATGTATGTTTTGTACTTGCCTTCTTAAAGATTGAAATGATAAAGGCATTTTGTTCTGCTATCCAAATATTATGCCAACCTTTGCTTACCCCTTTTAAGCTTCGATTTTATTTTTCCTTCATACCCCTCTTTTGGAATTGAATTAAAGCCAAAAAGTCAAAAAAAAAAAAGGAAAAGTTAAAAAAATTGCCAAAAAAAAAAAAATCAAGCAAAAGATATCTGAACTATGTTTGACCTGATTTTTGCTATGACAAGATACGTAGGCAACCCTACTCTGGAGTTTGGTCCAACCAAGTAAAAATTCAAGTTACCCAGTATAAAACAAAACTAGAAAAAAAGTTATTTTCTTTATGAGTCGATTTCAAAAGTTGTAAGTCTCACACTATGTTATGTATATTTTGAGCCTTTGTCATTCTTTCTTTCTAACCCTATCCAAAAGCCAAGTTACAACCAAAGAAAAAACTTCATATCAATCTTTAAGAATGTAAAGGCTAATCATATATGAGTATATTATGTTTCATATTTTGGGCAATACTTTCCTTCATCAACATAAAAATATAAGAAAAATAAAAAATAAGAGTCTTGTTGGTGAAAATCTTCACGGGCACCATAAGGTGAAGTGATTTGTGAGAAAAATAAAAATAAGAGAGTCTTATTGGTGAAAATCCTCATGGACACCATAAGACAATAATAAGCTGAGAAAAAATGAAAATGAGATATGCTCACTGGTGAAAACCCTTTAGGGCACCACTAGCCAAATAAGGTCTGTAATTTAGAGGCAAAAAGCTCAAGAGTAGCTTGATTTCAAATTCAATAAGTTGAAAAAGTCAATAAATTATTGGGATGGAAAGATCAGGTTGTTTACTCTAAAATTCATGTCATAATCACTAGAACCGTCCACCACACCTAGATAAGGTTTTATTTCTATTATTTTTGAAAATGGAATATCTATTGTCTTTTTCTTTTCTTTCTGTATTTTTATTTTTTGTTTTTGGGTTTTTGTTGTCAAATGAAAAATTATTATCATCAATTTTTTCGTATTTTTAGTCAAATTTATTTCAAGACAAGTGAGAAAGAACTTAAAAACTTGCTACCAACTTCTTCAACTGCATAAAGCAAGACAAAGTGCCGAAGCATAAAGGTAACATGTTTCAAAATAAAGTAAGGTACTCAAGAATGCTTGTCATCTGATAGTTTTTTGGACTCACGGGAATATAGTAGAAGTTAAATCCAGGGGCATCACGCAAGGAAAATATGATTTGAGTCATATACTTTTAGTATCCAGAATTTGGGATCAATAGTACAACAAGTCAAAAGTACCTATCAACGATTTACAATGGAGCTGAGGAAGACAAGCGCAAGAGCGGTCCCCTCAATATCCAAATGTTACAAACCAACCACCACATTTTTAAACTCATAATTTTTCTTTGTTTGAACCAGAGATGGAATTTTACTTTCACATCAAAGGCTTCAACCACCGGATATAAGGGGTACAATTTTGCACTTTTATCAATAGAAGAAGCTATATTACAACACAGTATGCTGGATTATTGACATAGTAAATTTTATTCTTTGCGAGATGTACTTACCAAAGCTATTTCAGGCATTGATTTATCCTTTTTATTATATTTTCCAAAATTTAAGATTCAGATATACTCACAAATTTTTCTAGTAAAACTAGGGCAAAAGATTTTTGTATGTGTACTGTGTGGGATTTTATTTTTTGCTTAGGTCACTCCTGAATTATGGGATTTTACTTTCTGCTCAGGGTCCTCCTGGATTATGGGATTTTAGTTTCAGCTCGGGACCTTCCTGGATAATGGGATTTTACTTTCTGCTCAGGATCCTCCTGGATAATGAGATTTTACTTTCTACGCAGGACCTTTCTAGATAATGAAATTTTACTTTCTGCTCAAGACCCTCCTAAATAATGGGATCTTACTTTCTACTTAGGACCCTCCTGGATAATGGGATTTTACTTTTTTCCCAGGACCTTCCTGGATAATGAGATTTTAGTTTCTGCTCAGGACCCTCCTAGATAATGGAATTTTACTTTCATATCAGGACCCTTCTGGATAATGGTATTTTACTTTCTGCTCGGGGCCCTCCGAGATAATAGGATTTTACTTTCAGTTCAGGACCCTCTTGGATAATGAAATTTTATTTTCTGCTCAGGATCCTCCTGAATAATGAAATCTTACTTTCTGCTCAGGACCCTCCTGATAATGGGATTTTACTTTCTGCTCAGGGCCCTCCAGGATAATGGGATTTTACTTTCAGTTCAAGGCCCTCCTGGATAATGGAATTTTATTTTCTGCTTAAGACCCTCCTGGATAATGAAATTTTACTTTATGCTCAGGACCCTCCTGAATAATTAAATTTTATCTTTTGCTCAGGACCCTCATGGATAATGGGAATTTACTATCAGCTCAAGACCCTCCTGGATAATAGGATTTAATTTTTCTAGCTTACTATTTACTTTAAGTTCAGGAACATGTTTAGAGAAGAAGAATTATTTTTAGCTTTGAAGCTCAAGAATCCACCTGAAGAATAGGGTGAAAAATTGTAAGTCAGGAGTCCGCCTGAATAATAGGGTGGAGAAAGTTTAAGTCTAGAGCTCGCCTGAATAAAAGGGTGAATATTTTTCAAGTTCAAGTCAGAAGAAAGTTTGTAGAATAAGTCAATTTTTGAGTTCCTCTCCAATACAAAAGTCAACATGGAGGAACATTTCATTTTCCAAGTTTAACTCAAAATAATGACTATCTCACCACTTGAGAAGTTATGAAGATTCAAGTCAAGATTCCAGAAAAGCTGCATTGATGGGATCTTTCACTTGTATCTTCATATTTTATTTTTCTTATTCATTTGGATGTAAAAATAAAAGTTGCGAACCGGAGACTTGACGGAACCTCACTCGACCTCTAACTCATCGTCTCACCATTTTACCTCTCTAAACTACACGTGATATGATTCTCTTATAACCCAAAATATGTAGTCGGTCCAAAACCAGGACTCGATCACATCTCTTTTTTTTATATTTAATCCTTTCGAATAATCGGAGTATCAAAACTCAGCTCATTATCTACTTCTTTGTATGAAAACTCTCCAAAATTTTAAATAAAGAGGGACAAAATATAGACACGTAATTTTTGACCCTCCCCGAGCTTTAACCTATTTTTGATATTAAATATTTACTTATGTTAAAATATTTAGTTCTTAGTAGGTTTCATTTAAAAATTTGTGAAAAAATTTTCAAAACTAGAGTTACATTTTAAGATATATATATATATATATATATATATATATATATATATATATATATATATATATATATATATATATTCATTTATTTCTGTAAATAATAAGAAAAAATTTCAAAAATATTTTCTTTTAATCTTGTTTTTAATAAATAAGTTAGTAATTTTATTGTTCTTTGAATTATATTTTATTTTAGGCTAATTATAAATTTTTGTTATAGTATCTTAAGTATAAAAATTAATTAGTTAATATTGTGTTTATTTATTTATTCATTTTATATTTTATTATTATTTATTTTATATATATTTTAAATTAAAAAAAAAAAAGAAACTCTATCCTAATAAACTACCCATTCCATCCGCTCAACCTCTCCCATAATCCCTTTTTTCAGAAAACTTCCTCAACTCCCCAACCCTATACATTATATAATCACACGTACATATGCAAAAATGGAGAGAGAACAACATTTGAAAACCAAAAAAAAACAAGAAAAAACAGAGAGTGAAGATGTCGAAGTTGTGAGGTTTTCTGTTCATGTTCTCGTTCGTTGGCTTCGGTGCAGATCTAGAGGAGTTGAGCGTTTGCTAACTCTTGAAATTCAGTAGATTATTAGTGGCCTTTCTTTAATTTTTAACATAAAAGAGGTAACCCTCATGCCTTCTATTGTAGCATAATAATGTGTCAAATGAAAATGTGATGTTTGTGTTCCAACGTCGATTTCGATTTTTCTTTCCTTTTCTTTCAGTTTTTATTTTGGTTAAATCTATAATTGGTTAAATATTTTTGTTTCCTCTAGAATATCTTTAGTTATTAGTGGGTTAATTCATTTCTTTCCTCTTGGCTTTTACTTACTGAAAACAGACTTAACAATTTGCTAATTGGGTCACTAGTTATGTTAGTTTTGTTTCCTTGAGTTCTTTATTACTATAGTTTTATTGATGAAAATTTGAAACATGCATGAAGAGTTTGTTTTCCTCTTAAAAAATAGTAATATAAATGGGAGGAGTTGAAATTTACAACGTGGTGATAAAATATAAATATGATCATGCAATTAATTTCTTATCAGACTATACTAATTTATTAAAGGTGCGATGTTAATGCAAAGTTTAGTTACTGTAAGTATTTTTTTTCTTCTTAAAATTTGCATGCATTTTGTAGTAGACTTTGCATGTCAATATTTTGCATTGTAGTATTTGTTTATACTATCATTGTCAATGCCTTTCCACAAAGAAATATATAACACCATTTTGAGATTAAATATTTATAAAGGGAGTTCATGATTTACTTTGGGTTTCGTAATAATTAAGGTTGACAAATCATAGTATTATTTTGGATAATTGGACATGCGAAGTCGAAATGGACGACATTTTAATAAATCTAGTAATATGATTTTTCAAAGTGGTGACTGTTGCAATATTATTATTTACTATTTAATTCACTCCGCCATTTTAAAATAAATTCTCTTGTTATACAGTACTCAATCATATGGTATGTAAATCCGACCATAACTAGGATTCTAGTAATTTAATAATAAAAATAGTGGTTTAGGAATCAAATATTTGATAAGTTGGAAATTGACATAGAAATATTGAAAACATATTTTGATAAGTGTAGCCTTTGATTTGCTTTGTTACTTACTGTTTTTGCATTTTGGTTTCTTATTATTTTAATGTTTGGATACCCTTGAAATTATATGCTCGCAAGGCCTAATTTCATATTTGAGGCTGAAGAAATTAAAATGTATGAGCATGAGTAAAATGGGTTACGAATTTATTCAAAACTCATCGTGAATAAATAAAAAAAATATTTGTAAGCGAGTGAGATGGGATGCGGATTTATTCTAAACTCCATCGCATAAAGAAAAAGAAAAGAGAGGAAAACCCCATTTGTAAGGGAGCGAGACGAGTTGTGGAATAATTCAAAACTCGTTGCAAAACAAAGAGTGAAAAAGAATAAAAAAAATTGGATAAGATAAAATGTCTCGAGTTTACAAGAGACGAAACAAATGTCATTTAACGCTAGATAAGCTTTACAGACGTTTAATATATTTTTCTTGATTAAAAATGTGACGTACGCATCTTTCTGAGACGTTTAAAAATAATTCGAGGATGCGACGTTGCACTTGGCAAAGATCGTTCCTAAAAATAATTTTCACCAACTTAAGACAAGAGGTATAGACAGAAAGTAGACATTAAAGATGAGCGAATCAAGGCCTTCAAACATAATTTGTGCTCAACATAATTTAAGTTAAGTATAAGTTGATAAAAGCGATCGTGTTAGAATCACGGGACTCGAGGGGTGCCTCATACCTTCCCATCAGTCAACAAAATTCCTTACCCGATCTTCTATTTTCACAGACTAATAAAGAGTCACTTCCTTTTGAATAGGGATTCAAAAATGTGACTTGAAACATCAGAACTCAATTCCAAGTGACGACTTTGTAAATAAAATAATTCTTATTTAAAATCATCACTTTAATTGAAAAATCTTCGACCCTCTTTGGCGAAAAAGGGATGTGATAGTTATATAAAAAATTTTAAAAAAAATTATTAAAAAATAAAAATTACTATTTGATAAATAAGGTCTTTATAAATTATATTAAATTAGGTATTTAAGATATATTGATTAATTAACATGTGTTCTTAACTAATATTATAAAAAATAATTGATAGAGTATATTTTTAAATTATTATATTTTAATTAAAATAATTATAAAACTAAAAGTACATTATTTTTAAAAACATCATGAAATACATGCTTGACAAAAAGATTAATATTAAAAATATAATGTTATAAAAATATGAAAATATTAGACATAAAGATAATCTATCAATTCTAACTAAAGAATGAATTACTTTCAAGGTGAAATATCAAGTCAATACTACTAAAACAAATAAATTGGAGCCGAGAATATAACATAATTTTAAAATTTAAAATAAAGAAATTAACATAGTACTTTTATGTCAAATTTCAACATAATGAACATAAATATGGTTCAAAATAAACGGTAAATGTAAGTCTACAACCTCATTCGAAAATGAATTCTACTTTAATAAAATAACTAGTATTATTACCCACATGATGCACAGTCAATATTAAATGAAACTAATCATAGAAAATTATTATCTATCATATTTAAATTGCGAAGAGTTTTATAAATATTATTTAAATTTTTTGTTCTTTACTAAAAATTTTTGCTTTAGATAAAATTATCTTTTCACTTATTTTATAATATTAAATATATATATATATATATATATATATATATATATATATATATATATATATATATATATATATATATATATTAAAAACTAAATAAATAAGGTTTCTTATTAAAACTAAATTCCTAAGTTTATGTCAATATTTTTCTTTGTTGTTTTCTCGTGGCCGTGACTTTTTTCCTCAAATAAAGGGTCCTTCTTGTTTTTTATTTTGTTTTACGTCACCTTTTCTAAAAATAAAGAGTTGGTTTACTTTTCCTAAAAAAAAACAGGTTGGTATTGGTTTTGTTTTTGGTGACTTTTCCTAAAAAAAATTTGAAAAAACAGAGTATTGTCTGGGGTTACTTGACTTTTCCAAAAAAATCGTCTAAAACATATGAAATATAAAAATTTGTTGAAATATTAATCAGTATTTTTTTATTTATGATTCTTTTATTTCTATAAAAAGCATTGTAATTTCAAGATTTTCTTTTTGACTCCCTTTTGCTGTGATATTAGCCAATTTTTCGTGTAGACGAGCCACTGTGCACTGATATCTTCTTTTCTGGTTAATCTCAGTTGAATTTTTCTTTTCTTACGAGTTTGACAAAAAGTTAATTCAAGCTAAATTGCGCGACTCTTCATTTTTGATGTATTACTCATGTTGAATTCTTCAAGAATATATTATTTTTGGATAATTTGATACACACTTCAAGTGTAACTACATGAATGCTCTACTGATGCCTAAAGCAAGACTAAAACACTAGGCCCTGACAATATAGACCTTCTTCGGCGTGAGTCTCCCTTCCGCCGCGAATCTTTAAGATTTTCTTCCAAAATAGTCGTTGGCAACTTTACTATATATTGTATGATTGTACAATTAACATACTCAAATATTGTAAATAGCATGCTTTGAACATTGTAACTACTTGGTTGGTGTTACTCTTTAGCTTTGACCACTGTGCATTCTATTGTAGTTTCAGCAACAGAGATGGCCAAAGAACTCTTAGGATTCGCTTTGAAGCTCTGTCAGCAAATGATTTAGCAGTATTCATCATAACTGTAACTTTCCCTGAACAAAAAAATGGTGAGAGTTTACATGTTTACGGCCTAACCTATTCTTTGCTATAGATTTAATCATTTCTGGAGTTTCATACGCAAATTTTGTGTTCTAACACATCTAAAATAACGTGGCATCATTTTCTTTAGCGATTAGACTTAAATTGAATTATAGAGTACCGCTAATATTTTTTTACTCTTAACTTGATATTATGTATAGGTTCAACAAACACTCCTTCGCAATTCAGTTCTTTGGCAAGCATCATTTTTCCATTCATTAAATTTTTGTGTTGCTTAATTTGACGTTACTTAGCATATTTATGCTTCAATAGTACATGTATATATATCATTGTCTGTTTGGTTTCTTTAACCATGCCTGCAATTTTGCTTTTTCATCTTATCAACTCTAGTTATCGAGTTATCGTATTGATTTTCATATTTAATTACATAATTGTGCAATTAAGGCTACAAGTGATATAAACATTGATTTTATGTTAAGATGAAAATTATATGTTTTACTAAGCACATCTATTTTATTGTCTATTTGTTAATGATTCAACCAATAATTTTTTTATATCTTTTAAAGTTTATCTTCTTAGCTTTTTTACTCATTTAGTTGATAGCGCATAAAGATCATAAAATAAGAGAGTAGAAACGTACCTTTTCTCTTCAGTCTTCATGATATATAGTTTATTTGATAAATTGACTAACGAATTTATTTTGTTAATATAATTATTTATTGGGCGTTAAATTTTTGAAAAACCTAATTAGAATTGATAAAGATTGCATCTATTTGATGTTATTTCTTTCTTGATTGCTACGAATATTAAAGGATCAGACTGTAGAGCGAGCAAGCTAGCCTAGCCAATTCAGTTGTGATTCAGAAACTTTAGTTGGTTACACATTTTATGTTATGTTTTCTACCGTAACACTTAAAACGGTGCTAATTTTATGCTTTGTTTGAACTACACATACATCTCTATTCACCAGTAGCCTCCGGGGATAGCTATTGTTTTTCTTGGAACCTTTTGATGGATCTTTCTTTTGAAGCTGAGTGACATTCAGAACGTCCCTTCTACTTTACATTGTCTAAAGTCTGCATTTTGCTTTTTGCATGTCTTTTCAATATTTAATTTGCTATGCTTTACTCAGCCTGAGGCCCTACCAAAAATAACCCCCTAACTTATAGGGTAAGGACGTAGCACCACCTTTTTTTAGCCTCAATTGTGAAATTACACTAGCTATGACTATTGTAGTGCTAGCATATTGCATGTTGTCTATTGCGCCACAGGCAGTTGTTGCCTACCTGCCTAGAAATCTGTGTTGCCACAAAGACAAATAGATGCATAATAAACAATGCAAACCTCAAAAGAAATTTTGACTATTTGGATCATCTGAAGTTCTACTGTCAGTTATAGCCAAGCTGAAGAGCTCATCAGACAAACATAGAAAAACTTAGTTTAACTCTTCATTGTTCTTTGCACCCATGAAGTGGGCCACCAAAGGGTAGAGGACTTACATTATCCTAAAAGAAAAAATGTATTAGAGTAGTATTGGTGTGCACGGGAAAGAATTTTATGAGTAAAATAACAACTATACATCATTTTCTTAAATATCATGTCTAAAGATCTATAAAGTACAAACAAAATGCTAAGATGAGGGAAAACAAAAGCACATAACTAAAACAAAATACACTTTTTTCTTTATAAAAAGTCAGAAGGTAAACAATTTAATGAATTTTAATAAACACACTGTTGGGTTCGAAATCGAGGGGTGTTATGCGGAAGCTTAAAGTTTGCAAACTATAGAGATATAAATCAGATGACAAAGAAAAACATATATAATACTAAAAACATATTATTGATATAGTTGGTCAAATGACCTACATTTAAAACTAATATTGAAAAAATATAAAATTAATTGGGAGAAATCTCCCCCTAAACAAACTCTTTAATAACTACATTGCGGATGCTATTGTATTGTGATATGGGAAGAGGAGTCTTCTATTTATATATGTCCAAAATCTTTCCTTCAAACAAAAAAGTTTGTCAAATATGAAAAAGTTTTATATTTTCTTTCAAGATAAGTAAAAATAATTATAGTATTATTTTTATTTTTATTTCAAGGAAAGTAAAATTTAAACTTGTTAAGAAAATCAGGGCAAAAATCCTAACAAATGTAGACACGGGATTTTTGATCCTCCTCGAATTTTAATTTATTTTCGATATTAAATATCTATATTTGGTATAATATTATTTAATTTCTTATTTAATTTTAATTTTAATTAAATTCTAATTTAAAAAATTAGTAATTAAATAAGTTAATTATAAGATATTTTATTTTTATTATCATTTTTTTTATTATTATTATTCTATTTTTAAAAATAATATAAAAATTAAAAATATTTTTCTTTTCTAATTTTTAATAAATAAATTAGTAATTTTAACATCATTTTATTATATTTATTTTTTTATTTGTAATTTTATTGTATTTTTCTTAAATTTTATTATTATTTTTATTTATTTAATTTATTTATTTATTATTTTTATTATTATTATTATTATTACTAATATTTTTTATATAGATAATTATTACTAATATTTTTTATATAGATATAAAATAAAAAATATATATATAAAAATTTGAATTTTAAAAACTCCTCTGCCTTATCTGTTGATAGATAGTTCCCTCCTAAAAAATAATTGCTCCCACCCCCTAAATCCATTATTTAAATAGATTCTATGTACTTTTACCTGGATATGATCAGAAATCAAACAGTGAAGAGAAAAAAAAAATTAAAAAAATCAGTGAGAAAAAATATCAGATAAAAAGAGACTTCAAGATTTTTCCATTGAAGTTTCCAGTGACAGACTATTTCCTTGCTTCATTATTCCGTTTGAATTAATTACAGGTTTTTATTCGAATCTAAATCATCTATCTTGTAAGTTTATTTTAGAAAAGTATGAATGAGAATATCCAAGTAATTTTTATGCATTATCTAGTATGTCAAGTTGAATAATTATGTAACTTGTTATTACGGGATACAATTATGATATTGAATATCAATATATCTGTATGAGGAGAAAATTTTATATTCACTGTCACATCATGTTATTTAAAATAAAAATCATAGTTCAGTCATATATTGGACACATATCCGTATACAACATAGAAATTGAGTAAACATCAGATGAATAAAAATGATGCGAGATAGAAACCAGATAAAAAAAATTTGATTTTTTCCGGCGATGAAACTTTATTTTTCATACCAGAAATTAGTCATTAGTGAACATCCGGCGCATCCCGCCGCTGCACCACCTTATTCTCACCTTCCATAGTCCTTGCCGCACCATGGGAGGATCAAATCTGACCGAAACTTCCACCACACGGCGAGACAGCCATTCCCACGTGCCTTTTCCCCCTCCCTACGCCGCTCCGACCATCCCTCTCCCTTGTTTCCGATGTCCTATTAGTGAATCCACACACTGGAAACACGTCAAAGCACCGCACCAACCACCCTCCTTTGCTCCAGATCCGGTGGAGAACATCGAAAAATAAATCCACCCACCGGCGACCTACCTGTCAACCTAGGCGCACCCTCACGCCGTTGCCGTTATCCTCTCTCCATATCCCCGTCCCCATTTTTTTTATCGCCACCCGTCTTTATTTCTATGAAATTTTTTAGTGAATGATTTCACCAGATCTGGTTTTTAAAACTGACAGAGGATTATTTTAATATATGGAATAGTGTCTTAATGTATATAGGTTTAATATATGGAATAAATTGACTGAGGATTATTTTAATGTGTTAATTTAATTATAATTATGGGATCATAGTAATATCAGCGTAATATGGACAATTGATAGATTCTGTTACTATTACGATTATTATGTTATTTTTTTAATTTTATTTTATCTTATTAATTTTCATTAATAAAATTTATTAAATATTTATTAAATCAATTATTTGACTCAAATGAATTTTGCTCAAGTTTTATCAAGTAGTATTTTTGAATAGAAAAATTATTATGAATAATGAAACAATGTCTTTAATGCTAAATAAATTTTTAGACGTGTTTATAATATCCATCTCAATAAAGAATGCGGCATACGCATTTTTTCGAGATATTCTAAAATTCAAGGATGCAAAAACGCATCTTGACAAATATTTTTCTAAAATGAACTTGCACTGATTTATTTAATAAACAAGCTTTAGTATAATAAAATGAGCGAACCTAGGCTCAAACACAATTCATCAAAAATAGTTTAGTTAAGTATGAGTCAATAAAAGTGACCGTGCTAGAACCACGGGACTCAAAGGGTGCCTCACACCTTCTCTTCGGTCAAAAGAATTCCTTACCCGATCTTCTGTTTTTGTAGACCAAAAATAAGAGTAATTTCCTTTTGATTAGAGATTCAAAAAGGTGACTTGGAACACCATAACTCAATTCCAAGTGGCAACTCAGTAAATAAATTAATCTCTACTCAATACCATTACTTTAATTGGAAAAACCTTTCAACTCGACCCTTGAGCAAAAAAGGGGTGTGACATCTCTGGCGACTCCGCTGAGGATCTAACTAGAATTCGAGCTTTTGATATTGACTTATACTTGCTTTAATTATTATTAATATTGTGTTTGTTGGCCTTATGTTCTACTTGTTGCTCATTTACCGCTTTGATATTGATCGAACTGTATTATATACTGTCTTTTCTTGCGTATCCCTTCTGAGTCTCTGAAATAGGATAGAAAGAATACAGCGCATGCATCTTACTTTCTTTTTTAAATAGTCGGAGTGTCAAGGCACCTGGTGAAGGATATAGTCACACATGTTAGGCGAGGTTCAGATCGACAACGAAGACGGTGTTGCCCTGCTACCGACCAAGTTGTCCCTCCCCGGCTCGAGTGTCCGCTCGGGTAAGCCAGTCTAGACACCTATCCCTATTAGGCTTAAACTTAGAAGAACTGAAAACTCAGAATCTAGTTATCCCTATTAGGTGCCGCTTTATTTGCATCATATGCATTTGACTTGGCGGGACTCGGCACAGGGGTCAGGTATGTCTAGGATAGGTAACCTACTTTATAAAAACCAACTTGTACATCCTATATGCTCTTTGACATTTATTTGAAAGGCTTATTTTATTGTTGACCAGCTTTTAGGCAACTTTAAAATGCAAAAAATTATATTATCCTCAAATTCATTGAATTATTTTTCAAAGAAAAAATTTATTTTATTTTTTTAAAAAAAAATTCTAAATATAGAATAACATATTTTTAGAGTTTTCTTGAACTACGAAGGTCTGATTCTCACTTTTTAGTGGGATATGTAGGATGTCCTATTCGAGATACGACCCTGTTTTTGAAAATAATAATAATAATATATTTATTCACAAATTTATTGAAGGATATTTTTGAAAAAATAATAATAATATGAAAAAATAATTATTTTCATGAATATTATTATCTTTATTTTACCTTTTTTTTATTTTTCAAAATTAATTTTAACATAAAAATTTTAATAGCCTGAACCTTTAGGGGTCATGAGCTGAATTTTTATAAAATAATAAAATATGTAAATATATATTTTAATAATCCTGAACCTTTAGGGGTCGTGAGGCTGAAATTTTTATACAACTTCATAAAACAATCATTCTTCTTTTCTTTATTTCTAAATCATTTTTTTAAGTGTACTTAGGGAGTATTGTCTCCAAATATATAGTTAAAATTGTCTAGAAGTCTATTATTACAAAGTTTTTGATAGAGTCAGTTTAAATAAGTGTTTTTCCTAAAAAATATTATCAGTCTTATTTTTCTCACTTTGATTTTTGATAAAATTGATCTTTACATCTAAGTTTCAATTTAAGAATCGCACTAGCTCTCACAAGTCAAGATAAAAATTCTTTTCAAAATTAAGTTCAACCTAAATCTAGACATTTATTAATTTCATGTCCTTGTCAATAGGTATAAAATATCTCCCCCAGTTCGTGGCAAGCGTCCAAAGAGAAAGAGAGACGGGAGTGTACCGCTTTAGGTTATGGATTGTACCCTTTTGCAGCTTTGATTGTAGTGGAACGAAATGGATACATTCGATTATGAAGAGATACATAAGTATTTGGGTTTTTTGACGAGTATTATGACAATCAAACCTAATAGGGAGGTGATTGATGTGTTACTAACCTTCTGGGACCCAAAGAACAATGTGTTTCATTTTTCAGGTTTTGAGTTGACTCCTACTGTAGAGGAGATAGCGGCGTATGTTGGAGATGGGGATATGCATCGGAAGAAACTTATAGTCCCAAGACTCATTTCGATAAACAGATTCTGCAAACTCATGAACATACGAAACTCAAAAAAAGAATCAATGAAAAAAAGTTGGGTTTCCTTGCAGTTTTTGTATGACAGATATAGAAGACAAAAGGGGTTTGAAAAGTACGGTAAACACCTTTGTAATAAGGGAAGTTTTGAGGCTTGGAAAGTTCACAGATGATTTGCATTCATGGTAGCCTTTCTAGGCACTATGGTTTTCACAAGGAGAGAAGAAAAAATTAATATTCGTTTAGCGGGGGCGGTACAGATACTGATTAGGAAAGATTACACTATGGTGCCAATGATCCTGTCCGATATCTACCATTTGACAGAAAGGAAAGAGTTTTTTCGAGGGATGTAATATCTTATTACAGATGTGGATTATGGAGCATCTCTACCGACGTCCTACAATGGCAATATTTAATCCTGAAAGATTCAATCGAATTAAAGATTACAAAGAGAGGTTAGAGAAATATAAATGCCCAGAAGGAGTTATAGATTGGGATAAGCTTTTTCGTTCTCTAACAGCAGATAAAATCACTTGGAATCTCCCTTGGTTCCCTTGGAGGCAATTCATACATAGTTCTGTCATTCAACCATTCTTATTATTAATGGGTATTAGGGGTGTTCAACTGTATATTCCATTAAGAGTTTTACGTCAGCTAGGAAGATGTCAAATAATTCCCATTACGGAAAATATGACCGAGTTTGTATTTGAGGTCAGACCAGAGATCTCACTTCAGGAGGAATTGGCCCAGCAGATTTGGAAGGGTTGCCGTATCATGGGGATTGAAACGATGGTCATAGAGCATGAGAAAGGAGAAGTGTACCCAAATTAATGTGAATGGTTTGAAGAACAGTCGAGTATGCCGGTCAGACCAGAATGATAGGTTAGGGGACCTATAGATCAGGAAGATGCAATCAGGATAGGGATTGAGAGATCCATACAAGAACATCATGAGACCAACCAAGCTTTGAGAGCAGAATTAGAGTATGCCAGAGAAAAAATAGACAAACAACAAAGGAAATTTGCTGAAGAGAAAGCTAAATCAGTAGATATTGAGATTGCACTTTGGGGACAAATCAAACTGGCTACCACTAGAGGGTCACATGTTACAGAACTTGCCGCATCTCACCAACAGCAACTGGAAGAAGTTGAAAAGAACATGCAAGAAGAATTTGATAGAGAGAGATCTTAGTGGATCCATGAAAGAGAAATATTGCGAGAACAGTTGGAGGTTACTTCTGCTCGTGAGCAGCATGCAAGAGAGACGGTTGATTTTTGAGATCGACAGGCCCATAAATGGGATCAGGCCTTCAGTTCCCTCGAGGGAAGGTCCGCCGTGTAGCACAGGATACTGCCAGAATGGGTTTGGATTATCAGCAGTTGGATCGTGAAGACTTTTTGGCACAAGTACCAGCTTTTGTACAACGTCTCACTACTTTATTGGAGGACATATACTTGAGTTTGGGAGGACATATTAAGCCGAAGTCTCCTTGAATGAATAGTTGTTTTCTTTGTCATAGTTTTTCATTTTAAATTTCTTTTTTTAGATGTTATGTCTTTTAGTTTTCAGATGTTAGTTAGTAGGTTTTATTTCGGGAGTTGAGTAAGTTATTTTGTCATATTTATATTATAGAATGTAATGAAGTTGACTGTTTATTTCTATATATATTATATATGTTTTATTTCACTTACTTTATTTATTTTCTTCGGAAAAAAGACGAAACAATCATTTTGTTAAATTTCTCCTGAACTATGCAAGATCTAATTCATGTTCTGGCATGATACGTAGGCAACCCTCCAAAGGGTTCGATCATAACTTTTGAAAAAATATGCCTAAAAAAGCCGGGATGAAACACAAAGCCTTCCATGATAGGTTGGAAAATGCATATAGAAGCATGACATATAATTTGGCATTATAATGTGTTAAATATATAACACTCACTCGTTTGCTACTTGGTCACAGAAAGATAAAGTAATTGGTGGTTGGTTTGTGTTTTAAACTGGCATCACATCCATATAACACCATATACAATGGTAAAAGAAAAATGACCCGCAGAGAAGGTATAGGATCTGACAGTGAAGAAGAGTAAAATCAATTGATTTAGCAGGAAGTAGCATCAATGGAAGAAATAAAGTCATTGAAACAATAGATGACATAGATGTACCAAGCTTGGTTGAATGGACAAGCCCCGCCTTCTATAATCCCTGGACTTTTGACTTCGAATAATCCAAATTCTGACCCAGCTCAAACTAGTGATCCATTTTACCCACCAAGATTTGGACCATTTGCTAATATGTCTGGCGTTACTGGTACTTCTACCATGCACCCACCAAATCCGTCTGTCATAAATAACCTGCTTTTTACTTTTATAGCACCAGCTACTGCGGGCACTCAACCGAAAGTACCCAAGAATATAGGGAAACCAATTCATGATATGTTGTATCCTCCTGAAATAACTTTTAAATCCCAAAATTTACATTATCATGTTCATCAACACGATACACCAATCATGGTTGAGAAGATTTCTAAGAATGAGAAACAGGAAGAGATGGCTAAAAAAGTTAGAATCTTGGAGCAGAGTATGAGAAATATGCAAGGATTAGGTGGACCAAAAAGTATTTCAAACAAGGATTTGTGTATGTTTCCTGATGTCCATTTGCCGATAGGGTTCAAAATGCTAAAGTTTGACAAATACGAAGGACATGGAGATCCTGTAGCTCATTTGAAAAAGTTTTGCAATCAATTAAGGGGAGCAGGAGAAAAAGAAGAATTATTGATGGCTTACTTTGGAGAAATCCTTACAGGGATAGCTTCTGAATGGTTCATTGACCAAGACATTTGTCGTTGGCACGTATGGGATGACATGGCTCGAGATTTTGTTCAGAAATTTCAATATAACATTAAGACAGTGCCAGATCGCACTACACTTACCAACATGAGAAAAAAGATAACTGAAAGTTTCTAAGAATATGTTATTAGATAGAGAGAGCAGGCTTCAAGAGTCAGACTATCGATAAAGAAATCTGAAATGATTGATATCTTTCTGCAAGCACAAGAACCCAATTATATCCATCACTTACTTTCTATAATTGGAAGCACATTTGCTGAAGTTATTAAAGTTGGAGAAATCATCAGCCAGGCCACTTTGAAAGCAACAACACAGGCAATTCAAAGTGGTCCAGGAATTTTAGGGGGAAAGAAATGAAAAGAGAATGTAGCAACTATCATTCCAAGTCCATAATAAATTTGGAGAGGTATGCGTCAATCATGTGCATGAAATATATTATATTTCGTTCCATCCCCCCAATATCCTATTTATAATGCACAACCATATGATCGGGATCCTTCTTACCTGCAATGTCGTGCACCAGCCATCCAAAATCATCTACCGATCCCACAAATTCAAAGACGCCCTCCTAGGTCTAATTTTCGACCTAGAGCAGACTACAAAAGGGATATCATGGGCAAAGATAATTTCACTCCTATTGGAATATCTTACACCAGTTTATTTCATAGGCTGAGGAAAATGAATGTTCTAAACTCAATTGAGAGAAGGATCCGAAATCCTCCTCCGAAGAACTTGGACTATTCTAGAAGATGTGAATACTGTTCTGATGCCCCAAGGCATGACACAGAGAAATGTTGATATCTGAAAAGAGCCATTCAAGAGATGATTAATACCCAACAGATTATGATAAAAAGTCCAGACGCTCCAAATATTAATCAAAATCCACTGCCAGATCATAATGAAACAAATATGCTCGAAGTGATACCCAATGATGAAGATACTACAACATCCTTCAAGTCGATCATTAAAATTAAAACTGATTCAAAAAAATCAGCAAATGTTGTAGATTTGACAAAAACAAAACCTGCAGAAGCGAATGTGGTGATAACAAAACCCAAATTATTGAATGTCCCCTTGGTGGTGGGGAAACAGATTTCCGAAAATGTTGGGTCAAGTTAAGTAAAACCAAAGCTCATTGTTTCTAGAAGATCTCCCAAGCCTCTCTTAATCATAAAAAAAGCTCCTATAGCTCCCATTGTTATTAAACCAGTGTCACAGTTGCCTATGGTTAATACCAAGGCAGTCCCTTGGAACTATGATTGTGTTATGGTAATGCACAAGGGGAAAGAAGTGATTGAAGATGTCGATGAAGTAGGTAGATTAACTCGATCTGGAAGATGTTATGCTCCAGTAGAGTTAAGAAAGAATAAACAAGGCAATAAAGAACGAATGACGTTCAAGAAACTTATTACTGATGAAAAAGCTGACGAATTCTTAAAGAAAATGAAATTGCCAGAATATTCTATTGTAGAATAGTTAAAAAAGACACCAGCACAGATTTCTTTGTTGTCTTTATTAATACATTCAGAAGAACATCGCAAGGCTATAATGAAGATTCTTAACGAAGCATGTGTTGCCAGTGAGATTAAAGTGAATCAACTGGAAAAAGTTGTTGAAAGGATACTTGAAGCAAATAAGATTACTTTCTCAGATGATGAATTACCTGTGGAAGGTACAGGACATAATAAGGGTCTCTATATTACTGTAAAATGTGAGCATTCCATCGTCACTTGAGTGTTAATTGATGGAAGATCAGGCGCTAATATTTTTCCTATGTCAACTTTTCAAAAGTTGAATGTTAATATGGAAAGGATCCGACCTAATAATGTATGCGCCAAAGGTTTTGACGGATCAAAAACTAATGCCATTGGTGAAATAGAGTTCATATTGACAATTGGACCTGTATAGTTTGATATGGATTTCCAAGTGCTGAACATTGAAACTTCATATAATATGTTATTGGGAAGGCCATGGATTCATAGGGCTAAAGCAGTCTCATCAACATTGCATCAAATGGTTAAATTTGAACACGACAGGCAAGAAATAATTGTTCATGGTGAAGGAGATTTATCCATGTATAAAGACTACTTCATTTTCTCCATTGAAGAAGATACTACAAATAATGTGTTAATTCATCAAGCTTCTAAGGTAGTGGCTGTTGAGCATATCCTCGAGGAAAATCTCATCGAAAAACCACAATTGTCCTCTGCATCTGTTATGGTAGTGAATGAAATGTTGAAGCATGGTTTCGAACTAGGAAAAGGTCTAGGGATGTTTTTGCAAGGCATAGTTCATCCGGTAAACCTCTATGAGAACTTTGGTACTTTTGGTTTAAGATACGAGCCTACTGCTGAAGCTATAAAGAAGGCTAAAAAGCATAAGAAAGAGTCATGGTCACTTACCAAGCCGATACCACCACTTTACGAGTCTTTCATCAAATTTAGTGTTGTTGGATCCTCTAAGTTACCTACTGCAGAATCAATAAATAATGATAATATAGAGTTGATTGGCCTTTTTCAGAATATGTTCATTGAAGCTGACATGGTTGAAATTAGGGAAGGTACCAGCAGTGCAGATATGCATTTTATCGGCCCTGATGTCCAGCTTAACAATTGGGAGACCACTCCTCTCCTTATTATAAAAGAGTCTTGGTAGTTTTTTTTTTCAATCTTAGTAGTTTGTTTGTTTCTCCTTCTGTAATTTGAATCATTCTAGGATTGTAATTCAAAACTTTAAACTTGATATTTTAGGTTAAAACTCTTTCTATCTAAGTTTTTAATAAAGCGCAGTTTCCCTTCATTTTATTTTGAGTCTAATTTTGATTTATTTATTTTCTATCATACAGTTCTTTCTATGCCGATTCTAATGATATGATATGCATGAAAAATTATCAACCAGATTTAAAAACCCAATCTAATTATGAAATAATAAATAAAAAAGTTGAATAAGATAAAGGATAAGCATTTGAGGATATAAGCAAAGATTTCAAACAGTTTGAGAATAAGACAAATCCTAATTTGGAAGAAATTGAGGCAATCAATTTAGGAGATCATAAAAATATTAGGGAGACTAAGATAAGCGTACATGTTCAACCACAACAAAAGAAAACTATAATTGAATCTTTCCATGAGTATAAAGACATCTTTGCATAGTCTTATGATGATATGCCCGGTTTGAGCACTGATTTGGTAGTTCACAAGATGCCAATTGATCCTGCTTTTCCTCCTGTCAAGAAAAAGCTAAGAAATCTCAAAACTGACATGAGTGTAAAAATTAAAGAGGAAATCATGAAGCAACTTAAGGCTAAAGTCATTCGAGTGACTCAGTTTCTTACTTGGTTGGCAAATATTGTCCGTGTTCCAAAGAAGAACGACAAAGTTTAGATGTGTGTTGATTATCATAATCTAAATAAGGCGAGTCTGAAAGATAATTTTCCACTTCCTAATATCCATATTTTGTTAGACAATTATTCCAAACATGATTTTGCGTCTTTTGTGGATTGTTATATGGGGTATCACCAGATTATTATAGATCCAGAAGATGCAGAAAAGACATCATTTATTACTCTATGGAGTACATATTGTTATTGAGTCATGCCTTTTGGATTAAAGAATGCTGGGGAAACTTACATGAGGCCAATGACCACAATGTTTTATGAGATGATGCACAAAGAGATTGAAGTTTATGTAGGCAACGTGATCATTAAGTCAAGAGAGTAGTTTGACCATATCAAAGATCTCAGAAAATTCTTTGAAAGGCTTCGAAGGTATGATCTCAAACTTAACCCAGCAAAATGTGTATTTGGAGTTCCATCGGGAAAACTCTTGGGGTTTATAGTCAGTCGGCGCGGCATTGAGTTAGATCCTTCCAAAATAAAAGCTATTTAAGATTTACCTCCACCAAAGAACAAAACAGAGGTGATGAGTTTACTTGAAAGGTTGAATTATATTAGTAGATTTATTGCTCATCTTACGACAACCTGCGAGCCAATATTCAAGTTGTTGAAGAAAAATGCTAAAGTTGAATGGACTGAAAAATGTCAAGAGGCATTTGACAGAATTAAGAAGTACATGTCGAATCCACTTATCTTGGTTCCTCCAGAGCCAGACAGACCCTTGATACTGTACATGTCTGTGTTAGACAATTCTTTCGGTTGTGTATTGGGTCAACATGATGTTACAGGTAGAAAAGAAAAAAGTCATATACTACCTTAGCAAAAAGTTTACCATTTATGAGGCTAAGTACACTCTTCTTGAGAAGACGTGTTATGACTTAACTTGGATAGCCCAAACGCTGAAACATTACTTGTCATCTTATACTACTTATCTCATCTCATATGGATCCTTTAAAGTACATTTTCCAGAAGCCTATGCCCACAGGCAGACTAGAGAAATGGCAGATGTTGTTTACAAAATTTGATATTGTCTATGTGACACGAACTATAATAAAAGCTCAAGATTTAGCTGATCATTTGGCTGAAAATCCTTTATATGGGGAGTATGAGCCATTGAAGACTTATTTTCCAGATGAAGAGGCATTGTATATTGATGAGTTTGTTTCTAAAGATTTCTATTCAGGCTGGAAGTTGTTTTTTTTTATGGAGATGCTAATGTAAAAGGAGTAGGGATAGGAGCAATTCTTATTTCTGATTCAGGAAAATATTATCCTATAACAACCCAACTTTGATTCTACTGTACCAATAATATGGCAGAATATGAAGCTTACATTCTGGGATTGAGATTAGCTATTGACATGGGGGGCTAAGAACAGTTGGTATTAGGAGATTCAAATTTATTAGTCCACTAAATCCAAGGAGATTGGGAGACTCGTGATTCAAAACTCCTACCATATAGAGGTTGTTTGCAAGATCTTTGTCAACAATTTGTATCAATAAAGTTCAAACACATTCCCAGAGCTCATAATGAGATTGCTAATTCTTTGGCGACCTTATCTTTGGTGCTTCAACATCCCGATAAAACTTATATTGACCCTTTGCATATACAGATTCTTGATCAACATGCATATTGCAATGTGGTTGAAGAAAACTTGATGGGGAGCCATGGTTCTATGATATCAAAGAATATATTTAGACTGGGAAATATCCTATACATGCCGATGGTAATCAAAAGAGAACCATTCGATGTTTGTATAGTAGATTTTTCTTAAGTGGAGGAATCTTGTATAAAAGGACTCCTGATTTGGGACTTCTGAGGTGTGTAGATGCTAAAGAAGCTTCAAAAATCATGACTGAAGTACATTCTGGGATTTGTAGACCACATATGAGTGGGTATGTTTTGGCAAAGAAAATACTTTGAGCAGGTTATTATTGGCTCACCATGGAGAAATATTCCATCAATTTTATGCCTAAATGTCATGAATGTCAGGTACACGAAGACTTGATACATTCCCCTCCATCTGAATTATATACAATGACTACTCCATGGCCTTTTGTGGCTTGGGGAATGGACGTAATTGGACCAATTGAACCAAAAGCCTCAAATAGCAATAAGTTCATCTTGGTAGCCATTGATTATTTCACGAAGTGGGTGGAAGCAGTGACTTTCAAGTCAGTGGCCAAGAAAGTGGTGGTTGATTTTATTCACTCCAACATCATTTGTCAGTTTGGCATTCCAAAGATAATTATCACGGATAATGCTACAAATCTCAATAGCCATCTGATGCAAGAAGTATACCAGCAATTTAAGATTATGCATTGAAATTCAACTCTTTATCGTCCAAAGGCGAATGGAGCTATAAAAGATGTCAACAAGAACTTAATGAAAATACTCCGTAAGATGGTGCAGGGTTCCCGATAATGGCATGAAAAGTTACCTTTTTCTTTATTGGGTTATCTTACTACAGTTCAGACTTCAATTGGTGCAACTCCTTACTTGTTGGTGTACGAAACTGAAGCAGTTATACATGCGGAGATTGAAATTTCATCTCTTTGAGTAGTTATAGAAGCTGAAATTGATGATGACTAATGGGTCAAGACTCGTTTAGAGAAATTAAGTTTGATTGGTGAGAAAAGATTAACATCAATATGTCATGGACAACTATATCAGAAGAGAATGGCACGAGCATATAACAAAAAAGTACGTCACAGACATTTTGAAGTTGGTCAGTTAGTACTAAGACGCATCCTACCTAATTAAATTAAAGCCAAAGGCAAATTTTCTCCTAATTGTCATGGACCATTCATGGTAAAGAAAGTGTTATTTAATGGCGCGTTATATCTGACTGACATAGAAGGCAAAATAGAAGGAATGTCGATCAATGCTGATGCAGTTAAAAGATATTATGTATGATATTCATATACAATTATGTTATGTATGTTTTGTACTTACATTTTTAAAGATTTGAAATGATGAAGGCATTTTGTTCTACTATCCGAATAATATATCAACCTTTGCTTATCCCTTTTGAGCTTTTATCTTTCTTCGTACCCCTCTTTTGGAATCAAATTAAAGTCAGAAAATTGAAAATAAACAAGTTGAAAGAAAAATATTTTTAAAAAGAAGAAGAAGAAGAAATCAATAAAAAATTCAAAATCAAACAAAAAAATGATGTTTTTTGAACTACGTTTGAACTGATTCTTGCTATGACAAGATACGTAGGTAGACTTACTCTGGGGTTCGGTCTAACCAGAAGAAAATTTAAATTACCCAGAATGAAATGAAATTAGAGAAAAAAATTATTTTATTAAAAGAATCGATTCCAAAAGTTGTATGTTTCACCCAATGTTATATAAATTTTTGGGCCTCATGCCGACCTTTCTTTCTAACCCTATCCAAAAGCTAAAGTTACAACCAAAGAAAGACCTTCGGATCAATCTTTGGGAATGTCAAGGCTAAACATGTTACGAGTGCATGATATTTCATATTTTGGGTTTTTATTTTAAAAAAATATATGAAAATATGAAAATGAGAGAGTCTTATTGGTGAAAACCTTTTTGGGCACCATAAGACGACTGTGAGCTGAGACAGAAATAAAAAAGAGATAGGCTCGTTAGCAAAAACCATTGAGGTGCCACTAGCCGAAGAAAGGTTGTTATCAAGAAGGAACAAGTTCAAGATTGGTTTAATTTCAAGCTCAATAAGTGGACAAAAGTTATAATGATTGGTGTAGGTAGATCTAGTCGTTTGATTTAAAATGCATGTCATAATCACCAGAATCGGTTTCCACATTCAGATAAGTAAGTTTTCTCTTTGTTTTGAGAAAGAGATGCCTATTGACTTTTTTTGTTTTATTTTAATTTTTTATTTTTTATGTCCTTGTCATCAAACAAAATTTTTTTATTGTCTTTTGAGTCAAATTCATGTCAGGTCGAGTGAAAAAGGACTCCAAACTCGCTACCAACTCCTTTAAGGGTACAAACCAAAACAAAGGGTATATGCACAGAGACAACGTTTCAAAGTAAAAGAAAGTTACTCAAGATGATTGTGATTTGACCATTTTAAACACGTAAAAATCTAAGGGATGTATTGGAAACTAAACTCAGAAGCATCATACAACAGAAATATGATTTGATTTGAGGATCTCAGTAGTCAAAATTCTGAGTCAGAAGTATGACAATTCAATGAATATTATCATGGATTGGAAAAGAGTTGAGCATGGCAAGTGCAAGAGCGGCCACTTCAAAAGCCAAATGCCACAAACCAGCCACCCCATGTTTTAAAACTCACAATTTTTCTTTGTTTGGATCAGAGATGAAATAATTATTTTTAGATAAAGGATGTGATTTAACACTTCTCTCAATGCAAGAAACATGGTTACAATATCCGATGCTGGATCTCGGTCATGGTAAACTTTATTCTTTGCAAGATATATTAAGGTCCAGTGACACATAAATTTTTCCAGTACAAACTGGGACAAAAATTTTATGTGTTTTGTATGAAATTTATTTTTTTCTCAGGACCCTCCCGAAGAATGAGAATTTATTTTATATCCAAGGCCCTTCTGAAGAATGGGATGTTATTTTTCTGTTTCACTATTTTCTTTGAGTCCAGGAGCCCGCCTGAAGAACAGGGTGAAGAAAAAGAAAGTTCAGGAGCCCACCTGAAGAAAAGAGGGAAGAAAAAAAAATCCAGGAGCCCGCCTGAAGAACAAGGTGAAAAAGTTGTAAGTCCAGGAGCCCGCCTGAAGAACAGGGTGAAGAAAAAGATAGTTCAGGAGCCCACGTGAAAAATAGGGTGAAGAAGTTGTAAGTCTAAGAGCCCGACTGAAGAACAGAGTGAAGGAAAAGGAAGTCCAGGAGCCCACTTGAAGAATAAGGTAAAGAAAAAGGAAGTCCAGGAGCCCACCTGAAGAACAGGGTAAAGAAATTGTAAGTCCAGGAGCCCACATGAAGAACAGAGAGAAGAAAAGTAAGTCCAGGAGCCCTCCTGAATAATAGGGTAAATTTTTAAAATTAAGTTGCGAAAAGTAGGATCAAGATTATGAGATTACAATTTTTATTTGTATTTTCCATTTTTTTTAATTAATTAGTCATTTGAATGTAAAAGGCAGAAGTCGTCAACCGAAAACTCGACGAAATTTCATTCGACTTTAATTTTTTTCTCTCACCAAGTTACCTTTGAACTACTCATGATCCGATTCTCTTATAACCCGGGATAGGTAGGATGTCCAAAAATAGAACTCGGTCACATTTTTCCTTTTTTATTTTATTTTTATTCTTATCCATACCCTTCAAATAATTGGAGGGTAAAAAATCATGTCTTGTCTACTTCTTTGTATGAAAACTCTTTGAGATTTTACACAAAGATGGACAAAAATGTAAACATGTGATATTTGATCCTCCTCGAATTTTATTTTATTTTTGATATTAAATATCTATATTTGGTATAATATTATTTAATTTCTTATTTTATTTTAATTTTAATTTAAAAAATCAGTAATTAAATAAGTTAATTTTAAGAAATTTTATTTTTACAATCATTTTTTTATTATTATTCTATTTTTTAAAATAATATAAAAATTATTTTTTTTTATTTTCTAATTTTAATAAATAAATTAGTAATTTTAACATTATTTTATTATATTTATTTTTTGTTATTTGTAAATTTTGTTGTATTTTACTTAAATTTTATTATTATTTTTATTCATTTAATTAATTAATTTATTATTATTATTATTATTACTAATATTTTCTATATATATATATATATATATATATATATATAAATTTGAATTTTAAAAACTCCTCTGCCTTATCTGTTGATGGATAGTTCCCTCCTAAAAAATAACTGTTTCCACCCCCTAAATCTATTATTTAAATAGATCCTACGTAATTTTGCCTGGACATGATCAGAAATCAGCCTGGACATGATCAGAAATCAGACAGTGAAAATCAGAGAGTAGAAACTCGAGAAAAAAAAACTAAAAAAATCAGTGAGAAAAAATATCAAATAAAAAGAGAATTCAAGAGTTTTCGATTGAAGTTTCCAGTGACGACTATTTCCTTGCTTCATTATTTCGTTTGAATTAATTAAAGGTTTTTATTCGAATCTAAATCATCTATGTTGTAAGTTTACTGTAGAAAAGTATGAATGAGAATATCCAAGTAATTTTTATGCATTATCTAGTATGTCTAGTTGAATAATTATGTAAATTGTTATTACTATATGGCATACACTTATGATATTGAATATCAATATATCTGTATGCGGAGAAAATTTTATATTCACTATCACATCATGTTGTTTAAAATAAAAATCATAGTTCAGTCATATATTGTACACATATCCATATACAACATAGAAATTGAATAAAAATCCGATGAATAAAAATGATGCGACATAGAAACCAGATAAAAAAAACTTGATTTTTTCCGGTGATAAGTCGCCGGAAACTTTATTTTTCATACCAAAAATTAGTCATTAGCGAACAGCCGGCGCATCTCGCCGCTGCACCACCTTATTCTCTCCTTCCCTAGTCCTTGCTGCACCATGGAACGATCAAATCTGACCGAAACATCCACCACACGGCGAGACAGTCATTCCCACTTGCCTTTTCCCCCTCCCTACGCCGCTTCGATCATCCCTCTCCCTTGTTTCCGATGTCCCACTAGTGAATCCACACGCTGGAAACATGTCAAAGCACCTTACCAGCCACCCTCCTTTGCTCCAGATCCGGTAGAGAACCACCAAAAAATAAATCGACCCACCGGCCACCTACCTATCAACCTAGGTGCACCCTCACGCCGTTGCAGTTATCCTCTCTCCATCTCTCCGTCCCTATTTTTTTTATCGCCATCCGTCTTTGTTCCTATGAAATTTGTTTGTGAATGATTTCACCAGATCTGATTTTTAAAACTGACAAAGGATTATTTTAATAAATGGATAGTGTCTTAATGTATATAGGTTTAATATATGGAATAAATTGACAAAGGATTATTTTAATTTGTATTAATTTAATTATAATGATGGGATCATAGTAATATTAGTGTAATTTGGATAATTGGTGGATTCTGTTACTATTACGATTATTATGTTATTATTTTTATTTTTTGTTTTTTTATTTTATCTTATTAATTGTCATTAATAAAATTAATTAAATATTTATTAAATAAATTATTTGCCTCAAATGAATTTTGCTCAAATTTTATCAAGTAGTATTTTTAATAGATAAAATTATTATGAATAATGAAACAACGTCTTTAATGCTAAATAAATTTTTAGACGTGTTTAAAATATTCGTCTCAATAAAGAATACGGCGTACGCATCTTTTTGATATATTCTAAAATTCGAGGATGCAAAAATGCATCTTGACAAATATTTTTCTAAAATGAACTTTCACTGATTTATTTAATAAATAAGTTTTAGTATAATAAAATGAGAGAACCTAGGCTCAAACGCAATTGATCAAAAATAGTTTAGTTAAGTATGAGTCAATAAAAGAGACCGTGCTAGAACCACGGGACTCGAGGGGTGCCTCACACCTTCCCTTCGGTCAACAGAATTCCTTACCCGATCTTCTGTTTTCGCAAACCAAAAATAAGAGTCATTTCCTTTTGATTAGGGATTCAAAAAGGTGACTTGTAACACCATAACTCAATTTCAAGTGGCGACTCCGTAAATAAATTAATCTCTATTCAATACCATCACTTTAATTGGAAAAATCCTTCGACTCGACCCTCGAGCAAAAAAGGGGTGTGACAACAGATCTCCTCTTTTTGACTTGATTTTATTGACATAATTTGATCCACTTTCTTCTCGTGCATGATCTTCGTTCTTTACATAAACTTCATCACTACTACTTGTCTTGGTTAAAAGTAAGATTTAAAATATTATGATTAAAAGTGGGTTAAAAATAAATATTTTATTTTTATTTTTAAAGATGCAACAACAGGAATGTTAAACTATGCTGAAAACTTCTTCTCCATATGTAGTTGGACAAAAATTTTTCATCATCATCACATTGATTGCAAATTGATTAGAACCGTCTTGAACTTGTCTTCAACCTCGTTTCACCAAACCACTGCATCATTGAACCGTAGGCTCTGATACCACTTGTTGGGTTCAAAATCTAGAGAGCGTGCAAAAGCTTAAAGTTTGCAAACCAAGACGGCGATAATTCAGATGACACAATATAAACTAAAAACAAAATATTATTGATATAATTTGGCCAACTGGCCTACACATGAAAACTAATATTAAAGAAAACATAAAACTATTGGGAGAAAATTTCCTCAAGACTCTTTAATAGCTACATTATGGATGCTATTGTGTTATGATATGAAAAAAGAGGTTTTCTATTTACAAATGTCCAAAACCTTTCCTTCAAGAAAAAAGTTTGCTAAATATGAAAAAAATTTATATTATTTTTCAGAAAAAGTAAAAGTAATTATGATATTATTTTTATTTTTCTTTGAAGAAAAAGTAAAATTTAAACTTGGTAAGAAAATGGCCAAAATCATAACACATATTTACAAGGAAACAACATCAAAATACTCCTGAACCGCAGGAAGAAGGCTTCCTTGCTTCCAATAGCCAAAGATTTGCATGATCAAATATTCTAAGCAAACTGATGGAAGAAATCAGCGGCAATTCACTTTAGACATTTCTTTACATGCCACAACACATTGAAGAAGCAACAAAGTCAACGATTAAATAGACTACCTGACCTTGGTCGTCATGGATGTTGAAGTACTCGTAAAGTATCAAATATATTAGAGCAAATAGGATGACTATAATGTCATCACCATTCACCTCTTGGCCCTCAATTCTTTTCAACTTCGTTTTGAAATAAGTTGTTGTAATCAAGTAAAGCACTATGTATTAAAATCACTTCAAAGATCAATGTGACACTACTAGAAGCAGCTAGCTTTTATAATTTCAAATTCTGCACCTCTGATGCATACAAATTCAAACCAAGAACTAAAGTAGCATAGAGTAGAAGAACATAAATCATTTTATCAGATTATCTCATAGCAACAGAATCAAATTAAATGTGTTAAGAGTTCGTGATGCAAATTCTGTTGATTCGACCCTAAAAAGTTTATGGTGCGACCCATATTTGTGATTTTTTGTGGGGTATGTGGTGGTAGCGTAGGGATCGGGCGGATATGCCCGATCCTGAAGCCCATCACTGATCCTGTTGGGGGTGCAGGAGCAAAACCCCCTGCGGTATGGACCTAGGATTTATTCGTACATACGTATTATATTAGTGCGATTTAGTGGATTGTTTTAGATTGTTTAAATACATCATTGAGACTTTTGTCTCCTCATTGTACTCCTCTTTATTATAGTGAATTCTTCTGTCTCTATCCGTGATTTTTCCCATCAAGGCTTTTGCAAGTAAATATGTGTGTCTTCTTCTTATTTTCTTTTACTTTGTGGTATTGCTTATTCTGTTCGAACATAACAAAATAAAAAAGGACAAATTTGGGGTGTTAAAAAAAACTAAACTTCCAAGAGATTAATTGCTACATCGAAGAGAACCTGAGCTCAATGTTCAATAAAGACGAAAAATTTTACCACAACTACGGCGATTGAATGTTGATCTTCACCAGAGTAGAAGATCAAAAGTGGACGCTCATCTTTAAACATGATTGTCATTAAAAAAGATGAAGGATATTTGAGATTTGATCCTGAAGCTATGTCATTGTCATTAAAGAAGATAAAGGATATTTGAGATTCAATCCTGAAGCTATTTCATTGTCATTAAAGAAGATGAAGGATATTTGAGATTTGATCTTGAAGCTATGTCAACAATCTCACATTAGGAGGAGTTCAACTGACCCTAAAAGCACTTAGGCTCATGCCAAAGCCGAAGTGACGAAAGTCCAGGACTTTTGAAGAGGGTACCTCTACTTGATACTTGTTTGGTCTTTCATCTTGTCTGAACTCAGTTTGGACATTTTTTTAGTTTTAAGAATGCTTTTGATTTTAATAAAAAGCTGTGAATATCATTCAGAGAAATAATGCACAAAATCATGAGGTAACTGAAATATAATATACAAAATATGGTAATAGACATCAAAAGCAATAAAATACATGTATATGCTCCCAGAATCCCACTAAACCTACATCTTCCAAAAAGTATGTCAAAGCATAACTACCTACTAACCTTCTATCCTTGTCCGTAAACTTCATATCATCCTATCTAATGCACTTATATAAAAAAGGTCATTCTTCTTGAAATAAACTAAAAAGAAAAATATGTCAAATAAATTAAAACGAAGGGTATAATTTGTTTTCAAATTCTTACTAAATATTTTGTAGAAAATGACACAATAATACGACAATAAAGTAATGGCAATACTAATGGTGTGGCTTTCTCTAGCTTCTCTCTAGAATTCTAGAGAGAGAGAAAAACATTACCTGCAATAACTTCCCATACTAAATGCTCCAACTGTACATAAGTACAATACCTTTTATTTCAAGAAACTTTGACAAGATGAATGAAAAACTGCATGCGCAGGAAGAGGATTTACTACAGCGAAATACGGACAAACCTAAGGATGCAACTACAAACCAGGAACCTATATCAAAAGTAAGTTTCTGGGATAAATTAATATTTGATAACAATACCATTCCTATAGATTCTATATAAAAAGATTACGAGAAATAAAACACCTCAAACTACCCATATTTCATACCTATAACATCCTCCGACAAGGAATGACTCTATGTGCCTTAGGAATAAGTCGTTATCATTAAACTGCTTGGAAACAAGATAGGTTACAATTACTTGAGAAATTACCTCAAATCCCTTTGGAACCGAAACGAAGATTTAAACCTAGTAGATCTAGGAGAATATTACTAGCTCATTAAGTTCATCCAACCTAACTATCACAAATTACTCCACCAAAGACCTTGGTCCATAGGATCCCAATACCTCTCAACAAGAAAAATGGGAACCTAAATGCAACCCCACAACTGAAACCATACCCTACGCTACCATTTGGATCAGGCTCCCCGAACTCCCCACTGAATACTATGATCTTAAAATCCTCTAAAAAATTGGGAACATGATAGGCACAATACTAAAAATTGAAAGTTGTACCAAAAGCAGCTCTAGAGGACGATATGCTAGACTTTGTATCCTAACCCAATTGAACAAGCCTTTATCCAAAAACATTCTCCTTGGATCTCACCTTGAAAAAATCCACTTCGAAAGTTCCACTATCCTTTGTCAATCTTATGGTTGTCTCAGCCATAATCTTTACCATTGTCCAAAAAATAACATCTCGACCAAAAGTCCCGAGAATCCGAAATCATTAAACCTCCAAAACAATTCCATGAAAGATGAAGATAGGATGGAAAAAAAATGTAAAAATGAAAAATAAAAATGAAAAAAGAAGAAGAAAAGATCAAATCGAAAAAAAAATGAAAATATGTGGACAGCTACGGAAAAAAATAAAAATAAAAGTTTAACGTCCACGAAAAAAGAAAAAAACATTGTGTCGTTTAATTATTCTAATATTTTTAATCATTTAGAAAATAATGGAAAATCTCCTATGGTGAATAATTCCTCTTCTCCTATGTGTAATCCCCTTTATCATATAAATTTACATACCTTTCACTCCAATCATCCACAAAATCCCTTGGAAATTAACCCCTCCAAGTCAAACCCTCCAATTCTTAACAATTCTATCTCCACACAATAAACTCCAACTACGTATACTACTACTACTAGGGAAATCCCATCAAAACACCCTAATATTTTCACTCCTAATACCTATTCTAAACTAGTAGCTACCCAAACTAATCATAGTACTATTACAACTATTACACATAATAGTTGTAACTCATCCAAACTACTTCTACTTACTCCTTAGCCTCTATCCCTAGTCCCCAACAAAACCCTACTACAACTACTACATCATAATTAAATAACAAACACACGTATAGTCCAAACCTACCCCCAAAACACTCTAAATTCTTCCAAATCTCCAGAAAATACACCAAATACCCTAATAACTCCTCTCAGTACCACATCAAATCCCCCAGACACATCTTCACATAAGATTGGACATGGAACTACTCAAGTCTTTAATACGTGTACTCTTAAAAATGATAAGGACAAGGGAAGAGTTAAAAAATAGTCATTTTCATTAATAAACTGCAAAAAAAAACTGAAGCCTATGAATTACCTAAGACACCTGTGACTGAAATCCCCATCATTAAACCTATTACTATTTCTACAAAACTTATAATCTCTTCTACTATATCTTAAGACATAACAATGAAAACTGTCAAACCCAGCACCACTTACTCAAATGCCAAGAAGATACCTAATAAAGAACAGATAATTCAACAACACTTCAAACACTCCCATGGAGAACAACACGTAAGATCAACCATGGGATGATCAAGCCAGCAACTGGAATGCTCCCAATCCCAATGTGCTGACCCCACACAACGTACCATTATACCAAGCAAACTGGAGCCTCCCCATACCACAAAACCAACCTCAACCACTTCCTTATCTCACTCCACTCGATGAAATTTAAATGATGAACATGAACTACAGGAATAACATGAACAACTTCATCTCGATGAAATACATGTCATCGATGGAGACAATGCCAGAAATAGTACAAATATATCAGAAGCTACTGCATGAACACTTCATACAAAACCAACATCTCATCGAAAAAAAAAGAAATATGATATAGATGCAGGACAATGACATGATATTGCAGATGGAAAGCTTGAACCCCTTCTCACCCCCACCAATGAGTTACTCAGACTAGTTACTTCCACACCTGCTAGACACACTGGAGGACGTATACTCATAAAAACAGGTAGTCTCTTAGATTAATTAGACACAAAATTGGAAAACTCCATTGTCCCCTATGCGAGTCCCGAAGATAACACAAGAATAGGAGGAACAACCAAGAGACAACAAGCCGAAAATGACTCCTATAATATTGGAAGATATGCTCATCTTCACTCTCCTAGCAAACAAAAAGGAAAAAATTCTAGTACATGTCCCACCTCTACTCCCAAAAATATCAATAAACATAAAATCATCTCCAGAATCACCAATACACCAATATGCAGTAGATATTATAGCGACTCCACCAAAATATTCTCTTTTTCAAACCAATACTCTTTGAACTTGGAGATGAACTTAGCTCCGAGAAGGTCACAACCATTACGGAATCAGTCCCCAATAAATATTATAGTATGGAACTATAGTGGGGAAAACAATCCTGCATTTAGAAGGAATGTTTTAGAAATGATTTCAACTAATAACCCTTCCATTCTAGCATTAACTGAGACTAGAATGGCAGACCATGATTCTCTTTCGCATCTACTACCCTATTTTGACATGTTGCAGGTACCCGCATCCGGATTCTCAGGAGGCATAACCCTTTTCTATAATAGCAACGAACTTATCATAAATCCCATGGTACTGACAGAGAAAGAGTTCCACGCATCTCTTAAGGTTAGTCAAAACTCAACTCCATGAATCATTACTATTATATATGCTCGAAATAGCTTTTTTTTTTTATAAAAAATCTCTTTAAAAAAATCCTCAAGATATTAATAATTTTAATCCAGGGCCTTGGTTAATGTGGGGGATTTTAACGAAGTAACCAATTCATCCGAAAAATTTGGTGGAAACCCTATTAATAACAACCGGGTTCCAAGCTTCCTTGAATGCATAAATAATCTTAGTATGGTAAGGATTTATGGGTCCAAGGTTTACTTGGAATAATACGAGTAAGCAAAATACTATTATCGTTATGAAATAATTAGATAGATTCCTATGCAATCTTACATGGCTAGATCTTAACTCAGATTCTAATGTCATGCATCTTCCAAGAACGCATTCCGATCATTGTCCTACAATGCTTAATATCATTAAAAATAGTGTAAAACTAGCTATGTTTTTAGGTTTGAAACAATGTGGCTTCGCCACCCTGGATTCCTAGAAATTGTCAAAAACTCTTGGCACGATAATTATAACTACCTAAATGCAGTTAATAATTTTGCCATTACTACCAATGATTGGAACAAAAAAACTTTTGGTAACATTTTTAAAAACAAAAAAATCTTAAAAGCTAGGATCCAAGGCCTACAAAACATGGATACTATAAAAAAAAGTTCATATCACTATAAGCTCAAAAATTCTCTTACTCATTCAATAATATTCTCCAACAAAAAAAGATTTTTGGAAGCTTAAGTTAAGCATCCAATGGCTTATGGAAGAACATGCAAATACTAATTTTTTGTCATACTTCTACCATCAATAGGAGAAGAAGAAATAAAATCATGGGTCTTTTGGACTCTGTGGGTAATCAGTCTTTTGACCCTACTCATAGTAAAATCTTTATATTAAATCACTTTAAAAATATCTACACTACGGAGCAAACTAGATCTAATGGTAATAATATCCCCCATGCTGGTAATTCTGTAACAGCGGATGATCATACCATCCTCAATTCAACTCTCACTATAGAAGAAATTCATAGTGCTATTAGGTCCTTTAAACCTTTAAAAGCACAAGGTCCTGATGGTCTACACCCAATTTTTTTCCTAAAATTCTAGGAAGATACTAAATTTTTTATAACTTAAACCAATATAGATGCTTTCACACAAGAATCCATTGACCCAGAAATTAACAAAACTAATGTAGTGTTCATTCCTAAAATAAATACTCCGGAGAAAATTAACTACTTCAGACCTATCAGTCTTTGTAATTCAATTTACAAAACTATAACAAAGATTTTAGTCAATCATATCTGTCCGTTCCTAAACAAAATCATTAATCCTGCCCAATGTAGCTTTATTACAGGCAGAAGATATTCGAATAATGCTATTATTGTGCAGGAAGCATTCCACTCCTTTCATAAATGAAATAGTGGTCTAAGAAAAATAATGATAAAAATTGATCTTGAAAAGCATTCGACAAAATATAATGGTCCTTAATATACTTCTCCATCCAAAGCTTAAACTTTCCAAGGAAATTAACTAACATAATCATGGAATGTGTCACTACTTCTTCCATCTCTATCATTGTTAATGGAAACCCTATAAATACCTTCCAGCCAACTCGAGGTATTAGGCAAGGTGATCCGTTATCCCCCTATATTTTTATTATATGTATGGAATCACTTTCACGATTCATATATGATAAAAAATAGACCCTTATTAAAATTTGTACTTCTTCCCCAACATTACTTCATTTGTTTTTCGCTGATGACTTAGTGCTATTCGTAAAAGCAAACTTGGAGAATGCTAATACTATTACTTTTTTATTCCAAGATTTTGAGAAAATATCAGGCCAAAAAATTAAATATAATAAATCAAAATTTGTCTTCTCAAATAATGTTACTACGGATATTTCTACACCAATTGTAAATCGCCTTAATATGAAGACTTCCGCGAGCTTCGGTAAGTATTTTGGATTGCCCATGACCAAAATACAACCTAATAAAAATGACCATCAATTCATAATTGATAATATGAATAATAAACTAAAAGGTTGGAAAGAAAAAAGTCTAAATATAGCTGGAAGAACTACCCTTATCAAATCGGTTCTCGCAGTTATCCCTACTTACACAATGCAAATAATTTACTACCTACCAAAACAATTCAACACATTGATTGTATCCAGAGAAACTTTCTTTGGGGGTATAATTGATGAAAAAAAAACAAAAAAATTCGCTATGCAATTTGGAATCTCATCATCCTTCCAAAATCTCACGAAGGACTAGTGATAGCATCCAGGCTGACCCACTTGCATTAAGATTGACGGGCTTCAATGTGAATCAAGAATATGCTTATGATGGAAGAAGATCCCAAGAATGAGTCCAAGAATCATGGAGAAGTTTGGGCTAAGTGATACACATATTTTATGATTCAATTTCAAGTCTAAATGCAGAAGATTGTTTTGATTAAAATCAAAAACTTTTGCTTTCCTAGTTTAAAAGTTTCCTAATTTAAAGTTTCCTAGATTTATTTATTTTCATAAAAGTAGAATTTGAAACCCCTGCTATTTGGGATAGCTTTTTCCTAGTCCTTGTTAGATTTAATAAAGGTAGATCCCAATCCTATGCTATTTGGGATAGGGTTTTTTTTTTCTATATATAGGAATGGATTTTGTTATTTTCAATCAGACAATATTATTATCAATTGATAGTTTCTCTTATTTACACCTTTGTGTGTGGCTACTTGGGATTTATCACTACTAGAAAATTGCTTATTACCTAGGGATTTTACCTAGGAAATAATATCGCAGGAAATACATGCGGATTTACCTACAAAAATATTAAATACATCTATATTAAAATATATTACTTGTGAACTATATATTTGCAACAAATTTCGAAGGAAAATTTGGCGTCATATTGCGCAAATTTCGTACTTGCGACATTACCCGGGGAAATATATCGGTAGGTATTTTATCTCTTGGTAAATCCGTAGGTTTATGGACAAATATATATATTTTTTAAATCCATAGAAAAATCCCCAGGTAATTTATCCTACGGATTTACTTAGAGATATTTTGGTGGAAATTTATGTCATAGATTTTATTACCTGAGAAATTATTTGGGGATTTTGTGCTGTGAATTTTACTGGGGATTTATTCTTGAGGATTTACCTGTGAAATTATTACTTGTGACATTACCTGGAGAAATATATCGGTGGGTATTTTATCCCTAGGTAAATCTGCAGTTATATGAACAAATATATATATATATATATATTTTAAATCCATAGAAAACCCCCCCAGGTAATTTATCCTACGGATTTACTTAGAGATATTTTGGTGGAAATTTATGTAATGAATTTTATTACTAGGAAAATTATTTAGGGATTTGGTGCTGCGAATCTTGCTGGAGATTTATTCTTGGGGATTTACGTGCGGAATTATTACTTGCGATATTACCTGGGAAAATATATCGACAGGTATTTTATCTCTAGATAAATCCGCAAGTATATGAACAAATATATATATATGTTTTAAATCCATAGAAAAATCCCCAGGTAACTTATCCTACAGATTTACTTAGTGATATTTTGGTGAAAATTTATGTAATTGATTTTATTATCTAAGAAATTATTTGGGGATTTTGTGCTGCAAAGTTTCCTAGAGATTTATTCTTAGGGATTTACCTGAGAAATTATTACTTGCGACATTACCTGGAAAAATGTATCGGTGGGTATTTTATCTGTAGGTAAATCCGCAGGTATATGGACATATATATATATAGAGAGAGATTTTAAATCCATAGGAAAATTCCTAGGTAATTTATCCTACGGATTTACGTAGAGATATTTTGGTAGAAATTTATGTAATGAATTTTATTACCTGGGAAATTATTTGGGAATTTTATTCTGCGAATTAACCTGGGGATTTATTCTTGGGAATTTACCTATGAAATTATTACTTGGAAAATTATTGGGGGATTATGTTGCTACAAATTTAGCTGAAATTATTTTTTATGGATTTACCTACGAAATTATTACTTGAAAAATTATTGGGGGATTGTGTTGCTACGAATTTAGCTGAAACTATTTCTTGGATATTTACGTAGAATTTTTGTGACTTGAAAAATTTAAATAGGAAAAGAATAAAAAACATAAAATAAAAAGAAATTAGACATTAAATCGATGGACACCTATAATAAAGTAAAAGATGCTCAAGAAATTAAAATTAGTTTGTTGACATAGAAGGATCACAGATGTATTCGACCCGAATAAACCTTAGATTGACTCGTTATGTTATCACCAAAAAATTAAAGAGGTGAAATTTCGTTGGCCTAAGATAGGGCGAAGAACGACCCAGGACTCAAACAGAACGTGTTTTCTATTGGTTAATTTAAATATATTGTAAGGCATCATAATACACACGACAATATAATATATCAATATACTGTGTATTTCAGAGTCGTTTGGTGTGAGTAAGGTATAATAATTATAAAACAAAATAAAAAATTAATTTATTTTACATTGAGTTGAAAGCATTAGGTAGTTTCAGAATTATATATATGATGAGATTAGGGGTGGGTATTTTGTTTGTTCAATTTGCTTGTTTAATATCGGTTCGTCTTTTCAATTTTCGGATTGACAAAAATGACAGCCGTAATCAAACCAAAATAAATTTGATTTAATTTCTATAAATTTGGTTCAGTTATTTTAAATTTTTATTTCAATTTTGAAGATTAAAGTAGTGAGTCTTTCTTTATCATGACCGAACATTTAAAATTAGTGATTTCTTTTTAGAAAAAATTAGTTTTTTCTCAAACCTATTTTTCATTTTAAAATATAAATAACTCAACATGGATGAAATGAAATAATAGGAAAATATTATTTATACTGAATATATATATATATATATATATATATATATATAAAATTTATATATATAATTTATATATATAGTAAAATATATATATTATTGCTACCATTGATTTTAAAGTAATATATTATGTGTCGTATTTTTAGTTACACAATTTATTTATAACTAATCTGAGAATAATTATATTATTTATTTTACTATTATTATTATTATTGTATTAATCAAAAACCTTAGTCAATTTAATTTTTTAATTTATTTATTTTCTAGTTTGATTTTGTCAATTTGTAACAATTTTAGCCTAATTTTATCCAATTTATTACAATCCTTTCCTAAATTTCTTTAATTGAGTTTAACTTGACTCAATCGAAATCCTCAATTTAATTTTTTAACCCAATATTTAATCCCAATTTGACTCATCTCCTCAATTCTAATTTCAATCGTTCATCATATTTGATCAACGACCAATATTAAATCAAAATTTACTAATATTTTTCTTGAAATTGGACAGCTTCAAACTATTTTTCTTGAACCGAGGTTTTATTGGAAATAACCTATCTACCTTAGCAGTATGGTCTGCGTACACTGTACCCTCCACGGACCCCATTTTGTAGGAATAAATCGAGTTAGTTGTGTTGATACCCAATTTTGACCTCACGATACCTCTCTTAGATTGCTAGTTTAGCAAAATTATTAATTTTAAATATTAATATTTTCTACGCATTATTTTGATATCAAATAAATATTAACGTGTTGCATTCATGATTTGAAAATATATAATTTATTTTTATATTATTATTTTTATATTATATAATATTTTAAATAATTTTGCTAATATTTATTAAATTATTTTCGCAATTATACATGCCCATAATTTACAAACATTGTCTATTATTATTGTTATTACTATTATTAATACATTTATTAAATAACAACCTAAGTCAATTCAATTTGCCCAACTTATGTAATGTCTAGCCTAATTCTTATTCAATTAATATTAATTTATTCAGAATTGATATTTATTCGAGCTGAATAAATCTTATCTTGACTCAATTTTAAAAATACTTGTAAAGCTCACACGAGCTGATCAAGCAGCTGAATATGGTATCAAAGATGCATTTGAGCTGATCATCAATCTTAGCTTAACTCGTTATTGAGATCGGGAAATTAATGGTCATCATTGACGGATAAGTAATTCTGAATTAACTAATACCTCTACCTAAATACACGTAAAATAGGTGTCGTCGACATGCTTGCTTCTTCACCTGCTTCAGCTACTCTGTGATTTTACTATATTACCCCCTAATTAATTATTATAAATTATTTACACATAAAAAAATTAATAATATTTAATAAAAAATAAAATAGACATTTGTAACATATCTGCTTCAGCTGCTGTTGACACCTATTTTTGACCTCTCGGTGCTCTCTAAGGCTGCTATTTCATCAATATTATTTAATTTCAAATATTAATATTTTTACACATTATTCTTGTATAATATACTTAACGACATGTCGACCCATGATTTAAAAATATACAAATTATTTTTTTATTATCATTTTTTATAATTTATTAATTCAAATATAATATTTTATTTATTTATTTATTTTACATAATTTTATTAATATTTATCATATGCACACTCATTTTACAAATACATTCTTTATTATTATTATTATTATTATTATTATTATTTATTTATTTATTTTTACTATAGCAATCCCTTTTATTATTATTTTTTATTTAATTTACTCAACTTATTTATTTTTAACTTGATTTTGCCAATTTATGATAATTTTAGCCTAGATTTTGCCCACTTGAGTTTAATTTTAACTCTTCAATTTAATTATTGCCTAATTTTAAATATCCTGTAACTTTAAATCTCAGCCATAGATCAAATTGATCAATGGCTGAGATTGATTCTCCATTCTTTTCATTTTTAAAATACCAAAAATAAAGTTTAATTGATCAAATTGAGTTTAATTTGACACAATCGAAATCCCCAATTTAATTTTTTTAACCCAATATCTAATCTTAATTTGACTCATCTCCTCAATTCTAATCTCCTCAATAAAATAGACATTTGTTAGTATTTATTTTTAAAAATGAATTCTTATCAAACTATTATTATTAATAATAATTTATTTTATAATACGTAACGTTAATTCTACACGCGTAATTTACTTTACTATCAAATCTTATTATTTTCCTTGTTATTATTATTATGTTATTATTACATTTATAGCAGCCCAAACTCAATTTGATTTTGTCAATTTTATTTAGCTTCTAGTCATTTGATATTCAATTTGTGTCAATTCTAGTCTAAATAAGTTTTAATTTGATCAAATTGAAAATCTCCAATTAAAATTACTTGAATTTGGCTATCTCTGTAATTTTAATCCCAACCATTGATTATATATGATTAATGGTTGGGATTGCATCAACTTCTTTCCTTTTTAATAAGGCCACCACCCAAAACCCTAATGTTTTTTATGCCAAAATAGCCCCACCTGCCATTTTTCTTTCCTTTCTCTCTCTTCAATTCAAACCAACAACGACTGCTCCTCATGTGTCACCATGACGCTGCTGGTGGTAGCTCTTTTTCTCTACTACCGGCGAACTATAACTGTCACCTCCCAGCCACCACGCCTACCGTTGCTCCGTCCAACTACCAGCAGAAGAGAACCCACCATTAATGGGATCCCAATGACCAATAACTTCGGCTGCTGTTTATTGAAAAACCCATCGCCAGCAAACCTCGGTTTCAGCCGCCACGCGCCATCATCCCGCCGATAAGTAGAAATCTCCTCCATGAATTTTGTAGATAAGATTATATACTTAAATTGGTTGATGCTAGTTCATATGACTTTATTAGCTGATATAGTCTCGTGCTGTTTGCGTGTATAAACTAGATAGTGTGAGATTCCAGTTGAAATATGCAAATTGGAGAAACAAGGATATGATTTTCTTTTCTTTATATTACCAATATTAGTTGTTGGCTGGAGTTCATTTGGTTTTTTCTTTGTTGGAGTTTGGTTTGATGAGATATGAAAAGCATCATACTTCAGGTATATGTCTAAAGTTCCTTTTAGGCTACTGCACTTGAATATCATCAAAATACATGCTTTGACGTTGCAGCTTGGCATGAAATATCCGTGTAGATAATCTTGAGAATATTCAAATCAAGGTGACATAATTAAGTTTTAATGTTAAAGTAGTAGTGGTATTTTTTTTGAATTCACTCACTGCTTGCAATGAGTATTTTAGGAGTTTCGTTTTCATTTGCTGTAACAAATCTGTATTTGTTGAAAAGAGTGTTCGGTCAACTAAATCTATCGATATGTGTGGGTTTGGTAAAGTTTTAACTCTTGGAAAAGTAATGTGGACAAAAAAGACAAGATTTTCAAATTTATGTTTAACTATTATAATCAAAGAAAGAAAATGTATGTAATATTGATTTCTCCCCTGCATCCATGGCTCCCTGAAATTATGGACCAAAAAGTTGTTATTTAGCAGTAGAATTCTTATGTATCAATAGGTTAACAATCTCTCATTTTACTGTATATCTAGTTATTAGTTTTTTAAAGACTTCTATCTCTTTGTCGTGGTATTCTGTTATCTGTTTACTAAAATTTTAAAATGGTGAAATGTCGATAATATGAATCAAGATTTGCATATTTTTATATCTAGACAGATATGCTAAATTGCTAATATGTTGCTGATTAGTGAGCTCAAAATAAGGGATGAAAGGCCTATCAAATCATAAGCCTATAAGTGTTCCACAATGTTAGGTTTACAGGTATAGAGGATGCATGGAGTTGGTAGATTTCTAAATCTCTAATATGAGCAGACGAAATATCTTATACTTACATGATAAGAAAGTTATACAAGTGACTTTAAAATGGTTATGTGTAAACTCTAGTGACTTGAAATGTGTACTAGTAACTTGAAGATAGTTAAGTATAGTCACTTAAAATGTGAACAAAGCTAATTTAAATTGTGAAGTATAGTCACTTAAAATGTGAACAAAGTTAATTTAAATTGTGAACTCGTGACTTAAAAATAATTAAATGTAGTGTCTTGAAATGTATACTAGTGACTTTAAAATGGTTAAGTATAATGACTTGAATTGTGTACTAGTGACTTGAAAATAGTTAAGTGTAGTTACTTGAAAATATGGTTAAGTATAGTGGCTTGAAATGTGTACTAGTGACTTGAAAATGGTTAAAGGGTAGTTACTTCAAATGTGAAGTAGTTACTTGAAAATGGTTAAATATAATGACTTGAAATGTGAATTAATTATTTAAAAATGGTTTAATGTAGTGATTTGAAATGTGTACTAGTGACTTATAAATAGTTTAAGTGTAGTGACTTGAAATGTGAATTAGTTACTTGAGAATGGTCAAGTGTAGTAATTTGGAATGTGTACTAGTGACTTGAAAATGGTTAAATATAGTGACTTGAAATGTCAATTAGCTATTTGAAAATGGTTTGAGTGTAGTGACTTGAAATGTGTACTAGTGACTTGAAATGAAAATAAGTTATTTGAAAATTATTAAGCGTAGTGACTTGACAATGATTAGGTGTAGTTACTTGAAATTGCGAAATTGTTACTTGAAAATGGTTAAGTGTATTTATTTGAAATTGTGAACTTGTGACTTGAAAATGGTTAAGATAGTCACTTGAACTGTGTATTAATGACTTGATACTATATGTTATATAATTTATGTTAATGTATTTTTAGCATGTTTTATGGCCTGAATTAACATATTCTTATGCAGAATGAGTTTGAAAGAAAGAAATAAGAAATATTAGCTGCTCAAAGTGCATCAAGTGTGGAAGGAGGATGAGAAAGGAATGGGACTTGTCGATGAAGCATCTTCAAATGATGAACGCTCATCTCAAGAAGACAACCAAGCTTATGAGGATGAAAGTGATGGTAACTCTGACGACGTGAATGAAAGTGATAATCCTGATAACGTGAATGAAAGTGATTCTGACCCCGATGATTGGTAGTTTTATTGAGGATTCAACATCAATAAGGAAAATCAAAAAGAGGGGAATTTAAAAAATTTTCTATTTACACAAATTGGTATTTTTTCCTTATCTCATCAAACCCAATTTATCTGGGTATTGATAAATTCTTTTATTTCTATATCTTACTTTTAAAAAGTTATTGCTAATAGGGTTGTATATATAAATCCTAAAATATCCAGCCAAAGGTAGTAATTTGAGTGGAAAAAGGGCAAGAAGGGGTGAGATAAAAAAAAGGGTCAAATGGAGAGTTTTTGTTTTCTTGAACTCTTAGAGATGTCTCAAAAAGATACTGATGCGAGGTACTTATAAGGATTTCTGCTTGACTCGATGCATTAGAGGTCACCCAAAACCCACCTCATCAAGTGAATATAACTGATTTAAGGAGAAGTATTTTTTCATACAAGGTGTGGGATAAAAGAAAATATTTGCTCTATGATTAATGATTTTGAAAGTGATGCTAATGTGATAAATTCATACGTGGTGGAGAATTTGAAACTTACATACATCAAACACAATGATTTCAGTGAACTTAAGGTGACTAAGCAATGCATGATTTCTTTCTCCATTGGAAGGTACTCTGATAATGTTCTTTGTGATGTAATTCTAATGCAAGATTGTCATATCAAGCTTGGGCGTTCCTGGCAGTTTGATAGGAATGCAATTTATGATAGGGAGAAGAACAAAGTTTTCCTTGAGCTAAACGAAAGAAAATATAAACATGCACCTTTAACTCCATCCTGAGTTTATGAAGATCACAAACGTGTGAAAGAAGCAATGAAAAATTTTGAGAGAGAAAAGAATGATAGGAGTAAGGGGGAGCATGTTGTAATGTCTTGCATCGTCAATGCATTAGCTTGCGGTAATATGCTATTAGAGTTAAATGACTAAAATGGTGTCAAAGAGACTTAGTCTCATTTTTGTGACTTCTAAAGTGAGTAAAGTTTAAACCACATATAATTTCCCTAATTTTGACTTTTTATCATGTGGAAAATTGAATAAGCTTTTCATCGATATAGGATTCTCACAAATCCGATACCCGGGCAAGAAGATATGGCTAATTTAAGTCCTAGTCATAAAATACCACCATTTTGGTGCTTGGCGCATCGCGGAGGGGTCTATTTAACAATTGTCAAATTCTATTAGCCTAGCGCGATTGTGGCGCATCGCACTGAAGCTTCAGGTCCCAACCAATGGGACAATATGATGGCTCCGCGTCGCGGTGGCCCATAAAATTGGGCTCCCAGTTTTATTATTATTTTATCTCATTAAGGGTACATTAGGTATTTTCCACCCCTTTATCATCTTAAACACGGGATTTAATCCCAAAGATACAAAAATACATTCACAATCATCCAAATTACTCAAGAACACTCTGTAGGGTTTCAAACTAAAAATCCAAATAACTCAAGATTCAACCGTGGGTTTTGGAAACTAATTAAAGATTTGAAATCCCCAAACCATAGGCTTCAATAATCATTCATCAAATTCCTAAATTAAGGTATGTGGGCTTTTCCTAAGAATCTCATGGGCATAGAAATCATGATTTTAAGAAAAAGGTTTTAGATTTATTATTTATAATCATGTTTTAGAAGTCTCAATGACATTGTTTTGATCTTTAGGACTTTCCCCAAATTTATTTGAAATTCTATATATATGTATGCATGTGTTTAAGGATGAACATGAATTATAATGAATCCTTCTCTTGTTATGATTTTTCCTATTATTCGTATGATATACATTGTTTTAAAAAGCATGATATGAAAGGTTTTGATTTATACTATGATTTGAACATAATTGTGGAATCAAAAGAGAGGGTTGTGCATGTAGATAAATTTTGAATATACATATAATGAAAGAGTGCATGGTTTTACCAAAAGCACATGACCACCATATGTTTGAAGAATCTTTGCATAGTTTTGACTTATATTTCAGAACATGAAATCTCTTATACTATCTGTATGTTTGGGTGGTCTGAATTGAGTTTTTGATGAAAGAATCTTGCATGATGAATTATGGATTAGAAATAGGACTTGCAAGTCTTGGTGTGACGACACCAACTTAGATAATGCCATGTTAATTCATAATAGAATAGAATGCATGCTCGAAATTAGATTTTCAGATTTTTGAAACTAGAATGATGCATGTTTCAAAACAGACTAAAATTGGGCATAAAGAGAGCTTAGGTAGTTCCTCGTAGAAGGCACGAGTTTGGACAACTCATTGCCCAAAATCATGATTTGTCGATTCAGATATATTATTACACGCTAGCCTAGTTCCCTGTGGCCTATCAGACTCAGATACTCCAACCCTTGCGGCACACTTGGGTTGGGGGCTTCCCCGCCGAGTCAATGGTGGATTCCATATAGCCCATGGAATATCAGACTTGTAGGGGAGTGCTACCTAACTCAAAAGTAATACAAAGATCAGAGGCTGCATTGACAGAAAAGTTTTATGATTATCAAAGATGCCCATGTGTTTTGGAATTTATATCGTATGTGATGTTTTATGACTAGCACTCAAATATTTTATTTATATTAAAAGATTTATTTTGGATTTCTCTGCATACCAGTACATCTGTATTGACCCCCCTACCTTCCAGGTTCTGAGGGACAGTCTAAGGGTCCTGATAAGAAGTAGATTTCTTCAGACAGAAATCCAAGGTCTAGTCGGTGAGCCTTCTATATTTTAGAAGGCCTAGTTATTTTCAGCCATTTATTATCAGTTATGGTTTTAGTCTACTGAGGTCCTTTTCCTAGTTTACAGACAGTGTTATGTAGTAGAGATTTCGCAGATGGCTTTCAGATGTCATTAGATGGTTTTGGATTTTATTTACCCTTGTTGAATTTATATCAGACTTATGACCATGATTCTATTCTGTTAAATAATTCTATATTTTCCCTCTATTAGACGAATGTTGTGCATGATTACCAGATAGATAGGGACGCCCGGGCCTTCATAGTTTGGTATATCCGTTACGGCCAGGGCCCTAGTTTAGGTCATGACAAACTTGGTATCAGATCATGGATCATGGTCCCAGGGTGTCTACGAAATCGCGTTGGGTAGAGTCTTGTTTATGGGTGTATAGCACGCCACACTTATAAGTAGGAGGATACTAGGCGTTTAGGAATATTTTCCCGATTTGTAATTTAGTTCGTGCTTTGGAGTCTAATCTGTCCTCTAATTCGTATTCTCTTATATTTGAGAAAAACAATATGCCTCCCCGTCGTACTATCGATCAAAATGTACAGACAAATGAGGTTCGTCTCACTGGTGGGATGAGGACCTGAAACAGAGCTCAGACTCTGGAGATTGATGCTACTCCAGGAGTCCCACTTACTTAGACCAGCCTACCTAGGGCACCCAAAACTCCCTGGATGGGGAATAACCGCACTCAACCTTGCAAAAGAGAGGTATTGAATATAAAATTCAGATAGTCCATTCACATCTTGCTCAGTTGGTAGCTATACAGACTCAACAGTCGAAAGATGTTGGGTCTGCATCGGTCACATCTGAGGCTACTAGGGTGGGTCATATTTTGAGAATGAACCCGCCCATATTTCTGGGCACTAAGGTAGAAGAGGATCCACAAGAGTTTATAGATGTGATGGAGAAAATCTTCAAGGCAATGCATATAGATGAGGTAGAAGGCATGGAATTGGTAGCTTACCAGCTTAAATAAGTTGCGAACCAGTGGTATAATGAGTGGGAAGATTCTAAGGGTGAGAATGCTGATCCCATGATGTGGGACAAGTTCATAGAATCTTTCCTTGATCGATCCTTTCCCCTTGAATTGAAAGAGGCCAAGGCTGAGGAGTATATGAACCTTAAGCAAGGAAAAATGAGTGTCAAGGAGTATACTCTAAAGTTCAACCAACTGGATCGTTATGCTCTAGAGATGACTGGTAATAGAGAGCCCAAATAAGAAAATTTGCATCCGGCCTTTTGGATGACTTAGTGCTTGAATGTAAGGGGGCTATGCTGAATAGAAACATGGACTCCTCTAGGTTGTTGGTGCATATGCAGTAGGTAGAAGAGCAGAAGAAAAGAATTGCTAAATCTAGGGAGAAGGACAGATAGAAAAAGAAAGCTAGAACAGCAAATCAGAACCACAGTCAGCCACAGGGTGGTGATTAGGGAAATAAATGGCAGAAGAAAAAGAATTAGGATAATGCTCAGTCTGCAGCCAGCGCCTCAGCGCCCAGACCTCCAGTAGACCGACGACCTCAGAGTTTCCAAACTAATCATGGATCCAAAGATCAGGATACCTAGTCACAGGGAAGCATAGCTCAGCAGCATCATACATTTATGTGGTGTAAAACCTATGGTAGGCATCCTCCCAGAAGGTGTCAGCTGGGTTCGCTGGTATGCTATTTATGTGGTCTGTCGGGTTATTTCCATAGAGATTGTCCTTCAGCTAAAAAGAGTGCTGGTGGTGCTAAATCTCAGGCAAATTCTTCCGCACCACCACCACCCTAAAAGGGTGCCACCTCAGTTATCGGGAGTGGATGCAATCGGCTGTATGCATTGTCCAACCGCCAGGAGAAGAAATCTTCGCCAGAAGTAGTCACCAGTACGTTAAAAATATTTTCCTGTGATGCTTATGTATTACTTTATCCTGGGTCTTCCTTATCCTATGTGACCCCTTACGTGGCTGTCAATTTTGGATTTGAGCCCGATGAAATTTTGGAACCTTTCTCTATTTCCACTCTAGTGGGTGATTCTGTTGTGGCTAGGAGAGTATATAGAAATTGTGTGGTGACTATTTGTGGATGGGATACCATGGCAGACCTCATAGACCTAGATATGATTGATTTTGATGCTATCCTTAGGATAGACTGGCTTCATTCGTGCTATGCCATATTAAATTGTAGAACCCAAAGAGTCATCTTTTCTTTTCTGAATAAACCAGTGATAGAATGGGAGGGGCATTCTTTAGTGCCTATAGGGAACTTTATATCTTATCTTAGAGCCCGTAAACTTTTCTCCAAAGGTTGTTTGAATCATCATATTTGGGTTAAAGATTCTAATGCTGAAAGTCTTTCTCTCCAGTCAGTCCTTTTGGTAAATGAGTTTCCAGAAGTCTTTCCAGATGATCTCCCAGGAATACCACCTGATAGAGAGACAGATTTTGGTATTGATTTGTTGCCAGACACCATCCCATTTTTATTTCGCCATATAGAATGGCTTCTACAGAACTGAAAGAGTTGAAAGAACAGCTAGCAGACCTTCTAGACAAAGGTTTTATACGTCCCAGTATTTCTCCCTAGGGTGTACCTGCACTCTTCGTGCGAAAGAAAGATGATTCCCTGCATTTGTGCATAGATTACCACCAACTAAATAAGGTCACTATTAAAAATAAATATCCTCTTCCTAGGATTGATGATCTCTTTGACCAACTTCAGGGTGCTAAATGTTTTTCAAAGATATACCTTCATTCGGGCTACCATCAGTTGAAAGTTAGAGAGTCAAACATTCCCAAAACAGTTTTTTGAACTAGATATGGTCATTAAGAATTCCTAGTCATGTCCTTTGGGTTGACTAATGCCCCTACAGTCTTCATGGATTTTCTGAACAAGGTGATCAATCAGTTTCTAGATCTGTTTGTTATAGTTTTCATTGATGATATTCTAATTTATTCCAAGAGTGAGGAGGACCATGCGAATCATCTCTGAATCATCCTTCAGACTCCTAAAGATCATAAGTTGTATGCAAAATTTTCCAAGTGTGAATTCTGGCTTAATGCTATTGCTTTCTTGGGGCATATTGTGTCTAGTGACGGGATTAAGGTTGATCCCCAAAAGATTAAGGAAGTGAGAAAATGGCCCAGACCCACGACTCCAATTGATATTTAGAGCTTCTTAGGTTTGGCAGGGTATTACAGAAGATTTGTAGAGATTTTTCTTCCATAGCTACACCATTTACTAAGTTGACTTAGAAAAAAGTGAAGTTCGTGTGGTCTGAATTCTATGAGAATAGCTTTGAGAAGTTAAAAGATAAGTTGACAACTGCTCATGTTTTGACTCTTCCGAAAGGTACAGAGGGGTTTGTTGTGTACTATTTGCATCCCGTATGGGACTTGGGTGTGTACTTATGCCGCATGGTAAGGTGGTGGCCTATGCATCTAGGCAGTTGAAGGTGCATGAGAAAAACTACCCTACCCATGACTTGGAGTTAGCGGCTATGGTGTTTGCGCTTAAAATTTGGCAGCATTATCTCTATGGGGTACATGTTGATATATTTACCAACCATAAGAGTTTACAGTATGTTTTCTCACAGAAAAAATTAAACCTCAGGAAAAGGCATTGGTTGGAGCTTTTAAAGGATTATGACATGAGCCTACACTACCATTTGAGCAAGGCAAATGTGGTAGCCGATGCCCTCAGCAGGTTGTCTATGGGCAGTCTTTCTCATATTGAAAAGGGAAAAAGGGAGATGGTAAAGGATATTCACCGACTTGTAAATGTAAGAGTACAAATTTTGGATTTCGAAGATGGGGGAGTAGTTGTGCATGAGGTAGCTAAATCTTCCCTTTGTGCAGAAGTTATAGAGAAATAGGTTGAATATTCCATCTTAATACAAATCAAGAAAGATGTGGGTCAGCAGAAGGTGATGACTTTTGAAATAGGTGGTGATGGTATTTTAAGATATCAGGGTCGCCTTGTGTGCCAGATGTAGATTGGTTACGAAAGAGAATCCTTGACGAAGCTCACACTTAGAGGTATGTTGTTCACCCAGGGTCTACTAATATGTACCATGATCTAGACCTTATATTGGTGGAATAATATAAAGCGTGATGTGGGTAATTATGTTTCCAAGTGTTTGAACTGCCAATAAGTTAAAGTAGAACATACGAGGCCAGTGGTACGTCCCAAGAGATAGCTTTGCCTTTGTGGAAGTGGGAAATGATCAATATGGACTTTATTACGAGAATTCCAAGGTCCTGAAACTAGTATGATTCTATTTGGGTAATTTTTGACAGGATGACTAAGTCAACACATTTTCTGCATGTGAGGAACAACTATTCGGGAGATCATTATGCCAAGCTTTACATTGAAGAAATATTCCACTTGCATGGAGCACCTGTATCCATCATATCTGACTGAGTTACACAATTCTCTTCTCAGTTTTGGAGATCTTTTCAGAGGGGTTTAGGTACCCAAGTGAATCTGAGTACTGCATTCCATCCTCAGATTAATGGACAAGCTGAACGTACCATTCAGACCCTTGACTATATGTTGAGGGCCTGTATGATTGACTTCAAAGGTACTTGGGTAGATCACTTGCCATTGATAGAGTTCACATATAATAACACTTATCATGCAAGTATTAGGATGGTTCCTTTTGAGGCACTGTATGGGAGAAGATGTAGATCGCCAATAGGGTGGTATGAAGTAGGTGAGATACAGTTATTTAGGTCTGATCTTGTTCATCAGGTAATGGAGGACATGAAGATTATTAGAGAATGACTTAAGATAGCCCAGAGTAGACAGAAATCCTATGCCATTGTCAGAAGAAGGGAGATAGAATTTGAAGTTGGTGATTGGGTATTTCTAAATGTCTCCCCTATGAAGGGAGTTATGCAATTTGGGAAGAAAAGAAAGTCGAGTCCTTAGTATATAGGACCATACCAAGTTTTGAGAAGGATAGGTGTAATTACGTATGAGTTAGAATTGCCTGCAAATTTGGGTTCTGTTCATTCCGTATTTCACATATCCATGCTGAAGAAATGTATTGGAGACCATTCCCTAGTGTTGCTTGTAGAGGAGATTAAGGTGACAAACACATTAGAATATGAAGAGGAACCTATTACAATCTTTGATTGCCAAGTTCGGAAATTAAGGAGGAAAGAGATAGTATCGGTTAAGGTGTTATGGAGATATCAAAAAGTTAAAGAAGCAACTTGGGAATCAGAAGATGATATGAGAGCAAGATACCCAAACCTGTTTGATCCGATGAATGATGAAATGGAAAGTACAATCCTTGCTTTATTTTTTTACGGTCTTAGTATACCTTAAATCGTGCTTGTCTATGTTCTATGTCATTATTCGGGGATGAAGGATCCCAAGGGGGGGATAATGTAATACCCCACATCGTCAATGCGTTAGCTCATGGTAATATGCTCTTAGAGTTAAATGACTAGAATGGTGTCAAAGAAACTTAGTCTCATTTTTTGACTTCCAAAGTGAATAAACTTTAAACCACATATAATTTCCCTAATTTTAAATTTTAATCATGTGGGAAATTTAATGAGCTTTCCTTCGATATAAGATTCGCCCAAATCCAATACCCGGGCAAGAAGATATGGCTAATTTAAGTCCTAGTCGTAAAATACCATCATTTCTGTGCTTGGAGCATCGCGGAGGAGGTGTATTTAACAATTTTCAAATTCTAGTAGCCTAGCGCGATTGTGGTGTGTTGCCCTGAAGCTCCAGGTCCCAACCAGTGGGACAATACGATGGCTCCGCATCGCGGTGGCCCATAAAATCGAGCTCGCAATTATATTATTAATCCATTTCATTAAGGGTAAATTAGGTATTTTTCATCCCCTTATCAGCTTAAACATGGGATTTAATTCCAAAGACACAAAAATACATTCACAATCATCCAAATTACTCAAGAACACTCTCTAGGGATTCAAACTAAAAACCCAAATAATTCAAGATTTAACCGTGTGTTTTCAAAACTAATCGAAGATTTGGAATCCCCAAACCATAGGCTTCAAGAATCATTCATCTAATTCCTAAATCGAGGTATGTGGGGTTTTCCTAAAAATCTCATAGACATAGAAATCATGATTTTAAGAAAAGGGTTTTAGATTTATGATTTATAATCATATTTTAGAAGTCTCAATGACATTGTTTTGGTCTTTAGGACTTTACCCAAATTGATTTGCAATTCTATATATATGTATGCATGTGTTTAAGGATGAATATTCAATTGAGAGCATGAATTATAATGAATTCCTCTCTTGTTATGATTGTTTCCATTATTCGTATGATATATATTATTTTGAAAAACAAGATATGAAAGGTATTGATTTATACTATGATTCGAACATGATTGTGGAATCAAAAGAGAGGGTTGTGCATGTATATAAATGTTGAATATACATATAATGAAAGAGGGCATGGTTTTTCCAAAAGCACATAACCATCATATGTTTGAAGAATTTTTGTATAGTTTTGACTTATGTTTCGGAACATGAAATCTCTTACACTATCTGTATGTTTGGGTGACCTGAATTGAGGTTTTGATGAAAGAATCTTGCATGATACATTATGGATCATAAATAGGACTTGCAAGTCTTGGTGTGATAACACTAACTCAGATAATGCCATGTTAATTTAGAACATAATAGAATGCATATTTGAAATCAGTTTTTTAGATTTTTGAAACTAGAATGATGCATGTTTCAAAATAGACTAAAATTGGGCATAAAGAGAGCTTAGGTAGTTCCTCGTAGAAGGCACGAGTTTGGACAACTCATTGCCCAAAACCGTGATTTGTCGATTCAGATATATTATTATACGCTAGCCTAGTTCCCTATGGCCTATCAGACTCAGATACTCCAACCCTTGCGGCACACTTGGGTTGGGGGCTTCCCCGCCTAGTCAATTGTGAATTCCATATATCCCATGGAATATCAGACTTATAGGGGAGTGCCACCTAATTAACTCAGAAGTAATACAAAGATCAGAGGCTACATTGACAAAAAAGTTTATAATTATCAAAGATGCCCATATGTTTTGGAATTTATATCGTATGTGATATTTTTGAATAGCTCTCAACTATTTTATTTATAATAAAAGCTTTATCTTGGATTGTTCTGTGTACCAGTACATATGTCTTGACCCCCTACCTTCTATGTTCTGAGGCACAGTCTAGGGGTCCTGATAAGCAGTAGATTTTTTTAGACAGAAGTGCAGGGTCTAGTCGGTGAACCTTCTATATTTCAGAAGGCCTAGTTATTTTCAGAAATTTATTATCAGTTATGGTTTTGGTCTACTAGGGGCCTTGTCCCAGTTTTCAGACAGTGTTATTAGTCATGTAGTAGAGATTTCGCAGGCGACTTTCAGATGTCATTAGATGGTTTTGGATTTCATTTACCCTTTCTAAATTTATATCAGACTTATGACCATGATTCCATTCTATTAAATAATTCTACATTTCCCTCTATTATATGAATATTGTGCATAATTACTAGGCAGATAGGGACGCCTGGGCCTTCATGGTTCGAGATGTTCGTTACGGCCAGGGCCCCAATTTGGGTCGTGAAACATGTTGATATTCCAAGAGAGGAAAGCAGAAAGGTTGCATTATGTGAAGAGAATGGGATGTCAAGTGAGTTCAAGAGAAAAGAAAGGATAGATGATCATGAGAGTAATAAATAGGGGGATAATAATGAGGTAGAGAAAGAGAACCAAGGGAGTTTGAGTGAGGTTATTTCTTATTCTAGCGCTAACCTTCCTACTTCTTCTTTTAGTTGCTTTGATTCTCTTATAGGTACTCATGGAAAAGTTTGCATTGAAAAGTCTTTAGTGGATGAATTTAATACTAAGGTGGTTGAAACTACATGTCCCATTGAGCAAGTATTTGTTCATAAGAAGGATATTGGTAAAGAGAATTATTTTGGACTTGTCCAATATGAGACTTATGACAAGAAGTCCAACAAGGTAGATGTAGATCTAACGCAAATAAGCAAGGAAAAATGAGGTAATATTATTCCTTTGCTACATAAGACCAAATTAAGGCATGACTCCTCAAGTCTTGGTAATTATAAGGGTAAAAAAATATTTGCTACTAGTGATGAGGAAATCTGTGACTATTATGATACAAGTGATCAAATGCTCATTGTTAAACCTATTCATGATTCCTTGTTGGTGAATTTGAGTAGCTACTTAGAAATTAATGGAGATTATATTTTGAGATTGAAAGATTCTTCTAACCTTCTTGAAATCTCCTATGCTTATGTGAATAAATGTTGTGTGAAAAAATCTTCAAGTGTAATTGATGATGCTTGACTATATCATAAAAGTGTTAAATTTGATACATATTTTATGGATCTTATGACGTCTTTGACAAGCCCAGTGGAGTACTTTATTGATAGAGCTAAATTGGAGAGACACATATCATTCCCTACGTCATCTAAACATGAATATTGTTGTGCTCATACAAGGAAGATAATTTTATATTGAGATGATGGTGTCCACATGCTTTATAAAGGTGTATTATACATGCAAGGATTAATTGGGTTAAGTGGATGCATGGTCACTATCTTGTTTTGTTCCTACCATTGTTGTTTCCAAGTAATGGATATTGTTTACTATTTTATGTCGTCTTGATTATGCGAGATTCAAAGTCGAGGACGAATTATTTTCAAGAAGAGGGGAATGATAGCATACGGGTTGGCCCACTTGCATTAAGATTGATGGGTTTCAATGTGAATAAAGAAGATGCTTATAATGGAAGAAGATCCCAAGAATGAGTCCAAGAATTATGGAGAAGCATGGACTAAGTGATACACATATTTCATGATTCAATTTCAAGTCTAAATGCATAAGATTGGGCCTATAGGGTTTTGATTAAAATTAGAAACTTTTTCTTTCCTAGTTTAAAGTTTCCTAGATTTATTATTTCCATAAAAGTAGAATTCGAAACCCCTGCTATTTGGGATAGCTTTTTCCTAGTCCTTATTAGATTTGATAAAGGTAGATCCCAATCCCATGCTATTTGGAATAGGTTTTTTTTCCCTATATATAGGGATAGATTTTGTTATTTTCAATCAGACAATATTATTATTAATTGAGAGATTCTCTTATTTACACCTTTGTGTGTGGCTACTTGGGATTTATCTTGCTACCCTATAAGAACGATTCTTTAGGAGGTAAGATTAATTCTTAATTTGATATATTTGGTTTCTATTAAAGTTAATTTAAGAAGGTGATTAGTCTTATACTAATTGTTGTCTTTAGTTTCTTTGAAATAGGGGTCTAGATCACTTTTGATCTAAGTTCTTGAATTGACTCTATTAGTATTATAATTAGTCTTAATCCGCTAATTTTGGATACTAAGATCAATTAGGATTCTTAGCACTTAACCTCAAAATTGGGGATTTTATTCTCCAATTTTACCTATCTTTAATTTCTTGCCTTTAATCTTAGTATTTTTGCTTCCGCATTATTTCCTTGTTTATTAACATAACCCGATTCTTATCAAACAGGCATCCATAAATAAGATTGGAAAAACTCTGTACTCATTTTTAACCTTAACTGGAGATTTCTTACAAACAAATCCCAACTCTAGGTCAAAATCTTCCAAAGTAAGTATAAAAATAGACATACAGATAACTGCCTTCATCATATATCGCCGGCCTCGTATTTATGGAAAAGCCTTGGCAAAAACCAAAACGTCTTTTGTCATGGTATTTCTTGGAACGTAGGAAATGGTAAAAAAATAAATTTATGGAGAGATAGATGGCTTTTCAACAACAACAACCTAACAGAACTTATACAGGGTCCCCTTTCACAAAAAGACACCAATCAAACTCTATCGCAAATCATTTCCAATGGTATTTGGGATACTTCTGATGTATCTACACAAATATCGCTAGATATCTTAAAAATTATCCATAATACTTACATACAATAAATGGAGCCAAAATAGGACAAATTCTTCTGGAATGCTTATTTTCTAGGAACTTTCACCACAACCTCTGCTTATATGCTTTTCCTAAATTCACCAGACAAATTATTACCTACGTACAATCCTACTAACCGTTAGGTTTGGAAAACAAACACTCCAAATAAGATAAAATACTTTTTGTGGCTCTCCACTCTAAATAAAATCCCTATAGCAGAGGTTCTAAATAAGAGGAATGTAATACCTACAAACATTTATCAATCCTGCTCTATTGTAACTGAATCACTAACACATGTCTTACTAACTTGTCCCAAAGCATTCAAAATTTAGACCCTCTTTAGCCTTTCTTCATCCGAAAACAACTTCTTAAGAGATATCTAGAATTTATGCATTTCTAAAAATACCATCAATCTGTGTGGCACTATATCTATACCTCTCTCCATCTTGACTCACCTCATTCTCTTAAAGAGGTGAACTCGAGTTCATGGTTAACTTTATATACACAATTACACTTGACTCTTATATGGTTAGGGTAATAGCTGGCTTGTGTGAACAAGTTAAAATATTTATTTTAATCATCTTCCCTTTCTACTTGAATCTATCTGTTCCAATCAACTGCTTTCTTAGACATGCACCGCATTGCCGAATCTCTCATGGCTATTAGTAACATTGCTAAAGTAGTAACACTGATCGAAACTTCAAGAAATAGTCAAAGGTCTAAGGGTATTTCAATGAAAGGTTAAAATAACCTTGACGGTCTCACACAATAAAGAAACAGGGATTCATTTTTCTATTAAACCATTGGTCACTAAGCACACGTAGTATAAAAACACATGCTATGATGTTCTTACCTTATATTGGTGCGTGTGTCTTATTCTTTCAGTCATTCAACATCGTACAGATCTAGGTCTAGACATTTTTAAATGTCTAACCTGAGTTTCTTTCTTTAATAATCCTCAAATCCATATTCTTATAGAAACTGACATCTGGATTAACAAAAACAAGTCATTATCTTATGGTGAAACTTTTCTCTTCATATTTCTCGATGTAAGAGGCGATTACTCGTGTGAGAGAGCCAATCTCGTGACTTGTTTGACACACTATTTTAATACAACACATTTTCACATGCATATGTGACTGAACATAAATTCAAGATTCTTATATTGATAATAATTATAATCAATTCATTTGCAATACATGAACATAATCATATCCTACGTAATCCTAGAGCCATAACATGTTTCTCAAACAAGTCTCTAGCTATCGTCTTAGTAAAGGGATCAACTATCATTTCTCGTGTAGGAATGTATTGTAAATTTATTTCTTCACTTGCTACTTTGTCTCTTATAAAATTATACTTTATATCAATATACTTGGTCTTTCTATGATATTTAGGATCCTTCGTCTATGCGATAGCCATTTGACTGTCATAATATAAAATCATGAGACCCTTAGAATTTTTTGCGATGTTCAAATGCTTAAAGAATCTGTTCAACCAAACAACTTCTTGTACTGCTGATGCACAAGCCACAAATTTGGATTCTATAGTTTACAAGGCTGTGCAAATTTTTTAATTTCTTTTCACGATATTGCAGCACCATTTAGCAAAAAGGCATAATCAGAAGTTGAGTTTCTATCATACCAGTCACTAGCCTAATCAGCATCTGTATAACCTCTTATGGATAAATCGGATCCACTATAGCATAGTGAATAATCAGCGGTTCCCTTCAAGTATCTAAAAATTCTCTTTACTGCCTTTCAATTATCTCTTTTAGGATTGGATTGATTCCTGCTAACCAGACCTATGGCATAACAAATATTTGGACGAGTACACATCATAGCGTACATCAAACTCCCAACTACACTGGAATATGATACTCGAGACATGTTTTCTTTTTCTTTTTTAGTCTTTGGACACATTTCAAAGCTTAAAGTTTCACCTCTTGCTATAGGAGTATCCATGGATTTGCAACTATTCATTTGAAAACGTTCTAAAATTTTCATTATGTATATTTCTTGAGATAGACTCAAAATTTTCTTGAAACGGTCTCTTTGGATTTAAAACCCAATATATAGTCTGTTTCACCTATATCTTTCATTTCAAATAAATTTGAAAGCCATGACTTAGCAGTTTTTAAATACTCTAAATTATTTCCAGCTAATAAAATATCATCCACGTGAAGCAAAAGAATCACAAATATTTTATTGGACTTTTTTACATAGATGCAATGGTCTTCATCGATCATGGTGAAATCAAATGAACTCACTTCCTCATGAAATCTCAGGTACCACTGCCTTGAAGACTACTTAATGTCATATATTGATCTGTTTAATTTACAAATCTTTTTTTCTTGGCCTTTAACAACAAAACCTACAGGTTGTTCCATGTAGATTTCCTCTTTTGGTTCTTCATTGGGAAAAGAGGTCTTCACGTCCATTTGGTGTAATTCTAAATCTAAACGTGCAACTATAGCCAATAACAATCAAATTGAGGTAAATTTCATAACTGGTGAAAAATTTTCGTCATAATCTATTCCAGCTTCTTGAGTAAAACCTTTTGACATCAATCGTGCTTTGTGTCTTTCTATTGACCCATCTAATTTTTGTTTAACTTTGAGAATCCATTTGTTCCCAATAACTTTACGCTCAGAAGGAAGATCAAATAGATCCCAGACTTTATTGGTTTTCATGGACTCTAATTCTTCTTTCATCACTTTTGTCCATTCATCTTTTTCAGGACTTAATAAAGCCTCAGTCATAGAATTAGGTTCATCCAATTCAGTGGGAGATACTAGAAAGACATAATCCTCAATCTCATAAGATCGTTTAGGCACACCTTTTCTGGTACTCTTACGTAATTAAAGTTCATATTCCTCAATAGGATTTTGGGATTCATAACTCCCACTTGGACCAAGAATCATTTCATGATCAATTGAATTATCAAGCATGTCCTGCGACATTACTTGATCATTTGAATTCAACATTTCATAAAGAGGCTCATTTTTTTATTGTATTCCTTTTTGAAATCATTTTCTAGGAATGTGATATCTCGTGATTCAGTTTCAGTAGTACTTCCATCTTTCAATTCACCAATGAACACATACCCATTGGAGTGTTCAGAGTATCTTATAAAGATATATTTCTTTTCTTTTGTACTTAGTTTTCCAAACTTACCAAAACGATCTTTAATATATGCAGTACAACCCCAAGGTCGTAGATTATTAAAGTTTGGTTTATTACCAGTCAATAGTTCATATTGACTAGAAGATACTGATTTAGAAGGCACTTTATTCAATATGTAGGCCGCAGTTAATAACGTATCTCCACAGAAAGAGATTAGTAAATTTGTCTGCGCCATCATGGATCTTGTCATATCCAATAATGTTCTATCCTTCTTTTGACTACAACATTTTGTTGAGGTGTACAAGGAAAAGTTAATTGTCTGATAATGCCTTTTATACACAGTTCCTCAAACTGTTTTGACAAATATTCACGACCTCTATCAGTTCTTAATGTCTTTATACTTTTGTCTAATTGATTCTCAACTTCATTCATATATCTTTTGAAGCATTCAAGTGCTTCTGATTTATGAGATATAAAATAGAAATAACCAAAGCCCGTGAAATCATCAATAAATGTAATGAAATATAAAGCACCAGTCTTTGCTCTCACATTCATTGGACCACAGATGTCAGAATGGATTAATTGTAATGGGAATTTGGCTCTTTTAGCCTTCCCAAATGGTTTACGTGTAATCTTTCTAGCAAGATAAATTTGACAAGTTGGCATTTTAATTTTGGAGAAAGAACCTAGATGTCCTTTCTTTTCCAATCTATTCATTCGGTCTTGCCCTATGTGACCCAATATAGCATGCCATATAAGTATATCAATATCATTATTACTTGAATAACATGACATTACAGAACGGTCAACATAATAGTCATAAGTTAAAGGATTATAATCTAAAATAATAAAGTGATCATAACGATGTCCAAAACCATAAAATATATTATCTAGAGTAATTCTTACACAATTACGACTAAATAACAAATGAAAACCAATATATAAAGAACAGACACAAACACTAAGTTTCATCAAATTTCTGGAGCATATAGGACGTCATGAAACATTAAAGACCGGCCTCCACGCAAATCTACTTTGCAAGTGACAATCCCTTTGACTTCAAGTCTTGCATTATTTCCTACATAGATCCACCTTGATCCAGGTGAAACTCAACGAAACTCCACAAATGCTTCTCGATCTCGACGCACATGGTCAGTGGCTCCTAAGTCTACAATCCACATCGGATAAGATTAAGTTAATAAAGCAGTGCTAGAAACATATGTAGCATTTAGAGATGGGTTTAGAAATACTACCTTTTTCTCCTCAGGACATTCACGAGCAAAATGCCCCAGAACTTGGCAGTTATAACACTTCAACTTGCTCTTATCTTTCTTCTTGAAAAACTTTTTTCCCTTCTTGGAATTTGACTTGTTCTTTTTCTCAGAAAGTCATTCTCTGGTCTCTTTACCCTTCCCGTTCTTTTTCTACTTCTTGTTACGCTTGTATCCTGAAGATTTCTTACCACTTGATTCTGCCATAAAGGCAGTAGAAGTATCTTTAGCAGCAACAAGCCGCTCATCTTCAAGTTCAACATAACAGGAAACATCAGAAAAAGTTTTGATGTAGTCATTGTGGGTTAAGTTGACCTTCAAGTGTTACCAACTATTGGGAAGTGATCGGATCATTGCTTGAACCTGCTGCTCATCCGAAAGAACATGACCAACACTTTTGAGTTAAGCTATTATATTCGACATCACCCTAAGGTGTTGTTTGATGTTCTGATCATGATGCATTTTATAAGTGTCAAACTTGATAGTCAGTTGTCTGAGGTGGGTGACAGAAATACCCCCATATATTCCTCGCAAGTATGCCTAGATGGCATTGGCAGTAGGAAATTCCTCACATTCATGTATGAGGTCATCAACCACAGAACTTACAATGATTTCACGTGCAATAGAATCAGCCTTTTTTCAAGCCTTATAAGCTTCAAGATATCTTCTGTGTTGTGTAGTATTGCCCTCTTCTGGTAGATTTAAGGCATGGTTAATACCTTCAATAGCATTTTGCTCTTTCAGTACATACCACATCTTACGACTCCAAATGTCGTAGTTGTGTCCGTTTAGTTTTTTCTCCTTTGTTCAAGTCAACAATTATATTTTTTGATGCCATTCTGTTATTAAGAGACAATTACGCAAGTGTTTCATTAAATATGCATAAAAATTACACATTTAAGAAATTTAATTCACATAAAGGATTCATGTTTAGAGTAAAATAGAAAGGACACTTAAGAATTCAATCATCATCTATGAACTAAACACTTAACCAAAATTAGAAATTAATTTCTTAATGTGTATTGAATGATAGCTTTTAATTAAGTCGTTTTAAACTCAAATAAATGAATGAAATTCATATAAAAGAAGATAAACAACTTAATATATATATATATATATATAATATAGATAATAAATAATTCCATGTTACAAGTCAATTTAAAGATAAAAGTCATCCCACAAATATTCAAGGTGACTTATATACACCCAAAAAGGCTCGCTAGGCCATATCTCGTGGTAAATATCAATTAATCTCTCCCTCCAAGGACTACGGAGAGAATTCACTAAGATAGCTAATGCTTCCCAATCTGAGATTTATATATAATTTTCTAGTTCTACACATTTCAATTCAAACAAGTGTATAAAACTAGCAACACTAATGTTAGGGGCCATCTTAAAAAACTTGAATTCTTTCAGTTTTTTCTCTTTTTTCCTTTGTACAGCTCTTTCATTTCTTAACAGGTTTTGCGTCGCTTTGGGAACACCATTTTGTATGATCTCACGACCTCAAAAATATGTCCATCGACGACATGCTCTTCCACTTTGTCTCTTTGCTCGACATCCAGAACTCCCACTTGGAGTGATTCGAGTTTGTCCCCGTTCAGCCATTTCTGAAATAGGAACAAAGAAACAACTAGAACGGTTGTACCATTAAGTGTGAAAAATTATGCCACAATATCTTTGTAGAAGACAAAATTAAAACATCTGTTTAGGAAATTTTAATTTATTATTTTACTAACTCATAATAAAACTTATTAAGTCATAACAGATGACAAAAAAAAGAGAGTTACATCCTATTTTTTTTTATTAAATAACATTTCCACATAAAGGAATAATATATTTCTACATGCCTCACAAGAATAACGTATACTACTGTACATTTTCTTTGTTAATCAAGAATGCAAGCACATCATTTAAAATTAACTAATGAAAGAGAATAAAGTAATGTACTTTTTTACAGTTTGTATTACTCATGAGTACTACTTTTCCTCCTTTTTTATAAGATAAGTCCCATTATCAACACATTCTTATCATCTATCATTCAAGATTACATAGCAAAAAAAAACTTTTCCCCAAACAAAAAGAATCACGAAGAAGAAAAAAAACAAAAAAAAAGCAAAGGTTACTGATTTTAGAAATAAAAAATATGAATCTACAACCGAATTTCTGCCATGCAATTCTCATCTTATTCCAGAACAGAAAATACTTTGTATGATTCAAGTCAGATCTATAATCCCGATTTTTATCCATGATTTGTTTCTAATAGGTAAAGCCTTATTCAATTTCAATTTTTTTTCTTTATTCAAGAATGTGAATAAGTCAATTTGATCGAGACTGGGGATATTAAACCTGTCTCTCTGATGCCATTGTTAATTAATTTGGACTAAAGCAGTGCACCTTTAATTTGCAGCGGAAATCAATTTTTTGCTTTCGAAAGGATCTGCCTCCAAATCTACTCTGAATCTCTAGGAAATAAAGCCTTGAATCACAAACTAAATGTTATTCCTTTTTGTTTTTGGTCTTCTTGATTTTTGGTTTTCTGGCTTTCTGTTCTTCAAAATCTCATCAACATTCTTGGTAGAAGAATGTCCAAATATATAGGGATATTTGGGTGGTAACAGTTATGTAACTATTCCCCCTACTATTTGAAATTCCCCCTTCTATTTGAAATCTGTTTTCCAAATAATCAAAACCAAAGAACTGGGTCGGATCGGGTCGATCCATATGGGGGACCCATGACCTACAATCTAGCAAGAAGGTAAGTTTTAGGAGCTAAAAGCTTGAGAAACAAACAACAAATACTTGAAGAACAAATGCAAAAAAAATAAAAGAGCACACAAACAAACAAAGCTTGGGCACGTGCATGCAGTGCAAAGAGAATGTAAACAACAAATTCTATTGGACACGAACACACAAATACTTGAAGAACTATTGATTCAACTTGTGCATGGCGCCATAGGACGGCTCAAATTCAACCCAGATTAAGGTTAGTATGTTAATTGTGTTATTTTTTTCAAATAGTTTATTAGTTTGCTAATTATATTTTTCATATTGTTGCGGTTCTTCTTCAATTCAAGTGTATATATATTTATATTTGTTATATATTAATAGAGATCATGATAGTATATGTATTTGAAGAGATAAATTCGCTTGTGCTTTGAACTAGATTTTCTAAAATTTTGATCTCTTTCTGAAGTTTGATGATCTTATTAGATGACAACATTAGAGTGGATATTAGGTATTGCAAGTTTGATATTTATGTAATGTTTACTTTTCTCTAGTTAAAATGAATTTATTATTGACTTAATTTTGTTATTAGGGATAACTGCGTATTCTCGGAGGAAATTTCGTGCTTAACCAAATACTTATGTGGCAGGGAATATGAAACTATTTGTAAATTATAACCCTTTTGTTATTGCTTTAGATGGTTTACACACCTTTAAAGATAATTCAAGAGATATAAAGCTTCAAAACACACCTATAAATTAATTTGGTCGAGTTTAATTAATTGTGCATATAATTTTTTTTCTCTAATTAAATGCATGTTTTCATGCATTCAAAATAATAGATACTATAGAAGTCTTAGGGGTTATTTGGTTGGGAAAAAATTATCTCGGGATTAGCTAGATAAGTTATCCCACCATGTATATAGGATTACTTATCCCATCATTGAGATATATATGGTGGGATAAATAATTTCTGAACTAACCAATACCTCCAACCAAATGCAAGATAAAATAATCATGCATTTTATCTCAAATTTTTATACCTTATCCATCACACGAAACGACCCCTTAGAATTTTATTGCAATTTGAAGTACTTTTCTTACATTATTATCATATACTTTTATAGAGATTATTTGGATTATTAATGTTCCATCCCAAGAAATTGATTAGATATTCAAATTCATAACAATTAAGAATCTTAATTTATTTACAAATGTGCTTTTATATTTATTATTGTTAATTGGTATGTCAGACTGATTTGACATAAGTTTTCTAAAATTTTAATCTGTTGGTGAAGTTTATAATAACTTGAACTCTATCTTATATTATTTTTTCTTAAATTTATTTGTGATCGGCAGATTATAGGCCTTAGCATATTAGCTAACAAGCTGCCAACTATCCAGAAACAAGCTAACGAATATCCGTCAATGGTCATGTAAGATTGGATCCTAACAACTTGGATACATTACAGTAATTTAGAGGAATTAAGTAGACTAATAGTAATCTAAAATTTATAGTCCTAACTTGAAATTCATTATTGATGCTATGATATTATATTCAATAGATTGAGAAATTGGAAAATGCTTTAACCGCAAACATCACATCGATTTATGTAAAGAGGAGGTGATAGCCAACTTGAGTTAGATGCTAAGTCAAAAACTTAAGCACACTCACGAATCAAATCCAATAATGAGATGGTATGAGTCTATGACAGTTTTATGTACTTTTGTTGGATACTTGACAAAGATTTTAGGTATTGTTATTATTGTGGATTGGAATCATGGTTAGTCTATTTAACTGGAAGTATATTCAGTATAAAACAAGTGCCTATAATGTCATGGCCTGTGTGCATTTTGCAGCCTTGATTTTTATCTGGAGCAGAGAATCTTGTCATGCCAAAGTCTGAGATTTTAGGATTTACATTACTAGCTTTGAGATCACCAAAGAAGCATTTTTTTTTGTTTCCCATCCGGTGTTCGGTGCCCACATTGGATCCTCGAATAATTCGGATCACACGTTGTAGGACCCATTAAGGTGGCAGCGCTCCTAACAAATTTTTCTCCATACCCAGGGTCGAACCCTCGGCTTCTAGTTAAGGGTGGAGCAGCCCCATCCACTGCACCACAACCCATGTTGGTAAAGAAGTATATTATTAAAAGGCTTTCTCAAAGGTTATTCCTGTAAGAAATTAGGCATACTTTTATTTTCCAAGTCATTCAATTGCCCAATATAATTTATGGAATTTTTCCAATAAAACTTGGTGTACTATTTTTATTTCTTTTACTATCCATTTTCAATTTGGAGATCAATGATAATATAACCACACAAAAAAAAGTTCCTAGAAATTTAACTCTCTTCATCTCATTTATATGAAGTATTTTAAATGGGTACAAAATTTTAAATATAAGAAGATTTTACGATTATAGAGAAAAGACATCAAAATAGTCCTAAACTTGTCTGACAAACTTACTTTGAACCTTTAACTTTACGGATATTTATTTACACCTAAAACAACTTCCAAGTGAATTCATATCATTCCTAATGTTGTCGTGGCTATAAAAGCAAAAGAAAAATTAAAAGTGCGTACATTTCTTTTTTTAAAAAAAGAAGAGGATGGTCCTGCTAATTTATACATTATATAATTTAAAAATCTAAAAAAATGTCATTAAATTACCATTTCATTTCTCCTTCTTCAACCCCCTTCCCCCACCTCCACCCCACCCCCTTTCTCCTTCTTCAACCCCCCACCCCCTTCTTTGATTTTCATCAATTACTTCACTTGAAGAATCTCTTATCTATAATTAGATTCAACAATGAGAAAACTCATTAAATTTCTTCTAACTCCTCATCCAATTCATCAACTTTTTGAAGAATTTTTTTAAAACAACATAGATAAAAAAAATTGTGAATTTTTATATCTTTTTCACAATTTTAATTGACAAACTTCTTTGTCATAACATCGAAAAGAACGCCGGTAATTTTAATTTCGATGATGATTCGCGGTCGCCGATTAGAATATAGATCTGTCCATAGTGGATACATTCTACTTTTTCATTTTTGTGTGATAATATGGCTCAATATATATTTTTAAATTAAAAATATATAATATAATTTGAGAGAAAAAAATAAAAATACAAAGACAATAACAATTTTAGTTTGTAACTGATATGATTTTTACTTTAATTAATTGAAAGTTTAAATATAATTTGAGGTAAACTTGATGATTGCTTTTATGGAGGTGGGGTGGCGAGGATATGAATGGGTGTGTGGGTGGATTGGAGAAGGACGAATAAATTTTTTGTGTGAGATGGGTGGGACGGAGTTTGTAGCTAGAAGGAAGAGGAAGTGGACGTTGGTTGAAGAAGGTGGGGAGAGGGGGTTGATATATATATACATATATATATATATATATATATATATATATATATATATATATATATACATATATATATATAGCAATGACATGGGACTTGTACAATATACTTTCCATTGTGAGAGTGTTATTAAAATTTTAGGGTGGTATTTAATTTGCTTGAAAGTTATTTAGAAGGGTAAATAAATACTCATGTAGTTAAAAGTCTAAAGTAAGTTCGTCAAACAAGTTTAGGGGTGCTTTAATGTCTTTTCTTTTGGAATGTCAAACCAGGTGGGGTGCTTTAATGTGCTATAATATCTATTGTTACTAAATAGATAAATATAGATTCTTTTGGAATTTTGTGACGAGAAACATGTACAATGAGAATAAAACACTATAGGTCAAAATATAAGTTTATATAATTTAAAAGAAAAAGTGGAAAGTGAAGTTCCAATAATGATGATGAAAATAGCATATGTGCACAAATTATTTTAAATAAATTTACATTTTATATAGAGTACAAATATAACACGTCTATATCTAAATTAACCATCACTATGTCAATAATTTATTTCTTATGCACCTACCAAACGTTGTATAAGTTATACATAGTTTAAATACATAAATAACTCTATTCTTATCAGCAACCAAACACCCCCCCCTCCCCCCATGTTAAAGATTTAAATTATCTAAATTGCCCTCAATTTTGATAAAAATATTGAATCCTGAAAATAAAAAGAAATCTTCATAAGACAAAGTGCTTTTAGAGTTATGAAATAAGTGTAATGATTAAATTACTCTTTAATTAATTACACCCTTTTTATTTCAAACTTTTACGTTATCTTTTTTAAAAAAATTTACTTAACAAAATAGTCGACACATCAATAATTTATTTTTTATACATGTTTATTCTTAATTAACACTTGATACACGTGCAACGCGCGTATTCTAAACTAATATATATATATATATATATATATATATATATATATATATATTATGTATGTATGTATATGAAATAAATATGAACTAATTGATAATCAACAAAATAGGTTTTTGTTGTAAAATGCTAGTTCTCAAGATGCCACTTGGCATAACCTCATGCTCTCTCTCTCTCTCTCTCTCTCTCTCTCTCTCTCTCTCTCTCTCTCTATATATATATATATATATATATATATATATATATATATATATATAATATTATTTACTATATAGAAAGGTGAAGAAGTGAACGAACAAGGGCATAAATGTAATTTTATACTCCATGATATTTTAGTTAGTTGTACTAGGACTCTAGAGAAGTATCCAGATCCATTCTCTCTTAATTAATAAACAGTGTAATTGATAGAAATGTTGAATTATCCACTCTTTTAATGGCTTCTGCAAATCTCTCCTCTCTTTGTATGTCCCAGAATTCATCTATCTTTCTAATCTTTTAGCCTTCTCCCAGAGTGATTCATGTTCTTATTTCCTTGAAACCTATTGCATATAAATCGCTCTTCCAATTTTTAATTTCTGATAAGCTCTTCATCGATTTTTTAATTTTCTCTCAGTTTTTATTAAATTTTTTTCGAGTTCAATAAGCTATGCGCACTCTTTCCCTTAAAAATAGTATATCTAGAACTCTTTAGAAGAATCAGTTCATTAGTCTCATTCCTAAATCTCTCCGCTTGTGTCCACTTATCCTTTTCCTGAGAAAAAATCTTAATGAAAAAAGAAAATCCATTATTTAATCACCATGGTTCATGATTTAGAACTTCTTCAAAACTTTTTATTTTTTTTCGATTTCAAAGAAATTTTACGGTATCTTAACCCATCTGTTTTTAAAACAAAGATTGTTTTTACTTATTTTCAATCTCTTATGATATGTATTTATGATTATATTCACTTCAGTAATATTAACATTTTTGGTACAATATCAACATGCGTTTAGAAAGATTAAAAAAATTATTACTTTATAGAAAGGTGAAGAAGTGAACGACCAAGGGCATAAATGTAATTTTATACTCTATGATATTTCCAAGGGCATAATTGTAATTTTATACTCTATGATATTTTAGTTAGTTGTACTAGGACTCTAGAGAAGTATTCAGATCCATTCTCTTAATTGATGAACAGAGTAATTGATAGAAATGTCGAATTATTCTCTTTCAATGGTTTTTGCAAATCTCCCCTCTCTTTGTATGTCCAGAATTCATCTATCTTTCTAATCTTCTAGCCTTCTCTCAGATCGATTCATCTTCTTATTTTCTCGAAATCAGTTGCATATCAAATCGCTCTTTCAATTTTCAATTTCTGGTAAGCTCTTCATCGATTTTTTTATTTTCTCTCAATTTTTATTAAATTTTGTTCGATTTCAATAGGCTATGTGCACTCGTTCCCATAAAAAGAGTATATCTAGAACTCTTTAGAAGAATCAGTTCATTAGTCTCATTCCTAAACTTCTCCGCTTGTGTCCACTTATCCTCTTCCTGAGAAAAAATCTTAATGAAAAAAGGAAACCCATTATTTAATTACCATGGTTCATGATTTAGAACTTCTTCAAAACTTTTTTTTTTTTTTTTCGATTTTAAAGAAATTTTATGGCATCTTAACCCATCTGTTTTCAATACAATGATTATTTTTACTTTAGTTTTCAACTTTCTGATTTTCAATTTCTTATGAGATGTACTTATGATTATATTTACTTCAGTAATATTAACATTATTGGTACAATATCAACATGTGTTTAGAAAGATTAAAAAAATATAGCTTTGTAATCCCTTGCACAACCAAATATAAACAAGAAATAACTACGTCTATTGATTTCTCACTTGCAAGTTCAAGTTTATTCGGCTTTATTTGTGATTATTTTATATCACCAATAATGAAGAAGTTTATGATATCTTAGCTAGATTTTCTTCGTGCTTCTGAATTTGCTGATTTTATGTTCTTCTTATGAACCTCTGTCTTTTATTTTATAAAAATTGCTACGCTATTATATATGTTAATTACTAATTTTTATCAATTTTTGAATTTTAACAATATGCAGGTTCTGTTTTACTCCATTCTTCTATTTTAATTGGAAGGTCTGGTGTCACAAGCTAAACAAGAATCTCTAAAAGAGTAATTGCAGGCGAAGAAAAACAGAAAGGTGAAATATCACGAATTCTCATGTATGCTCCATATGAGCAGTCTAGCAAGATGTATGGTTCGAGTTATTTTTCTAAGTTCAAGACTATTAGCTTTATAATTTGAAATTTTCTGTTGTATGATCAAATCAATAAAATACTTACTCTCTTTTATAGTGTATGTATTGACATTTACATGTCGATTCATGCTCTCCATTGAACAGTTGCCAACAAATTAAATTTGTAGGATATTTCACATGTTTTGTTAAGTATAAATTGTAGACACATGATTTTTTATCCTTCCTAAATTTTAACTTGTTTATCGATATTAAATATTTTATATTTATATATTTAATCATATATTGTTTGATTATTATTTTTATTTTTAATAATTTTTTATAGTCAAAAATAAATAATTAAGTAAAGTTAATTTTGAGATTTTTATTTTATTTTTATTTTTATTCTAATTTTTAAAATAAATGTATATATACACACACACACATATATGATTTAAACTAATTCTTTATATATTTTAAGAAATGACATTTTTTATAATAATTTTTATTTTGAAATGACTTTTTGATTAAATTTAATTATTTTTACCATAATATGAAATAAATATGAATTAATTAATAATAAACAAAATAGGTTTTTGTTGTAAAATGCTAGTTGTCATGATGGCGCATGACATAACCTCATACTAGACTATTCTCCTTTATTATATTTATAGATATGAAATATTTTATTTTGATTTCTCATCTGATATTCGGTACCATATTGGAGCCCGACTAATCCGAATTCATGTCGGATAGGATCCATACGGAGGTAGCGCTCCCTACCAAGAATTGAAATAAATATTAATTAACTTATAATCAATAAAATAAATTTTTATTATAAAATGCTAGTTCTCAAGATGCTAGTTGGCATAACTTAATGCTAGACTATTCTCCTTCATTATATATATAGATTAGAATACAATATAAATATGCTAAATGAAAAAAAATAGATAATACGAACAATTATACGGAATACCAAGAAGTGAAAGTTGAGATATGTGAAGCAAGAAAATGAAATATACATAATATAAAACAAAAAAGTATATTTTAAAATATTAGAATGATAAAAATAAAAAAGAATTTAAAACAATAGAAATAAAAACTAAACTTAAATATATAAAATAAAAGGAAGAAATTAAAAAGTAACTAGCTTGTAATTGCACTATGTAATTACCAACAATTCACAACCCTCCCCTGAGAATTGAAGAGTGTACTTATCCCTGTCAATTACCTACAGATCAAATAGTTATTTGGCCAATCTAAATGGCTAAACTGTATAATTACAACCAGTTACACCATATCTAATTTGTAGGGTAACTTTTCAAACAAACCCCTAATTCCTAATGTCATGACCCAACTAACCAAATTGTCAAGGCAGCTACTCCTATCTAGCTAGATCGAAGAACCCTTACCACCTATATTAAAATACATGCGGAAGTTATAAACTAATTTTTAAGGACTTCAAAATCTGATAAATATGAAACCTTTCTCAAATTACAAAGGATACCAAAACACCTTTTCTAATGACCTGATCTAGACACGTACAAGAGCTTCTAATATAGTAATATACAAAATAAAAGACCCAGCTCCCACCGTAGAAATGAAAAGAGTAGAAGTTGTTGGAGTCAATATCCTTGTCACATAAGAAACATCAACTAACCCTACAATCAGACTATACACAAAAAGGGTATAACAAGTGTAGAATCAGTACAAACAACACGTACTGGTAGGCATTATCGGCCAACCAAGGTAAAAGCTTATAACATATAATATAGAAATTCAAGATAAATCAGGTACATATAATATGACAGTTTAACTCCCCTCAGCCTACAGTTCATGCCATCGCTTAATGTAAGTAACTTCCATTTTTCACTCAATACACATACCTTCATATCTTTCGCCTACGCTAAATATGAGTGCACAGAACTTCACAACGGATTTGTTGACACAAAATTTTGGCTCTTCATGCTTAAAATTAGCACTTTTAGGCTTTATGACCGTTAAATGGCACAAACTGTAATTTTCACATATTTTTTATAATTACTAATAAATTATTGATAATCATCATTATTTTAGGATTTTTACTCATTTATTGTTATATTTTAATTTTACATAATTAATTGATAGTTATCTTTAATTTTGTAAATTTTAGAATTTTTATGAGTTTATTATCATTTTAAATTTTTGCACAGTCAATTGCATTTGTACATAATCTAGCACCGCAATTTTTTACCACACACTATAATTTTAATTGTTTATAGCATAATACATTTTTTTAGAATTATTTTATTATATTTATTGTTTGCATTTTTCTATAATTATATCGACATTCATATTTTTTGTAATTTGCAAACGAAATTTGGCTCTATTATTTTAATATACAAAGCATAAATCAATCAAATCAAAATCTTGTCAACTTTTTAAAGATGATAGTTTTCTTTTGTTTGGATAATAGTAACATACTATTGGTTAATAGTAACATGCTATTTATTAGTTAAAGGGGGTAATTCTTTATTTTTAAATAAACTATGAGTTTTTTTTTTTTATAAATAAAGAGGAGAGGTTTTTTTTTAGACCACACAATTACACATAAACACACGCACAAATATCAGCCTCTCTCTCATCTCCCTCTTCTCTCTCTTCCCCTCTTCTCTTTTGCCACCTCTTCACTTTCTCTCTCTCAAAATCGGTAGCCTACCGCCACTAATGTCTAAACACCGCCACCGCCATCACTGGCCAGTGTAGATTTTGGTGAAACCAATACATCGCCGTGGCCGCTCGCCTTTCTCTCCTCTTTCTGTCACCGCCATCTTTTTCTGGCGTGTCTCCACTACCACTACTGATCACCTCCCTTCTTCCTCTCTTTCCTGTCGCTCCTCATCGGAGGTAGTGATCGATAAGGTTTGATCTCTAAGCAGCGCCGCCCCCTCTTTCTTTTTCCCCTTTTTCCATGTTTGCCACGCCTAGCTAGAGCTGGTCACCGGCGGGCTACCTCAGTCGCACCACCTACGCTGCCCTTTCTTACTGTTGCTTCGCTGGCGGTGATGACGGGCAAAGCTTTCAACTACTGTCGTACTATTATTTTTGTGTTTTATGTCCACTTTTTAATTATTGTGATTGAAAATATTAAGTTAGCCATTTGATCTATGCAGATCTGGCCGGAAAATGCCATTTCTGGCGGCTTCATTTCGTGACTATGTTTATATGAGTTATATTTATATGCTTCTATTTGGGTTTTTGTTTTGATTATCACTGATTTTTAGTAAACATCGTTAATTTCGGCATTCATCATATTTTTTTCTTAGTTTTGCTTGTGGTTTTGTTATACCAACACTATGTTGGAGATTTTATTGTGAACAATGTTGTTATGATTGTTGGACTATTTGACCAATTATTTTTGCTAACTTCGTTATTCAAGGGAATTTCATATTGGCTGGGTTAAGAAAAGTTTGGACTGATTTTATCCTTTTATTGTTGTATATTTTTACTATCCTGATAATGAACAGATACTACACTAGTTGGCCGATGAAAAATTCTCCGTCAATTTTTGAGGCCTGTACAAATAAAAGACGGATATTACGTATATAAATACATAATAAAATAAATAAATAAATTTAGGCGATGACAAAATTTTTATAACAACACAAAATTTTTATGATTCATATCTTGGCAAGACGGTTTAGGATAGCTAATAAATCAACAACCAATTCGTAGCCATGCCGTATTTAAAATCAAATCTGAGCCCACCTTTTAACAAAAAATTATGTATTTTTTATACATGCATACATACATTCTTAGTTTATTTTGATAATTATTTATTTGTTGCTAACATTTTTATTTATAAGTGTTTATACAAGTTATTGGGAACATCTGGATTGCATTCAAAGAAGGCTTTAATTTTTATGTTTGTATTTTTACACTTTCACACTTGTACAAAATACCAATTTTAGTGAAAATTTTATTTTTGGGGCATTGGACGGGAATGATTTGGCTTATGCAATCTTTACCGCACGTTTAGGCAAATTTAGGCCATTAATATTTATAGGAAAAATTAAATTAATTTAGATATTTAATCCATTAATTCATACTTATACATTAAAAGATATTGTGTAATCTTTTTTTTTTAAAATAAATTTTTATTTATTCAGTTTTTTCTTTTCTTTCCATACACATTCTTATACACTTTCGATCATCTACACATTTTTTATATATAATAATTTATGTAATTTATACATTCTTTATATGCAAAATATTCATATTATTTTAATGCATATTTTAGATTTGTATTTATAAACATTGACTTTTTCCTTCGTCTTGTAAAAAACCTAAGTCTGGCTGGGAATTACATTTGTGGATTCTGAAAGGTGCCTAATCCCTTCCTTTCGAAATAATTTGAACCCTTACCTAGAATCTAAATTGGTTTCGTAGATTAGAATAAAGTCATACTTGTTAAATAAATAAATAAGTTTTCTATTTTCCTTACAAAATAGATGGCGACTTTGTATCAAAATAATTATCTTAGAGTCCATAATGTCATGCTCGTTTTGACCTTGGGTAAAAATCGGGTATAATAGTTTGACGACTCGACTGGGGAATACAAAAGGTTCTAACCATTACAGACTTAGGCAAATATTTACAACTTTATACATTGCTATTTATTTCATACTAATTGTCTTGATTTATCTTGTATATGTGGCATAAATTATTTATTTCTTATTATTTTGTATAGATTATTTATTTGTTTATCGCTTTATTTGTTTTCTCCATTTTAGAAAATTGACACTCACACACATTGTACACGTGGATTGTACATTGTACTTTCCCAAAATTCTTTCTAATTACCTTATTTTAGAGAGTCAGCGCATACGTGGGGTAAGCGGGAGTTTTACTGCTATGGGACTATGTGCCCTCTCATATAGGAAATCTAAGTCCGTGTCAACCCACTCTTAGTTAACATATGATATAGCTAAAATAATAATTTTTTAGGTGCATGCATCATTAGACAACTCTATGTCCGAAGGGTCCACGACCCAAGTGACATATTACTATAGTCTTTGTATATATTTGAAGGATTATTGTCTGTACATATTTATTTTCTCCAAATTTGTTATGCTTTAATAGGAAGGTGTAGTCCAATATCTGTTTTGCATGACAGGTTGGTTATAAGATGAACCTTAACAACATCATCGATAACTGTGTATAGGTTTGAACTACATTTTGACCTGATTCTTGTCTTGACAAGATACGTAGGCAACCCTGTATTGGGGTTCGTTCTCTTTACTATTTCAGAATAATTTCTCTAGTATTCAAACTAGGGCAATTTTCTAAAACAGTTCAAAACGCTCTCCAAAAGCCTTCAAGAGTGCAATTTAATAGCTCATCAAATCCAAATCCCATTAATATTAGTGCCTAGCCAGCCTATCTCCAGATTTTAATCCAATTTTGATTCAAAAATACCCTGCTTCTTTTTTCGCACGTCGTAAATCATTAAATTTATGGCGTACCGATCCCCATTCTTAAAAGCAAGAGTTCAACATTCTTTTAATCATAAAAATCATGCCAATCTTAGTGAAATAATGTCATAATTTCTTCAATGTTTGACCTTCTCAATCTTATCAACACACTGAAGTAGTCAAAGCTTTCTCATGCTTTACATCCATTCTTTTGATCTTTTGATGCTAAAAACAATTCTTTCTTGATCGTCTTTCACATTATTTTTATGAATGACCGTCAATTTTTTTACAACCATACATTGCACATACAAAATTGCAATTTTTTTTGAACTATGCAGACCTGATTCTTGTATTCACAAGATACGTAGGCAACCCCCATTTGGGTTTGGTCCCATTCTTTAAAAAAAAAAAATTAAAATAAAATTTTGGCTTGGTTGAGACCAATACAGTTAGGAGTGTGCATGAGAGAAAAAATTGGTATGATGAAAAAGACCGACTTTATGGTAAACCATACTTTTTTGGTACCTTTTACACACCTTAGTAACGCTTGAAACAAAATTCTCTTGCATGCATCTAAGACAAGAACGAAGTTAACCTTATCGTTTCATGTGCATTGTGTGGCGAGCTTTAGTTTAATTCACTGCATTGCATTATTGATCTAGAACTTGGCCTAAATGTATGTTGAGGCGAAATTCTGAGTTGCACTTGATTTAGGAAAGGATTGTAGGCCTTCTTTGACCCGATTGTGCTTTTCAAAACCCACCAAATAACATTAATCCCTAGCATTTTCTCTTTTGAGACTAAAAACTTTTCTTTGGACAACCGCATTTGAGCCTATACCTTTTTGAGTGCTTACATGCATTGTCACTCTCTTGGCCCTACCTCCTTGAACACACTAAATATGTGTAATTTATGGATGAAGATTCAAGATTAAAAATGCAAAATGAAAAATATATATTGTCCCAAATGAACAAAATTAAAAAACAACTTCAAAGGAGCAAAAACCCCACAAAAAATGAGAAAAAAAAGAATTTGAAAATAAGGGGTAAAAACACCAACACAAGGTTCAAAAGAAGTTAAAGCAGATACAAAACAAGGGGCAACACAACACAACTAAGAAGATCATGCATCAAAGAGCAAAAAATATCAAAAGAACAAATGCAATGTAATGCTCATTGAGGGATTAGTCACTTTCATCCCAAATATCATCCTACCCATCCTGAAGCCTACAATACAAGCCAATAAAAAGTCCTGCAAGATCCTATTTCAAGTGTTCTCACATTAGTGGATACTCACATGAAAGTCAAGCCTATAGCATCACAATTACATGCATTGAATTTCTTTCTGAGTGTGAGTGTATTTCTCTAAACGTCCCCAAATTCAAAAGGACAGTTACTCAAACATGTGTAAGATAAGACTTTCTTTCTGGAGAGGGCACCGGAAGCATGGGGATATGCATAATTCGAAACATTTGTTTAAAGCAAGAAAAAAAATCTTGTCGATACTTAGGCATCTCTAAGGTACCACTTGAAACTATAAGAGTTACCCTGAAGTTGATCTCGATTAGCTGAGAAAAGGATGGGAGAATTCTTATGCACACTACTAATTATTGGTACCAACTGAAGTCAAGACACGATCGTGTCTTTTTCATCTTTCAGCACTTTTTACCAAAAAATACAAATTTTTTTCCCAAGACGTCCACTTTCATATACGGGCATTTTTTACCTTTCATTCAAGGTGTCCACTTTTATATACATGCATTTTTTACTTTTTATTCAAGGCGCCTAATTTTGAAATACGGGCATTTGACTTTTTCTTTCAAGCACATGCCTTTAAATAATGATATTTTATTTCTCAATTAGGCACTCATTTTTGAATATTTTTTACATTTTTATAGCCTATCCAGTCGAGAGCCTATTATATTTGTTTTGCAGTCTAAAGCTTTTTTATATTTCAATAGTCCCGTCAGTCGAAAGGCTATTAGATGTCAGTTACCTCACTAGTTGAGGGCCGTAATCTTTGTAGACAATCGAAAATGGCAATCAGCATTAGTCCCCGTAAACAATCAGAGACATCATGCATCTTTTCAATCTGCACTAACAAAATCATTTTTTTTTTAATTTTCTTAGAACAAGACATATCAACATAAATCATACACTGGGGCAAATTTTGAGAGCCGCCTCAAGATTTACTCTATTTATTTATTTCAAACTACATTGACCTGATTCTTGTAATACTTGAGATATGTAGGAAGCTCTATGCAGAGTTCGGTCATCGCAGTCCTACAATCATTTTATCTTTACCTTTACTTGCACACACTACAATGTATTTATTTTATAGTTTAAGCACTACAGTTTATCTTTGCCTTTACTTGCATGCATCACACTGCATTTATTTCATCATTTTAAACACGACATATTATCTTTGTCTTTATTTGCATACATCACAATGTATTTATGTTATCCTTTAAGCACTGCACGCTAGCTTTATCTTTACTTGCACATCGCAATGCAGTTATTTTATTATTTAAGCACTGCATGTTATCTTTTCCTTTGCTGGTGCATATCACAATGCATTTATTTACTTGTTTAAGTACTCCACGCATATATCACAATGAATTTATTTTATTATTTAAGTACTGCATGTCATCTTTCCCTTTGCTGGTACATGTTCTAATGAATTTATTTTATTATTTAAGCTCTGCACGCATATATCACAATGTATTTATTTATCATTTAGGCATTGCACGCCTCAAAAATATTACAATGCATTTGTTTTATTATTTAAGCACCGCATGATATTTTGGTTTTTCCTTGCACACATCACAATGCATTTGTTTTATAATTTAAGCACTGCATGTCATTTTTACATTTATTTGCACATTCCAATGCATTTATTTTATTATTTAAGCACTGCATGCTTTGTCTTACCTGCACATATTGCAATGCATTTATTTTATCATTTAAGCACTGGATGTTATATTTGCCTGTACTATTTTTTTTCTTCCTTATTTTAGTTAAGCACTGCATACTATTTTTAATTTCTCAAAAAAGAAGAAAAAGAGAAAAAACAAAAAGAAAAAAAGTTTAATTTTTTTCGTTTGTGTTTATTGAATAGTACTTCTTATATTGATGCATTTGCAAGTATATAATTTGAGGATAAATAAGGTCCGTCCATCTTAAAATAGGATATTTTGGATTAATCTACCCTTTAATAAGACCTTTATGCGTATTTATCTTCAATCGAATATTTTGCTTGTCTTCAATTAAAATTGTGCAATGTCTTTATTTATTTATTTATTTATCTTTACATTAGTTAAAGTATTACGTCATTTTTTGAATTTCTTGAAAAAATAAAAAAAAATAATCAAGCTTTGTTACTCGTTTGTCTTCTGTTTTTCAGTTTTATAAATTTTACAGGCATAGAATTCGAGGACACATTGGGTTTGTACAACCCAAAATAGGACATATTGATATAAAAAAAACAAGCGAAGCACAAAACACACCCCAAACAGTCCACAAATTCAAGAAAACCATGGACCAAAAGGGAGCTCAGTCGGATTCGACAAGTATAATAAGAATACATGAAACAAGGGTGTATTTGACACCCAAAAACAACAAACAACACAACAATAACAAGATGAACAATATGACAACAAGAACAACCAGATTTGAATTCCACAATAACAAGATATAATGTTACAAAATTACAAAAGACAAAGGGATAGATAGTGAGACATAAACTACTATAATGACTAAGAATCTAAGTGTAGATGACATACAAAGATCCTTAAAAATAATAGAAGAACAACTACACTTTTCAAAGAGACACAAGATGGACTTCAGTCCTTCAAGCACCCCAAGTTCCAAGCAAACAAACAACAAAAGAGATTCCACATTAATGTTGTCACCTAGTTTCGGCCAAGCCTCACAAGAGAGAGAACTTGAGTGTTTCAAGTGTGTTTTACCATTTTCAACATTCAAAAACTAAGTGAATAAACCCTAATATGTTCCTTATATATTACAAAATAAATAAAAGTTAAAATAACCAAAAAGGCCCTTCAAGAATGGGCCGCCCCTACAGTGTATGGAGTGGGCTGTTTTGGTGTGTATTTGGGCCTTTAATTACACTTCTCTTGCATATACACTTGGACGCTATCAATGCACACCCACATAAGTCCATTTCCATGATTATTCTAGTATCACATATTGTGACATCTTTTGACCTATATCCAACCTGATCCTCGTGTAACTCAAAAAATGTAGACAATTTTAAATTGGAGCTCATTAGAATTTTTTATAAAAAATAATACTTTTTGTCGAGTAAAATTGGCTACACATCAATATTTTCGTTTAAAAACTTATATATTATCTTCAAACGAAAAGGGGCAAACTGTTGACACCCAATTTTGGCTCTCCATGCTTAAAATTAACACTTTTAGGCTTTATGATTGTTAAATTACACAAACTGTGATTTTTCACATACTTTTTATAATTATTGATAATCATCATTATTTTAAGATTTTTACCCATTTATTATTTTATTTTAATTTCACATAATTCATTGATAATTATCTTTAATTTTATAAGTTTTAGAATTTTTATTAGTTTATTATAGTATTACATTTTTGCACAGTCAATTGCATCTATACATAGTATAGCGCTGCAATTTTTTATCGCACACTATAATTTTAATTCTTTATAGCATAATATATTTTTTTAGAATTATTTTACTATATTTATTATTTGCATTTTTCTGTAATTATATCGGCATTCATATTTTTTGCAATTTGCAAACGAAAGTTGGCTCTATTATTTTAATACACAGAGGATAAATCAATCAAATCAAAATCATGTCAACTTTTTAAAGATGATAATTGTCTTTTGTTTGGATAATAGTAGTATACTATTAGTTAATAGTAATATGCTATTTATTAGTTAAAGGGGGTAATTCTTTATTTTTGAATAAAATATGAGTTTTTTTTTTTATAAATAAAGAGGAGAGTTTTTTTTTACACCACACAAACACACACACAAATATCAGCTTCTCTCATCTCCCTCTTCTCTCTCTTTCTCTCTTCTCTTCTACAACCCCTCTCACTTTCTCTCTCTCAAAATGGACACCCCACTGCCACCAATATCAAAATACCGCCACTGCCATCGCTGGTCGGTGTAGATTCTGGTGAAACCAACACATCGCCGTGGCTGCTCGCCCTTTTCCCCTCTTTCTCTCACCGCCATCTTCCTCAGGCGTGCCTCTACTACCACTACTGTATCACCTTTGTTCTCTCTCTTTCCTGTCGCTCCTCGCCGAAGGTAGTGACCGATGAGGTTCGAGCTCTAAGCAACGCTGCCCCCTCTTATTTTCCCCCTTTTTCCACATCTGCCGCACCTAGCTGGAGCTGGTCACCGGCGGGCTACCTCCAGTCGCACCACCTATGCCGCTCTTTCCTACTGTTGCTTCGCCGGAGGTGATGAACGACGAAGCATTCGACTATTGTCATACTATTATTTTTGTATTTTATGTCACTTTTTTAATTATTATGATTGAAAAAATTATGTTAGCCATTTGATCTATGGATATATGGCCAAAAAATGCCATCTCCGCCGGCTTAATTTCATGACTATGCTTATATGGGTTGTGTTTATATGCTTCTATCTATTCTTTTTTAAATTTTCATTGATTTATAGGCAACACCATTAATTTTGGCATTCATCATATTTTTTGGTCAAATTTTTCCTTTTTTTTTTGTTATACCAACATTATGTTGGAGATTTTACTGTGAGCAATGTTGTCATGATTGTTGGACTATTTGACTGATTATTTTTGCTAACTTCATTATTCAAGGGCATTCCATATTGGCTGGGTTAAGCATATTTTGGACTGATGTTATCCTTTTACTATGGTATATTTTTACTATCCTGATAATGAACAGATACTACACTAGTGGGCCGATGAAGAAATTCTCCATCGATTTTCGAGGCCTGCACAAATAAAAGATGGATATTACACATATAAATATGTAATAAAATAAATAAATTTAGGCAATGACCAAATTTTTATAACAGCGCAAAAGTTTTATGATTCGCATCTTGGCAGGACGATTTAGGATGGCAAATAAATTAGCAACCACTTCGTAACCATGCCGTATTTAAAATCAAATCTGAGCCCACCTTTTAACGAAAAATTATGTAATTTTTATACATCCATACATACGTTCTCAGTTTATTTTGATAATACTTATTTGTTACTAACGTTTTGAATTACAAGTGTTTATACAGGTTATTGGGAACATCGGGAATGCATTCAAAGAAGGCCTTAATTTTTATGTTTGTATTTTTACACTTTCACACTTGTACAAAATACCAATAATAGTAAAAATTTTATTTTTGGGGTGTTGGGCGGTAATGCTTTAACTTATGCAATCTTTACCGCCCGTTTAGACAAATTTAGGCCGTTAAAATTTATAGAAAAAATTAAATTAATTTAGATATTTAATCAATTAATTCATACTTATACATTTGTAAGACCCCACAAAGTTTCCTCCTAGTTTGAGCCTTAGAGCGTATCAAACAAAGTATAATTTCGGCCCTAAAAGATTTAGAAGTGACTTCCCAAGTGATTGGTGTTTCAACCATATAGAATTTTCTTAAATTTGATTTTTTTCATGTAGAGGATTGAATTAGCTTTCCAATGATACTAATTTCATCCAAATCCAGTATCAGGGTGAGAAGTTATGATCATTTTACTGAGAGTTGTCAGAACCGCCCAGGTGCGATGGACGATCCGACGGACCATCGAGTCTACGATGGACCATTGCAACCAAGGCAGTAACTCCCTTTTATGGCCCAAGTATGACGGCCAAAATGATGGACCGTCAAGGCTGCGACGGACCATCGCTGGGATCGTCGCGCTTAGGCAGTGTGTCCTCATCCTGGCCAATGTATGATAGAAGATCCGACGGACCATCAGGATGGGCGATGGACCGTCGCTTCGACCATCACACCGAGGTGGTATGTTCTTTTTCTGACCAGCGTGCAACAGACTATCTGACGGACCATCAGGCTAGCGATGGACCGTCGCTAGCACCGTCGCAGCCTCCGTTTAATATTTTTAAGTCCTTTTTAAAAGGGGCATTTGGTTATTTTCTCTTTTAACCCTCAGATATATTCCAAACGAACTTGATAGCGTCATTATCTCCCCAAACATCCAAAGTCTAGGGTTTCTCTCTCAAGAGAAAATCTAAAACCCTTCTCCAAGAAATTCAAGAACTCACCATGGATTCAACAAATTGAGTTGAGATTTGAGTTCCCCAAGTTCAAAGGTTGTAAGAACTCTCTCTCAAGAGTAAGAAAAAGAGTTTAAAGCAAGCTCGTTCATCCAATTTCACAATCTAAGGTATGTGGGGTTTTGAACACGAGTAATCCTTTCATCCTTGTGCTCAAAGGCTTATTTAAACTATGATTTTCTGCAATCTATGAGATTTTACATGAATTAGAATTAAGATTTTTCACCCATTTTTATTAATTGCAATATTTTGATGTTTCCCATGAATTGAGAGTCTAATGGCATGATTTTCACATGTTTTCTTGAGAAATTGCAGTTGGGTCTATACCCCATGATTTTAATAGTGAAATATTTAACATATTGAAGCATATGAGTATGTTGAGATTTTTAGACAAATTGCTGAAATTTTCAGATTTCTACATGAGTTATAAATCTATATGCTATCTATTATGCTTTTGATGAGTTCTAACTTGAGATTGAATTATGGGTTATTAAGCCCTACTTGAGACTTGAGATTTTATGAACTATTGTGCTATAAGCACCTATGATTTGAGTATTCTGAGATTATAGAGGAATGTTTTAACCTAATGGTCATTGACTTTTGAAATCCACTCTATTATATGAGATTACAAATTTGATTATTGGGTTCTTATTAAGCCATTATTCTAAAGTGTATTTTCATGAGATGAGCGAGATAAACTAAAGGGAGTAGTACTTAGCACTAAGTTGGGTAAGTTACCACAGTTTCTTACCCTAGAACTACGTGCCTCCATTAGTTGGGCCTAAGGCCAAGATGATTATTGGGCCTAAGGCGAAGATATTGGGCTCGAGGCCGAGATAAGTGATCACTGAGTTGAGGTTATAGTCCTTGGAAAGAGTATGACGCCTCTCCCCAATGTGAGGTCTCTTCCTTATGAGGAAAAAATATTAGACTCCATGTAGCTCACATGGTTTATGTCGGTTAAGAGAACCTCCCTTGATACAAGTTATTTTTCCTAATAGTAAAGTAGTAGATTTTCTCCCTAAGACCAAATTATTTTCCCTTGATACAAGTATTTTCTCTAAAACTATGAGATAAGTTATTTCCCTAAACTAAAGTATCTTTCCATTGAGATAGAATGATTTCCCTAAAGCTTAAAATGAAATATTTTCCTAAAGTTAATGAAATAACTTCAAGTATGTTTCAAAGTTATATGATTCTGAATTCTAAGTACTTGAGTTCAAAAGAGTTATGAGTTCTTGAGCATTAAAGAAGTTTTACTCTCCATGAGACATATGAATGAGTTGAAAGTATTGTTTAAAGTTTCCTTTATCCTATGGATAATGAGAATAAGAGAAGATTACCGATTTCAAAGTTAAACTATGATGTCTTACGAGATTTGTGTTACATGCTCCATTCTACATGATTCATGAGCTTTACATTTTATATTTATTCAAGTCATGTGAGTCATTACTTATTGCATGCATGATTTGATTAAAGAGTATTGATGTTGTTTTATATAAATGCATGCACCCCCACATTCTCAGTACATTCCCAAGTGTTGATCCACATATATGTCTATGTGGTACATTGTCTTATAATGTAGGTTCAGGTGCTCAGTTCCAGCCTTGTCAGTGACTTCCGAGTACCTCTATCTACATCCTTTATAGTGGTGAGCCCTTATGGTTTGAGGACCTATCGTCAGATATTTCTGCATTTGACAGACTATGTTATTACTTTTAGTTCATTTCGAGTCAGTTGGGGATGCGTCCCAATGGCTCTCTAGTTCATGAATTAGTAGATGCTTTGACAGATTAGTTATCAGATTCTGATTGTGCTGAGGTTTTTCGGTATTACTTGGTCATTTGGACCGAGCATTTTCTCTGTATTTCCTTTCATATGATATGACTATGCTAGTGTTTGAATTATTTCATCTTGAAATGAGTGTTATTAGTAGAAACATGCTCAAAGGGTTAGCTTAGGGCTACTTTTAGCCTTAAGCACCGTGTAACATACTGGGAGGTGATTTCGGGTCGTAACAACATTAAAAGTTATGGCGTAATCTTTTCTTTAAAATAAATGTTTGAGATATTTAAGTATTTGAGTATTTTGAGATTTTGAGACAAATTGCTGAAATTTCCAGATTTCTATATGAGTTATAAATCTATATGCTATCTATTATGATTTTGATGAGTTCTAACTTGAGATTAAATTATGGGTTACTAAGCCCTACTTGAGACTTGAGATTTTATGAACTATTGTGCTATAAGCACCCATGATTTGAGTATTCTGAGATTATTGAGGAATGTTTTGACCTTATGGTCATTGAGTTTTGAAATCCACTCTACTACATGAGATTATAGATTTGATTATTGGGTTCTTATTAAGCCATGGGATTATTCTAAAGTGGATTTTTATGAGATGAGCGAGATAAACTAAAGGGAGTAGTATTTAGCACCGAGTTGGGTAAGTTACCACGGTTTCTTACCCCAGAACTATGTGCCACCATAGGTTGGGCCTAAGGCCATGATATTGGGCCCGAGGCCAAGATAAGTGATCACTGAGTTGAGGTTATAGTCCTTGGAAAGAGTATGACGCCTCTCCCCAATGTGAGGTCTCTTCCTTAGGAGGACAAAATATTAGACTCCATGTAGCTCGCATGGTTTATGTCGATTAAGAGAACCTCCCTTGATACAAGTTATTTTTCCTAATAGTAAAGTAGTAGATTTGCTCCCTAAGACCAAAGTATTTTCCCTTGATACAAGTATTTTCTCTAAAACTATGAGATAAGTTATTTCCCTAAACTAGAGTATCTTTCCATTGAGATAGAATGATTTCCCTAAAGCTTAAAATGAAATATTTTCCTAAAGTTAATGAAATAACTTCAAGTATGTTTCAAAGTTATATGATTCTAAATTCTAAATACTTGAGTTCAAAAGAGTTATGAGTTCTTGAGCATTAAAGAAGTTTTACTCTCCATGAGACATATGAATGAGTTGAAAGTATTGTTTAAAGTTTCCTTTATCCTATGGGTAATGAGAATAAGTTTAGATTACCGATTTCAAAGTTAAACTATGATGACTCACGAGATTTGTGTTACATGCTCCATTCTACATGATTCATGAGCTTTACATTTTATATTTATTCAAGCCATGTGAGTCATTACTTATTACATGCATGATTTGATTAAATATTATTGATGTTGTTTTATATAAATGCATGCACCCCCATATACTCAGTACATTCCCAAGTCCTGATCCAAATATACATCTATGTCGTACATTGTCTTATAATGTAGGTTCAGGTGCTCAGTTCCAGCCTCGTCAGTGACTTCCGAGTACCTCTCTTTACATCCCTTACAGTGGTGAGTCCTCATGGTTCGAGGACCTATCGTCAGACATTTCTGCATATGAGAGACTATGTTATTACTTTTAGTTCATTTCGCGTTAGTTAGGGATGTGTCCTAATGGCTCTCTAGTTCATGAATTAGTAGATGCTTTGTCATATTAGTTATCAGATTGTGATTGTGTTGAGGTTTTCCGGTGTTGCTTGGTCATTTAGGCCGAGCATTTTCTCCGTATTTCCTTTCATATGATATGACTATGCTAGTGTTTGAATTATTTCATCTTGAAATGAGTTTTATTAGTAGAAACAGGCTCAAAGGGTTAGCTTGGGGCTACTTGTAGCCTTAAGCACTGTGTAACGTCCTGGGAGGCGATTTTGGGCCGTAACAACATTAAAAGATATGGCGTAATCTTTTCTTTAAAATAAATTTTTCTTTATTCAATTTTTTCTTTTCTTTCCGTACACATTCTTATATACTTTCGATCATATTCACACATTTTTTATATACAATAATTTATGTAATTTATACATTCTTTATATGCAAAATTTTTATATTATTTTAATGCATATTTTAGATTTGTATTTATTAACATTGACTTTTTCCTTCGTCTTGTAAAAAATCTAAGTCTGACCGAAAATCACATTTGTAGATTCTGAAGGTTGCTCAATCCCTTCCCTTTGGAATAATTTGAACCCTTACCTAGAATCTAAATTGGGTTCGTAGATTAGAATAAAGTCATACTTGTCAAATAAATAAATAGGTTTCCTATTTTTCTTAAAAATTAGGTGGCGGTTCTGTATCAAAATAATTATTTTGGAGTCTATAATTAACTTCCCAATATTTTCTTAACCTTGTTCCGATATTTTAGTTATTCATTAGCACCCCAGAAGTTATGGATCTATTTATAGTCATGAGAAATTGAGTAGCAAAATAACAATACCCACCTATCCAATCTCAACAATTTTGACTGGTAGATCAATGACTATAAACACCTTTCAAGTAACGTATATTCATTAAGAACACTTAGCCTTTTCAACAACCACAAAACTTGAGCAAATACAAGTCAATTAGATAATAACTTAAGTTAAGACCCTGACTACCAACATCAACTAAGTCAACAAATCATGACTCCACTGTAATATATTAACCATGTTTCAAATACATAGGTTGATAGACAATTAAAAAGTATGTCATTCATTTGTAATTTAGTTCAGATCACACAAGGATCCAATTAACTGAACAAATCAATAATTATAACTCCATATTTCAAGAAATCAATATATTTGTTTTATTTATTTATGTATGTATGTATGTATATATATATATATATATATATATATATATATATATATATACACGTAACAAATAAGAAGATAAGCCTGGTCACTCAAGGAACCACCATATATAACAAGTAAGTATATAAACCTGATCTACTTAGAAAAACATCATATATAACGAGTAAACGGAAAATCCAGGTCCACTAAAGGAACTAACATACGTAAGAAGTAAACAGAAAAATTTGATCTACTCAAGGAGACAACATATATAACAAGTAAATAGATAAGCCCGGTCCATTCAAGAAATCAACATATATAACGAGTAAATAGATAAGCCCGGTCCATTCAAGGAACAAACATATATAACAAATAAGAAAATAAATATGGTCTACTCAAGGAGCCACTCTAACAACAACCATATTAATAATCATAATTTCCTATTTACTCAATAAACTAATGATAACAAGTCAACACATAGGCTTATTTCACTCAAGGAACCGTCACACTTATCAATACCTTGTACACACATGTTATGAGTCTTATCGTCGCCTGCTAGTCATGACCCACAGGGGACGAGTTCTGTCCATGTACTATACTGGTGTGATATCTAAGTCAACCAATATCAGCATGTGACTCGAGTCAGTTAATTTTTTGATGATGTTTATTACTGACTCAAGTGACAATAATAAGTATAAATTTTGTAAAGATGTCCAAATATCAGACATCCCACAATAATAAGTAAATATTCCATGAAGATATTCAAATATCGGTACATCCCACAACAATATCCCGTGATATCACAATAATCACCACCATAACGATACAATAATAATACTTGTAAAACCAATAAAGTTATTGTATGCGATTATACTTAGGATATCAAATAGCCATTCACTTTCCTTGCACATCCATCGTGATAAGAAATACAAAAAAACATTTATCATGCAAACATGAAACAAATTGAATTTCAACTACATTAAATCATCCCTACTATTTAAAGTGCAATCATGGAGTAAGTTTATAAATATTACCACTTGCACCACAACACAGTCCTTATCATGAAATATAATGATTTTATTATTTAATAACATTTGTAACAATTCATTTAGCCTGTTCATTAGCTTCTCAATCAAAGTCAATTACTCATATTTATTAGCATGTAGTACAACAATTGACCAAACATTTAGTTTAATCCTTCATTTATAACCAATTATGATTGTCATCCACCAATTCAATCAAACTTTTTCAACCTATTCACTGCTATTCTTGCTTCATCATAATTAATTTACACCAACATCTTTCACTTTAAACAAATGTCATAATTACTAGTTATTAGTTTTCACAACTCATAGTCTAATAATCGAACACCAACATACTAATGTTCTCACGAATTATTACAATTAGCACAATCCGTAAATTATTAAGATTTGCCCTGAAAAATAATTAAATCAATTTGGATTTTATTCATGTTCACGTTTGATTATTACCAACCATTCACCGTACCCATAGGACTAAGTATGAAACCTCTCGTCAAACTATATATAGTCATGCAATTTAACCAAGATCTACTACACATTAAACCTAGTATATCTAGATGGCAAGCGGTTACAACAAATAAGTTATACCACAAATGATCTTCCTTCTTCTTCACTTCTTCGAAGGCTAAATCATCTAATATATAATAAGTGTAAGAGTAATTAATCAATTACTCTTCAACTAAATACTTAAAAAATTTAAATTCACTAATTCTATCCATATTATTAGGTAATCAATTATCCACTAACTAACTCTACATAATCAGGCCATCTCGATTTATGAAGTTTTAAAGCTAAAGATTTCATCTTTTGTAGAATTTAAGATCCGCAATTATCAAAGTTGAGTTTTGGACCAAAAACACCCCTAAACTATACCTAAAATTTAATGGATATCTTTGAACAATTCCAATGAAAAAATCATCCTTCAAATATTCAAAACTTTGTAACTCACATCCTTTCTTTTGGCTTTGTTAAGGAACTAACGAAACTATCCATGTGCAAGTCGCATGACACCAAAAGCTCCGGTTAAAATTGGTCTTTAGAACACAATCACCCTTCCCACGACTTCAATAAAATTTCTTCATCTCTCTGCTATCCTTTTTTTTCCTTTCTGAAGGAAACACAGTCATCCTCTTTGATATCTTTTCTCTCCTTCACTTCTTTTCATCTTTTAGTTTTTTAAGTTTAGACAAAAAGAACACGTGCATATTGCATTTGAAATTTCAAATCTCTCTCAATATTTCATTAGTAGTTAGTTATTTTACTCCATACTTATTGGCTAGGCATATGAGTAATTCATTATGGAGGTTGGATTAATTTGGAATCGTGGAATATAATTTTGCACCTATTTTATACTCCCTTTCCTCAATTATGTGACACAATTAGGATTTCAAAATTCAAATAATTTATTCTAATGGTAAATTCAAGCATGAAATCTTTAAGGTATCATTTGGTACAAGGGATAAGGGATAACTAATTTCGAGATTAGTTTTTAGATGTGCTTATCCCATATTTGGTTGGGATAAAATTCATGGGTCACTCATGCTGGAATTATTTATTCCAGGATTGTATTATTATTTTTATCCTACTTTGAGAATAAGATAATTAATCTCCAAACAGCTAATATAACTTATTTCCAACCAAACAACTCATATTTTAAAATAAAATTATACGTAAAAAGTATTGTATGTCACAATAACTCATATTTCAAAAGATATATGAAAATATATGATCAAAAAAGAACTTTTTAAAATTTAAAAATCTGAAACATCTAACATCAATTAAACAGAGAAAGTATTTCGTTGCTTTAGATTTTAAAATTTATGTATAGCTACCAATATGGATTAATAATTGTAGTATGTCATTAAGAACTACGACATAGTATTTGTTTCTCAATTTACTATAAAGAAATAGTGTCTTTGCATGCTTGGTAATTATTCATAAGTATTCCCCATCGAATGCGGACTAGAAACAACAAACATATTTTCAATTAAGAGGGTGTTTGTTGGGCTTAAAGCTGGTTGAAATAGATTTTAAGCTAATTTTTACTTTTTTGAGTGTTTGCAACTTTAAAAATTGCTTTTAAAAGCCAAAATTTGCATTCTAAAAGACAAAAGCTAATAGTAACTCCCCCCAACTTTTTTTGCTTGGCTTATAAGACATTATAGTTTGGTAAAGTAAATGGCATCTTTCTCCCTTATAATTCTCACTTATTTCAAAATTACACTCGTGTATGCTCTAAAACATTGTTTCTCTTCACTACACTTCACATCTCCCCAGCTCTGAAAAGCAATGCTGCAGTTCTCCAAATCCTCTTTGAAATTGTTGTTTTTTCCTTTGAGATTCTGTGGTAAGTTCTCTCCATCTCTATATTTCTCTTTATTTTTGAATTTCCCTCTCCATTTTTTATATTTTCTCTATATTTTGTGTCTTTATTTTTTTAAATGGGTTGCACTTCACATTCAATAAGTGGTATTTCTTAGCAATTATTGTTTTAGTAGTTGATAATCTCTTCTAAACTGAATTTGTGAATGATAAATTAAGATGTTTAGGTCAATCACATGCGTGAGTCGAATTTACAGGTTCTATATTTGCTTAGACAACTTTAATAAGTGGTATTTCAATTTTTACGAAGAAAAATGAAAAATCATAAACCCATTTAGCTGAAACAGTAGATTTTGCTTCTTTTGAGTATCCTTTTATTCAATTTTTAGAAGAAAAAACTCATAAAATAAAAATTTATTAATGGCGTGGTAAAACAATAAATTCTGCTTCTTTTTGGGTATCTTTAATTCAATTTTGAGAACAAAAGTAGCAAGTGTAACACCCTGAGTTTTTTATCCTAAAAAATTTTCTATGTTCTACGCTTTGTTCCCTGGCAATGACTTACCTGATGAGTCGTAGGGTGTCTTGACGTGTTTGGTGACCTTAGTCATAAGGTGTTCAGTGAATGATATTTGATTTTCTATTTTGGGTAGGACTTAAGGGTAAAGTCGTAAAGATTTATGATGAGTCATTGGGATAGAATCATAACAAATCAGAACTTTAGTGGCTAAGTTCTTCTCTAAGTACGAGTGTCTTACTATGAGTCATAAGGACTTGTTACGAGTCGTGGGGTGCAAATCATAGGATGTCCAGTTTTTACCCATTTGGGTTTTGTGTTAACTACGATTAGAACCTATGAGTCATAAGGTCCCATCAAGAGCGGTATTAGTGAGTCATAGGGTCAACAGAGTGTGGAGGTCCCAGAGACTGTCTTGGTCTTAACTCGTGCTGACAAGTTGTAAGGAGTGGCTATGAATTACTGGTTGACCCGTAGTCAATGGCGATATTTTTTTAGATTTTAAGTTAAGGGCATTCTGGATATTTTTCCTCTTACCCAAAATAAAACCCACGTCTTATAACCCCTTTAGGGTGTCAATATTACTCAGAAATAATCTATATAACTTCTTAAGTGCTCCAAAAGGCTCTCCTTTAATTCCCTTAAGCAAGTCAAGCTAGGGTTTCATCTAGTTGGTCTGTAAGGGCTCAAGGGTTGATTTCTCTCCAAATTTCTTAGTGTTTAAGGCGCGTTACTCTTCTTCATTGTTAATTTGTTAAAAATATATTTTTAAAGTATTGTTCATGAGATGTTTGTGTTGGTCTTGAAACAAGGGTTGGTAGTTTTTAAATGTGTATGAATTAAACAATGTTTCTCATGGTTTATATGATTTTCATGCTTTAAATTATGGTTTTGGACTCGTGGGTGTATGGGTATGGGTAATGCACTAGGGAAATGTGATTTTCCTAAACTAGTGACTTTTGAAGTGGTTATGACCCTAACACCATAATGTGAAATTGGTTTTTAATTATGAGAAATATGGAAATTTGTAAAATTGAACTAGTTTTAAATTGTTGCATAATATAAAGAGGTATTTGAAACACAATGGACTGATTTAATGAACAAAGGGAGTCGATGTTCCCCCACCTTGTATTAATAAATAAAGAAAGTTATTTTTCCGAGTTGATATAAATTATTTTGGCATGTTGTTATTACCTTGCAAGTATAATGGGTATGACAATACCACCAATATATGTCTTAATGTGGAATTTGGATCAATTAATGAGGATATGTGATACTTATTTTTAATTAGGCTCTAATAAGGGTTGTGTAGCTGAGTCGTAATGGTGGAGGTCCGAGTGACCGATACTAAAAGTCGTATTTATTGATGCAGTCAAAGTGACCAGGGAGGTTTGAGTCCCCCTCATTAGTATTTCATGATTAGGGAGGTTCAAGTCCACTATAAATCATAACATGATTGGGTGCATAAGTCACCTTAGTATATGATTAAGAGGCTCTAATACCCCATGCATATATATGAGTTTAGTCTCCAATTCGTGCAGCTACATGTACTGGGGCCCGACCAGGGGGTGAGAGCTGGGGGAACATATACCCTATGAGTACATGTTATGATGGTTGAGCTACACAATCCAGGTTAAGGTTTTAAATGCATGATAAGCCTTGCTCCCTATCCTATCATGTAAATTATAAAAATGTATGCATTTGATTATGTGCATTAGTTTTCAATGATTTAAAACTATTGATTATGTCATTATGTTATCCTTATACCTGAGTTACATGCTAGGGTTCACCCTGCTAACTATCTTAGGATGTTGTATCCCCACGTGATGAAGGAATTGGCCATACTTCTACTCCCCATGTTCAGTGATTAGACTTGGGATTAGCTCGTAATTTAAAATTGAAGTGTTGATCTTCCATACATCAAAAGTCTATATTTCAGTTTTGGTTCTGTTATGTCACATATTGTTTAGACCTATTTTTGGCTATAGTTGAAGGCATGTCCCGACACTCTGTTTAGATTCCTATGGTTGTTGGGCGGTTTTGGTCTGTTATTTTGACTGTTGTCAATCAGTGGTTATGGAGTTGTTTTGAATTCTCTTAAGATTGTTGCATGCTATCTTATTATACGTTTAGAATTTATCTAATATTTGGGTGTCCTATGTTTGGTTTAGTTAGGTGCAGCGGGTGATCTCCGATCCATGTAGGACTTGATATGCTTGTTATAGCCAATCCTTGGTTTAGGTCATGACAAAGATGGTATTAGAGCCTAGCTTTGGTATCATTGGGTGTCAAACTAAATCGTGTCAAATAGAGTCTCATTTATGGGTGTGTAGCATGCCATGCTTATAAGAAAGAGGCTATGAGGCACTTTAGAATGTTTTCCTTTATTGTTGTTCTATTTTGAGTATCGAGTCTAAGGTGTTGTATCTCCTCTAGTTTCTGTTTGTTTGCTTTTTAGATCATGCCTCCCATAAGATTTAATGTTTGCGGTAACCCTTCTATCCTGCCTGAGGACAATATGGATGAAGCTCATCCAACTCTATAAGTTCAGACCCAATCGAGGGTCACTAGTTTTGTTTTCCCTATTGGAGCTCCACCGGTTCTATCTATCCCTCCTCAGGCACCTCGATCTGTTGTGTCTAATGCAAAGTTTCACTAGTTAATTTATTTTCTTACCTAATTGGTGGCTTCTTATACTAAGCGTGTTTCTTTTGTTGCTCTATTATTTGAGGCCACTAGGGTTGGCCAATTCATGAGGTAGAGTCCTTCTATTTTTATTAGTTTTAAAGTTGATGAAGATCCTCAGAATTTTATTAATGAGATAGAGAAGATCTTCTGAGTGTTACATGCTACTAATGTGGAATATGAGGAGTTCCCATCTTATCAATTAAAAATATGGTACATTAATAGTATAAGGAGTGAGACCAATCTAGGGGTGATGATGTTGAGTCCGCTTTATGGGATAACTTCTTTAGTGCCTTTCTTGATCATTTATTTCCTCAGAAGTTGAGGGAGGTGAAAGCCTAGGAATTTATGAATCTAAATCAAGGTAAAATGTCAGTAAAGTAGTATGCCTTGAAGTTTCATCAGTTGTCGCATTATGCTCCTGAATTGGTATCTAGCATGAGGGCTAGAATGAGAAAATTTACTTTGGGATTATCCTATGAGTTGGTATTGGAGAGAAAGGCTACCTTATTGAACAAGGATATAGATATCTCTAGACTTGTGGTGTATATGCAACAAGTGGAGGAAGAAAAGAAAAAGAAAGCATAGATGAGTGAGAGGTAGAATAAGAAGTTTCGCTATTCGAATTAGGGTGGAGGCCAGTTGTAAAGTGTTATAGATAGTGGGAAGTGGTCTAAGAATAAGTGGGGCAATTTTGGTTCTGACACTACAACTAGTACTCCATATTAAAATTCATTGGGTGACCACCATTCCAGTATGATGTTGGGTTTGGATTACCTGGAGCCCATTCGCAGGCTAATGAGGCTCAATTAGCTCTGTCATTTCCTCTTTGTATGTTTTATGGTATGATGCATTATGGTTTTTATGAGGAACAAGGGAATAAGTGCTTTAAATATGTTCAGACTGGTCATTTGCAGAGGGATTATCCTTCTAAAGTTGCTTATATGGCAAATAAGATTCCTGTTACTGCTGCATCTGCTCATTCACCAAAGAGTACTACTTCTGCTTTTGGATCTGGCACTAGTCCAAACTATCTATATGCTCTTGCCTCTCACTAGGATTCTGAGTCGTCCCCTGATATTGTTACTGTACGCTCAAACTCTTTTCTCATGATGTATATTGTTTACTTGATCCTAGCTCTTCTATCTCTTATGTAACCCCTTATGTGTCCATTAATTTTGGTTTGGATCCTGAGTGTATTTTAGGTCCTTTCTCTGTATCCACCCCGCTGGGTGATTCCATTGTGGCTAACAGAGACTATAAGGACTATGTGACATCAGTTCATTATAGGGAGACCTTGGTGGGTCTGATAGAGTTGGACATGTTAGACTTTAATATGATTTTGGGGATAGATTGGTTGTATTTGTGCTATGCGTCTCTTGATTAACAGACATGAAGGATTGGCTTCAAATTCTAAATGAGTCAGTAATCGAATGGGAAAGTTGTTCCCTAGTGCCTGAGTGAAGGTTTATTTCATATGTTAGAGCTCAGAAATAGGTTTCCAAAGGGTGCCTCTATCACTTAGTGCATGTTAAGGATTCTATATTTGATGGTCCTTTTTTGCAGACTCTCTTTATGATCTTTGAATTTCCCGAGATGTTCCCTAATGATCTTCCTGGTGTACTTCCTGATAGGGAAATTGATTTTGGGATTGATCTTTTTTTGTACACTCATTCTATAGCTATCCCTCCTTATAGGATAACTCTGGTTGAGTTGCAGGAACTCAAGAAGTAATTGAAAAATCTTCTTGACAAGGGTCTTATCCTTTCTTGTGTGTCTCTGTGGGGTGCTCCTGTGCACTTCGTGTGCAAGAAGGATGGTTCCCTTCGGATGTATATTGTTTACCATAAATTAAATAAGGTAATCATGAAGAATAAGTATCCACTATTGAGGATTGACGACTCTTTGATCAGCTTTAGGGTGCTAAGTTCTTTTCTAAGATTGATCTTTGATCTGGGTACCATCAGTTGAAGATTTGGGAGGTGGATATCCCTAAAACTGCTTTTCAATGTGGTATGGTCATTTTGAGTTTTTGGTGATGTCTTTTAGCTTGACCAATGCCTTAACTGCATTTATGGATGTTATGAATTAGGTTTTTTTAGATTTATTTATGATTGTCTTTATTGATGATATTTTGCTATATTCCAAGAGTGAGACAGATCATGTCGATCACCTTCGCCTTATATTGCAGACCCAAAAGTATCAGCTTTTGTATGAAAAATTCTTTAAGTGTGAGTTCTAGTTGATTGTTGTGACTTATTTGGGTCATATTGCTTCGAGTAAAGGGATTATGGTTGATCTACAAAAGGTAGTGGTGGTTAAGAAATGGTCTAAACCCATGACTCTATTCGATATTCAGAGCTTCTTGGGTTTAGCCGATTACTATAGAAGGTTTGTAGAGAGTTTCTCTTCTATTGCGGCCCTGTTCACTAAGTTGATGCAAAAGAATGAGAAATTTTATGGTCTGATGCTTGTGAGGGTAATTTTGAGAAGCTGAAGAATATATTGACTCTACCTCTGATCCTGACTTTACTTGATGGTACTAATGGTTTTGCCATCAATTGTTATGCATACCGGGTGGGATTGTGTTGTTTGTTAATATAACATGGCAAAGTGGTTGCTTATTCTTCTAGATAGTTGAAGGTTCATAAGAAGAATTATTCGACCCATGATTTGGAATTACTAGCTGTGGTATTTGCATTAAAGATCTGGTGATATTATTTTTATGGGGTCCATGTAGATATTTATTCTGACTATAAGAGCCTTCAATACGTATTCACATTAAAAGAATTAAATCTTATGCAAAGGAGTTGGATTGAGTTGCTAAAGGACTATGACATGAGTCTGCACTATGATCCAGGTAAAGCTAACGCAGTTGCTGATGCTCTTAGTAGTTTGTCTATGGGAATCTTATCTCATGTGGATGAGAATAAGAAGGATCTGGTGAAGGATATTCACCGTTTAGATAATCTAGGAGTTTGTCTCTTGGATTTTGAGGATGGTGATGTGATTGTTCAAGAGGTAGAAAGGTCATCTCTTGGTGCTGAAGTAAAGACAAAACAAGTGTTGGACTATATTCTGATGCAAATCAAGAAGGATGTAGGTAGGCTGAAAGTGATCGCATGCGGGATTAGTGGTGATAGTATCTTGAGTTACCGAGGTAGGTTGTGTGTTCCCAATGTTGATGGGTTGTGAGAAAGAATTTTGGCCAAAGCTTATGAGTCGTGTTATACTGATTATCCCGGTTCAACGAAAATGTATCATGATCTTAGAGAGATTTATTAGCGGAATAATATGAAGCAGGATATGGCCAATTTTGTAGCTAAGTTCATGGTATGTCAGCAATTGAAGGTAGAGCACTTGAGGTCTGGTGTGGTGACTCAAGAGATTGAGATTCTGGTATGGAAATGGGAGAATATTAATATGGATTTTGTTATCGGTCTTTTGCAGTCTTGCCAGTAATTTCATTCAATTTGGTTCATCATGGATAGGATGACTAAGTCTGCTCACTTTTTGCAGTGAGGACTAATTTCTCTTCTGAGGATTATACCAAGTTGTTCATCGAGGAGATCATGAAATCAAATGGTACTCTAGTTTCCATCATATCTGATTGGGGTACTTAATTTTATCTTACTTTTGGAGGTTGTTCCAGCAAGATTTAGGGACTAAGGTGACCTTTAGTACTTTTTTCCACCCACAGATAAATGGGCAAGCGAAAAGGACAATTCAGGTTTTGGAGATATTCTTCGAGGTTGTGTATTTGATTTTGGGGGTAGTTAGGTTAACCACCTACCTCTCATAGAATTTTTCTAATATGACAGTTATCACTCCAATATTAGTATGGCTCTGTTTAAGGCCTTAAATGGTAAAAGGTATAGATATCCTATTGGGTGGTTTGAGGTTGGTGAAAATAAGTTGTTTGGTACTAATTTTGTTTACCAAGCCATGGAGAAGGTGAAGGTGATTCAGGATAGACTTAAGGGTACCCAAAGTCACCAAAGTTCCTACGCGTATATGAGGCAAAGGGAATGGAGTTCAGTCTTGGTGATTGGGTGTTCTCAAAGGTGTCTCCCATGAAGAGATTAATGCAGTTTGGTAAGGAGAGGATCAGTCCCCATTATGTCGGTTCGTATTTGGTGTTTAAAAGGGTTGGTAAAGTTGCTTATGAATTAGAGTTTCCTTCTAGTTTGAGCTTTATTTATACGGTGTTTTATGCTTCGATGTTGAGGAAGTGCATGGGTGATCCTTCGATGGTTGTTCCTTCAAAAGAGGTGGGTATCTTGTATTCATTGTCCTATGAGTAAGTCTCGGTTGAGATTTTGGATCGTCAAGTCCATCGGTTGCAGACAAAGGATGTAGATTTGATAATGGTTTTATGGAGGAACCAAAAGGTTGAGGAAGATATTTGGAAAGCCGAAGAGGACATAAAGTCTAAGTATTCATTCTTTATCTTGTTCTGGATAATCATTCTTAAGGTATGTTTATACTTTAACATCTTTATTTTCTGTCTTTGATAAAGGTAAGAGTAGAGGTATGTGTAGTCAAATTATGCTAATAAATGCCTTGTCCTATCATTAAAGGGCGAATGTTCCTAAGGGGGAGTATGTAACACCCTATGTTTTTGGTCCCTAAAAATTTTCTGAGTTCTGAGCTTTCTGCACTGGCAATAACTCACCTGATGATTCATAGGGTGTCTTTATGGTTCTAGTGACCTTAGTCGTAAGGTGTCCAGTGAATGGAGTTTGAGTTTCTAACTTAGGTACTATTTGAGGGTACAAGTCATAAAGACTTATGACAAGTTGTTGGGATGGAATCATAACCAAATCAGAATTTTAGTGGCTAAGTTCTTCTCTAAGTATGAGTAGCTCACTATGAGCAGTAAGTTCTTGTTACGAGTCGTGGGGTGCAAATATTAGGATGTCCAGTATTTACCTATTTTGGGTTCTATGTTGTCTACGACTGGACCCTATGAGTCATAAGGTCCCATTACAAGTGGTATTAGTGAGTCGTAGGGTCAACAGTGTGTAGGGGTCCAAGAGACTGTCTTGGTCACAACTCGTGGAGACGAGTCGTAATGAGTGGATACGAGTCACTAGTTGACCTATTGTCAATGATGACACTTTTCTATCTTTTAAGTTAAGGGCATTATAGATATTTCCCCTCTTGCCCAAATTAAAACACACGTCTTATAACCCATTTAGGGTGTCATTAGAACTTTGAAACAATCTAAGTAACTTCTTAAACACTTCAAAAAGCTCTCTAAATTCCCTCAAGCAAGTCAAGCTAGGGTTTCATCAAATTGGTCATCTAAGGGAAAAGGTCGATTTCTCTCTAAATTTCTTAGTGTTTAAGGCACGTTACTCTTCCCTCATTACTAATTCATTAAAAGCATGTTTTCAAAGTATTGTTCATGAGATGTTTGTGTTGGTCTTGAAAGAAGGGTTGGTAGTTTTTGAATGGTTATGAATCAAAAAAAAATTCTCATGATTTAAATACGATTTTCATGCTTTAAATTATAGTTTTGGACTTGTGTGTGCATGGGTATGGTGAATGAACTAGGGAATTATGATTTTCCTAAACTTGTGGCATTTGAAGTGGTTATGACCCAACCCCATAATGTGAAATTTGTTTTTAATTATGAGAAATATGAAAATTTGTAAAATTGAACTAGTCTTGAACTATTGCATGATATAAATAGGTATTTGAAACATAATGGCATGGTTTAATGAACAAAGGGAGTCGGTGCTCCCCCACCTTGTATTAATAAACAAAGGGAGTTATTTTTCAAAGTTAATGGAAATTGTTTTGGTATGTTGCTATTACCTTGCAAGTGTATTAAGTATGACGATACCAACAATATATGTCTTAATATGGAATATGGATCAATGAACAAGGATGTGTGATACTTTTTTTTAATTGGGCTCCAATAAGGATTATGTAGCTGAGTAGTAAAGGTGGAGATCCGAGTGACCGATACTGAAAAATGCATTTGCCGATGCGAGGGTCAAAGTGACTAGGGAGGTTTGAGTCCCTCTCATTATTATTTCATGATTAGGGAGGTTCGATTTGCTCATTAATCATTACATAATCGGGTGCCTAAGACACCATAGTATATGATTAGGAGATTCGAGTCTCTCATGTATATATATGACATTATTCTCTAGTTCATGTAGGTTCACGCACTGGGGCCTGACCAGGGGGTGAGAGCTGGGGCCCATATAACACGTGGGTATATGTTATGATGGTTGAGCAACACAATCCAGACTATGGTTTTAAGTGCATGATAAGCCTTGTTCCCCATTCAGGCATATAACGTATTGATGTGTATGCATTTGATTATGTTCATTAGTTTTAAATAATTTTAAAATGTTGATCGTTTCATTATGTTATCCTTATCTTCGAGTTACATTTTAGCGTTCATCCTACTAACCAACTTCAGATATTATATCCCCATGCGATGCATGAATTGGCCATACTTCTACTCCTCATATTCAGTGATTAGGACTTAGGATAAGCTCGTAAGTTGACATTAAAGTGGTGAGCTTCCATACATGAGAAGTCTATATTTTATATTTTGTTATCTTATGTCACCGACTGTTTAGACCTATTTTTTACTATATTCGGGGTCATGTCTCGACACTTTTGTGTTATTCAGTTTTGGAACTCTATTAAGAAGTCGTTGTTTGGATTACTGTGGTTATTGGATGGTGTCGGTCGATTGTTTAGCCGGTCATCGATCGGTGTTTAAGGACTTGTTTTGAATTCTCTTAAGATTGTTGCATGTTATCTTGTTATATGTTCAGAATTTATCCAATATTAGGGTATGTTGTGTTTGGTTTAGTTAGGTGAAGGGGGTGATCTCTGGTCCATGCGAGACTTGAGATGCCCTTCACGGCTAGGCCCTAATTCAGGTCATGACAAAGTAGTATCAGAGCCTAGGTTTAGTATTAATGGTTGTCCAACAAAGTCATGTCAATTAGAGTCTCATTTATGGGTGTGTAGTGCGCCACTCTTTTAAGGGAGAGGCTATGATGCATTTAGGAATGTTTTTTTTCTTGTTGTTCTATTTTGAGATATAAGGTCTAAGGTCTTGTATCTTCTCTAATCTCCGTGTGTTCGTTTTTCAGATCATGCCTCTTAGAAGATCTGATGTTTGCGGCAACCCTTCTTTCCCGAATGAGTACAATATGGATGGAGCTCGTATAAGTCTAGGAGTTCAGACCCGATTGAGGGTCGCTGCTTCTAATTTCCCCAATGAAGCTTCACCAGTTCCCCTATCCCTCCTCAGGCACCTCGAGCTGATGTGTCTAATGCAAAGTTTTGCCAGTAAATTCATTTTTGACCCAGTTTATGGCTTCTTAGACTGAGCATATTGCTTCTATTACTCTATCATCTAAGGCCACTAGGGTTGGCCAATTCATGAGGTTGAGTCCTCCTATTTTCACTAGTTCTAAAGTTGAGTAAGATCCTAAAAAATTCATTGATGAGATGGAAATGATCTTTCGATTGATGCATGCTACTAGTATGGAGGGTGTGGAGTTCGCAGCTTATCAATTGAAAGATGTGGCATACCAATGGTATGAGGAGTGGGACCAGTCTAGGTTGATGATATTGAGTCCGCTTTATGGGATGACTTCTCTAGTGCCTTTCTTGATTGTTTCTTTCCTCATAAGTTAAGTGAGGCGAATGTCGAGGAATTTATAAATCTGAATCAAGGTAAGATATTAGTAAAAGAGTATGACTTAAAGTTCATCAGTTGTCACGTTATGCTCCTAAATTGGTGTCTAGCATGAGGGCTAGAATGGGAAAGTTTGCTTTGGGGTCGTCTCGTGATTTCATCTTAGAGAGCAATGTTGCATTGTTGAACAAAGATATGGACATCTCTAGACTTGTGGTATATATACAACAAGTGCAGAAAGAAAAGAAGAAGCGGAGATGAGTGAGTGGAAGAATAATAAGTTTCGCTATTCAGATTAGGGTAGAAGCCAGCAGCAAAATAGTAGAGACGGTGGAAAGTGGTCTTAGAAAAAGTGGGCCAATTTTTATTCCTACTCTATGTCTAGTGATCTTTTTCCAAAGATATCAAATACCTATTGTTCCCAGTATGATGGTAGGTTTAGAGAACCAGGAGCCCAGTCATATGCTAGTGGGGCTCAGTCAGCTCCATCATATCCTCCTTGTTGGTTTTGTGGTTAGATGCATAGTAGTTTTTTTAGGAAGGGAGGAATAATTTTTTTAAATATGGTCAAACTAGTCATCTACAGAGGGATTGTCCTTCTAAAGTTGCTTTTGGGGAAAATAAGATTCCTGTTGCTGCTTTATCCGCTCCTGCACCAAAGGGTGCTACTTCAGTTTCTGGCTCCGGCACTGGTTGGAACTGTCTGTATGTTCTTGTCACTCGCTAGAATTCTGAGGCATTCCCCGTTGTTGTTACTGGTATGCTTAAACTCTTTTCTCGTGATATATATTATCTACTTGATCCAGGATCTACTCTTTCTTAATTAACTCCTTATGTTGCCATTCATTTTGGTTTTGATCATAAGTGTATTCCGAATCCTTTCTTTGTGTCCACTCTGGTGGGTAATTTCATTATGGCTAAAAGAGTTTATTGGGGTTGTGTGATATCGGTTCATGGTAGGGAGACCTTGGTGGCTCTGATAGAGTTGGACATATTAGATTTCAAAGTAATTTTGGGGATGGATTGATTTTATTTGTGCTATGCGTGTCTTGATTGTCGGACACGAAGGGTCAGCTTCCAATTCCAAATGATCGGGTAATCGAATGGGAAGGTAGTTCCCTAGTGCCTAAGAGAAGGTTTATTTCATATCTTAGAGCCTAAAAATTGGTTTTCCAAAGGGTGCATCTATCACTTAGTGCATATTACAGATTCTAGATCCGAAGGTCCTTCTTTACAGACTGTCCTTGTGATCTGTGATTCCCCGAGGTGTTCCCTGATCTTCCTGGTGTACCTCCCAACAGGGAAATTGATTTTGGGAATGATCTTCTTACGAACACTCATTTTATTTGTAGCCCTCCTTATAGGATAGCTCTAGTTGAGTTGAAGGAACTCAAGGAGCGGTTGCAAGATCTTCTTGATAAGGGTTTTATCTGCCCTAGTGTGAACTTAAATTACCTTCACAGATGCCATTTGTGTTATTTATTGCTTTTATGTAGCTGTGAAAACCACCTTTTTCTTGATTACTAATTAGCTTGATCACTGTATATGGGTATTTATAGTAATGGATTCAAAGTTCCTTTGAGTTTTTCTATAACAGAGATCCAATGCATTAAAGTTTTCACTATGCGAGTGGTCTAGAGAAGGATTCAAAGTTGACTGTATTCTTTCTTCTTCTTTTTTTCTCTAAGTATCAATATTTCATACAAGGGGTAGATTTTCCCTTGTACTCTCATAACTGAGTTATAATTTATATTCATTATACTTTCTCAATATGTTTTCCCTTGTTATTCAACTTTCGATTCATATTCCTTTGTACTCTCAAAAGAGTTATATTTATACCTATTCCATTAATCTCCATTTCCCACCTTAACTTTCTTACGTGGCTTTTTTAATTAAATATTTATTCACCCATTTAAACTTATTTAACTGACAATGATAAGTGTCTGTTGATGCCTCCTTATAAGTTGTAAAATTCTTGCTACTTGATCTTTCTTTTGCGAGCAAGTTATACTCAAGATTCATTTGTCCAATATGTACCTTTAATAACTTTCATATTACAGATTTTAATTATTTCATCACCTCTCTTGAAAATTGAGCATCAAATATATTCACTCCCATAGAATTTGTCTTGATTTAAAAAATCACGCTCCTTTGTTACTGATTTATTATTCATTCAGAATGTTGCACAATATTTTTTCGAAGGATGAAAAGATTCTATCTTATAGTCTACATTGCTTGTTCACTACATTGATCCAATTCAAGGTCCCATTACCTCTTCTATTGTGTATTTGTAAAACTAAAAATATTTTCGTGTTGGTCTGCCTGTTATTAGCCACCTATTTATATTACTTACCTTTTGTTTATTGTTCTTATAATATATATTTTCCTACGTTGTTTGGTCTTGAGTTAGGAATCTATCGGAGACATCCTCTCTACCTCACCTATGAGGTAGTAGAATGGACTACGTACATTTTACCCTCTCTAGACCCCACTATATGTGAATATACTGAGTATGTTATTATTTTTGTATCAATGTTCCATACAAGGACGTCATGTTTCTTCTACAACATCAACTGCCTTGTGTAAATGAGTTTGAGAATCAAATGACATAATAAGACTATATAGACCCTCGTGATCAACATCAACTGGCATGGGTCATTCTTTTAACATTGTCCTAGTTTTAAAGTTTTCTATAGACAATGTGTGAGTAAAAAAATATTCTAAGGTGAGCAAATTAATCAGCTTCCTGGTCTTCATTTTGGTTGGATTATGGTAGCAAATCCTTGTAGTTTGGTAGCCCAAATTGCCTATTTGTGAGACATGTCTCAAAAATATTGTAACACATGTAGCTGCTAAACTAATTCAACATTAGAAAACAGAAGAATATATTTACAAAACAAAAAATCTATTGAGGTTCACGCAGAATAGTCCGATCAGAAGGACTAGTATAATGGAAACCTTGTTCTACTAATATACAATTCCACTATAGAACCTAGTGTTTCTTATTTTGTAATTTGTTTTGACTTTCTGTACTTGAGGCTTTTTAAGTTTCTTTTGCTTCTTTATGAATGATATACTTTACTTTTTGATAATTGTTTAGTTGATTTTTTCTGAAATAAACTTTAGTTGTTCATCTTATTCACTCACATCTTTAGATATTTATATTCCATCATGTCGGAAACTAGTTTTGTATGAAGTAATACTAAGTGGGACGATGATGCCCGTATTTATTTTATAAAGGTGTGTGAAATAGAAATTAGAAAAGAAAATAGATCGAACTCTCATTTAAATAAAGATGAATGAAAAGATATGATTGCAGAATTCAATAAGAAGACGAAAAGAAACTATACTAAAAAATAAATAAAAAATAAATGGGATAGCATGAAACAAGTCTGGCTCTTTGTAAGCAGATGATGAGAGAGGGTATAAGTTTAGGTTGGGATGAAACAAAAAATACAATCATTGCAGAGAATTAGAGAGGATATAGGTTTAGGCCGGGATTAAACAAAAAATACAATCATTGCAGATGATGATTGGTGGGAGCAAAAGATTAAGTACATCTTTCGCATTATTCTATATTTCTTTATTATTTCTCTCATTGTTTAATTTACTTAAGTAGTTTTTTCCTTTTTTCTTATTTCAGATGGATTATTGATATAGGCAATTTAGGAATAGAGATCTTTCTCTCATATGTTATCGCTATGATGCATTATTTTCTGATATTGTTGCTATAGAAAAAAGAGAACGCGCCGCGAATCAGCAACAAATTTATGAAATTGGAGTAGATTTGGACAAACAAAGAACAAATGATGTAGATGATTTTAACAAAGAGCAGTTCATTAATTCCAATGATAAAGGGAGTGGTGAAAATTATGACCTACAAGATATGAATTTTCTTATGTTTCTCAAGCCATCACTAAGAAGACAACTTTCAACTAATGGTGTTGAAACTAGGCGTCGAGTAAAAATGAATGAGACAAAATCTGCTAGAGAGGAACTGCACTCTGTAGTTGAGTTAATGTCTAGAAAAAGTACTGCTATATCTCATACAATAGATGATTCAATCATTGATAAGTGTATGGACTTTTCTACAAGTATTCTTGAAATTGTTGGCCCGTCTAAAATGTACAACTATGTAGTGAACTTATTTCTAAAGAAAAACATTCGTCAAGTATTTCTTAAGATGACTACTGATGAAGCTTGAAAGTTTTGGTTGGAGTATAACTATGAGTTATACCTCCTTAAAAAATGTGAAGAATTTATTCTTTTGATTTAAGTATTTTTATTGTTTGATGTTTGACATTATGGTTGTACGCGTGAACTTTATATCATGTGATTGTATGGTGATTTTTTTAAAAAAATTGAGTTGAATTTATATATAGTGTTTTATGTGTGTTTATATTATTATATGTGTGTTTGTATTGTTATACATATATATGTTTAGTTGACTTCCACTTATATATGGAGAGTATGCAATGAGATATGAATTACATAAATTTATACTACATCGTACAATTTAAAATATGTTGATGAATCATACTCTACTAATGTGAGAATTATGAGATTTTTATATTCTCTATGCTCTACTGATGTGAGACATTTTTAATTTTCAGTTAAATGGAGAGTTTGGAGATTAGTATATCTCCCTATTTAAGTAATTTGTTAGATGAAAAAGATGAATAACTGAAAAAAGTTCGTAGAAAGCAAGACGAGGAGTGGATGACTTTGTGTCAACTAGGGTAAATATGTTTTGGGGTATTGCAAAAAATACTTATTCAAGAAACCTTGTCGTACATCAAAGTGCTCTGGACATATATTTATTCAAGTGATATTACGAGGAAATGAAATTCATTGTTATGATTTGTTTATTGAAGAAGATGGTATTTATTATTTTATTCAATGACTTAACCAAAAAACATCGGCTTAAATGCACTCATGAAATTTCTACACATAAGATATTAGGCATATTTTTAATGACTTGTACTTATAGAGCGAAAAATCAGATGATACAAGATATCTTTCAACATTCTAGAGAGACGGTTCATAGACACTTTTTTTAGTGTTTTAAATGTCATTTCTAATCTTGAAAGAGATATCATTAGAACACATTTAAATTTTAATGACGGTGCAGGAGCTCACAAGCTATGTAATAAACGATACTTACTTTTTTTAAAGTAAGTTGTACTTTCTCCAAATATATACTTAATATTTAATTTATCTCATAATTATTTACATAAGTTAAATTTATATATGTATATACTTGTAGGTTTGCATTAGAGCACTTGATGACACACATGTTAAACCTAGATTGTTGCAAGGTCAAGAAATATCATATATCGAATGTAAATCTTAACCGATTCAAAATATTTTTTCTGTTGTAAATATTAATATCTGTTTAAAAGTTCGATGGGCTGGGTGAAAAGAATTGACTCATGATAGTCAAATATTTTATGAGGCTCTTCGTAGACAAGAACTCAACTTTTCACCTCCTTTGAGAAATAAATATTATCTAGTTAATTCTGGATATTCGCACATGAAGAGATATATGTCTCCTTATAGAAGAGATAATATGAGATATCACCTATCCTACGACATGGTGCAACATGACAATTGAGGGTGGCAAGAGGATGCATTAAAAAATTTAATTATTTTCATTCTTCTTACAGAAACATAGTAGAGCGCATATTTGGTATTTGAAAAACAAGGTGGCCTATTTTAAGAGACATGTCTTACTATAACATTGACATTCAAAGAGATATCATGATTGCTATTATGACCATTCATAATTACGTTAGAAAGAAGTGCAATGTGGATGATCCATTTTGAACGGCTGTGGCTGAAAGATATATTTCTTTGGTTGATTTGATGTAGGCACAACTTAAATGGCTAACAATATGGATGGCAAAAATGTGAGTGAGGAAAATAATTTGTATTGGGTAGGATTTCGTAAATATGATTGCTAATGATATTTGTAATGCTTAATGCTTGTATTAATTGAATATTTTCACTTTTTGTATTTATGGTGAACTTAATTTCAGTCATATTAGTACCTCTGTTTTATGAAACTTCTGATCTATGAAATATGAATTTTATATATTCTTCTTCTTGTTTAATATATTCTTTTAAATTTGGACAATTATTAACACATTAAGAAAAAATAATGCTCACCAACCAAGATATATGAAGAATACTCACTAAAGATATATAATTTCATGGATGATTAGTAAACAATGAACGATTAGTGAACAATGCATTTATTTTATGATGCAACATTCCTATCCGACAATATTGCATTAGTGATATTGTATTACTCAATCAATGAGTAATATATTTTTTAACTAAGAGTCATTTTATCAAACAAATAGTATTATTTATGACCAACTGTTTATCCATTAATGTAATTATAATGATTAGTAATATACATTTTGCTTGATAATTTAAACTCTTTTAACCAATAAAGAAGGTTTTTAAGCGCACAAATTTAATAGTCATTCATGAAAATATATTTTAAAGATATATATAAATATATATGTTAAATAATTAGAATAAATTGAAACTTTATATATATATATATATATATTAATGTTTAATTTGAATCATTTCAGAAATAAAAAATATAATAATAATCAACTTTATATATTGTTAACAAATTTAAGAATAGTTTAGACATTTTGATAAAAAGAAAGCTCTTAACAATTTTAAAGGTCACTTTTTCGGCCTATTCAAATGGATACTAAGACTTAAAATAAAAGCACGGGACATATTTGGGACTTGTGTGAAGCTTTGGAAGAAGAAGAGGGAGAAGACTATTTGATGGGCTTGATGAGTTCGGAGTATTGAAAAATTTCAATGGTATGTGAAGCAGTGAAAGCAACTGACTATTGGTTTATGCTTATTGATGTAGTAGATATTCACATGGGTGGTTCCGTTAACTTTCTAACAGTGTCAAACAAAAAGTGAAAGTTGTTAAGTATTAAATATTGTAAGGATGTATTTTGTTAACTATGGCAGTTCAAGAATGTATGATAAAATGTACATGACTAAGTAATTAAGTTGTAGAGTAGTTACTTCATTGTTACATTAGTGTTGTTACTGTTTCATTGAGTTGGTTATTAGGAGTTGATATTATTACATTGTGGTCAGTCATATCATATTGAGTTAGTTAGTTTGTTTGAAATATTAGAAGCTTCTAGAACATATTATAATTGTCTTTAATTACTCAACTAAGACACATTGTAAGGTAATCAACTCATTCAATACAACTATAGACATAGCAGTTTCAATTTTTCTTCATTATAGATGGATCCCTGAGGGATTATACTTGATCTCGAGCAAACTTAATATGGTATCAGAGCATCAAGATCGATTCTAGAATTCAAAAGAATACTATGGAGTTTAGATCTCTATTTTGATAGAGGTTCTTTGAATCCCTGTTCTCAGCTAATATTTGTGGTAATAATTTCTTTATTTCTCTCATCTTTGATCTATGTCCTGAGTTTGATCTTCTCTAAAATGTTGGAGTGATTTCTGGTTTATAGTTGCATTAGTGATAACTGTAGAGAAGTGAATTTTATTCCTACATCTGATCACTTAATTACTGAAGTTTAAGATTAAGAATGACACCTAAGATAGATCCTAGTGATCCCTTATTCGTAGGAGCATCAGACGTATCAGGTGCAACTTTGATTCCAATCAAACTTTTAGGGTCTGAAAACTATGGAGTTTGGAGTAGGTCAATGAGAATTGCACTTCTAGAAAAGAGGAAATATGAATTTGTGACAAGGACATGCAACAAGGTTACATACATAGAAGAGTTACATGATCAATGGGAAACATGCAATGCTATAGTACTATCATGGATTATGAGTTCTGTAAGTGTAGAGTTGCTCAGTGGGATCGTATATGCAACAAGTTCATTTGAAGTATGGGAAGACCTGAAAGAGAGATTTTATAAGGTGAATCATATGCGTCTATATCAACTGCATAGAAATCAATACTTTGTCACAAGGCACAGATTTAGTATCATCTTATTTCACAAAGTTAAAGAGTCTGCGAAGTGAATATGATACAATAGTTTTTGCTCCATCATATGTTTGTTCCAAGTCCAAAGACTATGTAGATCATTTGTCTGAATTAAGATTAATACAATTTTTGAGTAGGCTAAATGAGTCATATGATCAGGAAAGAAGATAGATCTTGTTAAAAGAAATCACACCTACTCTTACTAAGTTTATGCAATGATAACTGAGGATGAGATTCAGCAACTAGCCTATGTAAATGTCACTAGTGAAAAGACTGATTCAATCACATTGCAAGTGTGTAGAAATTTAGAAAGCAACTATGGAGCACAAAACAATAGAGGAAATATATGTGATTACCGCCATTTTAGTGGTCACACTAAGGACAATTGTTATAATTTGATAGGCTATCCTAATGATTGGAAGCAAAAGAGAAGAGGAAATTACAATGGTGGACCAAAAGTATCACATCAAGGTTTTAATTCTAGAGGAGGAAATAAGCAATTCCATGGAAAACATGGTGGATATGGTAGTCATGGACATCAGTATGGATAAAATATACATACTCAGTATTCCACCAACAATGTAGCTGGTGATAAGATCTATGAAGGTGTAGGACAGGCTGCCATAACTAGTCATGTAGACAACAAGGAGATTCATAGTATTATTCTACCTAAGGGACGAACCTCTACTAATGGAAAATACAATCAAATAATGGATATTTTAAACAAGGATAAACCTAATACCAGTCACAACAACATGACGGGTAAAGTTGTTTGTTCATTATTTCAGCAGATGTCACAGGGATGAATAGTCGACTCTGGTGCAACACATCATGTTGCAGCAAGTAAGAATGTTCTGTCAAAGTGTTATAAAGTAGATGGATTAGAAAAGGATATGGTACATCTTCCTACTGGTACTAAGGTGAATATATCTCACACTGTATAGGCATACATATTTAGAGATGGAACTATGAGAGATATGTTGTTTCTGCCTGACTTCAATCTTAATTTATTGTCAGTATCCAAAATGACTAAGCAGCTTTCAAGCTTTGTTTCCTTTTACCCTGAATTCTGTGTCTTTCATGACCTTTACAATGGTAGGGTAAAGAGGATTGGTAAGCAAATAAGTGGATTACATCTTCTCAAAGAACAGTATATTGAGCACAAAGTACAAAGCTCTCAAGCTCAGGTTCACAAGTATATAACTGTAATACACCATAGTTATATCACTTGAATAACCTATCAAAAATGATATTTAGGACCCCCACTTCGATAGTAGACCATGTTTAGTCATTAAAGGATGTGTTAGGGGTGTTTTAGAACCTTAGACTTAGGTGTCCATTGCAATATTTACCATATGCAATGGTCGTGCATCACATGACCATCTTCAATAGCCACTGGAATGGCTAGGTAATAGGAATGCGTCGCCAAAGTGATCCTAGGCAATTGCCATACGTCACCCACATTGAGTTAGGAAATTGCCATTCACCGTATGGTGATTGCATCGTGGTGTAAATATTCCATTTTGTTTTATTTTAAGGGAAATAAGGTCCTTTCATATCCCATAACCATTCCTAAACACTTATAGATGAAATTAATATCCTTACACATATTAACACTCACCAAATTCCTAATTCATCTTCTTTAGGCAAAAGAGGGAAAAACTAACTAAGGTTGAAGAGATTAAGCCTAAAGGGTCAAACTTCATCTATGTTTTCATCAATTCAAGGTATGTGAGACTATCCTAAACCTCATGGGCATATTTTATAGTTTTTAACAAGTTTTAAGGGCATGAAATTATGCATATAAGAAGGGTTTTGAAAATACTTTGAAGAACATGCATCATGAACCCATTTTCATGAGATTATCATGAAGTTTTCCATAGATTTAAACTATATTCATGTGTTTAAACATTATATGTTTTTAATAATGAATATGAGAGCATGATTCATAAAATTTCCCTCTCAATGTGAATTTTTTTTGATTTAACATTTTATGGGTTGTTCAATTGCACAACCTAAAGTATGAGTCAAATAATTTTACTATCATTTATAGATATGATGTTGGTTATTATATCATGAGAGGGTGTTTTCTTGCTATATATATGTTCTTTTCGTGTTAAATGAAAGAATTGCATGCGATTTAAGAAAGAATTAGCCACCATGTGTTAAAGTCTTGAAAGAATTGCATGTGATTTAAGTTTTCTCATGCTTTTGAAATAAGAACTCTCTTGTGTGATTTTGAATCTTTTGGGTGGTCATCTACATGATTTTTTTAACAAAAGAGCTATGATTATGACATGACATGATATGGCTTGCAAGTCTAGGTATGACGATACCTATCATGAGATATCCTTAACATGAAAGATATAACTGTTTAACAAGCATGAAGCATGGTTTTAAAGGAACAAAAATGGGCTTAAAGAGAGATAATTAGTTTCTCAAAGAAGGCTTGAGTTCAGATAACTCATAGCCTGAAATCGTGTTTTGCCGATATGGGTTTTATGAGCTATTTGTCGAGTAGGATAACATGGTATGTCAGCAAGTTGGGCATACCTTTTTAATGATACTTCAATCCTTATGGAAAACTCAGATTGGGGGCTTGGCCGCCGAGTTAAGGGCGGACCTATATAGCCCATGGATATTCATGGTATTCATGTTTTGTAGTGTGTACCATCTAGCCCAGTAGTAAAATAAAGAGTTGAGTCATGATTACAAGAAAATGTTTTGAAGCTCATCAAATTATGCCCATGTGTTTTCAGTTATCTTATGCTAAATTGCTTTGTGAAATTCTCTCACTTATGTCGTATAAAAATATATATTATTTTTGGATTGTTCTATATACCAGTACTTTCAATTATTGATCCCCTATAGTTCAGGTTCTGAGGTTGTAATACCCCATACTTTTTTTAAATCAGTTCAGCTTATAGTGCATGCATAAGAGGCTTAGAACCTAAAAATTTAGCTAAGTCTTGGGGACTTAGTCTTATTTTTGGTCTCTTAACTTCAAGGATTTTTTAAGTGACCTTCCCAACTCGAGACATAAGTTTTCAAGTTAATTCATGTTTACAGGTGTAAAGAGCATGTCTCGGGAAAATTTTGGATTTTTCGAATTAGGATTAGGTCATGTTTTGATTTTAAAAACAACAAGTTATCGTGAAATGGTCATTATACTGATGGATGGCTCATTGCATCGCAATACCTCCTTAATCCGTGTTTCGGTTGTGAATTTAAATATCTAAGGGACAGTAACATCTTTTTCTCTCAATCCAAGTTGTCATAAAATGATTTATATCATAATTTAGGAATAATTTTCCCCATTCTCCTTCAATTTTCTCTTAAAGAAACCCTAACTACCTCCCAATAATCTCAAAATTAATTATCTTCTCTTTAAGAAAATCAAGAACTCAAGCTTCCCAATTCAAGAACTTTCAATAAAACTTTCAAGATTGTGTTTTCCTTCCAAGTGTAAAAGTTAAAGGTATGTTTGATGTTCATCTATGGTCCCTTTTCACCCATGGAGCCCAAGAATCTATTTTTAAGTTTAAATTATGGTTTTCACATGTTATTATGAATTATATCCATGAAGCTCATATGAGCTTTGATTTCGAATCATGTTTACCATGTGATTTTATTGCAACTATTCCTTGACAAATTTGAATGATGATTAATCGTATGTTAAATCCTTAACCTATGCTTTTAATATTGCAAATATGCCATTATCACATGTTTTAACTATTCCCATGCTTTAACTCATAACCTCAGTGTATTTGATAAAATGCTTAAGAGATGAATTTTGAACAATAATCCTTATTATGACTTGTAAAGCTATATATGTTCTTATTGATACTTCTATTCAGTACTGGGGGTTATGAATACCCAAAACTTAGTTGTTTACTTAGTCTTAGTATCTTTCAGAATGGTTTCAAATATGTATGAGAATTATTCATTCAGTCATTTATCATAATCAGTTAAACTTAGATCAATTCAGTAATCCAAGTCAGTTCAGTTGGGAGTAGGATTAAGCACCGATTTAACCCAGGGATGGGGGATCACCTGCCAGTAGAGGGTGTGACTCTTAGTAGCAATCCCTATATTTCAGAACTACGTATCCAGCGTATGTTTGAGATATTAACCTGCCAATTGAGGGTTGACACATATCTCACCAAGGCACCTGGCAGTAGAGGGAGACTCTTTAGTTCTTTGGGACTTCAATTTAGTAGATCCACATAGCCATTATTAATACCTGTGGTTCGGTACTAACACCCTTCTAACTGGGTTCACAGGTTGGACCCCAATTAGCTCAGATCGGGGCATATCGGTCAGATGATACCTTCCACGGTCTCAGTTCAGTATTCAGTATAGAATTCAGTTTCAGGTTTATTTGACCATAACATACAGTGATCAGTTATTCAGTTATTAGTATTTCAGTATTTCAGTTTACCGATTATTTTGGAATCATATTATATGCTTGATCATGTATTCGTAGATTTTATAGTTTTCACATATTTATATTCAGTTACCTCATGCTACTCATTCAGTCAGTTATTATTCATGCACATAAATCCATGTATATCAGCCTAACCTCATATCTCATACCAGTACATTCAAAGTACTAATTGCATACTCTTTTCTTGTGCTATGATATTTAATATCATAGGTTCGGATGCTCAGAATCCTGACCACGCATAGATAATTCAACCTATCAGTAGAAGTAGTCATGGTGAGTCTTTATCTATTGAGGACATGATAGTTTATTTTAGTTTACTTCAGTATTTTCTTTTAGTCGTCATTTGGAGTTAGTTGGGTCCTGTCCCATCAACTCTGTTCTATAAGTTTTAGAGACTTTCAAACATTTTATACAGTCAGTTGATTTGATTATCCTTTTAATCAAATTTCTGTATGTTCGTTTATATTTTGGACTTGAGAATTTTGTTGAATTAATTTCAGTACTTAAAACCTTTGGCATTATTCAATTATTTCTGCACATGTGTATCTTATTACCATACTATTCAGTACTCATAGTAGGTACTGGTTCATGGGTTAGATTGTGGTCTTTCGGGACCGTAATCACCGTTGTCGCAACTAGGGGGTAGCCACGGGTCATGACAGAGGCCCAATCTCATGGTCCTACAAACTAGTAGATTGTGATCCAACTTTTCAGAGACCGGTGAGCCTCCCTTATACCATAAGGCTTCTTTCCTATGTGTTATTTTTTTTCATAGTTTTATTGGTCCAACCAGGGGACTTGTCCTGACTTAGATAGACTATTGTTTTTATTTCAGTAGAGACTTCGTAGACTTGTTTCAAAATGGATTTGGATTTTTATATAGGTTATGTTTTCAAATAGTTTAGGTTGAATAATGAGATTACTATGTTTCATTTTCTTTTGTATTCTATCTCACATGATTTATGCTTATGATAACATACTAAGGGGTCTCTCAGGCTTTCATAGTTCAGGATGCCCGTTACAGACAAGGCCTCGATTTAGGTCATGATAATAGCAGAAGCAGAAGTAGTTAGGCTAGATTGTAGTCTCTGGCATAGAAGAATTGGTCATCCATCAACTCAAGTGTTGAAGTTGCTGGACATCTTAAAGTGTGACAACGATGTAGAAGGTCTGAATAATTATCCCTTAGCTAAGAAAACTATGCTAAGTTTTCCTGTAAGTAAGACTAGAGCTACTCGGTGTTTTAATGTTGTACATATAGATCTTTGGGGACCTTATAAGATTCCTACATATGACATAAAACATTATTTTCTAAAAATGGTTGATGATCATAGTAGATACACATAGGTTCATTTTTAATTGAAGTTTGAATCAATTGTGGCCCTCAAGACCTTTGTATGCATGATACAAACACAGTTTGGTAAAAATATTAAAATTGTGAAATTTGATAATAGCACAGAGTTTTTCAACTCACAATGCAATGAGTTGTTTAGGTCTCTAGGCATCATACATCAAAGTATCTTTCCATATACACCTCAACAAAATGGTGTGGTTGAAAAGAAACATATACATATTCTAAACGTAGCAAGAGCTATCAAATTCCAATAATAAATGCCTGTTAGATTTTGGGGTCTGAATGTTAAGGTTGCAATCTATATAATCAACAGACTACCCTCTCTTATTATAGAAGAAAGAAGTCCTTATGAGTTGCTATTTTCTAAACTTCCATCCTTAACATATTTTAAAGTTATTAGTTGTCTATGTTATTGATAACGCTCAATCTACAGCTCTCATAGGAGTGTAAAGCGGTCGTAGTCAAATATAGAACCCAACTGGGTTGGGTATCGATCCCACAGGGAATAGCTTGGTCAACAAGTAAGAAAAGATTACTAGACTTTTAGTGCAAGTCTCGTAAAAAGGGGGAGTTTTGTCGTGCAAATAATGTAAACAAAATAATAAAGTAAAAGCAGAAAATAGAAAAATAAAAATTAAGAATGTTTGGTATAATGTAAAACAATGCGAATTGAGAAGTTGGGGTTATGTCCACCTTATGAGTTGTACGTCTCTATTGGCTATGAGTTGTGCGGAATTCAGACATGCATGTGCTTATAGAGAATTGTATTCGAGGGTAAATCCAAGCATCTTTCGACCTAAATAAGGACTATTTTACTTTAACTCTTTCGAGCTTAAAGCGTATCTAACGGTACAAATTCTCCAAGAGGTTAATCCAGTTACGACACTAACTTTTTAATAGGGGATGGGACCCTATTACCTTGACATTATCTCTTTTCCAGACATATAACTTTTCTTTCGAACAAGTTAATGCTATACTGGCATTATTCTATGCGTCTGCAGCCACAAGAATTTGCATTAAGATGAAGAGAATAATGATATAAGCAGCATACGTGTCACGAATTCACAAACTCATAGCAATAGATAGTATCTCATAAGGCTTCCATAACCCCAATAGAGAAGTTTAGTTACCCATGAGTGCGAAGGAAATCACAATAGACATTATTATTATACCACAATAAAGATTTCGTGTAGCAAAGTGTGGTAGGCATTTAGGCGTGACTTTCTTTGCAAAGTAACGTTTCTCTTGTTGCGGAAATCAAGAATTGAATAGATGAATAGAAGAAGAATAAAAATTTATTAAAGAGAATTGTGTTGATGGATGGATGGATGATGGATGGATGGGAATTGATGGAATGGGGGAATTGTGAGGAATGGGGGAATTGTGAGGTATGGGGGAATGCCTCAAAATCTCTAGCAAAATAGGGTATTTATAACACCCATACCCTATTCCTACTAAGCTACTGCATTACTTATCCCAATCCTACTAGGATACTGCATTCCTTATCCTAATCCTACTAAGTTACTGCTGATCCCCCAAGTCTTTAGAAATGTTGTTTTTGCCCGGGACAAGTTCTCCATGCATCACTTTTAGTCCTTGGTGTCCAAGCTTTGCTTTCCTCCTTTCGTGAAGCTTTCTTTGGCGTCAAGTTATCTATAAAATGCTGAATTCTGCATCATTTATACCTGAAAACTTGCTAATCACGTTTGTTAGCTCACTTACAGGAAAAAGGACTAAAAGTGCATGAATTATATATTTTGTCCTCAAAACTTAGCTAAAATATGGGTAAAATATAGCACTATAGGCGTGTAATTTCTCCTATCATCAACACCCCACACTTAAAGATTTGTTCATCCTCGAACAAACTATCATGTCCATCTAAACATCTACTTGGGATTTCACAGTAACAACACAAAATATTCATCAAGACAAGCACGTTAATCATTAACAAAGAGTAGTTTTCTGATCATTAGTAGAAACAATTTAACCTCTAACATAGACTCGTGATGGTGGTCAACTCATATTTAAAAGTCAAGGCACAAAGAATCATACACAACTAAAAGTCAAGGCACAAAGAATCATACACAACTATCCAAAACTCATCAACCATGTGTGTCTCACCATATATTACCCATAATCACTCACAAGTATTGTATATATTTCGAACATGGGTATAGGATTATCCTTGCTCTCACTCTCACAAAGAATTCATATGTTGCAACTGATGACCATAGGCTTGCCCTTAGTGTAATGCTCCACTAAATATCAGAATGCCAAGCTTAGGATCAAATAGGTCTTTTACAGGTTGTAATGTAGGCTAAGGGACGGGTAGGACTATTTTGGCCAGAAATAGTGACTATGTTCCTAAGAGCTTTAATACATCACATTATGTCATTAACACCTTTCTTTCAAACAACCTTTATACTTTCTTTTATTCTACCACCCCTTTTCTCCACCTTTATTTTTCAATTTATAACTTAACTTTTCTGTTTTTCTTTCCCCCTTTTTTTTTTCATAACACCTCTTATGATAGCAATTCTTTTTCATAACAAATTCAAGCACCATTACATTCTAAAGCATCATACTCACCCATTTTCCTCTTATTTCGTCACATAACTTTACAATTTAAAGCACTTAGGAATTTGGATCAAATTATGGTCTTGAAAAAAATGGATTAGGCTTACATATGAGGTTGTCAAAGAAAATAGGCTAAAGGGTCAAAAGGGTTATCTAGGATAATGTCCATGGGTAGATAAAAAGAAGGTAAACAAGTTTAGGTTGCCAAAGAAATGCCTAAATCATCTCCTAGACTTGCACTCCTTATTTTCGCTTTACATACATACCAGGAAAGTTCTAGCATCAGCCACAAACACAGAATATACTATATCCTCACACACATAAGGCACATGGTCGACTTTATTGGGAGTAGCATAGACTCTTGACCCAACAGATGAAGGAATTGAACCACACAATATCACATAGTGAGTCACAATTAGAGCCTAAACATCTCAGTAGTCATGATTTTAGCACAAACTCTTGTTATAATCTCATGCTGCCTATTAGAATAATTTCATATGAAGTTAAGTAAAAAAATTAACTACTAAAAAAGTGAAAAACGAAAAAAAAACTAAAACAAAAAACGAAAAAAAACAAACATAAATGCAAATGAGGATAGAGAAGTATATAGAGAAGTATAGCATGCAAATACCACCACCCCACACTTAGATGGGATACACTGCCCTCAGTAGAAAATAAATACGAAGAACCTGGTTAGTCGGACTCCTCCTCTATGTCTGGGGTCATACCCCCTTTGTCGGAATCATCATAGGAGTCGTCGTTATCAGAATTCTCCTCCATGTCAGAGTCTGGCATTCATCGATCATCATCGGTTGGCACATCGTCATCAAGAGGTTCCTCAATGTATTCCTTTATGATCAACCGGTTCCTCTTCGATGTCTTCCTTCCTCAAGATTGCAGTCAACAGATTACCGAAGCTGAAATGGGACCGCTTGTGTAGCCTAGCTTTCCGCATTGTGGAGCGAATGATTGCCCCGATGTTGATAAGGACATTCGTCATTAATGCATATACTAGGCACACTCTATCTCTTGTTATCTTGGTGTATTGCGTCCCTGGAATAAGGCAAGAGTTGACTATACGCAACCATATATTTGCTTCCCTATTCAAAGGAGCATATGGGAAGGTGTTGTGTCGTCCGGTATCTTTATGTCTACTCCAGTTTGCCATGGATCTAGTTCCACAAAGTGTGTGTCGAATTGCTCTATATGGAGGTCTACTATACAGCTCTTTGAATGGTGATGGATCGACTGAAGGCAAGCCAAGAAAGGAGTTGAAGAAATCCGCATTGAGTTGTAAAACTTGGCCCCGAATCTTGACCTCGCTGCCTGTGGTTTTCGGTGACCAGTTGGCATAAAATTCTCTTGTCAAATCGAGATTACATTCTCCCATGTCTCGGAAGATGAAATCAAGATGTAATGCCATGATCTTGGCCAACATGTGTGGCTCCTTCTTCGCTAGGCTTTCCTTGTTTAACAAGTCCACATGAACATATTTTCTTTCCTTGTTGTTCCTATACCATTCCTTCGCTTCCTCCTCAAGAACCCATTTTATTCCAAACATGCGGTGTGGTAATTGCATCGAAGATGATTCTCCTTGCTCTTTTCGGCCTCTTTTCTTGCCTTTTTGGGAATGGTAGTCTTATCTTTGCCTTGTCTTGCTTTGGGTGCCATTGTACCTGAGACTAAAACAATGTTCAAGTTAGCATCATCTCGATGGATACAATCTATAAACAAGCAATAGGGGCACCACCCCACACTTAGTTTGTTGGTACAAACTAGTGAGATGAAAGTGGTCGATTATTCAGACTTCATCGACATACGTTTTAGGTGCTATTTTCCAACAATAAAATCAGAGCAGTCATACTTCCTGTAATCTTGGCAATACTTTCATGTTTGATATATCAAGACTACTACATAGGGATTGAATCAAGGTATAGCATCTAACAATAATCACAACCTCATATGTTGATAGTCAATCATGATTCTCATCTCGATGAACAAGTCATTCCAACATGTAAACTTTCTAATGACAAGATTATGCAATTTTCTTGACCATGTCAATTCCGCAAAAGTATGACAGTGCATCAAAATCAAATACAAGTTGGAAACAACTTAAGATCACGTATTCGTTTACTCACTTAGTTGTGTCACACCAATTCAATCATATTCAAATCACCAATACTACTTCAAGATTTAGCAATTCATAATATGCGTAGTAGTGTATTACTTACAAAATATAAATGAAGAACAAAGAAGTACTTACTTGATTGATGGCCTCGAAAGATGTTCTTGTAAAGTAAAGAGAGCAAACAGAAATTTTTGAGAGAATTGGAGAGGTAGGCGGTGCTTTTGTTAGGTTTGCAATGTATTTTTGGTACAAGACTATGTTTCTTATATATAGGGCAAGCTTGGGTTGGTTTTTGACCCATTTAAAATCGGATTTGGAGACCAAAAGTGATCATAGGCGGCGCCTAAGGCTTTGCCTATGCTTGGCATAGGCGACGCCTTTTTCAAAGCATTGTTGAGCATAGGCGCATTCTTGGGCATAGGCGGCGCCTATGTCATGGCATATGAGATTTAGAGACAAAAGGCATTGGCATAGGCGGCGCCTATGTTATGGCATACTTGGGCATGGGTGGCGCCTATGCTATGGCACACTAGATTCCGAGACCTTAGGCCATAGTATAGGCCTTGCCTTGTTCGTGGCCTAGTTTTACCTAGGCCTAGCCTTGTTCGATGCCTATATTTTCATGAGCAATGCTCAATCCATAGCCTTTTGCTTCTTCATTCCTAACTTACCACCTTTAACATGCAATACGTCCAAATCAAAATTTGAAACTGCCTTCCTCGTTTTACACCTCTTTGCACGTACATTTACTCAAAAACAACAAAGACGATTAGAACGATGGGTTGCCTCCCATCAAGCGCCTTAGTTTTAGTCATGGCACGACTCTTCTTTTTGGACTTTTATTTATCAAAAGCAAACAATTAGTAGAATGAAAGAAAGAAAAAAAATGAAAAACGATGGGTTGCCTCCCACCAAGTGCTTGATTTATTGTCGCGGCACGACATAGCTATCTCGATTACTTAGACTTTATTGAGATAGATGGTGGATCATTTTCTGAATGGATTCAGACGACAATGAGGCTTTCTTGTAGGCATGCAATCTTCTTTGAGATGACCCTTGTGAATGCCTGTCCCGGGAGGGATACCAATTATATCATCAATAGTCCAACCCATGGCTCTCTTGTATCTCTTCAGAGCAGAGATGAGAGCCTCTACGTTCTGTTCACTTAAATCATCCGCCAAACTTACCGGAAGTATATTTTCACTTTCCAAGAACACATACCTAAGATAATCGGGGAGCTCTTTTGATTCTAGCATTGGTGGCTCTTCAATAGAAGTCTTCACTGTTGGTGACGGTTGATTCTTAAGATCAAGGTCCGGCTGTTTAGGAGTATGAGAATAGGACCCTATTTCTGTTAGAGCACACGTAGTTTCTTCATAATCTTTATCATCCTCATGCTCTACATTCAGTGGCGCAGCAAACAATGGCTCAACAGTAAGCTGTTTCGCTACAGATAATGCTTTCTTATCCTCATAATGAACATCAGCTACAGAGAACACATTCATATCGCTGGGCTGCTTCATTACTTTGCATATATCAAAGCAGACCACTTCGTCATTCAACCGAAATAAAAGCTCATTAGATCTCATGTCAATAAGCACACTTCCTGTAGCAAGGAAAGGACGTCCCAAGATTATGGGAACTTTAGAATCCACCTCACAATCCAGAATAACGAAGTCTGCAGGAAAGATGAATGAAGAAACCTTCACCAACACATCATTCAAGATACCCACAGGTCATTTTACCGACCTATCAGCCATCACGAGCCTCATATTGGTTGGTGTCGGATCGCCTAACCCCAACTTCTTGTAGATGGATAGTGGCATCAAATTGATGATAGCACCCAGATCGCACAATGCCTTAGCAAAATTCATAGATCCAACCGTGCAAGGAATAGTGAAGGCACCAGGGTCAGCCTTTTTCTGAACTAGTGATCGGGTAGCGATTGCGCTGCAGTGATGAACAGTATCCTTCAACTCATAGCTTGCTGCTTGCTTCTTTTTCAAAAGATCCTTCATAAATTTCGCGTACCCAGGCATTTGTTCTAGTGCCTCTACAAACGGAACATTAATGGTCAGCTGCTTTAACATATTCATGAATTTGCTGAACTTTGTATCATCCGCAAACTTCTTTAATCTTTGAGGAAAAGGTGGTGGCGGATAAGGAATTATTTTCTCCACAACTTTCTTCTTCTCTTGCTTCCATTTTTCAGCCTTTTCAGGCTGCAACATACTCGGTGTGACGTCATGGACGTCGCGGGTGGTTTCTACGAGAGCTTCTCCTTTTGCCTTATCATCGATGTCTGCTGCCTCATCAACCACTTGCTTGCCTTTGGATGAAGTTTCCAGCACCTTACCACTTCGGGTAGTAATAGCCATGCATGATTCGTCATTCCTTAGATTTTGCACAGTGTCGCTAGGTAAAGTGCCAGCCTTTCTTTGATTGAGTGCTGCTGAAAGTTGGCTCAATTGCTGCTATTTGCTTGATTGAAGTGGAATGTGAGTCAACCAATTTCTTCATTGAGGACAAATCATTTATTACCTTCGTTACTCCCGCGCTAGTTGCTTCCACTCCTTTCAACAGTTTAGCCATCATATCTTCCATGCTTCCGGAACCAGATGTGGTGGTGTCACGTCTTCCTGGGGGAACGTACAAACCACTCTTGTCATTGTTGTTCTTCCAACTACCTTGGTCCTTGTTTCCAGATTTATCATAATAGTTCCGACCTTGTTTTCCTTGGGCATTGCCTCGGAAACCCGCCTGATTGTTCAAGTAGTTGGCTTCTTCTTCCGAATCAGATTTGTCTCTTCCTTTTAACGCAACAGCTTTGACTTTTTTGATCTTCCCTAATAATAGATGCTTTGTAAGAAGATCCACTTGTGTTTTCATGTGGGTCATATCTTGATCACGTTCTTCTTCTCTTCTCCTTTGTTCAGCAGTCATTCCCATAGATATAGTAGGGCTTGCTACCTCCTAATCCCTGGTATGCCAAGCTCTACTTTGCTTTGTCATCCGATCTAGCATATTGCTTGCTTGACCAAAGATGAGGTCCATAAATGATCCTCTAGCCGCATTATCCACCACTGGTTTAGTTATTGAATTCAAGGCTCTATATAGTATCTCCATTAGGTGGACATTGTTCATGTGATGGTTTGGGCACCTCATAAGCTTCGTCTTGAACCTCTCCCATGTTTCATGAAGAGCTTCGATTGGAAGCTGCCGAAAGTTGCTGATTTCATCTCTTAATTATGCTCTTTTGGATGGCGGAAAGAATCTTTCTAGGAAAGCGTCTCTCAATTACCTCCAATTAGTAATTGAATCAGGAGTTAGCCCATTCAACCATAGAGTTGCCTCCCCAGACAGAGACAATGGAAATAAGCGTAATCAAATTGCATTCTAACCAACGCCGGGATTGTCAAATGACTTGCATGTAGAAATAAAGTTGATCAGATGCATATTCGGATCATCGCCTGCTAGTCCACCAAATAATCCCTTGAGTTGCAATAACAGAATCATGGTGCTTGTGATGTTGAAATTGGCTCCGGGTGCCAATGGTGGAGGAATAATGGCTTCTGTGGCTCCGGCTCCATCAAGATCATCATCATCATCGTCAATAGCTGGTTGCATAGCTTGGCATTCAGGTCTAAACCTAGCTTGACCATCTCTTCTGTTAGTAGGTGTTGCAATCTCAGCAGCATGCCTGGGGTTTAGTAACTCGTCATCACCTAGGTCCTTGTCGTCAGGATTTATTGCTCGCCCAGGGTTATCAATATTCTATTGATGCACTTGAGCGGCGGCTAGAGCAGCTAGTCTCGCCTGTTCCTGTTGAGCAGCCATCCTTTCAATTTCGTGTTGTGTCTCCATTCTACCAATACGTTGTGGTACAGGATTGATAGGTAGTAACGGTTTACCAGAACTTCGAGTATGGATCATGCACTGAATAAAAACCTGCAGAGAACAAAAACAATAACTAAAAGTAAAAGTACGAGAATCTTTGACCAAAGGGTCTAGTAATTATCACAAACCTAATTGACACTCGTATTCCCCGGCAACGGCGCCAATTTTTGATAACACTCAATCTACAGCTCTCGTAGAAGTGTAAAGCGGTCGTAGTCAAATATAGAACCCAACTGGGTTGGGTATCGATCCCACAGGGAATAGCTTGGTCAACAAGTAAGCAAAGATTACTAGACTTTTAGTGCAAGTCTCGTAAAAGGGGGGAGTTTTGTCGTGCAAATAATGTAAACAAAATAATAAAGTAAAAGTAGAAAATAGAAAAGTAAAAATTAAGAATGTTTGGTAAGATATAAAACAATGATAATTGAGAAGTTCGGGTTATGTCCACCTTATGAATTGTACGTCTCTATTGGCTATGAGTTGTGCGGAATTCAGACATGCATGTGCTTATAGAGAATTGTATTCGAGGGTAAATCCAAGCATCTTTTGACCTAAATAAGGACTATTTCACTTTAACTCTTTCGAGCTTAAAGCGTATCAAACGGTACAAATTCTCCAAGAGGTTAATCCAGTTACGACACTAACTTTTTAATAGGGGATGAGACCCTATTACCTTGACATTATCTCTTTTCTAGACATATAACTTTTATTTCGAACAAGTTAATGCTATACTGGCGTTATTCTATGCGTCTGCAGCCACAAGAATTTGCATTAAGATGAAGAGAATAATGATATAAGTAGCATACGTGTCACGAATTCACAAACTCATAGCAATAGATAGTATCTCATAAGGCTTCCATAACCCCAACAGAGAAGTTTAGTTACCCATGAGTGCGAAGGAAATCACAATAGACATTATTATTATACCACAATAAAGATTTCGTGTAGCAAAGAGTGGTAGGCGTTTAGGCGTGACTTTCTTTGCAAAGTAACGTTTCTCTTGTTGCGAAAATTAAGAATTGAATAGATGAATAGAAGAAGAATAAAAATTTATTGAAGAGAATTGTTTTGATGGATGAATGGATGGTGGATGGATGGGAATTGATGGAATGGGGGAATTGTGAGGAATGGGGGAATTGTGACGAATGGGGGAATGCCTCAAAATCTCTAGCAAAATAGGGTATTTATAACACCCATATCCTATTCCTACTAAGCTACTGCATTACTTATCCCAATCCTACTAGGACACTGCATTCCTTATCCTAATCCTACTAAGTTACTGCTGATCCCCCAAGTCTTTAGAAATATTATTTTTGCCCGGGATAAGTTCTCCATGCATCACTTTTAGTCCTTGGTGTCCAAGCTTTGCTTTCCTCCTTTCGTGAAGCTTTCTTTGGCGTCAAGTTATCCAAAAAATGCTGAATTCTGCATCATTTATACCTAAAAACTTGCTAATCACATTTGTTAGCTCACTTACAGGAAAAAGGACTAAAAGTGCATAAATTATATATTTTGTCCTCAAAACTTAGCTAAAATATGGGTAAAATATAGCACTATAGGCGTGTAATTTCGCCTATCATCATTTATGCATCTGTGTTACGAAGGGGTGACAAGTTATCAGAAAGATCCAAACTAGCAGTCTTGATGGGCTATTCTCCTACTCAAAAGGGTTATTTGCTGATGGATTTATCCACTAACAAGTTGTTTATGACTAAAGATATTGTGTTCCAGAAACATATGTTCCCTTTTGTAACTATAAACACAACAAAATTGTCTTCAGATTTCCTATAAGAACAACCAAGTATTACTTATCATACAAATGCAGACTTTTATGAAGAAGAAAACTCTTCACACTCTGATGTACCAAATGTAGTTCCTGGGGATTTCCTCATATCTTACCTACAGATGTTTTACCTTCAAATTCTACTAGTATTACTGAATTGATGCTTACTGCATCCACTGATAGCGTTGTGCCAAGAAGAACTCCTAGGTTGATAAAAAAACCTACTTGGACGAATGATTATGCAATACCAAGGAAGGGAAAAAGGACAAGATATCCTATTGCCAACTATCTTTCCTACCAGAATGTTACTCCTAGTTACTAGAAGTATATAGCAGTCCTGTATACATTGGTTGAACTACAATAATACAGCCAAGCTGCTGAAGATGAAAGGTGGGTTGAGGCTATGAAGTTAAAGATCAAGGCCCCTAGAAGACAATAACACTTAGGAGGTTGTTGATTTTCCTCAAGGTAAACATGCTATTGGTTCAAAATGGATGTACAAAACTAAGTATAAGTCAAATTGAGATGTAGAGTTATTCAAGGAAAGAATATTATCCAAGGTATATAGTCAACAAGAAGGGTTGGATTACCATGATACTTTTTCTCCAGTTGCAAAGGTGGTTACTATAAGGTGTGTAGTTAAGTTGGTCATCTTAAAAGTTTGATTTATGTATCAAATGGATGTGTATAATGTATTCTTACAAGGAGATCTAGATAAAGAAATCTACATGGAATTACCAGAAGGTTTCTGAAATACCCCGCATGTTTCTAAGCTAGGAAGTGAATAAGTATTCCTACATATGAAATCTCCTATCCTGTGATTCATACTTGATTACATGACTTACAATGAATATCCTAGTGATATGATAGCTTATGATGCATTAAGAATGTTCATATGAGTCACTTAAGGTAATACAAGCTAAGAGTTTTTGAATCCAACAAGTTTTAGTGTTCGATTTTGCAAGGGTCATATTTGAACGAGTATAACTCGATGTTAATATGGTATTTTAACTGATTTAGACCAATCAAATTGTATAGAATCTAATTAGCTTTCCAACGATACCAATTTCGCCTTATTCCAATACCCGAACAAAAAGTTATGCCCATTTTCGTGAGAGACAGTAAGCATAGGCGATTGGTTAGGCGCCGCCCAACCCAAGCATAGGCGATTGGTTAGGTGCCGCCTAACCTAGCTTATGAAATTACTTGGGTGCCTCCTAAGTCAATTCCTGGTGCCAAAACACTCTGTTTTGAATTATTTTAAGGGTAATTAAGTCTTTTAACACTCCTTACACGTCCCTAAACTTAACCCTATGAAATATATAACTTCTAAACATATGACAACCCTATTATCATCTCAAAGCTCATTATCCAAGAGAACTAAAAGAGAAAAACAACTAGGGTTGCGTAACTAAGCTTGAAGATCTGATTTCAAGGAAATTCCTCCGTCAATCATCAAGAATCTTCCTTCTAAGGTATGCGTGAGTTGATTTATGGATTCCTTCCATCCATAAAGATCAAAAACCCTCTTTTTCATTATAAAGTATGATTTCTATATTTTTGGGTGTTGATGATCATGTTGTTGATATTGGGTGATTCCCAAGATGGAATCTTTATATGTTTTTTTGAATTTCATGATATCATATGAGTTAGAAATATGTAAATTTGGTTGTTCATGGTGTATAATTTGATGATTTCACCTATTCTTAAGATGTGCATGTAAGGTGTTTGATAAAATGCCTAAGAAACTAAAAATCATGCAATATAGCTAAATTGTGACTAAGTGAAGGATTCAGGATAAGCCCTTACGTTCCAATGACTTCTATGTTGATAATGTGCCTTAGAAATATTGTTGGAATACTCATGAACTATTCTTATGAAATTATGCTATGTTTACTTGCAAATCCTAATTATGAACAAGATGTATGATAACCATGAAATTCACATGAACTTCCATGCTCTTGGTATGTGTTTCCAATATGATTATGCAATGAACATGATATTAAGATTGTACAAGTACTTCCATGTGATATAAAATCCTTTCCATGCAATACATTGTTGATAACCATGCTTAGTATGAGATCCCTACTTATGATATTATAAATTATGGACTCTACTCTTATGATCAAGTCAGTCATGTGTGTCAGTTTCCTTCCATCGAGTCCTGGGGGTACTTGTACCTGAAAACTATAGCTATGTACCTAGAGCCATGTCATGTTTCACGATATCCAAACTCAAGCTATAATTCCATAGACTTCAGTCAGTCATGTGACTCAGGAAAACCTCATGATCTTAGTCAGTTGTTTGATATCAGTAACATTCCGCAAGTCAACAGAATTCAGCAAGATTAAGTCATGCACAGTTAGTTATTCTTGTGCAGTCCCTCCAGATGGGAGTAGAGGTTAGCACCGAGTGAACCCAAGGATGGGAACTCACCCGCCAGTTCAGGGTATGATTCTTAGTAGTCATCCTTGTGTTCCAGAACTACGTAGCCAGCGTAGGTTGAGACGTATTAACCTGTCAGATTAGGGTTGATGAGGTGGCTTAACCCATTAGTTTGGGGTTCCCACCATTCTCATTAAGTACCCACCAGATAAGGGTCACTCACAGGTTGTCCTTACCCGTGGCACGGTATTAACACCCCTCCAGTCGGGGCAGAGATTGGATCCCAACTTAGCCATAACGGCATACATAAGGTATGTCGGTTAAATACTACTTCCCACAGTTTCAGTATCAGTCTCAGTACAAGAACTCAGGGCGTTCTTCAGATTTCAGTATATACAGGACTGTCAGATACAGTCTTCCATGTTATCAATTTCAGTATCAGTCATGATAGTTATCAGTAAACCATGTATTATCTTACAAGTCATGCTATCACGTATTCACGGTCCCAGTTTCTATATATGTGTGTTTGCACTCCCACGTTTGTATTAGTCAGTCTGTGTTGTTCATGCATGAAACCCTTTATATTCAGCCTACCTTCCTCGTATACTCAGTACTCCAGTTGTACTATCGCATTTGTGCTATATTGCTTTATTTTCATGTTACACCATAGGTTCCGAGACACGATCTCCAATCCAGCAGTAGCGGTAGCATTCCAGTCGCAGAGACACAATGAGTCCTCATTGATTCGAGGATAATATGATTTGATTTATTTATTTATTTATTCAATTCAGTTTTACGAAGTTAGTTGGAGACATGTTCCTTTAACTCCTTATTCAGATAGTTTAAAGGCTTTCAAATTTATATTCAAATTTACGTTCAGATTGAGTTGTTTTGGGTATTTTCACCCACATGATTGTATTCAGTTGAACCTTATGGCCTTACTGTTCAATGTATTCCACATTATTATATCATAATTTGTAGTATACAGGTACAGATATCAGTCATGGGTTAGCTTGTGATCCCTCAGAGTCATGAGCACCGTGTAGCATTCCAGTTCAGCGAATCGGGGTGTTACAAACTTGGTATCAAAGCGTCAGGTTCAATAGAGTCCTAGGAAGTCTGAAAGCCGCATCTAGTAGAGTCTTGTACATGGGTGTGTTGCGCGCCACATTTATGTGCGGGAGGCTATAAGATGTTTTAGGAACAGCCCCCTTTCTTCATTATTCATGTCATGCTAGTGAGCATAATCACAAGTTAAACTCTCAGTCTAATCCATTCTTCTCTTATTCCAGACTATGGCCCCAAAGAGAAGAAAACAACCAGGTCCTCAGCCCGAAGATCATTTGGGCGAACATGTTTCCCATGCGGAGTTTAGAGCCGCATTTACCACACTTTTTCAGTCCATGGTTGCACAGACTGAATGGCCACCAGCTATTCTGGCCAATCCATTGGCCACTCCCAAAACAGCTCAGGTTCAGGACTTCACCCGGATGAACCCTCCATCTTTCCATGGGTCTAAGTTTGATGAGGACCCTCAGGAGTTCATTGACCAAGTCCAGAAGGTCATTGAAATCATAGGTGTTACTTTTATTGAGAGTGCTGAGTTAGATGCCTACCAGTTACAGGATGTTGCTTATGATTGGTACAAATAGTGGAAGTCTGAGAGGTTTGATGATACAGGCCCTATCGAGTGGGAGGAATTTGTCACAGCCTTCTTAGGTAGATTCTTTCCCCAAGAGCTGAGGGAAGCCAAATTTCTTGAGTTCATCAACCCCAGGCAGGAGAATATGACTGTTAGGGAGTATTCTCTCAAATTTACTCAGCTAGCCACGTATGCTCCTCATGTGGTTGAAGACAATAGAGCTAAGATAAGCAAGTTCATGTCAGAGGTCAACGATAGCATGGTAAATGAGTATAGGTCTGCGATGATGATCAGTGATATGACCTTGGCTAGACTCATGACCCATGCCCAGCAAGTAGAAGAGCAGAAGTTTAAGACTAGGGAGAGGCAGAACAAGAGAGCAAGGTTAGGTAATTTCAACTTTGCTTACCCCAAGTTAGATGGAGAAAACCGTTCATAGTTTTACTCTAAGTCAGCCATTCCAGCTCCTTCCTCTGCCAGCGCTCCAGTGCCGAAGTTCAGAGACGGCAATAGAGACAAAGCGCCAGGCTCTAAATCTCAGGGCAGCGTTAGCAGTGCCTGAACGAATCCCCTTTGTTAGACTTGTGGTAAGTACCACAAGGGCATTTGCAGAGCCGGTAGTGATATCTATTTTGGTTGTGGCAATCCAGGCCACAGGATTAGGGAGTGTCTGCAGTCAAGTCTTCAGGGTCATCAAAATCATTCTACAGCTTAGTCTAGTCGGCCGAACCAGCAGGGTGTCATTTCTAGTGCTACCAGTGGACAACGCCCAAGACTCTATGCTCTTCAGTCCCGATAGGATCAGGAAAATTCTCCTGATGTCGTTATTGGTACATTACAGATTTTCCATGTTCATGTTTATTCCTTGCTAGACCCAGGTACATCTTTGTCTTTTGTTACTCCATACATAGCAGGTGATTTCAGTATTAGTCTTAAAGTCTTAGCAGAGCCCTTCTCAGTATCTACCCCAGTGGGTAAAACCATCATAGCCCGGTGGGTACACAAGAACTACTCGGTTATGATATCTCAGAAATCCACATTAGCAGATTTAGTAGAATTACAGATGACTGATTTTGATGTCATTCTTGTCATTGATTGGCTTCATTCCTGCTATGCCACAGTCGACTGCAGAAATAGGATAGTTTAATTTCAGTTCTCGAATGAGCCCGTCCTAGAGTAGAAGGGCAGTATTTCAGCATTCAGGGGTTAACTTGTTTCCTACCTTCGGGCAAGGAAAATGATTTCTAAGGGGTGTGTGTATCATCTCATGCATGTTAAAGATTCCAGTTCTAAATATCCCAGCCTCAAAACAGTCCTTATTGTTAATAAATACTCAGATATCTTTCCCAAAAATCTTCCAGGCATTCCTTCCGAAAGGGAAATAGACTTCGGCATAGACCTTCTTCCGGATACTCGACCTATTTTTATTCCACCATACAGAATGGCACCAGCGGAACTCAAGGAACTGAAAGATCAGTTGAAGGATCTCTTAGATAAGGGATTCATCAGACCCAGCATTTCCCCATGGGGTGCGCCAGTATTATTCGTGTGCAAGAAAGACGGTTCTCTCAGGATGTGTATTGATTACCGTCAACTCAACAAGGTCACGGTCAAGAATAGATATCCTATTCCCAAGATTGATGATCTATTCGACCAACTTTAGGGTGCCAATTACTTCTCCAAGATAGACCTTTGATCAGTCTATCATCATTTTAAAGTTAGAGAATGTGACATTTCAAAGATAGCTTTCCGTGCTCAATATGGTCACTTCGAATTTTTAGTCATGTCATTTGGTCTTACCAATGCCCCTGCAGCTTTTATGGATTTGATGAACCATGTGTTCAAGCAGTACTTGGACATGTTTGTCATAGTCTTCATAGATGATATTTTGGTCTATTCTCGCACAGAGCGTGATCATGCAAACCATCTCATGATTGATCTTCAGACTCTCAGGGATAACCAATTATTCGCTAAGTTCAGCAAGTGCGAATTTTGGCTAAGATTAGTAGCATTCCTTGGCCATATTATTTCCGATGATAGAATTAGAGTAGATCCTCAGAAAACCGAGGCAGTAAAAAACTATACCAGACCCATATCTCCATCAAATATTAGGAGTTTCTTGGGTTTGGCTAGCTATTACAGATAGTTTGTTGAGGGATTTACTTCTATTATATCTCCCATGTCCAGATTGACTTAGAAGAAGATTAAGTTTCAGTGGTCAGATTCATGTGAGAAGAGCTTTCAAGAGTTGAAGACTCGACTCACCTCCGCTCCAGTTATAGCTATTCTAGATGGTTCAGACGGTTTTGTAGTCTATTGTGATACATCCAGAGTGGGTTTAGGTTGTGTCCTCGTGCAGAATGGAAAGCCCATATGCCTCCAGACAGTTAAAGCCACATGAGAAGAATTATCCTACTCATGATCTTGAGTTAGCAGCGGTAGTTTTTGCCTTGAAGATTTCGAGGCATTATCTCTATAGAATTCATGTAGATGTCTTCACAGACCATAAAAGCCTCCAGTATGTCTTTTCCCAGAAAGATCTCAATCTTCGCCATAGAAGGTAGTTAGAGCTCTTAAAGGATTATGACATGAGTGTTCTTTATCATCCGAGTAAGGCCAATGTTGTGGCCGACGCTCTCAGTCGACTCTCCATGAGTAGTATTTCTTATGTTGAGAATAGTAAGAAAAAGATAGCTCAGGAGATCCATCAGCTTACCAGACTAGGCATTCGCTTAGTCGATTCTTCAGAGGGTGGTGTATGTGTTCATAGTAGTTCAGAGTCATATCTAGTTTTTGAGGTAAAAGAAAAATAAGACAGGGATCCTAGCCTTGTCAAGCTCAAAGAGTCAGTTCAGAATTAGAAAGTTGAGGTTTTCTCCCAAGGGGAAGATGGTGTTTTTCATTGTCAGGGTCGTCTATTTGTTCCAGGTGTAGATGAATTGAGGCCGCGAATACTTGCAGAAGCGCATGGTGCGCGATACTCTATTCATCCAGAGGCCACTAAGATGTACCATGACATGCAGGAGATTTATTGGTGGAGTGGGATGAAGAGAGATATTGCAGAGTTTGTGGCTAAGTGCTCTTCATGTCAGCAAGTTAAGATAGACATCAGAAACCTAGTGGCTCCATGCAAGAGTTCACCATTCCTACTTGGAAGTGGGAAGAAGTTAACATGAACTTCATGACGGGTTTGCCTATAACTCGTCATCAGCATGATTCAGTCTGGGTCATTATAGATAGAATAATCAAGTCATCTCATTTCCTTTCTATTCGTACTTCTTATTCCACTGAGGATTATGCCAAACTCTATATCAGGGAGTTAGTCAGGTTACATGATGTTTCACTATCTATCATCTTAGACAGAGGTACCCAGTTCACTTCTCACTTTTGGAAAGCATTTTAAAAGGGTCTCGGTACCCAAGTCCATCTCAGCATAGTATTTCATCCTCAGACAGATGGTCAAGCAGAGAGGACCATTCAGACTCTTGAAGATATGCTAAGGGTGTGTGCAATTGACTTCAAGGGAAGTTGGGATGACCACTTTTCTTTGATTGAGTTTGCATACAACAATAGCTGTCATTCTAGTATTCAGATGGCTCCATTCGAAGCTCTCTATAGTAGGAGATGTAGATCTCCAATTAGTTGGTTCGAAGTTAGTGAGGCCTCAATCATAGGTCCTGACTTAGTATTCGATGCCTTAGAGAAAGTTCAGTTGATCAGAAAGAGACTCCGGGATGCTCAGAGCCGACAAAGGTCCTATGCAGATATTCGTAGAAAGGATCTCGAGTTCGAGGTCAATGACTATGTATATCTTAAGATCTCTCCCTTGAAGGGAGTGAAGAAGTTTGGCAAGAAAGGGAAACTCATTCCCCGGTATGTTAGTCCCTTCAGAATTTTTTGTCGCTTCGGCAACGTAGCTTATGAGCTTGAGTTGCCTTCAGATCTAACCTCAGTCCATCTAGTCTTCCATGTCTTTTTTCTAAAGAAGTGCATAAGTGACCCAGCAGTTGTTGTCCCTATTCAGGGCATTGACATTAAGAATAGCCTCTCTTATGATGAGATTCTAGTTGAAATCTTAGATTACCAGACTCGTAGATTGAGGAACAAAGAAGTCCCCCTAATAAAGGTTCTTTGGCGAAATCAGTCTCATGAAGGAGCTACTTGGGAAGCAGAAGCAGATATGCGTACCAAGTATCCTCGCCTATTCCCCGCCAATTCAGATCAAGCTCAAGGTAACAGTTCTTCTTAATCTTATTCAGTTCCTCATGTTTCCAGTATAAAATTGGTACCTATTAACCGTTTCATACTTAGTCATGCATTCATATGTCAGTTGTTCGTGCATCATATATGCATGAGTTCAGTATGTCTAGCATGTTAGTCATGAGATCAAGTTTCAGTTCTTCATGTTCAGTTCAGGTTCTATTGTCTTGTATCCCTTTTCAGTAAATTCTCATTCGAGGACGAATGTTCCCAAGGGAAAGATATTGTAATACCCCGCATGTTTCTAAGCTAGGAAGTGAATAAGTATTCCTACGTATGAAATCTCCTATCCTGTGATTCATACTTGAGTACATGACTTACAATGAATATCATAGTGATAGGATAGCTTATGATGCATTAAGCATGTTCATATGAGTCACTTAAGGTAATACAAGCTAAGAGGTTTTGAATCCATCAAGTTTTAGTGTTCGATTTTTCAAGGGTCATCTTTGAAAGAGTATAACTCGATGTTAATATGGTATTTTTGGCTGATTTATACCACCAAATTGTAGATAACCGAATTATCTTTTCAATGATACCAATTTCGCCTTAATCCAATACCCTAGCAAAAAGTTATGCCCATTTTTGTGAGAGACAATAAGCATAGGCGATTGGTTAGGCGCCGCCTAACCTAGCTTAGGCAATCACTTGGGCACCGCCTAAGTCAATTCCAAGTGCCAAAAATACTCCGTTTTGAGTTATTTTAAGGGTAATTAAGTCTTTTAACACTCCTTACACGTCCCTAAACTTAACCCTACAAAATATATAGCTTATAAGCATATTACAACCCTATTATCATCTCAAAGCTCATCATCCAAGAGCACTAAAAGATAAAAACAACTAGGGTTACGTAACTAAGCTTGAAGATCCAATTTTAAGAAAATTCCTCCGTCAATCATCAAGAATCTTCCTTCTAAGGTATGCGTGAGTTGATTTATGGATCCCTTCCATCCATGAAGCTCAAAAACCCTCTTTTTCATTATAAAGTATGATTTCTATATTGTTGGGTGTTGATGATCATATTGTTGATATTGGGTGATTCCCAAGATGGAATCTTTATATGTTTTTTTGAATTTCATGATATCATATGAGTTGGAAACATGTAAATTTGGTTGTTCATGATGTATAATTTGATGATGTCACCTATTCTTAGGATATGCATGTAAGGTGTTTGATAAAATGCCTAAGAAATGAGAAATCATACAATATAGCTAAATTGTGACTAAGTGAAGGATTCATGATATGCCCTTACGTTCCAATGACTTATGTGTTGATAATGTGCCTTGTAAATGTTGTTGGAATACTCATGAACTATTCTTACGAAATTATGCTATGTTTACTTGCAAATCCTACTTATGAACAAGATGTATGATAACCATGCAATCCACATGAACTTCCATGCTATTGGTATATGTTGCCAATATGATTATGCAATGAACATGATATTAAGATTGTGCAAGTACTTCCCTGTGATATGAAATACTTTCCATGCAATACATTGTTGATAACCATGCTTAGTATGAGATCCCTACTTAATATATTATAAATTATGGACTCTACTCTTATGATCAAGTCAGTCATGTGTGTCAGTTTCCTTCCATCAAGTCCTGGGGGTACTTGTACCTAAAAACTATAGTTGTGTGCCTAGAGCCATGTCATGTTTCACGATATCCAAACTCAAGCTATAATTCCATAGACTTCAATTAGTCATGTGACTCAGGAAAACCTCATGATCTTAGTCAGTTGTCAGATATCAGTAACATTCTGCCAGTCAATGGAATTCAATAAGATTAAGTCATGCACAGTCAGTTATTTATGTCCAGTCCCTCCAGATGGGAGTAGAGGTTAGCACTAAGTGAACCCAAGGATAGGAACTCGCCCGCCAGTTCAGGGTGTGATTCTTATTAGTCATCCTTGTGTTCCAGAACTACGTAGCCAACGTAGGTTGAGACATCTTAACCCGTCAGATTAGGGTTGATGAGGTGTCTTAAACCGTCAGTTTAGGGTTCCCACCATTCTCATTAAGTACCCGCCAGATAAGGGTCACTCACAGGCTGTCCTTACCCGTGGCATGGTATTGACACCCCTCTAGTCGGGGCAGAGATTGGACCCCATCTTAGCTATAATGGCATACATAGGGCATGTTGGTTAAACACTACTTCCCACAGTTTCAGTATCAGTCTCAGTAAAAGAACTCTGGGCATTCTTCAGATTTTAGTATATACAGGACTATCAGATACAGTCGTCCATGTTATCAGTTTCAGTATCAGTCATGATAGTTATCAGTAAACCATGTATTAGCTTACAGGTCATGCTATCACGTATTCACGGTCCCAGTTTCTATATATGTGTGTTTGCACTCCCACGTTCATATTAGTCAGTCAGTGTTGTTCATGCATGAAACCCTTTATGTTCAGCCTACCTTTCTCGTATACTCAGTACTCCAGTTGTACTGACGCATTTGCGCTATGGTGCTTTCTTTTCATATTACACCATAGGTTCTGAGACACGAGCTCCAGTCCAGCAGTAGCAGTAGCATTCCAGTCGCAGAGACACAGTGAGTCCTCATTAATTCGAGGAAAATATGATTTGATTCATTTATTTATTTTTTCAGTTCAGTTTTACGAAGTTAGTTGGAGACATGTTCCTTCAAATCCTTATTCAGATAGTTTAGAGGCTTTTAATTTTATGTTCAGATTTACGTTCAGATTGAGTTGTTTTGGGTATTTTCACCCACATGATTGTACTCAGTTGAACCTTATGGCCTTACTGTTCTATGTATTCCACATTATTATATCATGATTTGCAGTATACAGGTACAAATATCAGTCATGGGTTAGCTTGTGGTCTCTCAGGGTCATGAGCACCGTGTAGAATTTTGGTTCAGCGAATCGGGGTGTTACAGTTTCCAAAAGGAAGGACCACATAAAGTATGCAGATTGATCAAATCATTATATGGACTCAAATAGGCTTCAAGTCAGTGGAATATCAAACTCACTGTAGCACTAATCAAGGCAGGTTTTATCCAAAACACTTATGACTACTGTCTTTTTACCTTGAAGAAAGATGTAGGAATGATTGTCATACTAGTGTGTGTAGATGATTTGCTTATCACTGGGGACAATGCAGCCATGATAAATAAAGTTAAAGATACCTTACACAAACAGTTTAAGATCAAGGATTTAGGAGATCTTAAATACTTCCTAGGTATTGAAGTATTAAGGTCTGCAAAAGAGGTTATACTGAATCAGAGGAAGTACATGTTGGAGATTGTATCTGAGATAGAACTTATTGTGGAAAACCTGCTGTTACACCATTGGAATCAAATATAAAGCTTACTTCAGTGGAATTTGATAAAGCTGTTAGTGCTAGTGGAGATACTGTTCTTAAGGATGACACATCCTATAAAAGGATGGTTGGCAAGCTCATGTATGCAACTATCACTAGGCCAGATATTAGTTTTTCTATATAAAACTTGAGTCAGTTCATGCAACAACCAAAGAGGTCTCATATGGAAGCTGCAAATAGAGTATTCAGCTAACTAAATGGTACCATAGGTCAAGGCATATGGATAAAGACACAAACTACTATTGAACTAACTTACTGGTGTGACTCAAACTGGGCTGCATGCCCCAACAAAAGGAGATCAGTCACTATATATGTCATACATTTTGGAGTGTCCTTGGTATCCTAAAAGTGAAGAAGCAACATAAAGTGTCAAGAAGTTCAGAAGAGGCAGAGTATAGAAGCATGGCTATAATATTGGTAAAAATCATATGGTTAGAAGGGTTGTTTACTGAATTAAATGTCCCTGTTGTCAAACCTATGAATATTCTGAATGATAGTAAGTCTGCTATCCAATTGGTAGATAATCCCATCTTTCATGAAAGGATAAAGCATATAAAAATTGATTGTCATTTCATCAGGGATAAGATTAAGATAAGATTGGTGAAAGTTGTGTATGTTCCTACTTAACATCAGGTGGATGATACTCTCAATAAACGTCTCAGTCAAGATCAATATTACCATTTGTTAAGCAGGCTTGGTGTGCTTAACATCTTGCACCCTTCAGTTTGAGGAGGAGTGATAAAATGTACAAGATTAAGTAATTAAGCTGTAAAGTAGTTACTTTACTATTACATTAGTGTTGTTACTGTTTCATTGAGTCGGTTATTAGGAGTTGATATTGTTACATTGTGGTCAATCACAACATATTGAGTTAGTTAGTTTGTTAGGAATATTAGAAGTTTCTAGAACATATTGTAATTGTCTATAAGTACTCAGCTAAGACACATTTTAATGTAATCAACTCATTCAATACAACTATAGGCATAGCAGTTTCAATTCTTCTTCATTATAGATGGATCTTTGAGGGATTATACTTGTTCTCGATCATACTTAATAATGTAACTTAAGTTTCGGGTATAGTTGGAGGATGTCTTTTGCCAAAAATTCATCAAAGTCTATGTTTCTGAACCACAATTTCATATTAAGAAGAGTTAATTTACAATCTAAAATTAGTTCTACGTGAATATATATATATATATATATATATATATATATATATATATATATATATATATATAGTTGGAGGATGTCTTTTGCCAAAAACTCATCAAAGTCTATGTTTCTGTACCACAATTTCATATTAAGAAGAGTTAATTTACAATCTAAAATTAGTTCTACGTGAATATATATATATATATATATATATATATATATATATATATATATATATATATATATATATATATATATTCATAGATTTTTTTCATAATTTCATGAACCTAGGCTTCTAATCAACAAAAAATTCACCATAACTCCTCATTCTAATTATTCTAGAAAATGAACAGATTAATCGATACTAGTAAAAAGTCTTACATCAACGCAAATTTTTTGCCCTAACCTTTTGCAAATTGCCCTTCTAGGGTTCAGAACAAAATATTTGAGTTTATTGAATGAAACTCGTCAAAATAAGCTTATAAACTGTTGTTGTCCCACTATAGAGTGAAAATTCCCGTTATAGTGGCCTGATTCCGCTATGACGACCTCATCTTTTCAGCACAGATATTTTTCAGTAAAACGGTCATAACTTTTTGCTCCAACGTCGTATTAATGAACAATTGGTGGTGTTGGAAAGAAGACTTAGAGATCTTTAATTTGGTGGGTATTGAGACCCATAAATATTTATATTCTAAGAGAAGTGATCATTTGTAGTTGATCCTAGTTTAAACTTAGCCTGAAATTAAATCAGTAAGTATACTTTCAACTTAACTTTGTGGTAGGAGTAATATATGACTTTAACTCATAACTATTGCACTCATATGCCAAGGAATTGCTCTTAACACCCTTGATGAATGAGATTCGTTATTGTATGGCCTTAACTCATAACTAATCCACTCATATATCAAGGAATTGATTTTAACACCCATGACGAATGAGATTCGTATATCTTTACCGCACATATTTTCAGTAACGACGGAATGGATCGTTACACCCAAATAGTGGGAGAGTGAATTGACATCCTTGATCTTTCTTTATTTTGGATGGTAAACAGTCACTTTGATAAACAGAAAGTGGATAGTACTAGTCTTTGGTCATGCTTAAACTAATGTGCACAGTCATATGGCAAAAACCGTGACGGCAATAAGCTTTAAGATTGTCTGATGCTTCTTTTCCCTTGTATTCTCGCAACAATACGCATCTTGAACTTTTTCCCCTTTGAGAGATGAATTAGAATCTTACTCTTGAAGAAATTTTCCAAAGTATAGAATCTGAGTGAAAGTTATTCATTTTAATTTCATTGGAGAGCGGGCAAATCCTGGATAAAAAAAATGGCATAAGAATCGAACATTGCATCTTGGTCGAAAATGTACACACACCACAATTCCACTACAAAGATACCACCCAATTCTTAATGTTGAAATTAGTTTACAAATTCGACATAAAAAGATGGATCTTTTAAAGCAAATACTCATATATAGCAGTAAATGGTCACATCCAGAGAACAATCGCAAATTACCTAATTCATAAGGAAAGAATAAAAAAGATAGATGCTCTAACTTAATTTCTTTTTTGGTTGAGAATTTATCGTCACCGAATAGAATGAGTGCAATGTTAATGTTTTTCAAATCCAAATTTAGATAATTTAAATAAATAGAAAGAAAAAGAAGAAAGCTAGTAGTTAAACTACCATACAGCATGTAGAAAGTTAAAAAGGAGTGTTAAAAGTGAGGAATAAATCCTGTGGTTGAATCCTTAGCCCTTAAGGCTAAGTTTCGAGAACATGCATATTCCCTTTTTACTATATTTTTATTTTGTAACAATGCCTCCTTTATACTCTTTTTCTTTAACTTTTATTTGTGGGATACAAAGATTAGAGAAGAATGAGAAAAAAATTATAGAAAAGTCAACCTTTTCTGAGTATGAAGGAGAAGCAAATTAAAGAAAAGGTTGAAGCTGACATCACTTGTGTGCGAGACACGTCGACATCCCATACTTGTTACAACATTTTTGAAGTTTATGATTTAAAATAAGTGGAAGTAAAATTTTAATTGACTATAAATTATTTTATTAAGAATGAAATAGATATTTTAAAGTTAAATTATTATTAAATATAAAAAAATATTTTTTTTTTTGAACTAAATAAAAAGAAAATTCAGTGAATTGAGACAAAAGAAGTACTACCTAGTAGAAATGTGAAGAAGCACATATGTGATGGTCATATGTGCTTCTTGAAATTGTTGCTAAATTGATGAATCTTTTAGGTATTTTGAAACTTTTGGTGCTTTTAAGTTATTGTAGTCGAAGGCTTTATGCATGTACATTTCCACTAATTGGATAATAACCGCAGTGTTATATAAAATGGATGTCATGTGACATATGTTTAAATTTAGATTAGATTTACTTGAGATTAATTTATATTGATTAATTATGAGAAGACCATTTAAAAATAGAGAAACTTTTAGAAAAATTAAAGAATCTTTAATTAGTAATTATTCAGAATATATAAGTCTAAATAAAACAAAAGAAAACCCACAAAGATTAGCCTACCTAACTACCTTAATATCTAGTATTGAAGAAAAATTAATAATCCATTTAAAATCTAGAAGAATGAGACACATACCACCTAATTATGATAAAATCAGAGTTAGATGCCCACCAAAATATTATAAATATGGCTTAAATGAATAAAGTACAAAAAACGTAAATGAATGAACTACAAATACTATAATTTACTAAAATAAATTATTTCTAAACAACGTAAAGAATTAAAAATAAAAATAGAAAGACAACAATATAACATAATTGCCGGAGTTAGTAAAAACTCAATAAATGCACAAAAATAAAAAATATCAAATTTAGAATCGATAATAGATAGTCTAGAATATACATACCAACATGATCTATTAACAATTAAATAATAAAATGAACAAAGAAGAATTTATAATAGATAAGAAAATATATAAAAATTACGAAGGATTAAAAATAAAAATAGTATTTTCTAATTTAGGAAGAAGATATAAGAAAATAGGTGAACATTTATATTTAATGCTAGAAAAAGAAGAATTAAAATTAGAAGATAAATTGACAGCTATGGTGAGAATAGAAAAAAAAAACGAAGAAATAGATAGAAAAAGGGAAATAGAAAAAATAAAAAAAACAAACTACGAAAGAAATACGAAAAATAGAAGAAATTAAAAATAGTAGGATTGCTGAATTAGAAAAAAGAACTACAAATACTAAAAGATCTGTATGAAAAAAAGACATAAAGAAAAAGAAGAAAAAGATAAAGAACAAAAATTATTAAATGAGATAAATCAATTTAAAGAAAAATTAGAAATAGATAATAAAGAAATAGAAACCAAGGAATTAGAAATTAATACAATAGATGTTGAAGAAACAGATAATTATGATTCGGAAGATAGTGAAACATATACAGAAATCTTAACAAATACAAAAAATTTAGGAATCAGTGGAAAACAAGAAGTAATTAATGAAGAAAACTTAGAAAATATAAACACGAAAATAAACACTCTTGATAAAAAAGAAGATGAAAATATAATACCTAGAACATCAGAAATAAGAAAACCTACATATTATAAGAATAAGTTTAAAAGATATAATCTAAAAAATGAATATGACAAATGGACACCAAAACAAATAGTTAATAAAATTGTAACTTTTTAGACTTAGATTGTGTAATAGATATAAAAAAAATATAGTTATGGATAGGATATTTGACAAAATAATTATTAGATAATAATATAAATGTAATAGATGCACCAGAATATATAGAAAGAACACTAATAAGAACGGTGAAATTATGGTTTTTAAATCTAATTAAAAATAGTAAAAGAGTATTAAGAACTGCCAAACCCACAAAAGGAACATCATTAACAACAACAACTAAACTATAACACCTATAGAATTATTAAAAAAAATATGAAACAGCTATAAAAGATGAATTTAGTAGCATGACAACAATAGAAGAAGAACAACATAAAGAGAACGATACAAATAGGAATTTAATATTAAAATTAGCAATATGTAATATGTCCTACATAGATGAATATACTTGCGCATTTAAAGAATATTATTATAAAGGAGCATATAATACAGAAGAAAGTAAAGAAATAAGAAAATTATATTTTAATAAATTGCCTGAACCATTTAGTTTAAAAATAATAAAAAGTTGTGATGAAGCAAAAATAGTAAATACTCTAGGAGCAAGAATAAATTTTTTATAACAATGGTATAGAAACCTATGTGAAAAATATAAAGATGAAATAAAAATGGAAAAAATATTAATAAGAAATTTAGCATGTTGCAAAGATAAAATAGCACCTCAATTTGGATGCGAAGAAAGATATTATAAGAAAAGAAAAAGACATAAGAAATATAAAAAATACAAAAAATCAAAATATAAGTATAAGAAACCAAGAAAAAGATATTATGTAAAAAATTATAAACATAAAAAACCATATAGGAAAAAGAAATCTATAAAGGAATGTACTTGTTATAATTGTGGAAAATTAGGACATTTAGCTAAAGATTGTAAATTACCTAAAAATCCAAAAAATAAACAAATATCAAAAATAAAAATAGTAAATATAGAATATATGCAGATAGATTATATAGATTACGAATTAGAGTGAAGACATTATATATGAAATTTCAGAGAATGAAACAGATAATGAAATAGATAGTGAATTAGACGAATTAAATGACTGAAGAAGATATAAAAATAAACCAAATGACTGAAGAAGATATAAAAATAATAACAAAAGAAGAATATTTAAATGACGAAGGAACAAATCAAAAAATAATATTTGATAACAATGTATTTGATGAAATAAAAGGAAAAGAGTTAGACTTAAGTGTAGAAAAAATATTTAAATACCAACAATAAAAAATATATTTACCAGGAAAAAGGAAGAATATTACGTAGTAAGTCGAAAGGAACATGTAATAGACTGCAGATATGCAAAAGGTAAAGCTAGTATACCACTAGTAACAAAAAGGATAATTAATAAAGAAATAAACAATATAAAAAGTAGAGGAGACCCAATAAAATATGTACATCTTGGAGGTACAGAAATATTAATAAAAGCATGTTATAGCGAAGGAATAGATACACCAATAGAATTATATTTAGCAGATGATAGGATTATAAGACCTATAGAAAAAAGCATAATAACTGCGATTAAAGAAAATTTAATATATCAAAAATTTAAATTTATAATAAGTGCAAATTATTCAGTAGCAATAACAGATAAAAATATAGATAAATCATTAGTATTATATTGAAAAATATCAGGAATAGAACTAACTCTAGGAAGTAAAATATTTACAGCAAGATGTAAAAATCTATATGTATTAACAACAAAACATAAAATAACAGGAAAAAATAAAATTAATAAAATACAAATAGAAAGTCTTTTTGAACAATTCGTAAAAACAATTGATAATAATGATTATAGTTACAGAAATATAGACATAAAAGAAGATTTAGAAATAATAAATGATAGAATAAGTATAATAAAAAGAATAGCTTATGAAAAACCAGAATCATCAAATTCATCAAAAAGAGCAAGTTATGAAACAAGTTCAATAGTTAATTTAAATCAATATTACATAACAGGAACAATAAATGAAAAAGAATATTTAATACTCTTAAATACAGGACAAGAAGAAAATTATATAGCAAAATATCTAGTAAAAAATGAGGAAATAAAACCTGATAATAATATATGCCTAGATCTACCAAGAAGCTTAATAAACACTAAAAATATAGCAGAAAAAGAAATAATAATAGGAGTTAGAAAAATGAAAATAGAATTTGATATAAAGGAAGAAATGCAAAAATCAAACATAATATTAGGAATTAAATGGCTAGAACAAGTAAGACCATACAATATAGAATATACACAATTATCTATAACATATAATAGGGAAAGATTATTCCTAAGAAGAGCTCTAACATGATATGAAAATATATGTATTAATGAAGATAGTAGTAGAAGGATATTATAGTAGGTATTATACGCCTATGATAGATACAGGAGCAGAAGCTAATTTATGTAGATATAATTGTTTACCAGAAAGTAAATGGAATAAATTAAAAACACCAATAATAGTTAAAGGATTTAACAACGAAGGAAACTTAATTACTTATAAAGCTAAGAATATAAAAACACAAGTATGGGATAAAATATTAACAATAGAAGAAATCTATAATTATGACCTAACATCAAAAGATATAGTTTTAGGAATGCCATTTTTAGATAAATTATACCCACATATAATAACTAGAATAGATTGGTGGTTTACAACACCATGTAAACAGAAAGTAAGAATGAAAAGAGTTATTAATAAAATAAGAAAGAAAACTGACTGGATAAAAGAAAGTGAAAAAATTACACAAAAATTAGAAAATATAAAAATTACTGAAGATACAATACACTGGTCGTATTTTCAATAAATAAAAAGGAAATAACTATATTTTCAATAAATAAGATAGAAATAATTAAGAATAAATTAGAACAATTATATAGTGAAGATCCATTAAAATGATGGAAAAAATATAAAACCACTATAAAAATTAAATTAATAGATAAAAATAGCATAATAACCTAGAAACCATTTTACATATAATTTTGATGATTTAAAAGAATTTAAAATGCATATAGAAGATTTATTAGAAAACAATATATACAAAAAAAGTAATAGTAAACATAATAGCCCAACATTTATAGTAAATAAACCTAGTGAACAAAAAAGAGAAAAAAGCAGGATGGTTATTGATTATAGAAATTTAAATGCAAAAATAATGACTTATAATTACCCAATACCAAATAAAATATTAAAAATAAGACAAATACAAGGATATAATTATTTTAGTAAATTTGATTGTAAATCAGGAATTTACCATTTAAAGTTAGAAGAAGAATCTAAGGAATTAGCCACATTTACGGTACCACAAGGATTTTATGAATGGAATGTACTACCATTTGGATATAAAAATGCACCAGGTAGATATCAACATTTTATGGATAGGTATTTTAAACAACTACCTAATTGTATAGTATACATAGATCATATACAATTATATACAAAGACCAAAGAAGAACATTTAAAATTATTAGAATAATTTACAGATATAATAGAAAAATTGGGAATAAGTTTAAGTGAAAAGAAAGCTAAAATTATGAAAAATCAGATAGAATTTTTAGAAATACAAATAGATAAAGGTGGAGTAAAAATGCAACAACATATAGTACAAAAAATAATATATTCAAAAGAAGCATTAGATACAAAAAAGAAATTACAATCATTTTTAGGATTAGTAAACCAAGTAAGACAACATATACCAAAATTAGCAGAAACTCTAAAGCCCTTACAGAAAAAATTTAAAAAGGATGTAGAATATAATTATAACGAAGAAGATAAAAAAACAAGTTCAGAAAATAAAAATACTTTGTAAAGACTTACCAAAATTACAATTTCCAGATGAAAATAGAAAATTTATATATATAGTAGAAGCAGATGCTAGTGAATGTAGTTATGGAGGAGTACTTAAATATAGATATGAAGAAGAAAAACTAGAACACCATTGTAGATACTGCTCAGGTACGTTTAATGAAATAGAAATAAAATGGAAAATAAATAGAAAAGAATTATGCTCATTATCTAAATGTTTATTAGCATTTGAGCCATATATTGTATATAACAAGTTTATTGTACGAATAGATAATACAGAGGTACGTTGGTGGCTAACAAAGAAAATACAAAATTCAGTTACAACAAAAGAAATTTGGAGACTAGTCTTGAATATATTAAATTTCACATTTATGATTGAAGTAATTAGTACTAACAAAAATGTTATTGCAGATTACATATCAAGACAAAGCTACACAGACTAATATAATAGAAGAGGATACTCTAGAAAAGATATTCAACACCTTAACTACGCTTTCAATGAAAGTGGACAGTATGGGTAATGAAATAGAAAAGCTAAAGACTAATGAAGTTAAACTGAAGTCTATAACTACAAATCAGCTAACTCAGCAGTGTGCAAAGTTATGTCGATCGGAAGAAATTAAAATTTCAGAGCTAGAAGGAGACGTTGGGACACTCCGTAAAACCCATAACGTTTATCAATCTACAATTGCAGGTACAAGCAAAGGAGTTATTGGACAAAGATACCAGAATATGAACTTAAATAAGACATTTGAAAAACCATTTACACCAAAATACAAAAAGACCTCTTGAACATACCCCCACAAATTATCACATATCGAAATAGTCTGAACCAAGATAAAAAAGTTTATAACTATACAACCCAAAAATATATAGAAAATATCTACCGAGTACAAACTTTTCTAAACCTTAACACCAGAGCTACAGATATCAAAGAACCCAACACAAACTATATAACCCAAAAATTACAAGGTCACAACAAGTTAATTGCACTACCCAAAACTAACCCAAGCCTAATAAAAACTTGTTTCGACTATGGATTATTAAATACCATATATACTCAAGATGGATAAGAACTATCAGCTATGGAAGAATTACAAAAAATATTCAACACCTATAAAAAAGTAACCAAAGGAAATCTATTTTATATAAAGTGTTATACTGCACCAGCAGAGATATTATATGACGAGATAAAACCAGTTATACAAGTTGTAAAAATAGGATTAACCAGAGATATGATTATACTAGAAGATATTGTGCAGCAGCCAGAGATACCCAGAATCGAGATACCTGATTTTTATGCAAACAAATGACTTATTGGACTAGCTACAATTATTCAAGAACTAGCAAACAATTATACTAATGGAAACCGAATATGGAGCTATTATTCAAGAGATCATCAGATGATTTATTCAAATTCAAAAGAACTACGACAAGCAGATATGGAAGATGTTAGACAATGGATAGTGACATTACTAAACCCAAAAAAACAATCTACTCCAAGAGCAATTAAGAGAGAATTTATTTCAGATGGATTATTGACAAAATATTGTAAGATAATTGGACACAAATATCCAGATCATCAATGTTTGAGATTTAATGGAGAAAATAATATTATCCCAGAAATTCAGCTAGAATAAAATAAAAAATCAAGAAGATAAGCATGCTAGCTGGAAAGAAGATTAAAAAACAGCAGATACGACAAGAAAAAAATATCAGCGGAAACAATAATGGAGATAAAAGACAAGCTATTAAATTGTGAAAGCGACATGTAACAAATTTTCACAATTTTCTTTACGTAAATTATTAGAATTGTATAGGTTTTTAACTATTATTAGTCTAGACTTTAATTAGTTTTTGTCTTTTTAGAAGACATTTGTAAAGTATAGTAAATGAAGTTAGGTAGATGTAGATAATTTTTGAATACTTTTTGTAAAGTTTTAGAAACGTGTAAAATTAGAAAGGAAAACTTTTGTAAACTTTTAGATTATAAATAAAAGGCATTGAAGGTAGAAAGAAAAATAAGTCTTCATGAGTTGAAGCACAAATACTCTCTCTTGTCCACAATAAATATTTTGCTTAGTTATTAAAAAACAGGTATATTTCAATGGAAAAATCTATGGAGGAACAAAGCTTAGAATTATCAAAACTACCAGAACATGTATATTCATTTACTATTATGAATAGCTAAATTCATAAATTCCTAACAATCATGATATGATAAAATAAGTTCATGTTAGTTGCTTTATAGTAGAATTATTCGAAAAATAACATGTTAAGAAGTTTATTAGCAAAGTGGAAAAGGAGAAAAATCCCTAAGAACTATGCCATCCTAAAGGTGAAACCGGTGAGGCAAGTAAGCCGTGATAGGGGAGTAACCAAAGTAGAGGCGTTGTTTAAGGGAAAAGTATCCAGATTGCCATGTTAATAGTGACCAAGAGCATGTTATTTAAGAATAATCTAGTATATAGTAATCTAAGATGACCATATTTTGTTATGTATATGATTGAAGGGAATATTTTGAAAATAACAATTTTACTAAAAAGGAATAATTATTTATCTGATGTAATGGTAGATAAATTTAAAATACTTATTTTGTATGTGATTAAGGATATAGGAATAATAGATATAAGGAAAATCATACTAGAAAAAATATTCGGTAAAAATTATATAGCTAGAATAAATTACATACCACACGTACCTAATTACTCTTATAAATACTTACGTACACATCAACTATGATAAATCACATATATCTAGAATTTTGAAAAAAAGATATGAAAAATATGCAATTAGTAGAAAAACAAATGAAAACAAATTTAGACAAATACATGGAAACTAACGATATAAAATATATAGAATTCCTTAATGAAAATATGCAAGAATTACTTAGACTAAAACAAACAACTAGAAAATATTATAAAGCATTTTATCAAACTTAAATGACAGATGATATTAAAATACTTGTTTTATATATACTTAGAAATATAAAAATTATAGACATAAAGAAAATAATATGGGAAAAATTACAAGATTATGAAGAGAAAGAATTATTAAACAGTATAGAAAACTTACACATATATTATGAACATCAATATTACTTAGATTTAGATGGATACTATTCAGAATAAATAAATGTTAGAATATATAAAAAAATTAGAGAAAGGCAAAATTGGATATATGAAGAAGTTAATTACAAAAATCAACTTGAAATAGAAAAAAGACAACTAGAAGAAAAATTACATAAAATGAAATTAACCTTAGAAAAAGAAGATACAGATAATGATTAATTTAATACATACGAAAAATTATTTAATACAGATGGAAAATTACCTATACATGAACAACAAATACTAGTTAATCAGATAAAGAACATAAACCTACACATTGAATATAGCAAAGTTAGAATAAAATACTACACAGAAATTGCTAAAATTTCAATAGGATAAAATAATAAACTACACAAATTAATGGATACATCTTACGAAAAGAATAAATTATTAAAAAAAAATAAAAACCCAACTATATAGTTTATACCTAGAATACAAAAGGTTACATAATACTAACGAGGATCCTAAACCACTAGATAATTTAATTTCAATAATATCTAATCTAGAATATAAATTAATAAAACATCTTAAGTCAAGAAGATAAAAATGAAAATTATTCCAATCAATAATATTCACAAAATACATAATATAAAAATAAATACACACGTATTTATTATCTAGTAAACTTACTACCGCGCCTAATCTGCACCCCCTACAAATGGTATCAGAGATATAGCAAAGTTAGAATAAAATACTACACAGAAATTGCTAAAATTTCAATAGAATAAAATAATAAATTACACAAATTAATTGATACATCTTCCAAAAAGTATAAATCATTAAAAGAAATAGAAACCCAATAGAATTATTAAAAAAATATGAAACAGCTATAAAAGACGAATTTAGTAGCATGACAACAATAGAAGAAGAACAACATGAAGAGAAAGATACAAATAGGAATTTAATATTAAAATTAGCAATATGTAATATGTGCTACATAGATGAATATACTTGCGAATTTAAAGAATATTATTATAAAGGAGCATATAATACAGAATAAAGTAAGGAAATAAGAAAATTATATTTTAATAAATTACCTGAACCATTTAGTTCAAAAATAATAAAAAGTTGGGATGAAACAAAAATAGTAGATACTCTAGGAGCAAGAATAAATTTTTTATAACAATGGTATAGAAACCTATGTGAAAAATATAGAGAAAGAAATAAAAATGGAAAAAACATTAATAAGAAATTTAGCATATTGTAAAGATAAAATAACACCTCAAATTGAATGCGAAGAAAGATATTATAAGAAAAGAAAAAGGCATAAGAACTATAAGAAATACAACAAATCAAAATATAAGTATAAGAAATCAAGAAAAAGATATTATGTAAAAAATTATAAATATAAAAGACCATATAGGAAAAAGAAATCTATAAAGGAATGTACTTGTTATAATTGCGGAAAATTAGGACATTTAGCTAGAGATTGTAAATTACCTAAAAATCCAAAAAATAAACAAATATCAGAAATAAAAATAGAAAATATAGAACATATACAGATAGATTATATAGATTACGAATTAGAAAGTGAAGACAGTGTATATGAAATTTCAGAGAATGAAACAAATAATGAAATAGATAGTGAATTAGACGAATTAAATGACTGAAGAAGATATACAAATAAACCAAATGACTGAAGAAGATATATAAATAATAATAAAAGAAGAATATTTAAATGACGAAGGAACAAATCAAAAAATAATATTTGATAACAATGTATTTGATGAAATAAAAGGAAAAGAGTTAGACTTAAGTGTAGAAAAAATATTTAAAATACCAACAATAAAAAATATATTAACTAGGAAAAAGGAAGAATATTACGTAGTAAGTCAAAAGGAACATGTAATAGACTGCAGATATGCAAAAGGTAAAGCTAGTATACCATTAGTAACAAAAAGGCTAATTAATAAAGAAATAAACGATATAAAAAGTAGAGGAGACCCAATAAAATATGTACACCTTGGAGGTACAGAAATATTAATAAAAACACATTTTAGAGAAGGAATAGATACACCAATAGAATTATATTTAGCAAATGATAGGATTATAAGACCTATAGAAAAAAGCATAATAACTGCAATTAAAGGAAATTTAATATACCAAAAATTTAAATTTATAATAAGTGCAAATTATTCAGTAGCAATAACAGATAAAAATATAGATAAATCATTAGTATTATATTGAAAAATATCAGGAATAGAACTAACCCCAGGAAGTAAAATATTTACAACAAGATGTAAAAATCTATATGTATTAACAACAAAACATAAAATAACAGAAAAAAATAAAATTAATAAAATACAAATAGAAAGTCCTTTTGAATAATTCGTAAAAACAATTGATAATAATGATTATTAGTTACAGAGATATAGACATAGAAGAAGATTAAGAAATAATAAATGATAGAATAAGTATAATAAAAAGAATAGCTTATGGAAAAACCAGAATCATCAAATTCATCAAAAGAACAAGTTATGAAACAAGTTCAATAGTTAATTTAAATCAATATTACATAACAGGAACAATAAATGAAAAAGAATATTTAATACTCTTAAATACAGGACAAGAAGAAAATTATATAGCAAAATATCTAGTAAAAAATGAAGAAATAAAACATGATAATAATATATGTCCAGATCTACCAAAAAGCTTAATAAACACTAAAAATACAGCAAAAAAAAAAATAGGAGTTAGAAAAACGAAAATAGAAATAGAAATAAAGGAAGAAATGCAAAAAACAGACATAATATTAGGAATTAAATGGCTAGAACAAATAAAACCATACAATATAGAACACACACAATTATCTATAACATATAATAGGGAAAGATTATTCCTAAGAAGAGCTCTAACATGATATGAAAATATATGTATTAATGAAGATAGTAGTAGAAGGATATTATAGTAGATATTATACGCCTATGATAGATACAGGAGCAAAAGCTAATTTATGTAGATATAATTGTTTATCAGAAAGTAAATGGGATAAATTAAAAACACCAACAATAGTTAAAGGATTTAACAACGAAGGAAACTTAATTACTTATAAAGCTAAGAATGAAAAAACACAAGTATGGGATAAAATATTAATAATAGAAGAAATCTATAATTATAAGCTAACATCAAAAGATATAGTTTTAGGAATGCCGTTTTTAGATAAATTATACCCACATATAATAATTAGAATAGATTGGTGGTTTACAATACCATGTAAACAGTAAGTAAGAGCAAAAAGAGTTATTAATAAAATAAGAAAGAAAACTAATTGGATAAAAGGAAGTGAAAAAATTACAGAAAAATTAGAAAATACAAAAAATACTGAAGATACAATAGAATTGGTCGTATTTTCAATAAATAAAAAGGAAATAACTATATTTTCAATAAATAAGATAGAAATAATTAAGAAAAAATTAGAACAATTATATAGTGAAGATTCATTAAAAGGATGGGAAAAACATGAAATCACTATAAAAATTGAATTAATAGATAAAAATAGCATAATAACCCAAAAATCATTAACATATAATTTTGATGATTTAAAAGAATTTAAAATGCATATAGAAGAATTATTAGAAATACAATATATACAAAAAAGTAATAGTAAACATAATAGCCCAGCATTTATAGTAAATAAATATAGTGAACAATAAAGAGGAAAAAATAGGATGGTTATTGATTATAGAAATTTAAATGCAAAAAAAATGACTTATAATTATCCAATACCAAATAAGATATTAAAAATAAGACAAATACAAGGATATAATTACGTATTTATTATCAAGTAAACTTACTACCGCGCCTAATCCGCACCCCCTACAAATGGTATCAGAGCTCAGTTATTTAAATAATACGGAAGTAGCATATATGTTTAAATTTAGATTAGATTTACTTGAGATTAATTTATATTGATTAATTATGAGAAGACCATTTAAAAATAGAGAAGCTTTTAGAAAAATTAAGAAATCTTTAATTAGTAATTATTTAAAATACATAAGTCTAAATAAAACAAAAGAAAACCCACAAAGATTAGCCTACCTAATTACCTTAATATCTAGTATTGAAGAAAAATTGATAATCCATTTAAAATCTAGAAGAATGAGACACATACCACCTAATTTTGATAAAATCAGATTTAGATACCCGCCAAAATATCATAAATATAGTTTAAATGAATAAAGTACAAAAATACAAAGAATTAAAACAAATTATTTCTAAAAAACGTAAAGAATTAAAAATAAGAATAGAAATACTACAATATAACATAATTGCCAGAGTTAGTAAAAACTCAATAAATGCACAAAAATAAGAAATATCAAATTTAGAATCAATAATAGCTAGTCTAGAATATACATACCAACATGATCTATTAACAATTAAATAATAAAATGAACAAAGAAGAATTTATAATAGATGAAAAAATATATGAAAATCACGAAGGATTAAAAATAAAAATAGTATTTTCTAATTTAGGAAGAAGATATAAGAAAATAGGTGAACATTTATACTTAATGCTAGAAAAAGAAGAATTAAAATTAGAAGATAAATTGACAGCAATGGTGAGAATAGAAAAAGAAAACGAAGAAATATATAGAAAAAAGGAAATATAAAAAATAAAACAACAAACTACAGAAGAAATACGAAAAAATAGAAGAAACTAAAAATAGTAGGATTGCTGAATTAGAAAAAAGAACTACAAATACTAAAAGATCTGTATGAAAAAAGACAGAAAGAAAAAGAAGAAAAAGATAAAGAACAAAAATTATTAAATGAGATAAATCAATTTAAATAAAAATTAGAAATAGATAATAAAGAAATAGAAACCAAGGAATTAGAAATTAATACAATAGATGTTGAAGAAACAAATAATTATGATTCGGAAGATAGTGAAACATATACAGAAATCTTAACAAATACAAAAAATTTAGGAATCAGTGGAAAACAAGAAGTAATTAATGAAGAAAACTTAGAAAATATAAACACGAAAATAAACACTCTTGATAAAAAAGAAGATGAAAATATAATACCTAGAACATCAAAAATAAGAAAACCTACATATTATAAGAATAAGTTTAAAAGATATAATCTAAAGAATGAATATGACAAATGGACACCAAAACAAATAGTTAGTAAAAATTATAATTTTTTAGACTTAGATTGTGTAATAGATACAGAAAAAACAATACAATTATGGATAGGATATATGACAAAACAATTATTAGATAATAATATAAATGTAATAGATGCACCAGAATATATAGAAAGAACACTAATAGGAACAGTGAAATTATGGTTTTTAAATCTAACTGAAAATAGTAAAAGGGTATTAGGATCTAAGAAACCCACAGAAGGAACATCATCAACAAACACAACTAAACTAACACTAGGAACTAAATTTGGTGGTTTATAAATAGCCACCCTTTGTACATTTTATTATCAACATCAAAGTAGTAACAAATGTACTACTAAATTCTGTAGTTCTCTCCTTTGTTTAAAGTTTGATATTGATATTGATATTGATATTTTGTCTTCATTTTATAACACGTTATCAGCACGAGACTCTATCGTTCTGAAATTTGAAGGCTGAGAAAAAAAATCGAATTAAAGGCAAAACCTCAAGAACTATGCTATCATCATGATTTGGGTTTCACCTTTCAACTATTTATGATAAGATAAGTATATTATTAACTCATGTCGTTAATTAAGTTTTAAAATAATATTGATAATCACAAAGTGGTGATATCGTTATAGGCTTAAGTTTGAGTTTATTATACTTTTGCCTAATATGTTATTAGCCAAGGGTGTGATGATAAATTTAAATCTCATGCCATTAAGAGGGTAATACATCGGGTTAAGAGTTTCGATACACCATGATGGTAAGGTGTTGGGTATAAGTCCCATTGATTTTTGGCCTAAGGCGCCTTTATATGGATAAGACGTTGAATTTGAATCTCAATGCAACATATTGATGATATAATAATGACTAAGATAAAAATTTATTGAAAAGTCATGAAATATGTCCCATTGAATATGCTTCATTCCTTGAAGTGATGTGGTAGGCATAACAAGGATAAAATATTTTATTACATTATATGTACGACTCAATTAGCTCTTGAAGGAGCAATATCTTGAAAAAAATTCTAAGCTATCATAATTTGATAGGCTTAAGACATCACCATATTTCATTCCCAAGGAATGAGAATTTTGATTGTTAAAACTACATATTCATTTTCTAGGGTGAATGTGATAGGATTAACATCTTTATAAGAGGTACAATAATTGAGAAGGAATAGTATGAAATATACTCCAAAATAGAAAACTTTAAAAATAATTCATGTTCTAGTAAATCTGAAATTTACTACATAAAACTCATATGTCATGGTAAACTTGGAGTTTACTAGTACAAATAAGTTCATAAATTGACATGAACAATTTTGCCATCCTGAAGATGTGTTCACATTGAGTATTATACAACATATATATTGATGAATTAAAAGGTTATATTCTTCGAAGAACAATATTGGTTCTCAAATGATCTCAAATGGTGATGGTGATTTTTGCCACTAATGGGCATTGTTATGCAAAGTCACTGGACACGTAATTGTCGCACAATCTAATTTGGTATAAGTTTTATTCATCCTCCATCAAAATAAAGGAACATAAAGTGATGGTGCACTTGACCTTTCAAATTGATGTTTAGGTCTGTCAGGTGAATATAATAAATTTTATGATGTGAGAATCCACTTCTAATGAAAATTTATGAAGCATGTACATATGATTATAATTCATTCCTTGAAAAGAGTGAGATTTGTGATAAGCATCGTTGATCCTCGACCATTCTTGAAATGAATGTGTTAAGATGAGATAAATATTATTAAAAAAGGGACATGCCCATGCATGGTTGGATAAATGTCACATCTCATCTCTACGGAAAGTTTGAGAAGAATAAAGAAAATTTTATGTTGACATAAATGGTCATTGATTGTGTACTTGTAGTATGACATAAATATTTTTGATATGTTTACCATGGATTACCAAATGGTAAAAGTAAGAAACAAGTCTTACCTATATAATGTTTTAAGATTATGACCATACTTATATGATTTTGTCCTTGAAGGAGATGTTCACCATATGAATGGTGTGAGAAATATGTGTAACCCACAAAATTAATTAGGATCTCCAAAAGAGTTTAAGTGTTACTATCCAGAGGAATAAAATTGTTCATAATATCAGGCTTGTATTAAGTCTCAAAATAAACTAATTAAGTTTCAAAGACACTGGCCAAAGATTAATTATATTGAGGCTATAAATAATGGGAAGCTGTTATATCTTCACATTACTACAATTGGCGGGTTATAAATATTTACGTAAAAGAATATCCACACTTTTCCTCTTATTTGTAATACACAAATATGAGCATGATAATAGAATCACATACAATAGTAAATTAAAATCTTACTAAAATAAATATCAGTTGGCATGACGATTGACCATCCCAGTTCAAATATGATGTGAAAATAATTGAGAATTTATGTTGTTATATATTGAATAAATAAAAGATTTTTCACTAATTCTCTTGTGCTGCTTGTTCTCACAATGAATTGATCATTGTACCAACTAAGGTTGGGATTTATTTCTTAAATTTTTAAAATATACAAAAAGGTGAATATGGGCCCGTTTGCTTGCCATATGGGCCGATTACTATTATATAGTTTAATAGATCCATCTATAATATGGTCACATGTGCTTTTGTATTAACTTATGATTTGATTTTTGCAAAGTTGTTTACTCGAATTATTAAATTAAGAGCATGATTCCAAACTATAAATTATGTTGATAATGCTGGTTGGTTTAATAGAAATTGTATGCCTCCAATTCTAGCTAATTCATTGATTATTAGAACAAATCTCCCAAAAGAAATTTGTTATGAGATGTGCCATTTAAAATATAACAACATTTATATGCATCAAGCCAACAAGGTTCCCCTATCACTATTGGTTCAAGGTCAAGAATCAAATAATTTTCATCTAAAAATTTTAGTGTGCGGCATATGATGCAGTTGCTTCATCACAATGCACAAATATGAATCCCAAGATAAGGTTGGGGATAAATGTTAGATTTTCTAACATTAGGGGTAGAGTAGATTGAAAGTTGAAAATTATGCATGAAATGAATTTTCTAGATCCTCATAAAAAATTATATATATATATGTGTGTGTGTGTGTGTGTGTGTGTGTGTGTGTGAACTTGAAGTTCAAGGGGTGTGTGTGAACTTGAAGTTCAAGGGATAATTTATTTGCAAAATGTTGTGAATTAATTGTCAGATGTGTTTGCTGACTCTATATGATAGTTCAACTGTAAATACTCCTATGAAAAATTAGTAAAAAGATAGAGTCTATGGCACGCCTGAAGCGTGATAGACCAATCTATTCCAAAGGTAAAATTCCTTAAAGAAAGAAAGGAGGAAATGATCAAGATAGTCATGATAATGAGGCAAGTGCTTTGAAAGAGCACCGACATAACACTTCATAAAACCTTGGCAAAGGTTCAGGTACCTGAATAAGTAATGAATATGAAGAGATCTTCAGTAAGTTATGTCTTATTGAAATCGGTATCAAAAAATCATCGATGATATCTTTGATATAATATAACGCTCAACATTATAAATAGTATCGAGGATCTTGGATACAAATCTGTTAAAGAGTATGGAAAGATGAATTATTGGCCAAATAAAAGTATATAATTCAAGTAGTTTGTTTCACTTGAAAAGTGAAAATTTGGACTCATAATTCAAAGAACAGAGGTATAATGATAGTGGGATACAAATGATTTACTATGCGAAAGTAAAATTTGTAAGATATAAAGTATGACTTGTGCCTTGGGGCATAAGTATTTCACAAAGTTCTGACATTATTGTAGGAGAATTTTTCTCCTGTAGTGGATGAAATGAGATTTGTTTCAGTCTAAAAATATTGAAAAGCTTGAATATGTATAATGAATTATTGTCATGTTATCCTTGAAGGATTTGAAATGTTATATGAATATCCTTGAAGGATTTAAAATGTTATATGAATATCCTTGAAGGATTTAAAATGTTATTAAGCGATTCTATTGGATCCCCCATGATTATAAAGATCGCTTAACTTGAAAACAGATCAATTTTGATCTCATGAAAATGATTGGTAAATACTATGTTTTAGTGCAGTTGGTGCACTTATGAATTGTGGAGCATTATTTATAAGAATAAAGTGTATTCTAAACGATGCGAGTATAATATGCACGCTGCACTCTTTTTTCCTTAGCTGAGGTTTTATCCCATAGGGTTTTCTGGTAAGATTTTTAATGAGGCAGCTAACAATGCGTACTACTGGATGTATACTCAGAGTGTTTGAAAAATAAAATATTTGTCCATTGATGAACATATGTTGAAAAGACATACAAAAATGCATCTTGATAAGCATAACACTTATTTGATTTGTAGTCCAGACACTTGAAGATGTCACAGATGAAATGCTGAATATTGCCACTTGACAAAATTTACATGAAAACTTGTTAAGGATTTAAAATGTTTAAAGCATATAAAAGTTTTTGGGAAACTTATCTATAATCCTTATATTGCATAAATCTATAACTTGAAAATTATTGGAACTGTTGGAGAGTTTTCAAAAGAAATAGATTATTTGCTGATATGAGAAATATAACAAAATAAATTGGTGTTTAAGTACCATATATCAGTGCAATTTATGTACTAATGCATCCTGCAAATACTACCAAATCTGATATAGCCTTTTTCGGTTAATTTGTTAGCAAGGTATAATTCTACTCCTACTAGGAGACATCGAGATGGGATCAAACACATGATCTTATTTTATTATAAAGATTGCGGTCCCGATATTATTGATTATATTTATGTAGGGTATTTATTTAACCCACATAAATTTTGATCTCAAACATACAATATGTTGACATGTGGGGATACTGTCAGATCTTGGAGATATACAAAGCAGTCTATCTAGCACTTCATCAAATCATGCTGAGATAATAGTTATTCATGAAGCAATCTGAGAATATGTATAGTTAAGGTCCATGATACATCTCAGTTGGGAAAAATATTTTCTGAAATATAACAATGTACCCATAATTTTATACAAATATAATGCAGCATGCATAACACATCTTAAAGGAGGATTCATTAAAAGAAGATAGAATGAAGCATACTTCATCAAAAAATTTCTATACACATGAGCTAAAAAAGAATGGTGAATTAACGTGCAACAAATTCATTCGAGTGGCAGTATGACTGATTTATTCACCAAGTCTCTATCAACTGTATCTTTTAAGAAGATGATGCATAAGATCGGGATGCAAAGATTCAAGTCATTAAACTGAAGTTCCCATCAGGGGGAGTAAAATACGCATTGTACTCTTTTTATCTTAACCAAGGTTTTGTCCCAATCGAGTTTTCCTAGTAAGGTTTTTAATGAGGCAACACTAAAGGCGTATTACAAGATGTGAGTACTCTTTTTTCTTCACTAGCCTTTTTTCCATTGGGTTTTCTTATCAAGGTTTTAACGAGACACATTATCTATTAATGGACATCCAAGGGGGGAGTGTTATATAATATGGATGTCATGTGACATGTATATGTGTAAATTATCATTTATTAGAGATAATAGTTAGTAGTCAAGTTGGATTTGAAGACCATAAATTACTTGTTCAAATTGGATTTGAATACTTGATTAGTTGGCCAAATTGCCAACTTACCTACTTGCCAACTTGCTAATTTGAAGTCAAGTTTGGCAATCTTAAGAACTAAATTTAGTGGTCTATAAATATCCACCCTTTGTACATTTTATTATCAACATCAAAGTAGTAACTAATGTACTACAAAATTCTATAGTTGTTTCCTTTGTTTAAAGTTTGATATTGATATTTTATCTTTATTTTATAACACAACTTATATTTGATTTATTACGTCCTGTATCCATAAAAAAGTTGCACTTTAAGCATGTAGGTCCCACTTTTCTATTATCTTTTCCTTTCTATTCACTTTAGGTAACTCATTGATTGCCATAAGACTGCCATGGTAGTTCTTGAAATTCAACCATCAATCTATATCTCAGTATTTTCATTTTTCTAATGTTATAGCGGTACCTTGACTGGGACATGCAGGAGGCATTGCCATCCTTTTATATGTTGATCTTCTCAGTATTACTGAGTTGGGTCTTACTTCTCAGGAAATCCACTACAAAATTTAAGTAATACCTTCTATCACTACCCGATTGTTCTCTACTATTTACGCTAATAGCAACCTTTGTAATCATCCTCTTCTCTGGAATAACTAGAGAGTGGTAGCTGACTCTTTAATACACCTTGGCTTCTTGAAGGAGACTTTAAAGTGGTCATTTTTGCTCATGAAAATTTGAGGAACCACTCTTATCTATAGTAAAGGTAACTAGTTTTTGGATTGCTTAAATTATTGTGGTATATTAGATCTGTGATGTCGTGGTAGCAAGTACACTTGGTCCAATAATAGACGATCGAGGCACACAGTCTTGGAACAACTGTATAGAATTGCCTCTATGATGAGTGGTGATTTACCATTCATTTGCACTAACTATTTATGTGTACTACCATGTTTGTAAAGTTAAATAAGACACAATTGTTATTTAATGCACTAATCTCTATATTTGCAGGTATATTGTTGAGAATGGAGTTTAAAATGATAAAAAGAGAGCAACGAAGAGTGCAGCTGAAGACCCAAATCATTTCAGCCTCAATTTCTGCTACACAGACTTCAGGCCACAGTTGCTGTCAGTCAAGATGGTCATTATAATGCGGTTGCGGAACACAACCACAGTTGCGGTCAAACCTGCGCGATTGTGGTTCAGCGGGAATATGCCTAAGGGCTTATTTGTAATATTGCATAGGTGAATTCCAAACCATATATAAGAAAAAAACTTTCCTTCTTTGGGTATTCCTTACCTCATAGATATTTTTGAATTAAAAGGAAGAAACCCTAATTGGAAAAGTGTGTAACTACTCTTGGAGGCTTAATTTCTTAGTAATTTTATGAAGAATAAATGTTTTTGATAATCCTTATGGTATATCTCTCTTTATTTTCTTCATGAGTAGCTAAGTAATTTAGTCTTAGGATTATATTGAACTAAAGTGTAATTGTGTGTGGGTGTTGTTGTGTTTTTATTTGTTGAGTATGGATTCCACCATTGCTTGGGTTAATGAGTTGGAATTTGATGGGAGAAAACCCCAAATCTCTAAATGGGTTTGATAGGTGAAAATGCCAAACTCTAAAAACCCTTCATCATCCTTGAAAAAGGGATGAAGGTGAACTTATGATAACCTATAACATCCTTGAAAGAAGGTTATAGAGGGACAAGGTAAGGTGAAAAATTGAGCCTGTGGTTTACTACCTTTTGCAATTTGAGAAATTAGTGTATTTGGAGTGTAAATCGTGTTAAGAGCATCATCCTAGAAATAGGGATGCTTGATTGAGGTTTTGGGTGATTATGAATTGCACATGTGTTAGGTGCTCGAAAGAGTCAATGGGTGAAATTGTTGCAGTTTTATTATTTACTACAATGACTTTCTACCTGAATGTGAAATTGAGGTAACCCATAACATCCTTGAAAGAGGGTTATAGAGGGACAAGGTAATGGTGAACAATTGAGCCTGTGGTTTACTACCTTTTGCAATCTTAGAAATCAGTGTATTTGGAGTGTAAATCATGTTAAGAGAATCATCTTAGAAATAGGGATGCTTGATTGAGGTTTTAGGTGATTACGAATTGCACATGTGTTAGGTGCTTGAAAGAGCCAATAGGTTAAATCGTTGTAGTTTTATTGAAAGATTGACTACAATGACTTTCTACCTAGCATATCCTTTGGTCAATAATTAAGCTTCATGCTAAATCGTCATCAACCCATATACTTTACCTTTAGGTAGACATAATCCCAAGATCCTCTCTAATCTTGATTTAAAATCAAAAGTGTCATATTCATGCATTGGTAGTCAAAAATTGTTACAAACCAATCCCCCTATTTTATTTTACATGTCTTGTTTATTATCATTCCGGGTAACCTTTTAGTAAATAGAGCACCCATAGGACTTGAAATTTACCTAACTCTAGTTGGGTTATTGACAACGACCACTTCACCCCTCAATCATGGGAGTGAGTTGAGCGTTATCACTCTGCTTATGACTAGTTACAACTTTTTCTAGAATCCTATGTCTATCATCTTCCTAATGTTCACTCCGACCACTACCCACTTTTCTTAGAGCTATCCATAATTGCTAGAATTCCTATCAAATGGTTCCATCTTAAAATTATTTGAGCTAGCCACCTTGATTTTCCATATTTAGTTTCTCTCTCTTGACTAGCCTCATAGAGTCTCTTCCTACCCGTTATAAAATCTTTCACACCTAAGGTCTTAGATTGGAACAAACATGTGTTTGGTAATATTTTCTACTAAAAAACAAGCTCCTTGCAAGAAATGGTGGCTTACAGTCTTCACCATCTTATCCTACTAGTTTGTTTCTCTAAAATTTGGAGCATGAGATTTTACACGAATATAATTCTTTACTTCACATGAAGGAGGATTTTTGGAAGTTAATATTTAGGGTTCAATGGCTTAATGATGGAGATGCAAAAACTAAGTCCTTCCATCTTTCCACTCTTCAACAATGTCATAGGAATTGTATAATTAGTCTGCGTGACTCTGCAGAGAATTAGTTCTATGAAAAAGACAAGATTCAGGATCATATGTTAAAATATTTTGCGTCTCTTTATACCACTAACTTGGTTGCCTTTCAATGAACCCACTCTCAAGCAAATAACTATTTCATGCCTCCTGACCATAACGGGTATATCAAGTCCCACGTGGACCAGAGATCACCCCCTGTAGCTAACCAAACACAACACAATATCCCCTAATGTTGGATTAATTCTGAACATATAACCATATAACATGCATCAAGCTTAAGGAAAATCAAAACAAGTCTATAACCGACGATCGATGACCGAACAAACATCTGACCAACACCGCCCAATATCCACAATAATCCAAACAAAGCCTTCTAAACTAAGAACCAAAACCAATCTTGGTTAGGACATATCCCCGACTCTGACAGATGACAATTAGAATGAAAATGATAATGTTAATGATAATGAAAGTAATTATCAACTCAAATCTAAGAATGAAAGAAGGTGAAATATATAAGACTTTCGAGGAATAGAAGCTTACCACTTCAGCACAACACTATGAACCGATGGACTGAACCAATCGACCAAACTTTGTGCAGGAAAAATAGAAGAACTCCGATGCCTGGATTGCATTTGGATACAACGTCTGGAGATACCAAGGATAAGGATAAAATAATGCCACGATCAATAGTTTAAAATCATTCAAAACTAATGCACATAATCAAATGTCTATACATATAGATATATCACATGTCGGGATAGGGAACAAGTCTTAACATGCACTTAATACTTTAGCCTGGGCTGTGTAGATCACCATCATAACATGTAACCACGGGCTATATGGTCCTCACCTCTCACCCTTTAGTCGATCCTCAGTGTGTGTAGCCATACGAACTAGAGAATAATCTCATATATATGCACAGGGCACTCGAACTTTCCAATCATTTGCTAAGGTAACTTAAGCACTCGACCATGTAATGATATTCGGAGGACTCGAACCTTACAATTATGTAATAATAATGAAGGGACTCGAACCTCCCTAGTCAAGTAGACTCCCGCATTGGCAAACGCAGTTTCCAGTATCATTCACTTAGACCTCCACTTTTATGATTCATCTACACCCCCCTTTAAAGCCCAATTTAAAACATTCATCACATATTCTCATCAATTGAACCATATTTAACATTAAGGCATACATTATTGGCATTTGCATACCATCTATACTTGCAAGGTAACAACAATATGCCAAAACAATTACATCACTTGGGGGAATTCACAACCCCCTTAGTTCAATTATGGAATGGTTTGAGAAAACACAAAGCCCACAAGATTAAATTCAAAACCATAATGCATTAGTTCAAGGATAATTCAATTCCCACCTTTTCTCATAACTAAAACCAATTTCACAATATGGGGTTGAGATTATAACCACTTTAAAAGTCACAAGTTTGGGAAAATCATAATTTCCTTGTTCATTCATATACCCATGCACCCATAAGTTCAAAACCATAATTAAAGTATGATTAATCATATGTAAACCCTAAGAAACGAACCAATCATCAGTATCTCATGAATAATACTTTAAAACATATAATTATAACAAATTAACAATGAGGGGAGAGTAACATGCCTGAAATAACAAGTTTCATGAAGGGAATCAACCTTTAAGCCCTTGGATGACCTACTTCTTGGAAACCCTAAGTATAGCTTCTTGAAAGAATTTGAAAGAGCTTGAGAGTGTAATTATGTTGAGTTATGGTTAAGATTAAGGTCCCAAATAAGATTATAAGTCATGGGTTGTCAGTGGGATTGGAGGGAAATATCTAAAATACCCTCATTAAAAGTTTGAAAAATAACACGTCAATCGTTACGGGTGACTTTATGACTCGTAGGGCCACCTTACGACTTGGACCATCCAGTCGTAGCCTAACTAGAACCCCCTTGGGATCTTTAATGTGGACCTTTCAACTGGCACCCTACATCTCATAATGAGACACTATGACTCGTAGGGTCAAGTCATAGTATCAACAATTTCAATAGGGAACTACATTGGACATACTACAAAATACCCTCCTTATGATTCGTAACAAGTCCTCACTACTCATACTCAAAGAAGAACTTTGCCACTTAATTATTGATTTGGTTATAGTTCCATCCTAATGAATCGTCGTGGGTCTTTACGACTCATGTCACCAAGTCATACCTAGTAAAATAACTCAAATACCATTTACTAAACACCTTAAGACTAGGGTCACCTAACCTATCAAGACACCCCACGACTCATAGAGTGAGTAATAGTCAGGACAGTAAGGATAAAATTGTAGAAATTTTCAAGGACCAACAACTCGAGGCGTTACATACTCCCCCTTAGGATCATTCGTCCTTGAATGATAGGACAAGGCATTTATTTGTACGATTTAACTCCACATACCGATACTCTTACCTTTAACCAAGACAGAAAACAAAGATACCAAGGAAATCACCATTTTCTTTAACAAAGTCAGAAAACAAAGATGTTAATGAATACACATAGCTCAAGCACGATTATTCAAAATGGGAAATAGGAATGGATACTTGGAATTTATGCCCTCTTCGACTTCCTAAGTAGATTTCTCAACCTTTTGTTTCTCCAAATAACCTTTACCGGAGCCACCTTTTTGGTACGCAATCAATGGACTTGCCGATCTAAATTCTTAATCGGGAACTTTTCGTAGGACAAGAAATCCTAAATACCTACCTCCTCCAAAGGAACAACCGTTGAAGGATCACCCACTCACTTTCTCAATATCAAAACATGAAACATCAGATGAATGGACCTCAACCTAGAAGGAACTCAATTCAAAAGTGACATTACCAACCCTCTTTAAAACCAAGTATGAATCGACATAACGGGGATTGATATTTCCCTTCTTACTAAACCACATCACTTCCTTCATGGGGGACACCTTCAAAAACACCTATTCACCAACACTAAACTCCAAATCTCTTCACCTGATATTTGCATAGGACTTTTAGAGACTTTGGGAGGCATTAATTCTATTTTGAATCACCTTCACCTTCTCCATGGCTGGGTGAACCAGATCTGAACCAAACAACTTATTCTCACCAATCTCAAACCACCCAATAGAAGATCTACAACTCTTACTCTATAAGGCCTAAATGGAGCCATACCAATTCTAGAGTGTTAACTTTTGTTAAAGGCAAATTCTATGAGAGGCAAGTGGCCAACCCAACTACCACCAAAATAAAAACACAGGCCTGAATCATATCTTCCAAAACCTTATTTATCCTTTCAGCTTGCCCATTTATCTGTGGGTGGAAGGCGGTGCTAAAGGCTACCTTTGTCCACAAACCTCGCTGGAACGATCTCTAAAATTGAGATAACAATTCGGTACCCTGACCAGATATAATGAAAATTAGAGTATCGTGCAGCATGGCATAATCCTCAAAAGAGAAATTAGTCCTCACTGGCAATAAGTAAGACTTAGTCATCTTATCCATGATGATCCAAACCAAATCAAATTGCTAGCAGGACCGCGAAAGACCCATAAAAAAATCTATATTAATTATCTCCCATTTCTACACCAGCAATTTAATCTCCTGAGTCAACCCTCTGGGCCTTAAGTGCTCCACCTTCACTTACTGACGCACCATGCACTTAGCCATAAAATTGGCCACATTCCTCTTTATATTATTCTACCGATAAATCTCCTTAAGATCATGATACATTTTCATCTAACCAGGATGAATAGTATAATGCGACTCATGAGCATCGGCCAAAATTCTTCCTTGCAACCCATCAACATCGGGAGCACATAATCTACCTTGGTACCTCAAGATACCATCACTACTAATATAGAAAACCATCACTTTATGCCTACCTAAAGCATTCTTAATTTGCATTTGAGTAGGATCCAACACTTGCTTCTTCTTTACTTCAGCACCAAGAGATAACCTTGCCTCCTATTGAACAATCACACCACCATTTTAAAAATCCAAGGGACGAACTCTGAGTTAGCCAAATTGTGAATATCCTTCATCAAATCGTGTTTCTCCTCATCCACATAAGACAAGCTTCCCGTGTACAACCTTCTAAGAGAATCAACAACCATGTTAGTTTTACCTGTATGATAGTGAAGACTTAAGTCATAATCTTTGAGCAACTCAAGCTATCTCCTTTTCCTGAGATTTAATTCTTTATGGCTCAGCCTTTTATGATCAGAATAGTATCAACATGGACCCCATACAAATAATTCTGCCAAATCTTTAATGAAGAAACTATAGCTAACAATTCCAAATCATGGCTCGAATAACTCTTCTCATGAAATTTCAACTATTTAGAAATATAAGTAACCACCTTGCCATGCTGCATCAACACACAGTCCAATACCACCCGGGATGCATCACAATAGACAACAAAACCATCAGTGCCCTCTAGTAGAGTCAAGACCAGAGCCAAAGTCAACTTATTCTTTAGCTTCTCAAAACTACCCTTGCAAGCATTAGACTACAAGAACTTCACCTTCTTTGAAGTTAACTTAGTTAATGGGGCAACAATAGAAGAGAAACTCTCCACAAACCTTCTATAATAATTGGCTAAACCCAAGAACTTAGTACCCTAAAGCTAATCAAAGAGATAGTCAATAATCAAAAGTGCATACTTATTCTTCATAGTTACTTTATTTAATTGGCGGTAATCAATACACATTCAAAGGGAATCCTCCTTCATACGTATGAAGAGAATAGGATCACCCCACAGGAATACACTAGGGTGGATAAAACCAATATAAAGAAGATCTTTCAATTTCTGTTTGAGTTTCTTCAACTCAGTCAGAGCCAACCTATAAGTAGGGATCGAAATATGATGAGTGTATTAAAGAAGATCGATCCCAAAATCAATTTCCCTATCTACACCAAGAAGATCATCAAGGAACACATCGCAGAATTCACAGATCATAGGGACAATCTTCAAAGAAGGACCTTCGGATCTAGAATCCTTAATATGTACTAAGTGATAGAGGCACCCTTTGGAAATTAATTTTTGGGCTCTAAGATATGAATAAACCTTTCCTTAGGAACTAGGAAACTACCTTCCCACTCGATCACTGGCTCATTTGGGAAATGGAAATTGACTCTTCAAGTCTAGCAATCAAGAGACACATAGCACGAATGCAACCAATTCATCCCCAAAATCACATCAAAGTCTACCATGTCAAACTCTATTTGATCCACCAAGGTCTCTCTACCATGGACCAACACAACACAACCCTTATAGACCCTTCTATCATAATGGAGTCATCTACCAGGGTAGACACAGAGAAAGGATTCAAAATATACTTGGGATCAAAACCAAAATAAATAGCCATGTAAGGGGTCAAATAATAAAGAGTAGACCGGGGATCAAGTAGATAATATACATCATGATAAAAGAGTTTGAGTGTACCAATAACAATATTAGCAGAAGCCTCAAAATCCTAGTGAATGGTATGATCGTACAGATGATTTTGACCAGTGCTGAAGCCAGAAACAAAAGTAACACCTTTTGGTGCGGGAGCTGATGAAGTAGAAATAAGAATCTCATTTTCCCCAGAACAAACCTTAGAAGGATAATTCCTCTGCAGATGACCAGTCTAATTATATTTAAATAATTTATTCCTCCCTTCCCCACAAAAACAATGATGCATCTGGCCATAGAATCTACAAAGAGGACATGACAGAGCGAACTAAGACCTGTTAGCCAAAGGCTAGGCTCTTGGTTCTCTAAACCCATAGTTATACTGAGAATGACAATCACCCGATGACATTGGATAAGGAGCACTAAATGTAGAGCAGGAACCAGAATTGCCCCATTTTTTCTTAGACCACTTTTCACCATCTCTTTTATTTTGTTGTTAACCTTCACCCTAATCCAACTAGCGAAACTCTTACTTGGCCTTTCACTCATCTCTACTTGTTTTTTTTTTCTACTTTCACTTGTTGTATATACACCACAAGTCTAGATATGTCCATATCCTTATTTAATAGGGCAGCCTTGCTCTCCAAGATCAATTCACGAGATAACCTAAGGCAAACTTCCTTATTCTAGCCCTCATTCTAGACACCAATTTTGGAGCATAATGCGACAACTAATAAAACTTCAAGGAATACTTGTTTAATGGCATCTCGCCTTGCTTTATATTCATGAACTCCTAAGCCTTCACCTCCTTCTACTCTTGAAGAGAGAAATAATCAAGGAAAGCACTAGAGAAATTATCGCACAAAGTAGACTCTGCATCATTACCCCTAGACTGGTCCCACTTCTCAAACCATTAGTATGGTACATCCTTCAACTAATAAGAAATAAACTCTACACCCTCCATATTTGTAGCATGCATCACACAGAAGATCTTTTTCATATCATCAATAAAGTTTTGAGGATATTCATCAACTTTAGAACCAGTGAAAATAGTAGGACTCAACCTCATAAATTGGATAACTTTAGTGGCCTCAGATGATGGAGAAATAAAAGCAACATGCTTAGTCTGGGAGGCCACCAATTGGGTAAGAAAATAAATCAACTGGCAAAACTCAGCATCAGACATACCAACCTGGGGTTCCTACAGAGGGATATGGAGAACCGATAGAGCTCTCTCGACGTAATCAAAAGCAACGACCCTAGACCAGGTCTAAACTCTTAAAGTAGGACGAGCTCTCTCTACATTGTCCTCATATAGAAAACAAGAGTTTCTATGAATATCAAATCTTCTGGGCGACATGATTTGAAAAGCGAACACATGAAAACTAGAGGATAGTTAAGACCTGAGACTCTATTGGTTGAAATAGAACAACAAGAACGAGAAATATTCCTAAATTCCTCATAACTTCTCCCTTATTAGTGTGGCTAACTACACACTCATAAATGAGACTATACTTGATACTGCTTTATTGGAAACCCAATGACACCAAACCTAGGCTCTGATACCAGATATGTCATAACCCAAACTAGGGCCTAATTGTGATAGGTATCTCAAATCCCACATGGATTAGAGATCACCCCCTACACCTAACCAAACCCAACACAACATCCCCTAATGTTGGATGAATTCCAAACATATAACAAGATAGCATGCATCAAGTTTAAAAGAAATCAAAATAAGTCTAAAATCAACGATCAATGATAGGCCAAACAACCAAACAACACCTTTCAATATCCACAGTAATTTAAGCAAAGCCTTCTAAACTAAGAACCAAAACCAGTCTTAGCCGAGATATGTCCCCGACTCTGACAGATGATAATAAGAATGTTAATAATAATAAAAGTATCTATCAACTCAAATCTAAGAATAAAAGCTGGTAAAATGCCTAAGCTTTTAGAGGATGAAAGCTCACCACTTCACCATAACACTATGAACCAACAGACTAAACTAATTAGCCTAAATTTATGTAAGAAATTATAAAAAACTTCAGTGACTATCATGTAGGGATACAACATCCGAAGATGGATAGTTGGGTGAACACTAACATGTAACTCAGGGATAGGGATACTATAATGCCATGATCAACAACTAAAAATCATTTAAAACTAATGCACATAATCAAATGCATATGTATATTGATATATGACATGCCGAGATAGGGAACAAGGCTTAACATGCACTTAAAAGTTTAGCCTGGGTTGTGTAGCTCAACGTCATATGGGCCCTACTTATCACTCTATGGTCGAGCCTCAATGCTTATAGCCATATGAACCAGAGAATAATATCATATATATGCACAAAGAATTCAAACCTCCTAATCATATACTAAGGTGACTTAAGCACTTAATCATCTAATGATGTGCTGGGGACTTGAACCTCCATATTATGTAATAATAATAAGGAGGACTCAAACCTCCCTAGTCAAGTAGACTTTTGCATTGACAAATGTGGTTTTCAATATTGCTTACCTGAACCTCTACTTTCGTGACTCAACTACACAATCCCCATTAAGGACCAATTAAAAATATCATCACATATTCCGATTCATTGAACCATATTTCACATTAAGGCATATATTGTCGGTATTATACCAACTATGCTTGCAAGGTAACAACAACATGCCAAAACAATTACATCAATTGGGGAAATTTAGAACCCCCTTGGTTCAATTATGCAATAGTTTAAGAAAATGAAAAACCCCCCGAGGTTCAATTCAAAACCATAATGCATTAGTTCAAGGATAATTCAATTTCCATATTTCTTATAACTAAAACTAATTTCACAATTTGGAGTTGAGGTTATAACTACTTCAAAAGTCAGAGGTTTGTGAAAATCATAATTTCCTTGTTCATTCACTATACCCATGCACCCACAAATTCAAAGCCATAATTAAAGCATGATTAATCATATATAAATCATGAGAAACATTGTTCAATTCATAAATATGCAAAACCCTCAACCCTTGGTTCAAACTAATCATCAATATCTTATGAATAATACTTTAAAAATATATGATTTTAACAAATTAACAAGGAGGTAAGAGTAACATACCTGAAATAACCAATTTCACAAAAGGGATTCAACCCTTAATCCCTTGTGTGACCTACTTATTAGAAATCTTAAGTATGTTGCTTGAGAGAATTTAAAAGATATTAAGAATGTAATTATGTTGAGTTATGGTTAAGATTAGGGTCCCAAATAAGATTTTAAGTCATGGGTTGTCAGTGGTATAGAAGGGAAATGTCTAAAATAATCTCATTAAAAGTTGGAAAAATAATCCATCGATCGCTACAGGTGACCTTATGACTCGTATAACCACCCTAAAACTTGGAACATCCAGTCGTACCCAAACCATAACCCCCTTAGGCTCTTCACTATGGAACTTATGACTAGCACCCTATATTTTATAATGAGACACTATAACTCGTAGGGTCAGGTCGTAGTCTCAATAATTTTAATAGGGAACTATAGTGGATATACTATGAAATACCCTTCTTATGAATCGTATCAAGTCTTTATGACTCATATTTAGCCACTATAATTAGAGCAAAACTTTGCCACTTAAGTTCTTATTTGGGTACGATTCGACTCCAACGACGCATCATGGGTCTTTACAACTTATGTCCCTAAGTTTTACCCAGGATAGTAACTCAAATACCATTCACTGGACATCTTATGACTAAGGTCACCTGGCCCATCAAGACACCCTACGACTCATAGGGTGAGTCATATTTAGGATAAAATTGCATAAATTTTCAAGGATAAAAAACCCTGGGTATTATAGTTTCGACCATATCTTGACTACTTTGTTATTAATTTATAGATTATATCTTGGTTTATTCCAAGAGTGAGGTCGATCACAAGGAGCATTTACGAATTGTACTGAAGAGATTGAGGGATAAAAAGCTGTATGTAAGGTTTTTCTATTATGAGTTTTTGTTGGATTATATTTGTTTCTTGGGTCATGTATTAACTAAGGAGGGTATTATGGTTGATCCAACAAAGATTACAATAGTTTGTGATTGGGCTAGGCCTACTTCGCCTACTAAGATTTGGAGTTTTATTGGCTTGATGGGTTATTATCGATATTTTTTTGAGGGTTTATCATCTATTGTAGCTTCATTGACTAACTTGACTTAGAAGGTTTGATGCTTGTGAGGCAAATTTCCAAAAGATCAAGGATTTATTGACTTTATCTCTTATCTTGACTTTGCCTAAAGAGGGTGTGGGTTTCACCATATTTTGTGATACTTCAGGTGTTGGGTTAGGTTTTATGTTGATGCGGGAAGGTAAGATGATTGCATATGATTCTCGCCAATTGAAGCCCTATTAGAAAAATTACCCTACCCATGAGTTGGAGTTGTGCATGGTAGTTTTTTTCTTTAAAGTTGTGGAGGCCCTACTTGTGTGGAGTCCATTGTAAGATTTTCTCAGATTATCATAACTTTTCATATTTCTTCACCCAGCGAGGTCTTAATATATGGAAACATTGTTGTCTTGAGTTTCTTATGGATTATGACTTGACTATTCTTTATCATCCGAGTAAGGCTAATGTGGTTGCAAATGCCTTGAGCCAGAAGTCGACTAACATAGGTAGCTTGGTGTATGTGTTGACCCAGGAGAGGCCATTGGCCTTAGAGCTTCAGTCTTTAGCTAGGCTTGATATTTTAACACCTGGGTATGTTTTGGTATCTGTGGAGGCTAGGTCTTATTTGATGAAGCAGATTCAAGCTCATCAATTTGATGATACAAAATTGAGGTTGATTTCAGATAAAGTATTGAGTGGTGAGTCTAAGGAAACCTTACGTAATTTTGATAGTATTTTGAGGATTGGGGGTCAAGTTTGTGTGTCGAGAGTGGGTGATTGGATTAGATTGATTTTGGAGGAGGCCCATTGTTCCAGGTATTTCATCCATCCATGAGTGACTAAGATGTATGGTGACTTGAGGCAACATTACTAGTGGGGTGGTATGAGGAAGGATATAGCAAACTTTGTAACTTGTGGCCTATGTTGCCTAAAGGTAAAGGCAGAGCATTTGAGATTTGGTGGATTGCTTGAAAGATTACCCATTCTTGAGTAGAAATGGGTATAGATCACCATAGACTTTTCGACCAGAATGCCTCACACTTCTCATGGTTCTGATAGAGTTTGAGTCATTATGGATCAATTGACCAAGTCTGCTTATTTTATTCTGGTGCAGGTCTCTTTCTGTGCTGAGAGGTTATCCTATATCTACGTTCATAAAATTGTGTATCTTTATGGGGTGCCTGTATCTATCTTTTTAGATTGAGGTTCCGTGTTCACCTTTCACTTTTAAAAGACTTTTCAATATGACTTGGGTACTCAAATTGATATTAGCATAGTTTTTCATGCTCAAACTGACGATAAATTAGAGCAGACTATCCAAGTTTTGGAGGATATGCTCCATGCTTGTGTGATAGATTTCAGTGGCTAGTGAGAGCAGTATTTTTTCGTGGTGGAGTTTGCATATAATAGTAGCTACCATTCTAGTATCGATATGGTCCTTTTTGAGGCTTTGTATTATAGGAGTTATTGCTCTCTAATGGGTTGGTTTGAGGTTTCTAAGGTTATACCTTGAGGTACAAACTTGCTTCGTAATTTTTTGGATAGAGTGAATCATTCAGGATTGGCTTCAAGTAACTTAGAGTAAGTAGAAGTGCTATATGGACTGTAGACTTTATGCCATAAGATTTGGTATTAGTGATCATGTTTTTCTTTGAGTTTCACGCATGAAGGGTATGATGAGGTTTAGGAAAAGGGAAAGCTTAGCCTTAGGCATGTTTGCCTATTTGAGATTCTTCAAACTGTCGGGGATGTGGCTTATGATTTAGCTTTGCCCTCAGTTTTATTAGCTGCTCATCTAATTTTTCATGTTTTCATGCTTTGCTGTTACATTTCAAATAAGTCTTATGTCATTTGTTAAGAATTGGTTTAGTTAGATAAAAGGTTATTTTTTATTGAGAAGCCTATCTCTATATTGGCTAAAGATGTTTGACAGTTGCGCTCTAGAGTCATTCCTGTGGTTAAGGTCTAGTAAAGGCATCAACTTGTATATGAGGCTACTTAGGAGGTTCATTCTGACATGCGTAGTTCTTATCCCCAACTTTTTGTTGATTCAGATATTTCTCTTGCCTTTAGTTTGGGGGACAGATTAGATTTTTAGTGGTGAATGATCAAATGACCTAAATTTTGATAACATATGTGAAATATATATTTTTGTGTGATTTGACCATTTTACCCCTCCCCATGATTGTGTTGTGGTATTTTTGTGGTGTGGAGATGATTGGCATGATTCCCGATGTATTTTGATGTCATTTATGAGACTTTTATGGTTTTGGCAACTTTGAGAGCCTTATAGCTGATCTCTGTTGATATCTTTGATCTGTGCGATGGATGGCTGAACGAACCCCACCAAAATATTTGAAACATAAATTTTAGGATGGTTACATGGTTGTTGGAGTTTTATGACTTTTAAAGCTCATTTCGACCCTCGGTTTGAAAAGTTGTGATTTTGGATTTTAGGGGTCAACTTTGTGAAAATGACATTTTTTTGAAAATCTAATATTGGCACTGGGTCCGGAGCATCAAGTTTGATAGGGTAACCTATTTTGTTTGCATTTGGGGATTCCAGATAAATCTCGAGGGGCCCGTGACGATTTGGAATGCACCAAGTCCCTAGCTAGTGCAATACTTAGCTGGTGTACCCATGATCGCAATTGGGCCTACAGTCGGAGTGTCACAATTGGGATACCCTTTCCATGATCGCAATACCCCTGACTGGCAGGTACTGTGATCGTGATCTTAGTCCACGATTGTGATGCTTGGGTGTATAAATACCTGGTTTTCGCTATTTTCATCATTGTTGAGACTTGGAGCTTAGGATTTCATGATTTTTAGATATTCCTTCCACTTCTAAGATTAGGTAAGCTCCATAACACCTATTTCAATTATTTTCTTCAATCCTCATCATCTAATTCTTGTTTTAAACTTGAATTAAGTATAGAATTTATGGATTTTGGGCCGTAAGGGCTAAAATTTGTAATTCTCAGATTCAAACCCCAATTTCAAAACTTTTTCTCTTAGATGAGTTTCTAAACTCCTAATATTAGTTTTCCTCAATTTCATCTGGAAAACAACTTTGATCCATAATTTTAAAATGGATTTCGAGGATTTTACCTAAAAAGTTTAAAAATAGTTTTCTTCGATTTGAACCTCATTTTAAAATCCTTTTTGCTTGGATTTTCACCTATAGACTCCTAAAAATATGGAGAACATGTTTTTGAAATAAAGTTATGCTTTTGTTCTTCTTTTTCAAAAACCCATTTCAGTGGTTCAGTTTGATTCAGACTTGAAAATAGACAATATGGATATCGTTGGATTTCTTTTGACATGTAGATTTTATATTTTGATATTTTAGTTGATTTACATTCCATTCATGAGGAGTAAGATTGTAGATTGAAGGCTATTGTTCTTATTTTTGGCATTCGAGGTAGATTATGTCTTAAATTCTTTCAAATTAGGTTGGGTAGTTAATATTGATACAAAAAGATATTACGAGTTTGGGAACTAATAATAAAAATGGCTATCTTAATGTGTTATGCCAGTGTGGGAGACTATATGTAATGTTATGTGGCGGTTTTGGAATATTATGTGCTATGTGTGACTGTAGGGGGTCCTATGTGATATTTATAGCCTTGTATACATAATGATAATTGTATCTTGTTTGATAAAAAAATGTGTTGTGGTACCAATTGTTTGTTGTGATGTATTCATACTCTATTGGCATATGAATCATGTTGGATTTCATGGAAGGTTGAAAATAATGAGTGGATATTTGGCTCACGTGATGGTATATTGGTTGGTTATGGAAATACTCATTGTGGTTGATTGTGAGAATCACATCCTCATCCTCATTCATGAAACATTGGTACCACCATGAAAATACTGAGAAACACTGGCAACACTTTTTTCTGACAGAAAATGTGGCATCTTACGAAACCCTCCCCAAAGAATGTGCCAGAAAGTAGATATTAATATATATATATATATATATATATATATATATATATATATGGATTGTATATGGGCTGACGAACCCTCCATGGGTCCTGCATCTTGTAGGTTTAGATCTATAGGTGTATATAGAGATTGCGTAATGGTCTTGGAGGCTGTGCGATGGTGTCAGAGGTTGTGAGAGAATGTAACGCCCCAAATCTGGTACCCAAAATGCTACACGGTGCTCATGACCCCAAAGGACCACAAGCTAACCCATAACTGATATCTGTACCTTAATACTGCATGTAATACTTTATAATGTGGAAAGCATGAATTGAAAGGCCATAAGTTTTAAAATTGAGACAGTATTTGATAAAAATATAACATCTTCATACCCCAAAAAACTGAAATAAGCTATCTGAACACACTGTAGTCTGGAACGCCTCTAAAATGTGATTGTCTAAACAAGGAGTTGATGGGACATGTCCCCAACTGACTCCAACTAATAAACTAATTACTGAGATAATAAAATAATGATCATGTCCTCGAAAGATGAGGACTCACTGCTAACTCTGACAGCAGAGCCTGGAATCTACTGATGCTCTGGAGCTCGTGTCTCTGAACCTATGGTATAAGACACCATAACGCAAATGCGTCATTACTTTAAATATACTTGTATGCATGTGAGGTAGGCTGAATGCATGGGGTTCATATGCATGAACAATAACAATAACAGACTGACTATCATGAGCATGAGAATACATGTATGAGACATAATAACTGACACTGATATTGTGATAACATGATTACTGAATCTGAATACTGATAACATGACATATAGATAATTGATATAACTGATAACATAAGTGACTGTATCTGACAATTCTAAATCTAATGGAACTAGCTGAGTCCCGTACTGTATCTAACAGTCTTGAAATCTAAAGAACTATCTGAGTTTTATTACTGAGATGATTGACTGTGTCTGATAGTCCTAATTCTATAACATGAAACTGTGGGAAGTATTTATCTAACCGGCATGCTCCTAATATACCATTATGGCTGAGTTGGGTTCCAATCTATAACCCCAATTTGAAGAGTGTCAATACCGCGCCACTGGTAAGGACAAACTGTGGGTGACCCTCATCTGATGGAGGAAATTCTTGATTCTGAATCTTCTATGAAAAGACCTAGGTTGTTCTTGAGAGGTTTTTGAGAGAAGAGAGTGTATTTTGGGTGAAAAGTTGATGAATCACGTGTTAAAGGGCTTAAATATTGGTTGGAAATTGACCCTTTTAACCCTGGACGTGTCTTGTAATTTCAGTAAAAATTTCCCCAATTGGACCCCTGGCGCGCCACGGCGCTATCACGCTGTGTCACTGGAATTTGATAATTGGGAAACTGAGGGATGGAGTGACACAGAGCCATTGCGTTGACCCCTTTTTTACGACCCAGAACTTTGGAGCGACGTGGAGAAAATCCCGCTGAGACACTGGAAAAGGACAATTACCAGTTTAGCTTATGGCGCGGTGCACCACTGACCAATATGGCGCTGTTTTACAATGGAAACTTGAAATAGTCATAACTTCTTACCCGGTTATCAGATTTGGGCTCCTAACATTTTTGAGATGATTTCAAGATAGGAAAAGGTATGAGGTATTACAATATCTCCTCCTTGAGAACATTTATCCTCGAATGAAAATGAGAGTGAGGCGAAGAACATTAACTGACATACATACTAAACATGAATAACTAAAAAATGATATCATGAATGACATGACTGATAACTGAATATATCATACTGAACATGCATATCTGGTGCATGTGTAACTGATTCATGAATGCATGTCTGAGTGTTATGAGAAACTAAGTTTCTCATAGTGAGAATGCATGTATGATGCATAATTATATAACTGAACTGATACATGAATGCATGATTGAATGTGCAATGGTACTTGATACCAAGTTTGTATTGAACACTGAACATGAAACTGAGTAAGTTTAAGGAGGACTGTTACCTTGAGCTTAATCTGAGTTGGCGGAAAAGAGGTGAGGATACTTGGTACGCATGTCTTCTTCTGCTTCCTAAGTAGCTCCCTCGACAGACTGATTTCACCAAAGAACTTTAAGTAGAGGGACTTCTTTGTTCCTCAGTCTATAATTCTGATAGTCTAGGATTTCGACTGGAATCTCCTCATAAGAGAGACTGTTCTGAACATCCATGTTTTGAATAAGGACTACAACTGTTGGGTCACCTATGCACTTCTTGAGCAAAGAGACATGGAAGACTGGATGAACTGAGGCTAGATCTGAAGGCAATTCAAGCTCATAAGCTACCTTGCCGAATCGACTTAGAATCTTGAAGAAACCGACATATCAGGGACTGAGTTTCCCTTTCTTGCCGAACCGCTTCACTCCCTTCATGGGAGAGATCTTTATATAGAGTAGTGCACACCATGCGCTTCTTCAAGATTTTGGTTCCTTAAGTCATCTACACCTGGAACACAGAGATGACCCTAACAACGCAAAACACCATCTCCCTCTTGGGAGAAAACCTTTACTTTCTGATCCTTAACTGACTCTTTCAACTTGACAAGGCTGGGATCCCTATCTTGCTTTTCTTTCACCTCGAAAACTATAGATGATTCTAAACTACTCTAAATCCATATATCACCCTCATCTATATCGACTAAGTGAGCAATACTACCCATAGGCAGTCTACTGAGAGCGTCAACCACTATATTAGCCTTTCCCGAATGATAGAGAACACTCATGTCATAATCTTTCAAAAGCTCTAACCACCTTCTCTGATGAATATTGAGATATTTCTAAGAAAATACATACTAAAGACTTTTATGATTTATGAAGACATCTACATGAACTCCGTAGAGATAATTCCTCCAAATCTTTAAGGCAAAGACTACGACTGCTAACTCAAGATCATGAGTAAGATAATTCTTATCATGGGGTTTAAGATGTTTGGAGGTGTAGGCTATAACCTTACCTTACTGCATGAGAGCACAACCTAAACCCACTCTGGATGCATCCCAATACACTACGAACCCATTTGGACCATTTGGAAGAGCTAAAACTGAAGCTGAGGTGAGTCAAGTCTTCAACTCCTTAAAACTCTTCTTGAAAGGATCTGACCACTGAAAATTGATTTTCTTCTTAGTCAATTTGGACATAGGGGAGGTAATAGAAGAAAATCCCTCAATAAACCGTCTATAATAGCTAGCAAAACCCAAGAAACTCCTGATATCTGATGGATAGATAGGTCTGGGTTAGTTTATTACCACTTCGGTCCTTTGAGGATCTACTCTAATGCCATCACCCAAAATAATATGACCAAGGAATGCTACTGACCTTAGCCAAAATTTGCACTTACTGAATTTGGTAAATAGTTGATAATCTCTGAGAGTCTGAAGTACTATTCTGAGATGGTCTGCATGATCTCACTCATTGTGGGAATAGACTAGAATATCATCTATGAAGACTATGACAAACATGTCCAAGTAATATTTGAACACGCGGTTCATCAAGTCCATGAAATCTGCTGGGGCATTGGTAAGACCAAATGACATAACTAGAAATTTAAAGTGACCATACTGAGTACGGAAAACTATTTTTGAAATGTCACATTCTCTGACTCTGAGCTGATGATAGTCGGATCTGAGGTCTATCTTAAAGAAATAACTGGTACCCTAAAGTTAGTCAAACAAGTCATCGATTCTGGGAAGAGGATACTTGTTCTTGACCGTGACCTTATTAAGTTAACGGTAGTCTATGCATTCTTAGAGAACCATCTTTCTTGCGCACGAATTATACTGGTGTGCCCTACGGGGAAAATATTGGGACTGATGAATCCCTTATCTAGGAGATCCTTCAACTATTCTTTTAATTCTTTGAGTTCTGCTGGTGCCATTCTGTATGGTGGAATAGAGATAGGCTGAGTATCTGCAAGAAGATCAATGTCGAAGACTATTTCCCTTTAGGGAGGAATTCATGGAAGATCTTTAGGAAAGACATCCTAATATTCATTCATAATTGGAACGAATTCAAGACTGGGAGTTTCAGAACTTGAATCATTAACATGAAAAAAATGATAGACACATCTCTTAGATATCATTTTCCTTTCTCGAAGGTTGGAAATAAGCTGACCCCTGAAAGCGGATACACTACCCTTCCACTCAAAGACGGGATCATTTGGGAACTGAAACTGGACTATCCTGTTTCTGCAGTCGACTGTGGCATAGCAGTAATAAAGCTAATCCATGCCAAGAATGACATCAAAATCAGTCATCTCTAATTTGACTAGATCTGCTGAAGTAACTTTCTGAAATATCATAACCGGGAAGTTCCTGTATATCCATTGGGCTATGATGGTTTTACCTACTGGGTAGAGACTAAAAAAAAGATCTTCTAGAATTTTGAGACTTGACTCCAAAATCAAATGCTATACAGGGAGTAACAAAATACAAGAAAGCACCTGGATCTAGCAAAGCGTAAACATGCTCATGAAAGATTTGTAACGTACCAGTAACCACATCAGGAGAATTTTCCTGATCTTGCTAGGACTGGAGAGCATAGAGTTTGTTTGGGCGTTTCCTACTAGTAGCACTGGAGGTCGCACCCTACTGATTTAGGTGATCAGACTGAGCTGAGGATCGAAGATGACTCTGATAACCTGACAGGGGGCAGTCTCAGACTCTGTGGCCTAGATTGACACATTCGAAATATACATCGCTACCAGATCTACAAGCACCCTTGTGGTTCTTACCATAAGTATGACAAAGGATATTTGTTCGGGCATTGTTAACACTGCCCTAAGACTTAGAGCCTAGCGCTCTATCTTTGTTACCCTCTCTAAACTTAGGAACTGGAGCACTGGCTGAAGAAAGAGCTGAAACTGATGACTTAGGATGAATCTGAGAGTGATTGCCTCCCTGTGACTTAGGCTGACTAAAATTAAAGCAACCTGTCCTAGCTCTCTTATTTTGCTTCTCTCTCTACTTAATCTTCTGCTTCTCTATTTGTTGAGCATGAGTCATAAGCCTGGCTAAAGTTATGTCACTATTCAACATCACTGACCTACACTCGTTGACCACACTATCGTTCTCCCCAGAAATAGACTTACTCATCTTGGCCCTATTGTCTGGAACCACATGAGGGGCATATCAGGCTAATTAAGTAAACTTAAGAGAATACTCTTTAGCTTCTCTAAGCTCTAGGGGAAAGAATCTATCAAGGAAAGTAGAAACAAACTCCTCCTACTCAACAAGCCCTATATCATCTGGCCTTTCTGAATTTCATGTTTAAACCAAGTGTGAGCAACATCCTACATTTGATATGCAGCTAGCTTAGCACTCTCACTAGAAGTAACCCCCATGATGTCTATAACCTTCTGAACCTGATCTAGGAATTCCTGAGGGTCCTCATCTGACTTAGACCCGAGAAAGAATAAAGGATTCATTCGGGTAAAATCCCAAATCCTAGCTGCAGCTGAATTGGCCACTGGATTGGCCAGAACGACAACTGGTAATTTATTCTGAGCAGCAACGGAGTTAGAAAGAGTAGTGAATGCAGCTCAGAACTCTGTATGAGAAACATGTTTACCCAAAGGTTCTTCGGGACGAGGGGCTGAATGATTCCCATTTCTTCTTTTGGGAGGCATATTCTGTAGAAGAAAGGAAGAAATAGATTAAACTGAGCTATTGAATTGAGATTATGCTCACTGGCATGACATGAATACTTAAAGAGGGGAAACTATTCCTAAAATATCTTATAGCCTCCTATACATAAATGTGGCGCGTAACTCACCCATGCGCAAGACTCTACTAGATGCGGCTTTCAGACTTCCTAGGACTCTATTGAAAACCTTAGGCTCTGATACCAAGTTTGTAATGCCCCGAATCTAGTACCCAGAATACTACACGGTTCTCATGACCCTGAAGGACTACAAGCTAACCCATGACTAATATCTGTAACATCTGGAAGGGGTATGAAATACCCAAAACAACTTAAATAAGCTATCTGAACATACTGTAGTCTGAAAAGCCTCTAAAACGTGACTGTCTGAATAAAGATTTGATGGGACATGTCCCTAACTAACTCCAACTAATAAACTAATTACTAATATAATAAAATGATGATTATGTCCTCAAAAGATGAGGACTCACTGCTAACTCTGACAGCGGAGACTAGAATTTACTGATGCTCTGGAGATCGTATCTCTGAACTTATGGTATAAGATACCATAACACAAATGTATCAGTACTTTGAATGTACTGGTATACATGTGAGGTAGGCTGAATGCATGGGGTTCATACACATGAACAATAACAATAGCAGACTGACTATCATGAGCATGAGAATACATACATGAGACATAATAACTAACACTAATACCGTGATAACATGATTACTAAATCTGAATACTGATAACATGACATACTGATAACTGACATAACTGATAACATGAGTGACTGTATCTGACAGTCCCAAATCTAATATAACTATCTTAGTCCCATACTATATCTAAGTTGACTGTATCTAACAGTCCTAAAATTTGAAGAACTATCTGAGTTCTAATACTGAGACTGATTGACTATGTACGACAGTCCTGATTCTGTAACATAAAACTGTGGAAAGTAGTTATCTAACTGACATACCCCTAATATGCCATTATGGCTAAGTTGGGGTCCAATCTATAACCCCAATTGGAAGGGTATCAATACCGCACCACTGGTAAGGACAAGTTGTGAGTGACCCTCATTTGATAGTGTCCCCAAACGAGAATGGTGGGGCTCTTATCTGACAATGCTTATCCACCTCATCAACCTTCATCGGACAATGTTTATGTCTTAACCTATGCTGGCTACATAGTTCTGGAACGTAAGGATGCCTTTTAAGAATCACACCCTTATGTGATAGTGTGTGTTCACATCCTTGGGTTCACTCGGTGCTAATTTCTACTCCCATCTAAATAGACTCTGAACATGATTTATTGAACTGAACATAGGCTGAGTTACTGAATTTCGTTGACTGATGACATACTACTGATATCTGACAACTGACTAAGTTCATGAGATCATAGAGATTTTTTGAGTCATAAGACTGTTGACGTCTAAGGATTCATAGCTTGACTAAGAGTATCATGAAAACATGACTTGGCTCTAGGCACACAGCTAATGTTTTGGGTACGAGTACCCCCAGAACTCGATAGAAGGAAACTGACCAAACATAACTTACTTAAACATATAACTAATGTCATAATCCATAATACATTTATAGAAGAATTTCATCAAAACATGTGATAGGCATAACTTGTACGTACATGGGGATTTCATGGTATCATGCTAGTTAGGCACTTTTCCTTCATCTAGGCATTTAATCAAACATATTGTAGGCATGGTACATGTAAACATCATTGTACAATAATTAAACATCATGGTTCAATTCTAATTTCATCATTCAAGGGTTTAGTCATAGGTTTTCATGAATCTATATCTATAATAATTTAACCCACATAGAATTTATCACCCAACATAGAGTAGAATTCAATTTCTCATCATCCACATGAACAAGAGCAGCCCAATTATGAAATTCATAAGAAAATCCATAAACTTGAATTTAGAAAAGGGATTCTTGGGCTTCATCGATGAAAGGAGTCCATGAATAAACACTATGCATACCTTGGTTTGTAAATACACAAAGATTGACGGAGGAAATTCTTGATTTTGAATCTTTTATGAAAAGCCCTAGGTTGTTCTTGAGAGGTTTTTGAGAGAAGAGAGTGTATTTTAGGTAAAAAGTGGTTGAATCACATGTTAAAGGGATTAAATAGAGGTAGGAAATTGACCCTTTTAACCCTGAACATGTCTTGTCATTTCAGTAAATATTTCCTGAATGGGACCTCTGGCGCGACGCGGTGCTATCGCACTGTATCACTGGAATTTGACAATTGGGAAACTGAGAGATGGCGCGACGCAGAGCCATCGCGTTGCCCTTTCTTTTGTGACCTGGAACTTTGGCGCGATGCGGATAAAATCGCGCTGAGACACTGGAAAAGGACAATTTCCATTTTAGCTTGTGGCGCGGTGCGCCACTAACCAATATGGCTCTGTTTTACGATGGGAACTTGAAATAGTCATAACTTCTTACCCGATTATCGAATTTAGGCAGATTTTATATCGATGGAAAGCTTTTTGAATTTCTCACATGATAACAAATAAAAATCTTTAAAATACCACATGTACAAAAGTGGATTCATCTTTTAAAGAAGGCTCCTAATATTTTTTAGATGATTTCAAGCTAGGAAAAAGTACGGGGTATTACAGAGAACCTCATGTATTACATCATCATAATCATCATCATTATCATAATTCTTATTGTATTTACTATATTATGATTATGATGTGATTGTATATTCTATTTGACTTGTTATTTAGCCATTGTCCTATCTTCCCCTACTTGTACTTAATATTCCCCTACATGTTGTCTGTTTCCTTGCTCATATGTGGCATAAATGTATTCTTGTATTCCCTTATGGTGTTTTCTTGTGTTATATGTAGATATTATAAAACTATTAGTGCAAGCGATGTGGGCTACCATTGTGGGATATTTTTTGATTGCAAGTAACATGTCCTTGTTTGTACGTTGTATGTTTTATTTTCTACTTTGCTCGGTTGGCCTATTATACCTACTGAGTACAAGTGGACCATATTCACTTCTGTTGTACCCTTTCAGTGTAGATTCAGGTTCGGGTGCACCTCATAATATTTGATCTCGGGCATTATTTGGAACTTTTCAAGGTAGTGGTTGATTTTAGGCATTCGGAGTCTACTTCTATCATTCCTTATTAGACTATGTCTTTATTGTATTCAGAGACAGATTTATATCTTATTTTGGATGTCTTTTGTATTTGACTTTGACTTGCACAAGATATGTTCTTACACTGTGACACTAGATTTTGGAATTTTATATTTTTGATTATGTTTCTTTCCGCATTTGTTATAATTGTATGGTTCATCCTTGCCTTGGGATCATTAATGTCTTTTCCCCCTTGTGTATCGGTTTGGATAATAAGGCTTACTTGTCAAGGTTCGTTGTGACAAATTCCATAATGCCCCTTATATTTTGGGTCGTGACATAAAGTGCAACTTTTGTTGAACTCAAAAAAGAAAAAACAGGCATAAACATCGCAAACTATATCAAGTGCACGTCCAACTATAAGAAGGCATCAATGTACGTATATGAAATTTAAAATTATTTAATACTTATTTATTTTCCCCCTAAAAATATTGAATATTCATAGTTCAAATAAGATATATGACAAACTACTTTTAGCTAAAGAAGACATACACGTGTTTTAATGTATATAACTAAATCCAAAAGAAATAGTTAAAAGGCCTCATCTCTAGAAGCCTCATTCGTGAGACATCCTTGTAGTAGGGTTCAAACCCCGCTTCACTCTTGTGACATGTTGGGTGTATGTTTTTCCTCTTATAGGTATATCTTATTAGTCTATTTGTAGATTGTGATCTCATACATTTATTCTTATAGGTACCTGTGGTAGGCCGACCAAGTATAGTAATTAGCATAACATCATTGTTGTAATCATAATAGATGCATAGAAGTAATGGGCGTCAAGCGATCATTGATAATAACATATTCTTCCTTCGGACAAAACGACTTGTCTTAGAAGGTAAATCTATCAAAATTTGATCAATCAAACACACTTACTTGTGCATATATTATACTAATTATATCCTGTACACATTAATTATCATAAAGAAGGAAGTGATGCATATATGCAATACAATAATCAATATTTACTAACTTAATATATTAATCCTTGTTTGAAAACAACTGGTTGCTTCTCTAATAGAAGTACCAGTCCCCCTTTTCATTCCTAGATTATACCTTTGGATTACCCTAAGAAATATGAAGCAATCTGAAGGAATATCGTGTTAATGCCGCCTATTACACTAAAGAAAGAAGAGAAAAAGTCTATATAGAGGTTTGTGCTTACCACATATGAATTACATAACCCAGAAGCTAACCGGATATAATAAGCTGATTGCTTTACCCAAAACCAAACCAAGTCTAGTTAAAACTTGTTACGAATATGGACTACTTAGTACCATATATACCCAAGACGGAAATGAAATATTCAATATACCAGAAATATATAATTCATTTAACATTTTTAAAAGAATAACCAAAGGTAACCTATTTTTTTATAAAATTTTACACAGCACCAGCAGAGATATTGTATGATGAAGTTAAATCACCTATACAAGTTGTAAAAATAGAAATGACCCGAGATATGATTATACCAAAATATATTATTCCACAACCAGAAATACCTAGAATTGAGATACCAAATTTTTATGCAAATAAGAGAATTATCGGACTTTCCACAATCTTCAAGAGTTAGCAAACACTTATCGCAACAGAAATCCCATATGGAGTTATTATTCAAGAGGTAATGTAATTGTATATTCAAATTCAAAGGAACTGCGAGAAGCAAATATAAAAGACGTTAGGCAATGGATCTTGACGCTACTCAATCTAGAGAAAAAACCTATCGCCAGAGCCATTAGAGAAAAATTTATTTTGGAAGAATTATTAACTAGATATTGCAAGTTAGTTGGACATAAATATTCATACCATCAATGTTCAAAATGTAATGGAGAGGATAATATTGTCCTAGAAGTTCAACTGGAATAGAAGAAGAAATCAACAGCTGGAAGATGCAAGTATGAAGCAATAATGGAGATACAGAGCAATAAAAAGAAGACGGAGCAATAATAAAAAGAAGATAAGTTAATGAAGTGACATAAAGAAGTTAATGATAGAAAATGACATATGAAAGATTAGATATCTTTCTTAATTCATTTATGTAAATTATTAGTTACTTTTTGACTTTTTGGCAAAATGTCATTACTAAGTTTTGTCCTTTTGTAGAAATAATTTAGGACCTTTGTAAAGTTTTTCTACTTTTATAGATAGGTATAAAGACTTTTGTAAAGTAGGTAGGTAATAGATTAGGACAGATGTAAAAATGTAAAACGTTTACAAGTTTTCTTAAAAATATAAATAGAAGAGCATTTGCTCAGAGAAAGGCAAGCCTTCATACATTGAAGCAAAAAATCTCTTCTCCACAACAAAAAATTTTGCTTATTTATTAAAAAAAGGCATATTTTAATGGAAAAATCTATGGAGGAACAAAACTTAGAATTATCAAAACTACCAGAACAGGTATATTCATTTACTATTATGAATAGCTAAATTTATAAATTCCTAATAATCATGATATGATAAAATCAGTTCATGTTAGTTGCTTTATAGTAGAATTATTCAAAAAAATAGCATGTTAAGAAGTTTATTAGAAAAGTGGAAAAGGAGAAAAATTCTTAATGCCATCCTAAAAGTGAAACCGGTGAGGCAAGAAGGCCGTGATAGGGGAGTAACCGAAGTAGAGGCGTTGTTTAAGGGAAAAGTATCCAAATTACCATGCTAATAGTGACCGAAGAATATGTTATTTAAGAATAATCTAGTATATAACAATCTAAAGTGATCATATTTTGTTATGTGCATGATTGAAGGGAATATTTTGAAAATAGCAATTTTATGAAAAATGGATAATTATTTATCTGACAAAATGGTAGATAAATTTAAAATACTCGTTTTATATATACTTAAGGATATAGAAATAGTGGATATAAGAAAAATCATATTGGAAAAAATATTTGATAGATATTTTATGACTAGAATTAATTATATACCACACCTACCGAACTACTCTTATAAATACTTACATGTCAAACCCACACACTAACTATGATAAATTATGTATATTTAGAATTTTGGAAAAAAGATATGACAAAAATACAATTAGTAGAAAAATAAATAAAAACAAATTTAGACAAATACATGAAAACTAAAGATGTAAAATATATAGAATTCCTTAATGAAAATATGCAAAAATTACTTAGACTAAAACAAACAACTGAAAAATATTATGAAAAAGAATTTAATCAAGCCTAAATGACAGATGATATTAAAATACTTGTTTTATATATACTTAGAGATATAGAAATTATAGACATAAAGAAAATAATATGAGAAAAATTACAAGATTATGAAGAGGAAGAATTATTAAGCAGTATATAAAACTTACGCATATATTACGAACAACAATATTATTTAGATTCAGATGATATTATACAGACTAAAAATGTCAGGATATATTAAGAAAATAAGAGCAAACCAAGAAAACCTACATAAATAAATTAATTATAGAAAACAAATTAGAGAAATAATGGAAAATCTAATAGAAAAATTAAAATGGATAGACGAAACCTTAAAAAATCTAGAAAAAAGCAAAGATAAAAGTTTAGATAGTCTAAAAAATTCATTAAAAAGAGAACAAGAAGAAATAGTTAGTAGCATAAATAATCTCAAACAAGATGTTAAATATAATACAAATAGAATAGATTATTATACATTTACTTTAGAATAAAATGATAAACTATGAATATCTAAACTATTGGAAACAAGAAATAGAAGAAATAAGGTTAACAGTAAACCTTATAAAAACAAATTTAATTGAATACTTTAAAACAAAAGATATAGAATATTTTGAATATCTTAAAATTAATATAGAAGATTTACAAAAACTAAGAGAAAAAACTAAAGAATATCATAGCAAAGCATTTAATCAACTACCATTTAATCACCCCCCAAAATATGAATATCAGTAAAATTGAATATATTAATAAAATATATAAAAATAAAAAATACAAGAACGAAGAAAAATAATTAATGAATATTACTACAAAGAATTTAACAATTACATAAATTAATGGATACATCTTACGAAAAGAATAAATCATTAAAAGAAATCGAAACCCAACTATATAGTTTATACCTAGAATACAAAAGGTTACATAATACTAACGAGGATCCTAAAACACTAGATAATTTAATTACGACAATATCTAATCTAGAATATGAATTAATAAAACATCTTAAGTCAAGAAGATAAAAATGAAAATTATTCCAATCAATAATATTCACAAAATACATTATATAAAAATAAATACTTAGTATGAATTTATTATCTAGTAAACTTACCGCGCCTAATCCGCACCCTCCTACAAATGGTATCAGAGCCAATGTTGTTTAAAGTTACGGAAGTAGTATATATTTATATTTAGATGAATAAAGTACAAAAATTACCAAAATATAAAGAATTAAAGAAAATAATATCTAAGAAACGTAAAGAATTAAAAATAAGGATAGAAAAACTACAATATAACATAATTGCCGGAGTTAGTAAAAACTCAATAAATGCACAAAAAGAAGAAATATCAAATTTAGAATCGACAATAGATAGTCTAGAATATACATACCAACATGATTTATTAACAATTAAATAAAAAATGAACAAAGAAGAATTTATAATAAATGAAAAAAATATATGAAAACTATGAAGGATTAAAAATAAAAATAGTATTTTCTAATCTAGGAAGAAGGTATAAGAAAATAAGTGAACATTTATATTTAATGTTAGAAAAACAAGAATTAAAATTAGAAGATAAATTGACAGCTATGGTAAGAATAGAAAAAGAAAATGAAGAAATAGAAACAAGAAAGGAAATAGAAAAAATAAAACAACAAACTACCGAAGAAATACGAAAAAATAGAAGAAACTAAAAATAGTAGGATTGCTGAATTAGAAAAAAGAACTACAAATACTAAAAGATCTGTATGAAAAAAGACAGAAAGAAAAAGAAGAAAAAGATAAAGAACAAAAATTATTAAATGAGATAAATCAATTTAAAGAAAAATTAGAAATAGATAATAAAGAAATAGAAACCAAGGAATTAGAAATTAATACAATAGATGTTGAAGAAACAGATAATTATGATTCGGAAGATAGTGAAACATATACAGAAATCTTAACAAATACAAAAAATTTAGAATTCAATGAGAAACAAGAAGTAATTAATGAAGAAAACTTAGAAAATATAAACACGAAAATAAACACTCTTGATAAAAAAGAAGATGAAAATATAATACCTAAAACATCAGAAATAAGAAAACCTACATATTATAAGAATAAATTTAAAAGATATAATCTAAAAGATGAATATGACAAATGGACACCAAAATAAATAGTTAATAAAAATTATAACTTTTTAGACTTAGATTGTGTAATAGATACAAAAAAAACAATACAATTATGGATAGAATATATGACAAAACAATTATTAGATAATAATATAAATGTAACAGATGCACCAGAATATATAGAAAGAACACTAATAGAAACAGTAAAATTATGGTTTTCAAATTTAACTGAAAATAGCAAGAAGGTATTAAGAACTGATAAACCTACAGAAGGAACATCCTCAACAATTACAACTAAATTAACACCTATAGAATTATTAAAATAATATGAAATAGCTATAAAAGACGAATTTAGCAACATGACAACAACAAAAGAAGAACAAAATGAAGAGAAAGATACAAATAGGAATTTAATGTTAAAATAAGCAATATGTAATATGTGTTACACAGATGAGTATACTTGCGCATTTAAAGAATATTATTATAAAGGAATATATAATACAGAAGAAAGTAAAGAAATAAAAAAAATATATTTTAATAAATTACCTGAACCATTTAGTTAAAAAATAATAAAAAGTTGGGATGAAGCAAAAATAGTAGATACTTTAGGAGCAAGAATAAAATTTTTACAACAATGATATAGAAATCTATGTGAAAAATATAGAGAAGAAATAAAAATGAAAAAACATTAATAAGAAATTTAGCATGTTGCAAAGATAAAATAACACCTCAATTTGGATACGAAGAAAGATACTATAAGAAAAGAAAAAGACATAAGAAATATAAGAAATACAAAAAATCAAAATATAAATATAAGAAACCAAGAAAAAGATATTATGTAAAAAATTACAAACATAAAAGACCATATAGGAAAAAAAAATCTATAAAAGAATGTACTTATTATAATTAGGGAAAATTAGGGCATTTAGCTAGAGAGTGTAAATTACCTAAAAACCCAAAAAATAAAAAAATATCAGAAATAAAAAGAGAAAACACAGAATATATGCAGATAGATTATATAGATTACGAATTAGAAAGTGAAGACAGTATATATGAAATTTCAGAGAATGAAACAGATAATGAAATAGATAGTGAATTAGATGAATTAAATGACTGAAGAAGATATAAAAATAATAACAAAGGAAGAATATTTAAGTGAAGAAGGAACAGATCAAAAAATAATATTTGATAGTCACATATTTGATGAAATAAAAGGAAAAGAATTATATTTAAGTGTAAAAAAAATATTTAAAATACCAACAATAAAAATATATTTAGTAAAAGAAAAGAAGAATACTACGTAGTAAGCCAAAAAGAACATATAATAGACTGTAGATATACAAAAGGTAAAGCTAGTATACCACTAGTAACAAAAAGGATAATTAATAAAGAAATAAACGATATAAAAATTAGAGACCCAATAAAATACGTACACCTAGGAGGTACAGAGATATTAATAAAAACATGTTTCAGAGAAGGAATAGATACACCAATAGAATTATACCTAGCAGATGATAGAATTATAAAACCTATAGAAAAAAATATAATAACTGCCATAAAAGGAAATCTAATACACCAAAAGTTTATTTATAATAAGTGTAAATTATTCAGTAGCAATAACAGATAAAAATATAGATAAATCATTAGTATTATATTGGAAAATATCAGGAATAGAACTAAACCCATGAAGTAAAATATTTACAGCAAGATGTAAAAATCTATATGTATTAACAGCAAAACATAAAATAACGGAAAAAAATAAAATTAACAAAATACAAATAGAAAGTTCTTTCGAACAATTTGTAAAAACAATTGATAATAATGATTATAGTTATAGAGACATAAATATAGAAGAAAATTTAGAAATAATAAATGATAGAATAAGCACAACAAAAAGAATAACTTATGAAAAACCAGAATCATCAAGTTCATCAAAAAGAACAAGTTATGAAACAAGTTCAACAACTAATTTAAACCAATATTACATAACAGGAAAAATAAATAAAAATGAATATTTAATACTCTTAAATACAGGACAAGAAGAAAATTATATAGCAAAATATCTAATAAAAAATGAGGAAATAAAATCTGACAATAATATATGCCCAGATATACCAAGAAGCTTAATAAACACTAAAAATATAGTAGAAAAAAAATAACAATAGGAGTTAGAAAAATAAAAATAGAATTTGAAATAAAGGAAGAAATGCAAACAACAAACATACAACAACAAACCCAGAAAAAAAAAACAGACATAATATTAAGAATAAAATGGCTAGAACAAGTAAAACCATATAATATAGAGCATACGCAATTCACTATAACATATAATAAAGAGAAATTATTCTTAAGAAGAGCTTTAACGTGATATGAAAATATATGTATTAATGAAGATAGTAGTAGAAGGGTATTACAGTAGATATTATACGCCTATGATAGATACAGGAGTAGAAGCTAATTTATGTAGATATAATTGTTTACCAAAAAAGTAAATGGGATAAATTAAAGACACCAATAATAATTAAAGGATTTAATAACGAAGGAAGCTTAATTACCTATAAAGCTAAGAATGTAAAAACACAAGTATGAGATAAAATATTTACAATAGAAGAAATCTATAATTATGAGCTAACATCAAAAGATATACTTTGAGGAATGCCGTTTTTAGATAAATTATACCCACATATAATAAATAGAATGGATTGGTGGTTTACAACACCATGTAAATAGAAAGTAAAAACAAAAAGAATTACTAATAATATAAGAAAGAAAACTGATTGGATAGAAGGAAGTGAAAAAATTACATAAAAATTAAAAAATATAAAAATACTAAAGATACAATAAAATTGGTCGTATTTTCAATAAATAAAAAGTAAATAACTATATTTTCAATAAGTAAGATAGAAATAATTAAGAAAAAATTAGAACAATTATATACTGAAGATCCATTAGAAGGATGAGAAAAACATAAAACCACTATAAAAATTGAATTAATAGATAAAAATAACATAATAACTCAAAAACCACTAACATATAATTTTGACGATTTAAAAGAATTTAAAATGCACATAGAAGAATTATCAGAAAAACAATACATACAACAAAGTAATAGTAAACATAATAGCCCAGCATTTATAGTAAATAAACATAGTGAACAAAAAAGAGGAAAAAGTAGAATGGCTATTGATTATAGAAATTTACATGCAAAAACTATGACATATAATTACCCAATACCAAATAAGATATTAAAAATAAGACAAATACAAGGATATAATTACTTTAGTAAATTTGATTGTAAATCAGGATTTTACCATTTAAAGTTAGAAGAAGAATCAAAGGAATTAACCGCATTTATGGTACCACAAAGATTTTATGAATGAAATGTACTACCATTTGGATATAAAAATGTACCAGGTAGATATCAACATTTTATCGATAGTTATTTTAAACAATTGCCTAATTGTATAGTATATATAGATGATATACTATTATATACAAAGGCTGAAGAAGAACATTTAAAATTATTAGAACAATTTACGGATACAATAGAAAAATCGGGAATAAATTTAAGTGAAAAGAAAGCTGAAATTATAAAAAATTAGATAGAATTTTTAGGAATACAAATAGATAAAAGTGGAGTAAAAATGCAACAACATATAGTACAAAAAATAATAAATGCAAAAGAAGAATTAGATACAAAAAAGAAATTACAATCATTTTTAGGATTTGTAAACCAAGTAAGAGAATATATACCAAAATTAGCAGAAAATCTAAGCCCTTACAGAAAAAATTAAAAAAGGATGTAGAATATAATTATAATGAAGAAGATAAAAAACAAGTTCAGAAAATAGAAATATTTTGTAAAGAATTACCAAAATTACAATTTCCAGATGAAAATAGAAAATTTATATATATATATAGTAGAAGCAGATGCTAGTGAATGTAGTTATGGAGGAGTACTTAAATATAGATATGAAGAAGAAAAATTAGAACATCATTGTAAATACTACTCAGGTATGTTTAATGAAACAGAAATAAAATGGAAAATAAATAGAAAAGAATTATGCTCATTATATAAATGTTTATTAGCATTTGAGCCATATATTATATATAACAAGTTTATTGTACGAACAGATAATACATGGCTACGTTGGTGGCTAGCAAAGAAAATACAAAATTCAGTTACAACAAAAGAGATTCGGAGACTAGTCTTGAATATATTAAATTTCACATTTACAATTGAAGTAATTAGTACTAACAAAAATGTTATTGCAGATTACATATCAAGACAAAGCTACACAGACTGATATAATAGAAGAGGATACTCTTGAAAAGATATTCAACACCCTAACTACGCTTTCAATGAAAATGGATAGTATGAGTAATGAAATAGAAAAGCTAAAGACTAATGAAGTTAAACTGAAGTCTATAGCTACAAATCAGCTAACTCAGCAGTGTGCAGAGCTATGTCGATCGGAAGACATTAAAATTTCAGAGCTAGAAGGAGACGTTGGGACACTCCATAAAACCCATAACGTTTATCAATCTACTTCTGCAGGTACACGTAAAGGATTTAGGAAAAACACAAATATGAACCTAAACAGACTATTTGATAAACCATTTATTCAAAATACACCAAAAGATCCTATGTTCATACCCCTACAAATTACCACATACCGAGATAGTTTAAACCAAGACAAAAAGACCTACAACTATACAGCCCGAACATACATAGAAAATATTACAAAATACAAACCTTCTTAAATACCAACCCCAGAACTATAAACATCCTCCTTCTGATATTGAATTACTGCAACTAACTAAAAGATAAATTCTCACATGGAAATATTTGATTTCGTGAAAGAATTGTCGATTTTCTATAGTTGGCTTATTTTCTTTTTTATAACCGTGGTGTCCGAACTAACTTTCCTATCAAAGATCCACATTTAGGATAATATTATGTTTTGTTTCTCAATTAAATAGTTGAATATAAAAATAAGCATCATGGATATCTTTGATGATTTAGAGGACTAAATTATTATTTATTCCTAAATCAGGAATCTTTTCATTTTGCTAAATTTCCAATTCAATCTTGCATTTCCACAGTTATAAGAAGCCACTAATTATTTTTTTTTGACATGTACTTTGCATATTAATGTGATTTTTCATATCCACAAACCACATCTGCGTGATTACTTTTCGGCATTAAGGACAACAAAAAGGGAAGTACAAATTACATCGATGAAAATATGAAAATTTTGAAATAACACAACCTATATAATTAAGAGAAGAACTTACAAAAGCTAGATTTAAAAGCCAATACCACAAAATATTAGAAACGCCATTCCTAAGTTCTCAACGCCTCTATATTATCTCAAGAGAGGAATCAATTTAACTTACCATGACAATTTCTCATAGCCCCGTTTTTGTTTTCTCTACTAATTGCACCGAAAAATAAACAGACTCAAAATTTATGTTCTTTCCTTCCGTATCATCAAACAGTTTCTCACACCACAAATTTAAAAATTAAATTAGGTATAGTCAAATCTTTATTAAAACGTTGCAACTCATCTTGTACAATTGTCCTTTGTTCCTTGTTACCTACAATAATTTTTTTTTTTTGAATAACATACTAGGACTAATCCTTCATAAGATCATCAATAGATCTAGTGAATCAACTCTAAGCACACTTTTAATTTCTTGAGTACAGTTGTAATAAACTATTGATCGATAAAGAAGACTTCAAAACAAAACTAAGATAATTAAAAAAAAATGGAGTCACGTGAAAGAGACACCATCTATGTTAGTCTTTCAATCCAATTTCAATGACTACCTCCTGTTGAAACAACACTTTTTAATATATATAAAATTAATAAAATAACACACAGTTATACTCTAGTTCTAACAATAAAGTTCTTATAGTATCCCTATCGGAATTCCGTCATTCTTCTTTTCATTAAACTTATTGATATATGTTTTTGGTTATATATTTTAGGAATTCTTTTTCATATAAAAAAAAAAAAAAGAAAACCTAATAATACTAATTGGCCAATGGCCAATGACAGATATTGTTAAATAAAAGAAGATTAGTGGCTTGTTAATTTTAGTAAAGAAACAACAATATCTTACTGAATTAATGGAAGAACCTGAGGAAGTGAGACCGGAACGTCGAGTTTCATGAATTTCCATCCTCGTGCATCTGTAAGACACCACTCAATCATTCATAATTTATAAATGTCAAAATAATTTAAGTCAATTACAGTTTGAGAAGTTTAAAAATCAATACATTTTTGAATCACAATCTTGTATTGGGATCAATATCAATCACCCAAACAACATACTTCTAATATAAAACTCTAATACTAAATGAATAGAAAATTACCTCTAGAGAGATTAATTACCTCTAGAGAGATTGACTTATAGTAGATGTTTTGTTTTACAATGGCTTCAATACGATGATATCATTTATATAGAAGTATTATTAAACCTAAATACAAAAATTCGATGATTTTTTTTTCAAAAAAAAGTAGTGCAGTTTTGGTGTTATTCATAGGAAAAAAGATTACAATTTTGGCTAGCCTATTTTAGTTAGGAAGATTTTTTCCAAATTTTAATTGGATGATGTAAAATATATTCATGAATTTTAATTGGATGATGTAAAATATATTCATGTTTTTTATATTTTTGGTTACATTTAATATTTAATATCATTAAAATAATAAAAAATAGTAAAAGCACGATTTTGTCTAAAGCAGAGAGTTTTAATAAAGGACAAAAAAATTAAAAATATTTCTAAGGCCTTCACACTTTTAATAAATTAGAGATAGAGATATATAAGCCATGCCAGCTAATATATAAGCTCAAATTGTGTCGAAAAATGATATGGCAAATTGTTAGTTTTTAGGGGTATAAATGATCTTTTTTATCGACGAGGATATATTTCGTCAATTCACATACAGAGGATATAATTGATGTATTTTTAATAGTTGAGGGAAAAATTTGATTCTTTCCCCTAAAAAAGGTTGACAGTTAATCTAAAATAACTTAACTACCAAAAACCTTTAAATGTTAAACATAAAAAATTCATATATTGATCCTATAAACAATCAATGGTGGATACTAGATCAATTATTTGATGGATACTAATCTTGGTCATATTTATACATCTAAGTGTCAATATTTATCCATATTTATACTTATTTTACGAGCTAAAACTTGATAATTGTCATAATTATGAGCAAATAGACGTGAGTAGTATTGCAAGACTTAATCATGATAAAATCGTACATGCATTGATGCATTCACACGGAGTGATTTGATCATGGTAGCTTTTGGACATGCATGTTGACCACGAAGACACCGGAAAAGGTTCGAAAAGCATGAAACTAAACAATGAAGCAAGAAAATATACAAGAGATGGAAAAGGGAGAAAATGATAGAGCTCCGTACCACAGACCTTAGGCTCTGAGTTACTCTCCATGGGATGTTGGTGAATTAAAATCAAGTGAAAAATTCCTGTGAAGGTCCACGATAGCCCAATTCTGCGGACATTAGTGTCCGCGCCACAGAGGCTGGTAAACTTCAGATGGCAATTTCCAATGAAGGTCTACGATAGCTCCGTTCCACGTACCTTAGTGTCCGCGATGAGCTTCATGGCACAGAGCTGAGTAATTTTCATGTTATGCAACTGATAACGCTCAATCTACAGCTCTCGTAGGAGTGTAAAGCGGTCGCTAGCAAATATAGAACCCAACCTGGGTTGGGTATCGATCCTACAGGGAATAGCTTGGCCAACAAGTAAGCAAAATTACTCAACTTTTGGTGCAAGTCTCGAAAAAAGAGGGGAGTCTTGTCGTACAAGTAATGTAAATAAAACAATGAAGTAAAAGCTGAAAATAGCAAAGTAAAAAGAGAAGGATTATTACGTAAGTTGTAAACAATGAGAATTAAAGCGTTGGGGTTATGTCCACCTCCTGAGTTATACGTCTCTATTGACTATGAGTGTGTAGAATTTCGACATGCATGTGCTTATAGAGAATTGTATTCGATGGTAAATCCAGGCGTCTTTCGACCTATTCGAGGATTATTTCACTTTAACTCTTTCGAGCTTAAAGTGTGTCTAATGGTACGAATTCTCCAAGAGGTTAATCCAGTTACGACACTAACTGTTTAATAGGGAATTTAGGATGTGACCCTACTACCTTGACACTATCTCTTTTCCAGACAAATAACCTTTCTTTCGAACAGGTTAAATGTTATACTGGCGTATTCTTGCGTTTGCAACCACAAAGAATGTAGATTAAGATGAAGAGAATAATGATATAAGCAGCATACGTGTCACGAACTCACAAACTCACAGCAATAGATAGTATCTCAGTTGGCTTCCATAACCTCAACAGAGAAGTTTAGTTACCCATGAATGCGAAGGAGATCACGATTGACATTGTTGTTATACCACAAGATTGATTAATTTTGTGTAGCACAAGTGGTAGGCGTTTAGGTGTGAATTCCTAGGCAAAGTAACGATTCTCTTGTTGCGGAAATTAAGAATAAATGAATAGAAGAAGAAAAATAGAATTAATGGAAAGATTAGATTAATTAATGGAAGAATTAGAATTGTAAGAATCTGAATGTATCTCTCCACTAAGGGAGGAATGAATAAAAATCTCTAGCATGATAGGGTATTTATAATACCCATATCCTAGTCCTACTAAGCTAATGAAATATCTAACCAAATCCTACTAAACAAATGAAATACTTAACCCAATTGTACTAGGTTAATGTAATATTTTCCTAATCCAACTAAACAAATGAAATACTTAACCCAATTGTACTAGGTTAATGTATCATTATCCAAATCCAACTAAGTTACTGCAAGTCCCCAAAGTCTTCAGAAATGCTGTTTTAGCCCGGGACAGATTTTCCATGTATCAATTTTGGTCCTTTAGGCGTTCAAGCTCCCTTTCCTTCCTGTGAGCTTCCTTTGGCGTTAAGTAAGCCATAAAATGCTGATTTCTGCATCATTTATACCTGAAACTTTGCTAGTCATGTTTGTTAGCTCACTTACAGGAAAAAGGACTAAAAGCGCATGAAATGTATACTTTGTTCTCAAAACGTGGCACAAATATGGGCAAAATATATTGATATAGGCGCATAATATCGCCTATCATCAACACCCCACACTTGAAGCTTTGTTCGTCCTCGAACAACATATCATGTCCATCTAAACATCAACTTAGGATTTTACAGCAACAACACAAAACATTCTTCAAGGCAAGCACAACAATTACTAACAAAGAGTAGCTTTCTGATTATTAGTAGAAACAGTTTAGCCTCTAGCATAGACTCGTGATGGTGGTCAACTCATATTCAAAAGTTAAAGTACAAGGAATCATATATAACTAGCGAAAACTTATCAACCATGTGTGTCTCACAATATAGTACCCATACTCAGTCACAAGTATAGCATATTTTTTTCAAACATGGGTATCAAAATATCCTTGCTCTCACTCTCACAAAGAATTCATATGCAGCAACTGATGACCATAGGCTTGCCCTTAGTGTGATACTCCACTAAATGTCAGAATGTTAAGATTAGGATCAAGTAGGTCTTTTGATGGTTGTAATGTAGGCTAAGGGACGGGTAGGACTATTTTGGCCAGAAATAGTGACTAAGTTCCTAAGCACTTTAATACATCACATTGTGTCATTGACATTTTTTTTCTTTCAACCTTTCTTCTTTCTTTTATTCTACCACCCTTGTTCTCCTCTTTTGTTTTTCAATTTTAAACATAACTCACTTTTCAGCTTTCTTTTTCCTTCTTCTTTTCACAACATACCTCTTATGATAGCACTTTTTTTTTCATAACACATTCAAGCACCATTACAATTTAAAGCATCATACTTACCCAATTCCTCTTATATTGTCACATGACTTTATACTTTAAAGCACTTAGGAATTTGGATCAAATCACGGTCTTGAAAAAATGGATTAGGCTTACATACAAGGTTGTTAAAGAAATAGGCTAAAGGCTCAAAAGGGTTTAACTAGGATGATGTCCAAGGGTAGGTAAAACGAAGGTAAACATATGTAGGTTGCCAAAGAAATGCCTAAATCATATCCTAAACTTACACTCCTTATTTTCGCTTTGCATACATACCAGGCAAGTTCTAGCATCAGCCACAAACATAGAATATACTATTAATCTCACACACACAAGGCACATGGTCGACTTTATTGGAAGTAATATAGACTCTTGACCCAACAAGTGAAGGAATTGAACCACAGAATATCACATAATGAGTCACAATTAGAGCCTAAACGTCTCAATAGTCATAATTGTAGCACATACTCTTGTTATAATCTCATGTTGCCTATTGGAATTATTTCATGCGAAGCTAAAAAAATTATTCCTAAAAAACTTAACTTAAACTAAAAAAATGAAACAGAAATAAAACAAAGTAAACAAACATAGATGCGAATAGAGAAGTATAGCATGCGATACCGCCACCCCACACTTAAACGGGACACTGCCCTCAGTGGAAAATAAATACGAAGAACCTGGTCAGTCGGACTCTTCCTCAATGTCGGGGGTCATACCCCCTTCGTCGGAATCATCATAAGAGTCGTTGTCAGAGTTCTCCTCCTCATCGGAGTCTGGCAAGCGTTGATCGTCATTGGTCCACACATCATCGTCTAGAGGTTCCTCAAAGTATACGCCCACTCCACACATCTCTCGTGCATGCATGTTCATTGGATAGTCGTGGTCCAGCTGTTGGAGCTCTGCAGCAGTTGGAACACGTCCACCACTCATCATAGTAAATCGTGTCATGCCATAAAGATGACGGAAGAAACTCTCATCACGAGCATGTCTCTCCGCAGTAGTAAGGTTGACACCATGAGTTGTTTCAGCATCTTTGACCTTTGTGAGGTCAACCTTTTTCGGGTTATGTGGGAGTTTGTGATCAGCTGGTTCCTCTTCGATATCCTCCTTCCGTAAGATTGCTGTCAACAGATTGCCAAAAGTGAAGTGGGACCTTTTGTGGAGTCTGGCCTTCCGCATTGTAGAGCGAATGATTGCCCCAAAGTTTATAGGGACATTCGTCATCAAAGCATAGACCAAACACACTCTATCTCTTGATATTTTGGTGTATTGAGTCCCAGGAATTAGACATGAGTTGACAATATGCAACCAGATTCGTGCTTCCCTATTCAATGGAGCATAGGGGAAGGTGTTGTGTCGTCCTGTGTCTCGGTGTCTGCCCCACCTTGCCATGGATCTACTTCCACAAAGTGTGTGTCGTATTGCTCTATAAGGAGGCCTACTGCACAGCTCTTTGAATGGTGCTGGGTCGACCGAAGGTAAGCCAAGAAAGGAGTTGATCAAATCCAAGTTGAGCTGTAACACTTGGCCCCGAATCTTGACTTCGTTGCCTGTGGTTTTCGGCGACCAGTTGGCATAGAATTACCTTGTCAAATCGAGATTACATTCTCCCATGTCGCGGAAGATGAAATCCAGATTCAACGCCATTATTTTCGCCAACATACGCGGCTCCTTCTTTGCTAGGGTAGCCTTATTGATCAAGTCAACGTGAACATATTTTCTTTCCTTGTTGTTCTTGTACCATTCTTTAGCTTCCTCCTCAAGAACCCATTTTATTCCAAACATTCGGCGGGGTAGTTGCATGGAGGATGATTCTCCTTGGTCCTTGCGACCTCTCTTTTTGCCCTGTTGGGAAGTGGTAGCCTTATCTTGTCGCGCTTTAGGTGCCATTTTTCCTGAGACTTAAACAATATTCATGTTAGCATCAAATCAAAGGAAACAATCTATAAACAAGCCGTAGGGGTACCACCCCACACTTAGGTTCGTTAATACAAAACATTGAAGTGAATGTAGTCGATTACTTGAACTTCGTCGACATACGTTTTAGGAACTATATTCCGACAAGAAAATCAGCGATGCATCACTACTTTCAGCCATTGCACTACTTTCATGTTAGGTATAACAACGCTACTACATAGGGGTTACATCATGGTATAGTTATTTTCAACAATCACAACCTCCTAAGTCGGTAGGCAACTATAAGTCTTATCCCGATGAACGGGATAGTCTAACATGTAAGTATTCAAGTATCAAGCTTAAGCAATTTTCATAACCATAGAAATTCCGCAAATAGTATAACAATGTTAGTAAAACCAAATTCAAGTCAGAAACAAGTCAAGATTATCCTAACGTATATGTTTACTTACATGGTTTTGTATCAACAATCCAAACAGATTAACATCACCAATAATCCTTCAAGATTAATAGACATGGTAACATAGTACTTACGAGAAATAGATGAAGAATAAAAGAGTACTTACGTGATTGAAGCCTTTGGAGATGGTCTTGTGAATTAGAAGAGCAAAGAAAAATTTTGAGATGATTTGGGTGGATGTGCGGCGCCTTTAGGTCAATTTCCAATGTGGTTATGTTTCAAGACTAAGTCCCCTTTATATAGGAAAAGAATGGGTCGGGTTTTGACCCATTTACAAACGGTTTTGGAGACAAAAATGACCTCTATGCAGCGCATAGTGCTTTTCATAATCATAGTATAGGCGGCACATAGTGTAGTGCATTTAGGGACATATGCGCCGCATAGTGTATGGCATTTGAGATACTGAGACCTAATGCTATATCATAGGCGGCGCATAGTGTATAGCACACTTAAGCATGAGAGGTGCCTATGTCTTTGCACACTAGATTCCGAGACCTTAGGCTATAGTATAGGTTTTGCATTGTTTGTGGCCTAGTTTTACCTAGGCCTAGCCTTCCTCGATGCCTATTTTGGCATGAGCAATGCTCAATCCATAGCCTTATGCATCCTTATTCCTAACTTACCACCTTTACCATACAATACATCCAAATCGTCATTTGAAACCAATCTCCTCGTTGAATACTTCTCGCACCTATATTTGCTCAAAACTAATGAAAACGATTAGTACGATGGGTTGGCTCCCACCAAGCGCCTTAGTTTTGGTCGTGGCACGACTCTTATTTTTGGATTTTCTCTTATCAAAAGCAAAACAAGTAATAGAACAAAAGAAAGACAAAACGATAAACGAAAAACGATAAAACAATAAAACGATGGGTTGCCTCCCATCTAGCGCCTTATTTATTGTCGTGGCTCGACATAGTTTCCTCGAGTACTTAGACTTCGTCAAGGTAAGTGATGGACATATAATTCATTGAGTCAAGAGGACCGATATAAGGTTTAACACGTTGGCCATTCACTTTGAAGACAACACCATTATTGTTTTCCAATTCAACTACTCCAGACGAGTAGACTTGGAGAACTTTGTATGGACCAGACCACTTAGACTTTAACTTACCTGGGAAGAGCTTCAATCTTGAGTTGAAGAGAAGTACCATGTCACCCCTTTGGAAGTTTCGTCGAACAATCCGCTGATCATGATACTTTTTCATCCGCTCCTTGTATAGGTCTGACCTTTCATATGCATGGAGACAGAACTCATCTAATTCGTTCAACTGCTCCAACCTCAGATTCTTAGCATCATCCCAATTCAAATTCAATTGCTTCAATGCCCACAATGCCTTATGCTCGAGCTCGATGGGTAAGTGACAAGCCTTCCCATAAACTAGTTGATAAGGAGACATGCCAATGGGTGTTTTGAATGCAGTCCTGTACGCCCAAAGTGCATCATCAAGCTTCCTAGACCAATCCTTCCTATTCGCATTAACCGTCTTCGCAAGGATTTGCTTGATCTCGCGATTGGAAACTTCTACTTGTCCACTAGTTTGGGGATGATAAGGCGTAGCTACCTTATGTTGCTTGACACCATACTTGGCCAAAACTGATTTGAACAACTTGTTGCAAAAGTGAGATCCTCCATCACTTATGATAGTACGAGGTACTCCAAAGCGAGAGAAGATATTCTTCTTTAAGAACGATACAACACGTTTCCCTTCATTGTCGTCCAACGCTACAGCTTCCACCCATTTTGAAACATAATCTACAACAACCAAGATGTACTTCATTCCAAATGAATTCACGAATGGACCCATGAAATCAATACCCCACACATCAAAAAGTTCTACCTCAAGAATTTTAGACATGGGCATCTCATGGTGTTTCGATATAGCACCTTGGCGCTGGCATTGGTCGCACCTTCTAACATAGTCGCAGGCATCTCTAAATATCGAAGGCCAATAATAACCACTTTGCAACACCTTTCTTGCTGTCCGATTACCTGCATGATGTTCTCCAACTTGGGAAGTGTGGCATGCTTCCAATATAGTAGGCACTTCTTCATGAGATATACATCGTCGAATAATACCATCCGCGCATCGTCGAAACAAATATGGCTCATCCCAATAGTAGTGCTGTACGTCATGCATAAACTTCCTCCTTTGGTGGTAAGATAAATTGGCAGGTATCACATTACTCACCACGAAATTTGCAAAGTCGGCATACCATGGTAATTTTTCCATTGTTGTCGCTAATGTCTCTTCGTCCGGGAATGCATCATCAATCTGAATTTCAGGTTGTGCCACATGCTCATTCTCAAGTCGAGATAGGTGGTCGGCCACTTGGTTCTCGCAACCTCTTGTATCTTTGACCTCGAAATCAAACTCTTTCAGCAGCAACACCCATCGAATCAACCTTGGTTTCGCATCCTTCTTTGTCATGAGATACCTAAGAGCTGCATGGTCTGTATGAATGATAACCTTAGTTCCCAATAGACAGGCACGAAACTTCTCAAACGCATACACAACCGCTAGGAGCTCTTGTTCTGTCAAAGTGTAGTTCCTTTGGGCTTCATTTAGGACCTTACTTGCATAGTAGATAGGATGAAATAATTTTTCCTTTCTCTGACCAAGAACAGCACCAACGGCTATACCACTAGCATCACACATGACTTCGAACGGGAGAGACCAATCTGGTGCTACCATGATAGGGTCTTCAATGAGTTTTGCTTTGAGGCATTTGAATGCCTTTAAGCAATCTTCATTAAAGTCAAACTTTGCATCTTTCTCCAATAGTTTGCACAATGGACTAGCAATTTTGGAGAAGTCTTTAATGAACCGACGATAGAAACCTGCATGACCGAGAAAACTACGAACTCCTTTCACCGAAATTGGAGGCGGTAGCTTCTCAATAACCTCTATTTTTGCTTGATCAACCTCTATTCCTCTTTTGGAGATTTTGTGCCCAAGAACGATTCCTTCTTTTACCATGAAGTGGCACTTCTCCCAATTTAGCATAAGGTTGAATTCTACACATCTTTGCAACGCCATGCTTAGGTTTGCCAAGCACTCCTCAAAAGACTCACCAACAACTGAAAAATCGTCCATGAATACCTCCAAAGTGTCTTCAACCATCTCAGAAAAAATAGACATCATACAGCGTTGAAAGGTGGCTGGTGCGTTACATAACCCGAATGGCATACGTTTGAAGGCAAACGTACCATATGGGCATGTAAACGTTGTCTTCTCTTGGTCTTCGGGGGCAATACAAATCTGATTGTATCCTGAATAACCGTCCAAGAAACAAAACCATCCTTTCCCCGCTAATCGATCTAGCATTTGGTCTATGAATGGCGTTGGGAAGTGATCTTTGAGTGTCCAAGAATTCAGCTTTCGGTAGTCCATGCATACTCTCCATCCAGTGACAGGTCTGAGTGGAATAAGCTCGTTCTTTTCATTCGCGACCACCGTCATGCCTCCTTTCTTGGGAACACATTGTACTGGGCTTACCCATGTACTATCAGAGATTAGATATACAACTCCTGCGTCTAACCACTTAATAATTTCTTTCTTCACCACTTCTTGCATAGGTGGGTTTAGACGTCTTTGATGCTCAATGGTGGGTGTGCAATTTTCTTGAAGCTGAATTTTATGTGTACAAATCCCAGGTGGAATACCAATAATATCCACAATGGTCCATCCAATGGCTCTAATGTACTTCCGTAAAATAGCAATGAGAGCTGCAACTTGTTGCTCACCCAAATCGGCTGCCACAATAACTGGAAGTGTGTTTCCGCTTCCTAAGAATGCATACTTTAAATGACTTGGCAGCTCCTTCAATTCTAACGTGGGTGGCTCTTCAATAGATGGCTTAGCTTGTGGTGTGGGTCGATTCTTGAGATCAAGGTCCAGCTTCTTGCGAGCATAGCGATATGTCCCTAATCCCGATAGAGCACAAATAGCTTCTTCACAATTTTCAGCATCCTCATTCTCTCCATTCATAAGCACAACCTCCAAAGGGTCATCAATAATTTGCTCTTCTTCAAGTAATTCTTTCTCATCATCAAAGAAAACATCAGCCACCGAAAATACACTTAGATCTTTGGGCTGCTTCATTGATTTGCACACATCAAAGCGAACCACTTCATCATTTATTCGGAATGAAAGCTCATTAGCTCTCAAATCAATAAGCACACTTCCTGTAGCAAGGAAAGGGCGCCCCAAGATTATGGGAACTTCTGAGTCTGCCTCACAATCCAAAATAACAAAGTCTGCTGGAAATATGAATGAAGAAACCTTCACCAATACGTCAAATAGAATACCAACAGGTCGTTTTACTGACCTATCCGCCATGACGAGCCTCATATTGGTTGGAGTATGATCACCCAACCCCAACTTTTTGTAGATTGATAATGGCATCAAATTGATGTTGGCTCCTAAGTCACATAATGCTTTGGCAAAATTCAAAGATCCAACGGTGCAAGGAATAGTGAAGCTCCGGGGTCGGCCTTCTTCTGAACTATCGATCGGGTAGCAATTGCACTACAATGATGCACATCTTCTTTCAACTCATAACTTGCTGCCCGCTTCTTAGTCAAAAGATCCTTCATAAATTTTGCATACCCAGGCATTTGTTCAAGTGCCTCCACCAATGGAACATTAATGGTCAGCTGCTTTAACATAGTCATAAATTTGCTGAACTTTGTGTCATCCGCCACCTTCTTCAATCTTTGAGGAAAAGGTGGTGGTGGGTATGGAAGTGTTCTCTCCAAGGTTTTTTTCTCCTCTTGCTTCCATTTTTCAGATTTTTCAGGTTGCACAGCACTGGGTGAGGCGTCCTTGTCATCAGGAGTAGGTGCTGCGACATCTTCTCCTTTTGCGTTGTCATCCATGCCCGCAACTTCGTCAACCACTTGCTTGCCTTTTGCTGAAGTTTCCAGCACCTTACCACTTCTGGTAGTGATGTCCATGCATGACCCATCATTCCTTGGGTTTTGCACAATATCGCTAGGTAAGGAGCCAGCCTTTCTTTGATTGAGTGCTGCTGAAAGTTGGCTCAATTGCTGCTCTATTTGCTTGATTGAAGTGGAATGAGAATCAACTAATTGTTTCATGGAGGACAAATCATTAATTACCTCCGTAACTCCCGCGCTCGTTGCTTCCACTCCTTTCAATAATTTAGCCATCATGTCTTCCATACTTCCAGAATTAGATGTGGTGGTGTCACGTCTACCAGGGGGAACGTACAAACCACTCTTTTCATTCTTGTTCTTCCAACTACCTTGGTCCTTGGATTTATCATAATAGTTGTGACCTTGGTTTCCTTGGGCATTCCCGCAAAAACCCACCTGATTGTTCAAGTAGTTGGCCTCCTCTTCCGAATCAGATTCGTCTCTTCCTTTTGACGCAATAGCTTTCACTTTTTCGGTCTTCCCTGATAATAGATGCTTTGTAAGAAGATCCATTTGAGTTTTCATGTGCGCCATATCCTGATCACGTTCTTCTTCTCTTCTTCTTTGGTCTGCAGTCATGCCATTAGATAAAGTAGGGCTTGCTACCTCAGAATCCCTGGTATGCCAATCTCTACTTTGTTTCATCATACGATCCAGCATATTGCTTGCTTGACCAAAGGTGAGGTCCATAAAAGATCCTCCAGCTGCGTTATCTACCACTGGTTTAGTTATTGAATTCAAGGCTCTATACAAGATCTCCATTAGGTGGACATTAGTCATGTGATGGTTTGGGCATCTCGCTAGCTTTGTCTTGAACCTCTCCCATGTTTCATGAAGAGCTTCAGTAGGAAGCTGTCGAAAGTTGCTGATTTCATCTCTCAATTGTGCACTCTTGGATGTCGGAAAGAATCTTTCTAGGAAAGCGTCTCTCAATTGCCTCCAATTTGTAATTGAATCAGGAGTCAGCCCATTCAACTATAGTGTTGCCTCCCCAGACAGAGACAATGGAAATAAGCGTAATCGAATTGCATTCTGACCAACACCAGGATTGTCAAACGACTTGCATGTAGAAATAAAGTTGATGAGATGTATATTCGGATCATTGCCTGCTAGTCCACCAAATAATCCCTTGAGTTGCAATAACTAAATCATGGTGCTTGTGATGTTGAACTTGGCTCCGGGCGCTAATGGTGGTGAATTATGGCTCCAGTGGCTCCAGCACCATCAAGATCATCATCATCATCATCGAAAGTTGGCTGCATAGGTTGGCGATCATACCTAAACCGTGCTTATCGACCTCTTCTGTTGACAGGTGTTATAATTTTAGCATCACGCCTAGGGTTTAGTAACTCGTCATCACCTAAATCCTCATCGTCGGGATTTGTTGCTTTTGCAGGGTTATCAATGTTCTGCTGTTGAACCTGGGCTGTGGAAAGGGCAGCCAATCTTGCTTGTTCCTGTTGAGCAGCCATCCTTTCGATTTCTACTTGTGCTTCCATTCTTCCTATGTGTTGTGGTTCAGGATTGATAGGTAATAACGGTTGACCAGAACTTCTAGTATGGGGCATGCACTGAATAAAAACCTGCAGTAAACAAAAACAAAAACTGAAAGTAAAAGTACGAGAATCTTTGACCAAAGGGTCTAGTAATTATCACGAACTTAATTGACACTCGTATTCCCCGGCAACGGCGCCAATTTTTGATAACGCTCAATCTACAGCTCTCGTAGGAGTGTAAAGCGGTCCCTAGCAAATATAGAACCCAACCTGGGTTGGGTATCAATCCCACAGGGAATAGCTTGGCCAACAAGTAAGAAAAATTACACAACTTTTGGTGCAAGTCTCGAAAAAAGGGGGGAGTCTTGTCGTACAAGTAATGTAAATAAAACAATGAAGTAAAAGCTGAAAATAGCAAAGTAAAAAGAGAAGGATTATTACGTAAGTTGTAAACAATGAGAATTGAAGCGTTGGGGTTATGTCCACCTCCTGAGTTATACGTCTCTATTGACTATGAGTGTGTAGAATTCCGACATGCATGTGCTTATAGAGAATTGTATTCGATGGTAAATCCAGGCGTCTTTTGACCTATTCGAGGATTATTTCACTTTAACTCTTTCGAGCTTAAAGTGTGTCTAACGGTACGAATTCTCCAAGAGGTTAATCCAGTTACGGCACTAACTGTTTAATAGGGAATTTAGGATGTGACCCTACTACCTTGACACTATATCTTTTCCAGACAAATAACCTTTCTTTCGAACAGGTTAAATGTTATACTGGCGTATTCTTGCGTTTGCAACCACAAAGAATGTAGATTAAGATGAAGAGAATAATGATATAAGCAGCATACGTGTCACGAACTCACAAACTCACAACAATAAATAGTATCTCAGTTGGCTTCCATAACCCCAACAGAGAAGTTTAGTTACCCATGAATGCGAAGGAGATCACAATTGACATTGTTGTTATACCACAAGATTGATTAATTTCATGTAGCACAAGTGGTAGGCGTTTAGGTGTGAATTCCTAGGCAAAGTAACGATTCTCTTGTTGCGGAAATTAAGAATAAATGAATAGAAGAAGAAAAATAGAATTAGTGGAAGGATTAGAATTGTTAATTGATGGAAGAATTAGAATTGTAAGAATCTAAATGTATCTCTCCACTAAGGGAGGAATGAATAAAAATCTCTAGCATGATAGGGTATTTATAATACCCATATCCTAGTCCTACTAAGCTAATGAAATATCTAACCAAATCCTACTAAACAAATGAAATACTTAACCCAATTGTACTAGGTTAATGTAATATTCTCCTAATCCAACTAAACAAATGAAATACTTAACCCAATTGTACTAGGTTAATGTATCATTATCCAAATCCAACTAAGTTACTGCAAGTCCCCAAAGTCTTCAGAAATGTTGTTTTAGCCCGAGACAGATTTTCTATGTATCAATTTTGGTCCTTTAGGCGTTCAAGCTCCCTTTCCTTCCTGTGAGCTTCCTTTGGCGTTAAGTAAGCCATAAAATGCTGATTTCTGCATCATTTATACCTGAAACTTTGCTAGTTATGTTCGTTAGCTCACTTACAGGAAAAAGGACTAAAAGCGCATGAAATGTATACTTTGTTCTCAAAACGTGGCACAAATATGTGAAAAATATATTGATATAGGCGCATAATATCGCCTATCATCAGCAACCCAAGTATAAAAGGGACACTTAGGCATAATTGTAAACATCTTGGCATATGTCTAGCAAAGGCAAAAATAATCAAAGGGGTTTTATCAGGGTTGTTTCATTTTTCATCTTTGAACATTGACTTTGGTATGATTAATTTTATTTCTTTGATGTTACTTTCGAACATGAGTGGCTAAATACCTTTTTTTGGGATTGAGGCCGATAAAATGACTATATTTTGATATTCTTAGAGTGGTTAATGTTGATTTATCGCATGTGTTGTTCTTATTCTCTTGTTTTTTTATATTTTAATGAATTACCACCATTAGAATACATCTATAATCCTTTTGTGAACCCGAAAAGAGAATCATTGGGATAGATTAAAAAGTTTAAGGAGCAAGTTCATATTCTTATACATAACGAAGGATGTGAAGTAGTAGCTAGGATATAAATATACCATGAAGCCTTGTTTGGTTCAATTGCAAGAGCATAAGTTAGAGCATATGAATGTATTATTGCATCCCCGCTCGACGATATAGTTGTAATGTCCTTTTAGGTAGAAAATTAGAAGCTCGGAAGGCCATGATCATAATCTGAATCCTGCGAATTAATAACCTAATAATCCGCATGACCACGATAAGGATAGGGATTTATAGGATTTTTAAGAGTGCCTCAATCCTGGAATTCTCTCTCATATTGTTTACAACCTAGATTACATTGCGATTATCACACTTTGTTATTTAATTAGTTGTTAAATTATTTAACCCATTTTGATACTCTGAAACACTTGAATACATTATTTTCAAAACTGAAGTTAAGTAAATTACTAATCAAGTAGTCCTTATGGGTATGATATCTGATTCTTTGAGTCACTATATTACTTGTACGATCACGTGTACTTGCGTGTGAGATAGGTCATAATAAGTTTTTGGCATCGTTATCAGGGACCCATATAGTTAGAAATTTTCTAAATTTTTTGCTTTTGATGATAAATTTAAGTGTTAACAACTTGATCTTAGCAGCTAAATTTTGCAGGTTAAGTGACGTATTGGACTGGCAAGATCAAAAAATTGGTTGAGCCTTATTCGAAACCAGAAAGGATATTTTATCAAAGGCAAAGAGCACTAACACTTCAATATTTAATTTTCAAATTCAAATGGGAGATCAGGTGAATCCTAATTCTGTTGTTCCAGTTGCTCCATCTCCGGTGGCTCCTATAGCTCCTACAAATAGAAAGCAAAATCTAAACCTATTTGTGAAGTGGAAATCCCACTTACGAACATTGCTACTAATAATATCTATAATCCAGATATGGGTGGTCGATTTGAATTGAAGCAAAATATACTACAACTCTTGCACACACTTAGGAAGTTCATATGTTTATCTCATGAGGACCCACATCATTATATACAAAACTTTATTGAGATAAGAAATACCTATGTTTCTACTTGGGTATCTACTAATTATGTCAGACTGAATCTCTTCCCCTTTTCTCTGTTGGGGGAAGCAAAGAGGTGGTTGAACTACCAAACTCCATCACTTTCTGGGATGATCTAGCTTGGAAGTCCTTATTTGATTCTTTCCATCTAGGAAGGCAATATGTTTGAGATGTGATATTTTATTTTAGGTAAAAATATGGAGAGAATCCTAACCACACATGGGAAAGATTTAAGGCTATGCTCAAAATATTTCCTCACCATTATCGAACTAATGATGTATCAGTACATACTTTCATTGAGGGTCTTGAGCCAAACACCAAGATTATCTTGGATTCATCAGTAGGTAGGTATGCTCTAGAGAAGACATATGATGAGTTATACACACTGCTAAATTGATTTCACAGATGAATCCTTAGTGGCATGCTGACAAAAGAAGTGCTCCAAAGAAGGTTGCAGGTGTGCTGGAGGTTGATCAATTTATGAATATATCTACATAGATTGCTGCATTATAGAATTAGATAACTACACAGTTTAGCAATATGAATATGGGGTCATGCAGTCCATACCAACATCAACAAATATAGTCCATCAGGCTCAGACTTGGTGTAAGGTTTAGGGAAATAATGATCGTACAGATGATGCTTGTGCAGCTAATCCAGAGTTTGTTAATTAAGTGGGAATGCTAATAGATAAGAACATAAAAACTTTGGTTATACTTACAATCCTAACTAGAGGCATCATCCCAATTTCTCTTGGGTGGAAATCAAACATAGAATGTGAATCAATACCGTGGGCTAGTAAACCAAAATCAACAACAACATGCTCCCAGGAATCAATCCATAACTTAAACAATTAATATTGAAGAGATGCTGATGAAGATTATGGCTACTTAGGCACAGTTAGTAGCAGGTGTGAAGAACCAACAGATGATTACAAAGAACTTGAATGTTCAAATGGGTTAGATTGTAGGAGCACAAAATACTATACCTCAGAGATGTCTACCCAGTGATACTAATCCAAATCAAAAACAGGTGAGTGCAGTCACTACTCAGAGTGGGATGCTACTGAAGGAGTTAGAATCAAAGCAGGTGAATTACAAGGATAGTGATGATGAAAAAGCAAAGGATCAAGAACTTATTGTGGAAGATAAAGCTGAAAGCAAGAAAAGTAAAGTGGAAAGTATGAATCTATTTCCTGCTTTCCCACAAAGGCTGAGGAAACACCAAGAGGAAACTTTTTATAAGAAATTGATTGATGTGTTGAAATAGGTTCACATTAACCTACCTCTAATTGATATTTTGCAGAGTGTTCCAAAGTATTCTAAGTACATAAAAGACATATTGGACAACAAGAGTCGCTTTACTGAATATGTTATTATGGAATTTACAGAGGAGTGCACATCACGAATCCAAAATAGGTTACCCACAAAGATGAAAGATCCAGAGATCTCCACCATTAAAATTACAATCAGGAAATCAATAAGATCTCGAGGTCTATATGGTCTTAGGGAAAGCATAAATATTATGCTCATATCCTTATTTAGGAAAATGGGGCTAGACAGCCCGAGACCCACCACAACTTCTTGTAGTTAGCTGACCATTCCCTTATAAGACTAGATAGAATTATTGAAAATGTATTGGTGCAAGTAGGGTCACTTATCTTCCTGATGGATTTTATTATTCTTGATTTTTATGATGATCTAGAAGACCTATTTATTTTAAGACGTCACTTTTTAAAAACCAAGTGTTTATTAATTGATGTAACTGTAGGATAGTGGACCATGTGTGCTCATGAAAAGATCAAGGTATTTGACATATATAAGGGATTGAAATTGCCTGCAATATATGCAGAACTGTTCGTTATCATAGTCTTGGATCTCAAGTCTGACTTTTAACTTATTACGTCGAAGGATCCCTTGGAGAAAGCATTGGTGGGATATGAATTTTTTGGTGATTTTGAAGTAGTTTAAATGGTTTAGAGTTTGGATGTGGCAAGAATTGTCACTAGAAATACCAAATTTGAGCTTTTAAATAGACTCTCCCAAGGCATTTGTTCAGGAAGCACCAAAGCTAGAACTCAAGGCTTTACCTTCTCATCTAAAATATGCTTTCCTTGATGATGATGATACATTGCCTGTGATTTTTCTATATGTTCATTTGATGTGTAGGTGAAAGAGGCACTGACATTATTGAAGAGAAGAAAAAAGGAAATCGGACGACAAATATTGGATATTTAAGAAATCTATCTTGCCTTGTGTATGTATAAAATATTTATGGAGGAGGGATATAAAGAAAGTGTGCAATATCACCGAATATTGAATCGTCTAATGAAAGAAGTAGTTAGAAAAGAAGTTATTAAGTGCCTTTTGATAACGCTCAATCTACAGCTCTCGTAGGAGTGTAAAACGATCGTTGTCAAATATATAACCCAACTGGGTTGGGTATCGATCCCACAGGGAATAGCTTGGTCAACAAGTAAGCAAAGATTACTAGAATTTTAGTGCAAGTCTCGTAAAAAGGGGGGAGTTTTGTCGTGCAAGTAATGTAAACAAAATAATAAGGTAAAAACGGAAAATAGCAAAGTAAAAAGAAAGAATGTTTGGTAAGATGTAAAACAATGAGAATTGAGAAGTTGGGGTTATGTCCACCTTATGAGTTGTACGTCTCTATTGGCTATGAGTTGTGCGAAATTCAGACATGCATGTGCTTATAGAGAATTGTATTCGATGGTAAATCCAAGCGTCTTTTGACCTCAACAAGGACTATTTCACTTTAACTCATTCGAGCTTAAAGCGTATCTAACGGTACAAATTCTCCAAGAGGTTAATCCAGTTATGGCACTAACTTTTTAATAGGGGATGGGACCCTACTACCTTGACATTATCTCTTTTCCAGACATATAACTTTTCTTTCGAACAAGTTAATGCTATACTGGCGTATTCTATGCGTTTGCAACCACAAGAATTTGCATTAAGATGAAGAGAATAATGATATAAGCAACACACGTGTCACGAATTCACAAACTCATAGCCTTAGATAGTATCTCATAAGGCTTCCATAACCCCAATAGAGAAGTTTAGTTACCCATGAGTGTGAAGGAAATCACAATCGACATTGTTATTATACCACAATAAAGATCTTGTTAGGTATAGGGTGGTAGGCGTTAGGCGTGACTTCTTTGCTAAGTAACGTTTCTCTTGTTGCAAAAATTAAGAATTGAATAGATGAATAGAAGAAGAATAAAAAGTAGAATTAATGGAAGAATTAGAAGTAGTAGTGAATGAATAATAGAAAGATGGAAAGATGTCTCAAATCTCTAGTAAAATAGGGTATTTATAATACCCATATCCTATTCCTACTAAGCTAATGAGTTACTTAACCCAATCCTACTTGGTTAATGTATCATTATCCTAATCCTACTAAATTACTGCTAGTCCCCAAAGTCTTCAGAATTGCTGTTTTTGCCCGGGACAGATTTTCCAAGCGCTACTTTTGGTCCTTGGCGTGTAAGATTCCCCTTCCTTCTTTCGTGAAGCTTTCTTTGGCGTCAAGTTATCCATAAAATGCTGAATTTTGCATCATTTATACCTGAAAACTTGCTAATCATGTTCGTTAGCTCACTTACAGGAAAAAGGACTAAAAGTGCATAAAATATATAATTTGTTCTCAAAACTTGGCTAAAATATGGGCAAAATCTAGTGCTATAGGCGTGTAAATTCGCCTATCATCAACACCCCACACTTGAAGCTTTGTTCGTCCTCGAACAAAATATCATGTCCATCTAAACATCAACTTAGGGTTTCACAGTAACAACACAAAATATTCGTCAAGACAAGCACAACAATTATCAACAAAGAGTAGTTTTTCGATCATTAGTAGAAACAATTTAACCTCTAGCATAGACTCGTGATGGTAGTTAATTCGTATCCAAAAGTTAAGGTACAAAGAATCATACGCAACTAACCAAAACTCGCCAACCATGTGTCTCTCACCATATATTACCCATAATCACTCACAAGCATAGTATATTTTTCGAACATGGGTATAGGATTATCCTTGCTCTCACTCTCACAAAGAATTCATATGTTGCAACTGATGACCATAGGCTTGCCCTTAGTGTAATGCTCCACTAAATGTCAGAATGCTAAGCTTAGGATCAAATAGGTCTTTTGATGGTTGTAATGTAGCTAAGGGACAGGTAGGACTATTTTGGCCAGAAATAGTGACTATGTTCCTAAGCACTTTAATACAACACATTTTATCATTAACACTTTTCTTTCAAACAACCTTTCTACTTTCTTTTATTCTACCACCCCTTTTCTCCTCTTTTGTTTTTCAATTTTGAACATAACTAACTTTTCCGTTTTATTTTTTTCTTTCCTTTTTCTTTTCATAACATACCTCTTATGATAGCACTTCTTTTTCATAACAAATTCAAGCACCAATACATTCTAAGGCATCATACTCACCCATTTTCCTCTTATTTCGTCATATAACTTTACAATTTAAAGCACTTAGGAATTTGGATCAAATTATGGTCTTGAAAAAATGGATTAGGCTTACATATGAGGTTGTCAAAGAAAATAGGCTCAAGGCTCAAAAGGGGTTGTCTAGGATGATGTCCATGGGTAGATAAAATGAAGGTAAATAATCATGGGTTGCCAAAGAAATGCCTAAATCATCTCCTAAACTTACGCTCTTTATTTTCGCTTTACAAACATACCAGGCAAGTTCTAGCATCAGCCACAAGAACAGAATATACTATATCCTCACACACAAAAGGCACATGGTCGACTTTATTGGGAGTAGCATAGACTCTTGACCCAACAGATGAAGGAATTGAACCACACAATATCACATAGTGAGTCACAATTAGAGCCTAAACGTCTCAATAGTCATGATTTTAGCACAAAGTCTTGTCATAATCTCATGCTTCCTATTAGAATAATTTCATGTGAAGTTAAGTAAAAAAAAATTAACTACTAAAAAAAATGAGAGAAAAAACAACTAAAACGAAAAATGAAAAAAAACTAAAGCAAACATAAATGCAAATGCGGATAGAGAAGTATAGCATGCAAATACCACCACCCCACACTTAGACGAGACACACTGTCCTCAGTGGAAAATAAATACGAAGAACCTGGTCAGTCGGACTCCTCCTCTATGTCGGGGGTCATACCCCCTTCGTCGGAATCATCATAGGAGTCGTCGTCATCAGAATTCTTCTCCACGTCGGAGTCTGGCATTCGTCGATCATCATCGGTTGGCACATCGTCATCAAGAGGTTCCTCAAAATATGTACCTACTCCACATATCCCCCCTGCATGCACATTCATTGGATAGTCATGATCCAGCTGTTGGAGCTCTGCAACAGTTGGAACACGACCTCCGCTCATCATTGTAAACCGAGTCATGCCATAAATATGGCAAAAGAAACTTTCATCCCGAGCATGTCTCTCTGCCGTAGTAAGGTTGACGCCATGTGTTGATTCAGCATCTTTGACCTTTGTGAGGTCAACCTTCTTCGGGTTGTGTGGCAGTTTATGATCAGCTGGTTCCTCTTTGATGTCTTCCTTCCTCAAGATTGCAGTCAACAGATTGCCAAAATTGAAGTGGGACCGCTTGCGTAGCCTAGCCTTCCGCATTGTAGACCGAATGATTGCCCCAATGTTGATAGGGACATTAGTCATCAGTACATATACCAAGCACACTCTATCTCTTGTTATTTTTGTGTATTGCGTCCCTGGAATGAGGCAAGAGTTGACTATGCGCAACCATATCCTTGCTTCCCTATTCAAAGGAGCATATGGGAAGGTGTTGTGTCGACCGGTGTCTTTGTGTCTACTCCACCGTGCCATGGACCTTGTTCCACAAAGTGTGTGTCGAATGACTCTATATGGAGGTCTACTGTACAACTCTTTGAATGGTGATGGATCAACAACAGGAAAGCCAAGAAAGGAGTTGAATAAATCCGCATTGAGTTGTAAAACTTGGCCCCGAATCTTGACCTCGCTTCCTGTGGTTTTCGGTGACCAGTTGGCATAGAATTCTCTTGTTAAATCGAGATTACATTCTCCCATGTCTCGGAAGATGAAATCAAGATGTAACGCCATGATCTTGGCCAACATGCACGGTTCTTTCTTTGCTAGGCTTTCCTTGTTTATCAAGTCCACATGAACATATTTCTTCTCTTTGTTGTTCCTATACCATTCCTTTGCTTCCTCCTCTAAAACCCATTTAATTCCGAACATGCGGCGTGGTAATTGCATCGAGGATGATTCTCCTTGATCTTTTCGGCCTCTTTTCTTGCCTTTTTGTGAAGTGGTAGCCTTATATTTGCCTTGTCTTGCTTTGGGTGCCATTGTACCTGAGACTAAAACAATGTTCATATTAGCATCATCTCGATGGATATAATCTATAAACAAGCAGAAGGGGCACCACTCCACACTTAGCTTGGTGGTACAGACTAGTGAAGTGAAAGTGATCGATTACTCAGACTTCATCGACATACGTTTTAGGTGCTATGTTCCAACAATAAAATCAGTGCAATCATACTTCTTGTAATCTTGGTAATACTTGCATATATGAGATATCAAAACTACTACATAGAGATTGAATCAAGGTATAAATAATCACAACCTCCGATGTTGGTAGTCAACCATAATTCTCATCTTGATGAACAAGTCATTCCAATATGTAAGTATGCAAGTGACAAGATTATGCAATTTTAGTGACCATATCAAGTCCGCAAAAGTATGACAACGCATCAAAATCAAATTCAAGTTGGGAACAAGTTAAGATCATCCTTACGTATTCATTCACTCACTTAGTTGTATCACAACAATTCAAACACATTCACATCACCACTACTTTTTTCAAGATTCAACAATTCATAATAGACGTAGTAATGTAGTACTTACGGAATATAAATGAAGAACAAAGTAGTACTTACTTGATTGATGCCTTTGGATGATGTTCTTGTGAAGAAAAAGAGTAAAAGGAAAATTTTTGAGAGGATTTGGAGGCTATAGGCGGTGCATAAGCTAGGTTTCCAATGTGTTTTTGGTTCAAGACTAAGTCTCATATTTATAGGAAAAGGTTAGGTCGGGTTTTGACCCATTTAAAATCGGATTTGGAGACAAGAAGTGACCATAGGCGGTGCCTTTTGCTTTGCCTATGCTTGGCATAGGCGGCGCCTTTTGCAAAGCATTGTCTAGTGCACCTATGCCATGGAATTCCTAGGCATAGGCGGCGCCTTTCACTTTGCATATGAGATTCAGAGACAAAAAGCATTACCATAGGCGGCGCCTATGCTATGGCATACTTGGGCATGGGCAGCGCCTATGCTATGGCACACTAGATTCCGAGACCTTAGTCCATAGTATAGGCCTTGCCTTGTTCGTGGCCTAGTTTTACCTAGGCCTAGCCTTGTTCGATGCCTATATTTTTGAGCAATGCTCAATCCATAGCCTTTTGCTTCTTCATTCCTAACTTACCACCTTTAACATGCAATACATCCAAATCAAAATTTGAAACTGACCTTCTCGTTTTACACGTCTTTACACCTACATTTACTCAAAAACAATAAAGACGATTAGAACGATGGGTTGCCTCCCATCAAGCGCCTTAGTTTTGGTCATGGCACGACTCTTCTTTTTGGATTTTTATTTATCAAAAGAAAACACATAATAAGACAAAAAATGCAAAACGATGGGTTGCCTCCCATCTAGCGCTTGATTTATTGTCGCGACACGACATGGCTATCTCAAGTACTTAGACTTCGTCGAGCTAAGTGATGGCCATATAGTTTATCGAATCAATAGGACCGATATATGGTTTTACTCGTTGGCCATTCACCTTGAAGACAACACCATTAGTGTCTTCCAACTCAACTACTCCAGACGAGTAGACTTGGTTAACTTTGTATGGACCAGACCACTTTGACTTTAACTTACCTGGGAATAACTTCAGTCTGGAATTGAAGAGAAGTACCATATCATCCTTTTGAAAGTTTCGTCGAACAATCCGCTGATCATGATACTTTTTCATCCGCTCCTTGTAGAGATCCAATCTTTCATAAGCATGTAGACGAAATGTATCCATCTCGTTCAGTTGCTCCAATCTTAGATTCATTGCATCATCCCAGTTCAAATTTAATCGTTTCAAAGCCCACAATGCCTTATGCTTAAGCTCAATGGGTAAGTGACAAGCCTTCCCATAAACTAGTTGGTACGGGGACATGCCAATTGGCATTTTGAATGCAGTCCTATATGCCCATAGTGCATCGTCTAGCTTCCGAGACCAATCTTTCCTATTAGCATTTACCGTTTTAGCAAGGATTTTCTTGATCTCTCTATTGGAAACCTCTACCTGTCCGCTGGTTTGTGGGTGATAAGGCGTGGCTACCTTATGTTGCTTAACACCATATTTTGCCAACACGGATTTGAATAGCTTGTTGAAGAAGTGAGATCCTCCATCGCTTATGATAGTACGTGGTACTCCAAAGCGAGAGAAGATATTTCTCTTTAAGAATGCTACAACACGCTTTCCCTCATTGTCGGCCAACGCTACAGCTTCAACCCATTTTGAGACATAATCTACAGCAACTAGGATGTACTTCATTCCAAACGAATTTACGAATGGACCCATGAAATCAATACCCCATACGTCAAAGAGCTCTACTTCAAGGATTTTCGACATGGGTATCTTATGGTGTTTCGAAATAGCACCTTGTCGCTGACACTGGTCGCATCTTCTCACAAATTCGTAGGCATCTTTGAATATCGAAGGCCAATAATATCCACTTTGCAATACCTTCCTTGCTGTCCGATTACCTGCGTGATGTCCCCCAAATTGGGAAGTGTGGCATGCTTCCAATATATCAAACACCTCTACATGGGATATACATCGCCGGATAACACTATCCGCGCATCGTCGAAACAAATATGGCTCATCCCAAAAGTAGTGTTTTACATCATGCATAAACTTTCTCTTTTGATGGTAAGATAAGTTTGCAGGTATCACGTTACTCACCACAAAATTTGCAAAGTCGGCATACCATGGTAGTCCTTCCATTATTGTCGCTAAGATCTCCTCGTCAGGGAATGCATCATCAATCTCAATTTCAGGCTGCGCCACATGCTCGTTCTCGAGTCTAGATAGATGATCAGCCACTTGGTTCTCGCAACCTCTTCTATCTTTAACCTCGAAATCAAATTCTTGCAGCAGCAAAACCCATCGAATTAGTCTTGGTTTTGCATCCTTCTTTGTCATTAGATACCTCAGAGCTGCATGGTCTGTATGAACGATCACTTTGGTTCCCAACAGATACGCACGGAACTTCTCAAAAGCATACACAATTGCTAAGAGCTCTTGTTCTGTGACAGTATAGTTCTTTTGGGCTTCGTTTAGGACCTTACTAGCATAGTAGATAGGATGAAATAATTTCTCCTTCCTCTGGCCAAGTACAACGCCAACAGCAACCCCACTAGCATTACACATGACTTCGAACGGGAGAGACCAATCTGGTGCTACCATGATAGGGGCTTCAATGAGTTTTCTTTTGAGGCATTCGAATGCCTTCAAACAATCTTCATTGAAGTCATACTTTGAATCTTTCTCCAAGAGTTTGTACATTGTAATCACAATTTTGGAGAAGTCTTTGATGAACCGCCGATAGAAACCTGCATGACCGAGGAACCTACGAACTCCCTTCACTGAAATTGGGGGCGGTAGCTTCTCGATGACTTCAATTTTTTCTCGATCAACCTTAATTCCTCTTTCAGAGACTTTATGCCCAAGAACGATTCCTTCTTTTACCATGAAGTGGCACTTTTCCCAATTCAGCACTAGGTTGAATTCTACACATCTTTGCAACGCCATACTTAGGTTTGCTAAGCACGCTTCAAATGATTCGCCAACAACTGAAAAGTCGTCCATGAATACCTCCAAAGTATCTTCAACCATATCAGAAAAAATGGACATCATACAACGCTGAAAGGTGGCTGGTGCGTTACATAGCCCGAATGACATACGTTTGAAGGCAAATGTGCCATATGGACATGTGAATGTTGTCTTCTCTTGGTCTTCGGGGGCAATGCAAATCTGATTATAGCCTGAATAACCGTCTAAGAAACAAAACCATCCTTTCCCCGCTAATCGATCTAGCATTTGGTCCATAAATGGCATTGGAAAGTGATCTTTGAGTGTCCATGAATTCAGCTTTCGGTAGTCCATGCATACTCTCTATCCAGTGATGGGTCTGAGTGGAATAAGCTCATTCTTTTCATTCGCGACCACCGTCATGCCTCCTTTCTTGGGAACACTTGTACCGGGCTTACCCATGTACTGTCTGAGATTGGATACACAACTCCTGCGTTTAACCACTTAATAATTTATTTCTTCACCACTTCTTGCATAGGTGGATTGAGACGTCTTTGATGCTCAATGGTGGGTGTGCATTTTTCTTCAAGCTGAATTTTATGTGTACAAATCTTAGGTGGAATACCAATAATATCAGCAATGGTCCAACCAATGGCTCTTATATATTTCCGTAGAATAGCAATGAGAGCTGCAACTTGTTGCTCACCCAAATCTGCTGCCACAATGACTGGAAGTGTGTTTCCGTTTCCTAAGAATGCATACTTTAAATGACTAGGCAGCTCCTTCAATTATAACGTGGGTGGCTCTTCAATAGATGGCTAGCTGGTGGTGTGGGTCAATTTTTGAGATCAAGGTCCAGCTTTTTGGGAGCATGGCGCTATGTTCCTAATCCTGATAGAGCACAAATAGCTTCTTCGCAATTTTCAGCATCCTTACTCTCTCCATTCATGAGCACAATCGCCAATGGGTCTTCAATAATTTGTTCTTCTTCAAGTGATTCTTCCTCATCATCAAAGTAAACATCAGCCACCGCAAATATCAAAGCGAACTACTTCGTCATTTATTGATGATAGGCGAATTTACACGCCTATATCAATATATTTTGCCCATATTTGTGCCATGTTTTGAGAACAAATTATATATTTCATGCACTTTTAGTCCTTTTTCCTGTAAGTGAGCTAAAGAACATGATTAGCAAAGTTTCAGGTATAAATGATGCAGAAATCAGCATTTTATGGCTTACTTGACACCAAAGAAAGCTCACGAAGGAAGGAAAGGGAGCTTGAACGCCTAAAGGACCAAAAATGATGCATGGAAAATCTGTCCCGGGCTAAAACAACATTTTTGAAGACTTTGGGGACTTGGAGTAGATTATTTGGATTAGGATAATAATACATTAACCTAGTACAATTGGGTTAAGTATTTCATTAGTTTATTTGGATTTGGATAATGTTACATTAACCTAGTACAATTGGGTTAAGTATTTCATTAGTTTAGTAGGATTTGGTTAAGCATTGCATTAGCTTAGTAGGAATAGGATATGGGTATTATATATACTCTATTTTGCTAGAGATTTGGAGACATTCCTCCCTTAGTGGAGAGATTCATTCACTTACTATTCCAATAATTCTAATTCTTCCATTAATTCTATTTTTATTCTTCTTCTATTCTTCTATTAAATTCCACAACAAGAGAAACGTTACTTTGCAAAGGACTTCACGCCATCCTCACCCTTACACCTAACGTGCAAATCTTTATTGGGGTACAATGATCATGTTTATTGTGACTTCCTTCGCACTCATGGGTAACTAAACCTCTCTGTTGGGGTTATGGAAGCCGAATGAGATACTATCTATTGCTGTGAGTTTGTGAGTTCGTGACACGTATGCTGCTTATGTCATTATTCTCTTCATCTTAATGCAAATTCTTGTGGCTGCAGATGCATAGAATAACGCCAGTATAGCATTAACTTGTTCGAAAGAAAGGTTAACTATCTGGAAAAGAGATAATGTCAAGGTAATAGGGTCCCATCCCCTATTAAAAAGTTAGTGCCGTAACTGTTGTAACCTCTTGGAGAATTCGTACTGTTAGACACGCTTTAAGCTCGAAAGAGTTAAAGTGAAATAATCCTTGAATAGGTCGAAAGACGTCTGGATTTACCATCGAATACAATTCTCTATAAGCACATGCATGTCTGAATTCAACACACTCATAGCCAATAGAGACGTATAACTCAGAAGGTGGACATAACCCCAACGCCTCAATTCTCATTGTTTACAACTTACGTAACATTCTTCCTCTTTTTACTTTGCTATTTTCAGCTTTTACTTTATTGCTTTGGTTACACATTACAATCCCCCCTTCTTACGAGACTTGCACTAAAAGTCTAGTAATCGTTGCCTACTTGTTGACCAAGCTATTCTCTGTGGGATCGATACCCAACCCAGGTTGGGTTGTATATTTGCTAACGACCGCTTTACACTCCTACGAGAGTTGTAGATTGAGCGTAATCAAAAATTGGCGCCGTTGCCGGGGAATACGAGTGTCAACTAAGTTTGTGATAATTACTAGACCCTTTGGTCAAAGATTCTCGTACTTTTACTTTTAGTTGTTATTTTTGTTTTATTCAGGTTTGTTCAGTGCATCAATGGATGCACAACATGAAATTGAAAGGATAACTGCTCAAGTGCATCAACAGAATATTGATAACCCAGGCCGTGCAACAAATCCTAATGATGAGGACCTGGGCGATGAGGAGCTACTAAACCCACGGCATACTGCTGAGATGGAGGCACCCATGCAGAGAAGAGATCGTCAAGCTAGGTTTAGGCCTAAACGCCGAGCTATGCAAATACCGTTCGATGATGATGATGATGATCTGGACAAAGATGGTGCCACAGGAGCCATTATTCTTCCACCATTAGCGCCCGGAGCCAAGTTCAACATCACTAGCACCATGATTCAGCTTTTGCAACTCAAGGGATTATTTGGTGGACTAGCAGGCGATGATCCGAATATGCATCTGATCAACTTTATTTCTACATGCAAGTCATTCGACAATCCTGGCGTTGGACAGAATGCAATTCGACTATGCTTATTTCCATTGTCTCTGTCTGGGGAGGCAACTCTATGGTTGAATGGGCTGACTCCTGATTCTATTTCTAATTGGAGGCAATTGAAAGACGCTTTCCTAGAAAGATTCTTTCCGCTATCCAAAAGAGCACAGTTGAGAGATGAGATCACCAATTTTCGACAGCTTCCAACTGAAGCTCTCCACGAAACATGGGAGAGGTTCAAGATGAAGCTTATGCGGTGCCCAAACCATCATATGAACAATGTCCACTTGATGGAGATATTATACAGAGCTTTGAATTCGGTGACTAAGACAATGGTTGATAATGCGGCTGGAGGATCATTCATGGACCTCACCTTTGGTCAGGCAAGCAATATGCTAGATCGGATGACGAAGCAAAGTAGAGCTTAGTATACCAGGGATTCTGAGGTAGCAAGCCCTACTTTATCTATTAGCATGACTGCTGGACAAAGGAGAAGAGAAGAAGAACGTGATCAAGACATGGCGCACATGAAAACACAAATGGATCTTCTTACAAAGCATTTATTATCAGGGAAGACCAAAAAAGTTAAGGCCGTGGTATCACATGGAAGAAACGAATCTGATTCAGAAGAAGAAGCCAACTACTTGAACAATCAGGGGGGTTTCCAAGGTATTACCCAAGGAAACCAAGGTCGGAGCTATTATGATAAATCTGGATACAAGGACCGCGATCAAGGTAGTTGGAAGAATAATTCAGACAGGAGTGGTTTGTATATTCCTCCTAGAAATCATGAGGCTGAGGCGTCTGATTTCGAAAAGATGTCTATGGAAGATATGATGGTCAAGCTGCTGAAAGGAGTGGAGGCAACCAATATGGGCGTAACTGAGGTGAAGAACGATTTGTCTTCAATGAATCAGTTGGCTGACTCACATTCCATTGCAATAAGACAAATAGAGCAGCAATTGAGTCAACTTTCAGCAGCAATTAATCAAAGAAAAGCCAGCACACTACCCAGCGACACTGTGCCAAATCCAAAGAACGAAGGATCATGCATGGCTATCACTACCCGAAGTGGTAAGGAGCTGGAAACTTCAGAAAAAGGCAAGAAAGTGGTTGACGAAGTAGTGGACATTGATGATAAGGCGACAGAAGAAGCATCCACAGAAAAAGGCCACAACGGCCATGACGTCGACTCCAACAGATTGCATCCTGAAAAAGCTAAAAAACGGAAGCAAGAGGAGAAGAAAGCCATGGAGAGAACAATTCCATACCCACCACCACCTTTTCCCCAAAGATTGAAGAAGGTGGCGGATGACACGAAGTTCAGCAAATTCATGACTATGTTGAAACAGCTGACCATTAATGTTCCATTGGTGGAGGCACTTGAAAAAATGCCTGGGTATGCGAAATTTATGAAGGATCTTTTGACAAAGAAGCAGGCAGCAAGTTATGAGTTGAAAGATGATGTTCATCACTGCAACGCAATTGCTACAAGATCGCTAGTTCAGAAAAAGGCCGACCCCGGTGCTTTCACTATTCCTTGCACTGTTGGATCTATGAATTTTGCCAAGGCATTGTGCGATCTGGGTGCTAGCATCAATTTGATGCCACTATCCGTCTACAGGAAGTTGGGGTTAGGCGATCCGACACCAACCAATGTGAGGCTCGTGATGGCTGATAGGTCGGTAAAACGACCTGTGGGTATCTTGAATGATGTGTTGGTGAAGGTTTCTTCATTCATATTTCCTGTAGACTTCGTTATTCTGGATTGCGAGGTGGATTCTGAAGTTCTCATAATCTTGGGACGTTCTTTCCTTGCAACTGGAAGTGTGCTTATTGACATGAGGGATAGTGAGATTTTGTTTCGGTTGAATGACGAAGTGTTCCGCTTTGATATATGCAAAGCAATGAAGCAACCCAGCGATATGGATGTGTTCTCTGTAGCTTATGAGGATAAGAAAGCATTATCTGTAAAGAAACATCTTACTGTTGAGCCATTGGCTGCTGCACTGCTGAATGTTGAGCATGAGGATGATGAAGATTATGAAGAACTTATGGGTGCTCTAACAGGAATAAGGTCCTATTCTCATACTCCTAAACAGTTGGACCTTGATCTTACAAATCAACTTTCACAAACAGCGAAGACTTCCATTGTAGAGCCACCAATGCTAGAATCGAAAGAGCTCCCCAATTATCGAAGGTATACGTTCTTGGGATATAGAAATACACTTCCGGAGAGTGTTGCGGATGATTTAAGTGAACAGCATATAGAGGCTCTCATCTCTGCTCTGATGAGGTACAAAAGAGCTATGGGTAGGAAGATTGATGATATAATTGGTATCTCTCCTGGGATATGTATGCACAAGGGTCATCACAAAGAAGATTGCATGCCTACAAGTAAGTATCAATGTCGTCTGAATCCATTCAGAAAAAGATGCCCCATCTATCTCGATGAAGACTAAGTAATCAAGATAGCTATGTCGTGCCGCGATAATAAATCAAGCGCTTGGTGGGAGGCAACCCATCATTTTTAAATGTTTTTAATTGTTATTGTTTTCTTAGGATTTTTGTCGAGCCACGACCAAAACTAAGGCGCTTGATGGGAGGCAACCCATCGTTCTAATCGTTTTTGTTGTTTTTGAGCAAATGTAGGTGCAAGAGGTATTCAATGAGGAGATTGGTTTCAAATGATGATTTGGACATATTGTATGGTAAAGGTGGTAAGTTAGGAATAAGGATGCATAAGGCTATGGATTGAGCATTTCTCATGCCAAAATAGGCATCGAGGAAGGCTAGGCCTAGGTAAAACTAGGCCACGAACAACGCAAAACCTATACTATAGCCTAAGGTCTCGGAATCTAGTGTGCAAAGACATAGGCGCCGCCCATGCTTAAGTGTGCTATACACTATGCGCCGCCTATGATATAGCATTAGGTCTCAGTATCTCAAATGCCATACACTATGCGGTGCATATGGCCCTAAATGCTATAAACTATGCGCCGCATATGTCCCTAAATGCACTACACTATGCGCCGCATATACCATGATTATGCAAAGCACTATGCGCCGTATATGGACCCTTTTTGTCTCCAAAACCATTTTTAAATGGGTCAAAACCCGACCCATTCTTTTCCTATATAAAGGGGACTTGGTCTTGAAACATAACCACATTGAAACCTGACCTAAAGGCGCAGCACATTAACCCAAATCATCTCAAAATTTTTCTTTTTTTGCTCTTCCAATTCACAAGAACATCTCCAAAGGCTTCAATCACGTAAGTACTCTTTTATTCTTCATCTATTTCTCGTAAGTACTACGTTGCTATGTCTATTATGAATTGCTACATCTTGAAAGAATATTGGTGATGTTAATGTGTTTGGATTGTTGATACAAAACCATATGAGTGACCACATACGTTAGGATTATCTTAACTTGTTTCCGACTTGAATCTGATTTTAATGCATTGTTATACTACTTGCGAAATTGCTATAGTCATGAACATTGCATAATCTTGTCACTTGAATACTTGCATGTTAGAAGATCCCGTTCATCGGAATAAGAATTATAAGTGCCTACCAACATAGGAGGTTGAGATTATTGATAGAAACTATACCATGATGTAATCCCTATGTAGTAGTCTTGTTATACCTAACATGAAAGTATTACAAAGGTTCCAAGAAGTGATAAATCTCTGATTTTCTTGTCGGAATTTAGCCCCTAAAACGTATGTCGATGAAGTCTAAGTAATCGACCACTTTCACTTCACTAGTTTGTGCCAACAACCTAAGTGTGGGGTGGTACCCCTACTGCTTGTTCATAGATTGTATCCATTGAGATGATGCTAACATGACTCTATTGAGATATCAGGTACAATGGCACCAAAATACATGGCAAAGTTAAGGCTACCACTTCACAAAAAGGCAAGAAAAGAGGCCAAAAAAGAGCAAGGAGAACCCTCCTCGATGCAAACACCTCGACTCACTCTTGGAATTAAGTGGGATACTTATGAGGAACTTCTAAGGATGATGACTTTGATGATGATTCCGATGCAAGGGGTATGACCCCAGACATAGAGAATGAGTCCGACTAACCGGGTTCTTTTTATTTATTTCCCATTGAGGACAGAGTGTCCCGTCTAAGTGTGGGGTGATGGTATTTGCATGCTATACTTCTCTATCCTTTGCATTTATTCATGTTTGTTTTCTTAGTTTTCTCGTTTTGTTTTGTTTTTAGTAGTAAATTTTTTTTTAACGTAGCTTCGCATGAAATTATTCTAATAGGCAGCATGAGATTATAACAAGAGTATGTGCTACAATTATGACTATTGAGATGTTTTAGGCTCTAATTGTGACTCACTATGTGATATTGTATGGTTCAATTCCTTCACTTGTTGGGTCAAGAGTCTATACTACTTCCAATCAAGTCGACCATGTGCCTTGTGTGTGAGAGATTAATAGTATATTCTATGTTTGTGGCTGATGCTAGAACTTGCCTGGTATGTATGCAAAGAGAAAATAAGGAGTGTAAGTTTAGGAGATGATTTAGGCATTTATTTGGCAACCTATACATGTTTACCTTCGTTTTACCTACCCATGGACATCATCCTAGTTAAACCCTTTTGAGCCTTTAGCCTATTTTCTTTGACAAACCTCATATGTAAGCCTAATCCATTTTTTCAAGACCATAATTTGATCCAAAATCCTAAGTGCTTTAAAGTGCAAAAGTCATGTGATGAAATAAGAGGAAATTGGGTGAGTATGATGCTCTAAATTGTAGTGATGCTTGAATGTGTTATGAAAAAGAAAGTGCTATCATAAGAGGTATGTTATGAAAAGAAAAAGGAAAACGAAAGCTGAAAAGTGAGTTATGCTTAAAATTGAAAAACATAAGAGGAGAACTAGGGTGGTACAATAAAAGAAAGAATAAAGGTTGAAATAAAAAAATGTCAATGATACAATGTGATGTATTAAAGTGCTTAGGAACTTAGTCACTATTTCTGGACAAAATAGTCCTACCCGTCCCTTAGCCTATATTACAACCATCAAAAGACCTATTTGATCCTAATCTTAGCATTCTGACATTTAGTGGAGTATTACACTAAGGGCAAGCCTATGGTCATCAGTTGCTGCATACGAATTCTTTGTGAGAGCGAGAGCAAGGATATTTTGATACCCATGTTTAAAAAATATGCTATACTTATGAGTGACTATGGGTAATATATTGTGAGATACACATGGTTGATAAGTTTTGGATAGTTGTACATGATTCTTTGTGCCGTAACTTTTGAATATGAGTTGACCACCATCACGAGTCTATGCTAGAGGTTAAATGGTTTCTACTAATGACCGGAAAACTACTCTTTGTTGATAATTGTTGTGCTTGTCTTGACGAATATTTTGTGTTGTTGCTGTGAAACCCTAAGTTGATGTTTAGAGGGACATGATATTTTGTTCGAGGATGAACAAAGCTTCAAGTGTGGGGTGTTGATGATAGACGAATTTACACGCCTATATCAATATATTTTGCCCATATTTGTGCCATGTTTTGAGAACAAATTATATATTTCATGCACTTTTAGTCCTTTTTCCTGTAAGTGAGCTAAAGAACATGATTAGCAAAGTTTCAGGTATAAATGATGCAGAAATCAGCATTTTATGGCTTACTTGACACCAAAGAAAGCTCACGAAGGAAGGAAAGGGAGCTTGAACGCCTAAAGGACCAAAAGTGATGCATGGAAAATCTGTCCTGGGCTAAAACAACATTTTTGAAGACTTTGGGGACTTGCAGTAAATTATTTGGATTAGGATAGTAATACATTAACCTAGTACAATTGGGTTAAGTATTTCATTAATTTATTTGGATTTGGATAATGTTACATTAACCTAGTACAATTGGGTTAAGTATTTCATTAGTTTAGTAGGATTTGGTTAAGCATTTCATTAGCTTAGTAGGAATAGGATATGGGTATTATAAATACCCTATCTTGCTAGAGATTTGGAGACATTCCTCCCTTAGTGGAGAGATTCATTCACTTACTATTCCAACAATTCTAATTCTTCCATTAATTCTATTTTTATTCTTCTTCTATTCTTCTATTAAATTCCACAACAAGAGAAACGTTACTTTGCAAAGGACTTCACGCCATCCTCACCCTTACACCTAACGTGCAAATCTTTATTGGGGTACAATGATCATGTTTATTGTGACTTCCTTCGCACTCATGGGTAACTAAACCTCCCTGTTTGGGTTATGGAAGCCGAATGAGATACTATCTATTGCTGTGAGTTTGTGAGTTTGTGACACGTATGCTGCTTATATCATTATTCTCTTCATCTTAATGCAAATTCTTGTGGCTGCAGATGCATAGAATAACGCCAGTATAGCATTAACTTGTTCAAAAGAAAGGTTAACTGTCTGGAAAAGAGATAATGTCAAGGTAATAGGGTCCCATCCCCTATTAAAAAGTTAGTGCCGTAACTGGATTAACCTCTTGGAGAATTCGTACCGTTAGACACACTTTAAGCTCGAAAGAGTTAAAGTGAAATAATCCTCGAATAGGTCGAAAGACGCCTGGATTTACCATCGAATACAATTCTCTATAAGCACATGCATGTCTGAATTCAACACACTCATAGCCAATAGAGACGTATAACGCAGAAGGTGGACATAACCCCAACGCCTCAATTCTCATTATTTACAACTTACGTAACATTCTTCCTCTTTTTACTTTGCTATTTTCAGCTTTTACTTTATTGTTTTGGTTACACATTACAATCCCCCCTTCTTACAAAACTTGTACTAAAAGTCTAGTAATCGTTGCCTACTTGTTGACCAAGCTATTCTCTGTGGGATCGATACCCAACCCAGGTTGGGTTCTATATTTGCTAACGACCGTTTTACACTCCTACGAGAGCTGTAGATTGAGCGTTATCATTTATTCGGAATGAAAGCTCATTAGCTCTCAAATCAATGAGCATACTTCCTGTAGCAAGGAAAGGGCGCCCCAAGATTATGGGAACTTCTGAGTCTGCCTCGCAATCCAAAATAACGAAGTCTGCCGGAAAGATGAATGAAGAAACCTTTACCAATACATCACATAGAATACCAACAGGTCATTTTACCGACCTATCCGCCATTACGAGCCTCATATTGGTTGGAGTAGGATCTGCCAACCCTAACTTTTTATAGATAGATAATGGCATCAAATTGATGCTAGCTCCTAAATCACATAATGCCTTGGCAAAATTCAAAGATCCAACGGTGCAAGGAATAGTGAAAGCACCGGGGTTAGCCTTCTTCTGAACTAGTGATCGGGTAGAGATTTCGCTGCAGTGATGAACGTCATCTTTCAACTCATAGCTGGATGCCCGCTTCTTTGTCAAAAGATCCTTCATAAATTTTGCATACCCAGGCATTTGTTCAAGTGCCTCTACCAATGGAATGTTAATGGTCAGCTGCTTTAACATAGTCATGAATTTGCTAAACTTTGTATCATCCGCCACCTTCTTCAATCTTTGAGGAAAAGGTGGTGGTGGATAGGGAATTGTTCTCTCCACGGCTTTCTTCTTCTCTTGCTTCCATTTTTCAGCCTTTTCAGGCTGCAACATGCTCGGTGTGATGTCATGGACATCGTGGGTGGCTTCTGCGGATTCCTCTCCTTTTGCGTTATCATCAATGTCCACTACTTCATCAACCACTTCCTTGCCTTTTGATGAAGTTTCCAGCACCTTACCACTTCGGGTAGTAACAGCCATGCATGACCTATCATTCCTTGGGTTTTGCACAGTGTCGCTAGGTAAAGTGCCAGCCTTTCTTTGATTGAGTGCTGCTGAAAGTTGGCTCAATTGCTGCTCTATTTGCTTGATTGAAGTGGAATGAGAATCAACTAATTGCTTCATAGAGGACAAATCATTTATTACCTCCGTTACTCCAGCGCTCGTTGTTTCCACTCTTTTCAATAGTTTAGCCATCATCTCTTCCATATTTCTAGAACTAGATGTGGTGGTGTCACGTATTCCTGGGGGAACATACAAACCACTCTTTTCATTCTTGTTCTTCCAAATACCTTGGTCCTTGCTTCCAGATTTATCATAATAGTTCTGACCTTGGTTTCCTTGGGTATTCCCTCGGAAACCCCCCTGATTGTTTAAGTAGTTGGCCTCTTTTTCCAAATCAGATTCGTCTCTTCCTTTCGACGTAATAGCTTTGACTTTTTCAGTCTTCCCTGATAATAAATGCTTTGTAAGAAGATCCATTTGTGTTTTCATGTGCGCCATATCTTGATCACGTTCTTCTTCTCTTCTCCTTTGGTCTGCAGTCATGACAATAGATAAAGTGGGGATTGCTACCTCAGAATCCCTAGTGTGCTAAGCTCTACTTTGCTTCGCCATACGATCTAGCATATTGCTTGCTTGACCAAAGGTGAGGTCCATAAAATATCCTCCAGCCGCATTATCCACCACTGGTTTAGTTATTGAATTCAAGGCTCTGTATAGTATCTCCATTAGGTGAACATTAGTCATGTGATGGTTTGGGCACCTCGTTAGCTTTGTCTTGAACCTCTCCCATGTTTTATGAAGGGCTTTAGTTGTAAGCTGCCGTAAGTTGCTGATTTCATCTCTCAATTGTGCTCTTTTGGATGGCGAAAAGAATTTTTCTAGGAAAGCGTCTCTCAATTGCCTCCAATTTGTAATAGAATCAGGAGTCATCCCATTCAACCATAGAGTTGCCTCCCCAGATAGAGACAATGGAAATAGGCATAATCGAATTGCATTCTGACCAACGCCAGGATTGTCAAATGACTTGCATGTAGAAATATAGTTGATGAGATGCATATTCGGATCATGGCCTGCTAGTCCACCAAATAATCCTTTGAGTTGCTGATAACGCTCAATCTACAGCTCTCGTTTGAGTGTAAAGCGGTCGTTAGCAAATATAGAACCCAACTGGGTTGGGTATCGATCCCACAGAGAATAGCTTGGTCAACAAGTAAGTGAAATTATTAGACTTTTGATGCAAGTCTCGTAAGAATGGGGGGATTGTACTAAGTAACCAAAGTAATGAAATAAAAAGCTGAAAAATAGCAAAGTAAAAGAGAAAGATTGTCACGTTGGTTGTAAACAATGAGAATTGAGGCGTTGGGGTTATGTCCACCTTCAGAGGTATACGTCTCTATTGGCTATGAGTGTGTAGAGTCTTGACATGCAATTGCTTATAGAGAATTGTAGTCGATGGTAAATCCAAGCGTCTCTCGACCTAAACAAGGACTATTTCACTTTAACTCTCTCGAGCTTAAAGCGTGACTAACGGTACGAATTCTCCAAGAAGTTAGTCCAGGTACGGCACTAGCTTTTTAATAGGAAAGGGTGTCCTACTACCTTGACATTATCTCTTTTCCAGACAAATAACTTTTCTCTCGAACAAGTTAAATGTTAACCTGGCGTTGGTCTATGCGTCTTCTTTTCTAGACAAATAACCTTTCTCTCGAACAGGTTAGATGTTAGAATGGCGTGTTCTTGTGTTTGAACCGCAAAGAATGATTTAATATGAAGAGAATAATGATATAAGCAATATACTTGTCTTGAACTCACAAACTCATAGCTATAGATAGTAACTCATTCGGCTTCCATAACCCCAACTAAGAGATTTAGTTACCCATGAATGCGAAGGATATCACGTTTTGCATGGTGGATGGCGTGAATAGTGGGTGTTTGGCGTGTGGTTTTAGTGATTCCGTAGCAAGTAACGATTCTCTTGTTGTGGAATTTAAGAATTGAATGTTTGTAGTGGAAGATGAGAGGGATGGAAGAAAATTATATTGTTGAGTTGATTATTTAAGAAGTGTTTTTTTAAAATCTCTAACATGATAGGGTATTTATAATACTCCTATCCTACTCCTACTAAGCTAATGAAATAAATAACCAAATCCTAATATACTAATGAAATCCTTGACCCAAATGTACTAGGGTAAGGTTACAAAATTATAATCCAAATAGAATAATGAAATACATAACCTAATTGCACTAGGTTAATGTATTATGGCAAAAATCCAGCTTTGTGTCTGTAAGTCCCCAAAGTCTTCAGAAATGCTGTTTTAGCCCGGGACAGATTTTCCATGCAGCAGATTTAGTCCTTTATGCGTCCAACTCCTTTTCATCTCGTTTGTGAGCTTTCTTTTGCGTCAAGTAAGCCATAAATTGCTGTATTTTGCATCATTTATACCTGAAACTTTCCTAATCACATTTGTTAGCTCATTTACAGGAAAAAGGACTAAAAGTGTATGAAATAGATAATTAGTTCTCAAAACTAGGCTAAAATATGGGCAAAATATATTGATATAGGCGCGTAAATTCGCCTATCATCAACACCCCACACTTAGAGCTTTGTTCGTCCTCGAACAACATATCATGTCCTTCTAAGCATCGATTTAAGGTTTTTACAGAAACAACACAAAACATTCTTCAAGACAAGCACAACAATTATCAACGAAGAGTAGCTTTCTGATTATAAGTAGAAACAATTTAACCTCAAGCATAGACTCGTGATGGTGATCAACTCGCATGCAAACGTTAAGGTACATAGAATCATATACAACTATCCAAAACTCATCAACCATGTGTGTCTCACAATATAGTACCCATAATCACTCACAAATATAGCATATTTTTCAAACATGGGTAACAAAGTATCCTTGCACTCACTCTCACAAAGAATTCATATGTAGCAACTAATGACCATAAGCTTGCCCTTAATGTAGTACTCTACTAAATGTCGGAATGTTAAGATTAGGATCAAGTAGGTCTTTAGATGGTTGTAATGTAGGCTAAGGGACGGGTAGGACTATTTTGGCCAGAAATAGTGACTAAGTTCCTAAGCACTTTAATACATCACATTGTATCATTGACACTTTGTTCTTTCAACCTTTCTTTATTTTATTCTTCCACCCTTGTTCTCATCTTTTGTTTTTCAATTTTAAGCACAACTCACTTTTCAGCTTTCTTTTCCTTTTTCTTCTCACAACATACCTCTTATGATAGCACTTTCTTTTTCATAACATATTCAAACACCATTACAATTTAAAGCATCATACTCACCCAATTTCCTCTTATGTTGTCACATGACTTATTCACTTTAAAGCACTTAGGAATTTGGATCAAATTATGGTCTTGAAAGAAATGGATTAGGCTTACATACAAGGTTGTCAAAGAAATAGGCTAAAGGCTCAAAAAGGGTTTAACTAGGATAATGTACATGGGTAGGAAAAACTAAAGGTAAACATGTATAGGTTGTCAAAGAAATGCCTAAATCATATCCTAAACTTACATTCCTTATTTTCGCTTTGCATACTTACCAGGCAAGTTCTAGCATCAACCACATACATAGAATATACTATTAATCTCACACACACAAGGCACATGGTCGACTTGATTGGTAGTAATATAGACTCTCATCCCAACAAGTGAAGGAATTGAATCACACACTATCACATAATGAGTCACAACTAGAGCCTAAATGTCTCAATAGTCACAATTGTAGCACATACTCTTGTTCTAATCTCATGCTGCCTATCAAAATAATTTCATGCGTAGCTAGAAAAATTTTACTCCTAAAAACGTCACACGAAAAAAATCAAAAAAAAAAATAAAAATTTGGACTCAAAACACTCAAAACAAAATAAACAAAATAAACAAGAGCAAACATACAAACATAGCATGCAGATTCTGCCGACACCCCACACTTAGACTAGACACTGCCCTCAGTGGAAAATAAAGTCGAAGAACCTGATTAGTCGGACTCTTCCTCAATGTCGGGGGTCATACCCCCTTCGTCCGAGTCATCGTAAGAGTCATCGTCAGAGTTCTCCTCAGCATCAGAATCAGGCAGGCGTCTATCATAATCAGTTGGCACGTCATCATCAAGAGGTTCCTCGAAATAGACTCCCACTCCACACATCTCCCGGGCATGTCTGTTCATTGGGTAGTCGTGGTCCAGCTGATGGAGCTCTTCAGCAGTTGGAATACGTCCACCACTCATCATAGTGAATCTCGTCATGCCATAGAGATGACGGAAGAAACTCTCGTCACGAGCATGTCTCTCCGCAGTGGTAAGGTTGACTCCATGCGTTGTTTCAGCATCTTTGACCTTGGTGAGGTCAACCTTCTTTGGGGTATGTGGGAGTTTGTGGTCAGCTGGTTCCTCTTCTATATCCTCCTTCCGCAACATTGCTGTCAACAAATTGCCGAATGTGAAATGGGACCTGCTGTGGAGTCTGGCTTTTCTCATGGTAGATCGAATGATTGCCCCAAAGTTGATAGGGACATTCGTCATCAATGCATAAACCAGGCACACTCTATCTCTCGATATCTTTGTGTATTGCGTCCCAGGAATGAGGCATGAGTTGACAATGCGCATCCAGATTCTTGCTTCCCTATTTAGTGGAGCATAGGGGAATGTGTTGTGACGGCCTGTTTCCTTATGTCTGCCCCATCTCGCCATCGATCTGCTTCCACAAAGCGTGTGTCTTATAGCTCTGTAAGGAGGCCTGCTGTACAGCTCTTTGTATGGTGCAGTGTCGACCGAAGGTAGGCCTAGAAACGAGTTGATCCAATCCGCTGTAAGCTGTAACACTTGGCCCCGAATTTTGACTTCGTTGCCTGTTGTGTTTGGCGACCAGTTGGCATAAAACTCTCTTGTTAAGTCAAGATTGCACTCTCCCATGTCACGGAAGATGAAATCCAGCTTCAAAGCCATTATCTTAGCCAACAGTTGCGGCGCCTTCTTTGCTAAGGTCTCCTTGTTGATTAAGTCGACGTGCACATATTTCTTTTCTTTGTTGCTGCTCTACCATGCCTTGGCTTCTTCCTCAAGAACCCATTTGATTCCGAACATTCTGCGTGGTAGGTGTGCGGAAGATGATTCGCCTTGGTCTTTTCGGCTTCTCTTTTTGTCCTTGCGGGTCGTGGTAGCCTTCTCCTTGCCTTGCCTTGCTTTCGGTGCCATTGGACCTGAGACTAGAAATAATGTTAGATGCAGCACAATCGCACTTTAGACAATCTATATGCAAGCATTAGGGGTACCACCCCACACTTAATCTTGTTGGCACAAATCAGTGAAGTGAAAGTGGTCGAGTACTCAGACTTCGTCGACATACGTCCTCGGATTGTATTCCGACAAGAAAATCAGCATTACATCACTTATGAGCAGCCACTTGGACGACTTGCATGGTGTATATAGCGACACTACAACATAGGAGTGACCGCATGGAATTGCTATACGTACAACAAACACTACCTCCTACGTCGATAGCCACTATAACCTTATCCCGATGGCCGGGATGGTTTATCATGCAAGCATCCAACAACACTTTCAAGCAATATTCATGGCCACATATGTTCATCAAGTATCATAACAATGCCATTGAAACAAAATTCAAGTCGGAAACAAGTCATGAATTCCATACGTATATAATCAATCACACTATTTTGCAACAATTATCCACACACATGAACATCACCACCAATCTCTCATGATTTAGCATTTTATAATAAGCATAGTAAAGTAGTACTTACGATAAATAGATGAAGAATAAGAGAGCACTTACTTGCTTGAAGATTGTGGAGAAGTTGTTGTGGATTGGAAGAACAAAGGAAGAAAAATTTGAGAGGATTTGGGATGATATGCGGCGCCTTTAGGGTTGATTCTAATGTGTTTGTGATAAAAAACCAAGTCCCCTTTATATAGGAGGAGTATGGGTCGGGTTATGACCCATTTACAATCGGATTTGGGGACAAAATCACCCTATATGCGGCGCATATCCCTCGGCATATCACATGTATATGCGGCGCATTGTCCATGGCATAATGGGACATATGCGCCGCACATAGTATGGCATATCTAGACATATGCGGCGCATATGGTATGGCATTTGGTCTCAGTATCTCAAATGCCATAGCATAGGCGGCGCATAGTCAAAAGCACACCTAGGAATAGGCGGCGCATAGTGTATTGCACACTAGATTCCGAGTCCTTAGGCGATAGAATAGGTTGTGCATCGTTCGTGGCCTATTTTTACCAAGGCCTAGCCTTTCTCGAAGCCTATTATGACGTGAGAAAGGCTCAATCCATAGCCTTATGCATCACCATTCCTAACTTACCGACTTTACCATACAATGCGACCAAATCGTCAATTGAAATCCATCTCCTCGTTGCATACTTCTTACACCTATATTTGCTCAAACAAATGAAAACGATTAGTACGATGGGTTGCCTCCCACCAAGCGCCTTAGTTTTGGTCGTGGCACGACTCTTATTTTTGGATTTTCATTTAGCAAAAAGAAAAAAATACTAAAACGACAAAACGATAAAACGATAAAACGATAAAACAATAAAACGAAGGGTTGCCTCCCATCTAGCGCCTTATTTATTGTCGTGGCTCGACGTAGTAATCTCGAGTACTTAGACTTCGTCGAGATAAGTGATGGCCATGTCATTCATCGAGTCAAGAGGACCGATATATGGCTTAACACGTTGGCCATTCACCTTGAAGATTACACCCTCATTATTTTCCAGTTCGACTACTCCAGACGAGTAGACGTGGGTGACTTTGAATGGACCAGACCACTTTGATTTTAACTTACCTGGGAAGAGCTTGAATCTGGAGTTAAATAGTAGTACCATGTCACCTTTTTGGAAGTGTCGTCGAACAATCCGCTGATCGTGATACTTCTTCATCCGCTCCTTGTATAAATCTGATCTTTCATATGCATGGAGACGGAATTCATCTAGCTCGTTCAGCTGCTCCAACCTCAGGTTCTTCACATCATCCCAATTCAGATTCAAGTGCTTCAATGCCCATAATGCCTTGTATTCAAGCTCGATGGGTAGATGACAAGCCTTCCCATAAACTAGCTGATAAGGTGACATGCCAATGGGTGTCTTGAATGCAGTCCTATACGCCCATAGTGCATCATCTAGCTTCCGAGACCAATCCTTCCGATTCGCATTGACCGTCTTGGCTAGGATTTGCTTGATCTCACGATTGGAAACCTCTACTTGTCCACTAGTTTGGGGATGATAAGGCGTAGCTACCTTGTGTTGCTTGACTCCATACTTGGCCAATACAGTTTTGAATAGCTTGTTGCAGAAGTGAGATCCTCCATCACTTATGATAGTACGAGGTACCCCAAAGCGAGAGAAGATATTCTTCTTTAAGAACGCTACAACACGCTTTCCTTCGTTATCGGCCAATGCTACAGCTTCAACCCATTTCGACACATAATCCACAGCAACCAAGATGTACTTCATTCCAAACGAATTCAAGAATGGTCCCATGAAATCAATACCCCATACATCAAAGAGTTCTACCTCCAGAATTGTGGACATGGGCATTTCATGGTGTTTTGAAATAGCACCTTGACGTTGGCATTGGTCACACCTTCTCACATAGTCGTGTGCATCTCTGAATATTGTAGGCCAATAATAACCACTTTGCAAGACTTTTCTTGCTGTTCGATTCCCTGCATGATGGCCTCCAACTTGCGAAGTGTGGCATGCTTCTAATATAGTGGGCACTTCTTCATGGGATATACATCGTCGAATGATACCATCCGCGCATCTTCGAAACAAATAAGGCTCATCCCAATAATAGTGCTGAACGTCATGCATAAACTTCCTCCTCTGGTGGTAAGATAAATTGGAAGGTAACACATTACTCACCACGAAATTTGCAAAGTCGGCATACCATGGTAAGTCTTCCATTGTTGTCGCTAATATCTCCTCGTCAGGGAATGCATCGCCAATCTGATTTTCTGACTTCGCCACATACTCATTCTCAAGTCTAGATAGGTGATCAGCCACTTGGTTCTCGCAACCTCTTCTATCTTTAACTTCGAAATCAAACTCTTGCAGCAGCAACACCCATCGAATCAGCCTTGGTTTTGCATCCTTCTTTGTCATTAGATACCTAAGAGCTGCATGGTCTGTATGAACGATCACTTTAGTACCTAATAGGTAGGCGCGGAACTTCTCAAACGCATACACAACCGCTAATAGCTCTTGTTCAGTGACGGTGTAGTTCCTTTGGGCTTCATTGAGGACCTTACTCGCATAGTAGATAGGATGAAATAATTTCTCCTTTCTCTGTCCAAGAACAGCACCAACGGCTACCCCACTAGCATCACACATGACTTCGAACGGGAGCGTCCAATCTGGTGTTACCATGATAGGGGCTTCAATGAGTTTTTCTTTAAGGCATTCAAATGCCTTTAAGCAATCATCATTAAAGTCAAACTTCGCATCTTTCTCCAATAGCTTGCATAATGGACTAGAAATTTTGGAGAAGTCTTTGATGAATCTACGATAAAACCCAGCATGGCCAAGAAAACTACGAACTCCCTTCACCGAAATTGGAGGTGGTAGCTTCTCAATTACCTCTATTTTGGCGCGATCAACCTCTATTCCTCTTTCGGAGATCTTGTGCCCAAGAACAATTCCTTCTTTTACCATGAAGTGGCACTTCTCCCAATTCAGCACAAGGTTGAACTCTACACATCTTTGTAATGCCATGCTTAAATTCACCAAACATGCTTCGAAAGACTCCCCAACAACTGAAAAGTCGTCCATAAATACCTCCAAAGTGTCTTCTACCATATCAGAGAAAATAGACATCATACATCGCTGAAAGGTGGCTGGTGCATTACATAACCCGAATGGCATCCGTTTGAAGGCAAACGTACCATATGGGCATGTAAACGTTGTCTTCTCTTGGTCCTCTGGTGCAATAAAAATCTGATTATAACCTGAATAACCATCAAGAAAGCAAAACCATCCTTTACCCGCTAATCGATCTAGCATTTGGTCCATAAATGGCATGGGGAAGTGATCCTTGAGAGTCCAAGAATTCAGCTTGCGGTAGTCCATGCATACTCTCCATCCAGTGACGGGCCTGAGTGGAATAAGCTCATTCTTTGCATTCGCAACCACAGTCATACCTCCTTTCTTGGGAACACATTGTACTGGGCTTACCCATGTACTATCAGAAATAGGATACACAACTCCTGCGTCTAACCACTTGATAATCTCCTTCTTCACCACCTCTTGCATTGGTGGGTTTAGACGTCTTTGGTGTTCGATGGTGGGTGTGCACTTTTCTTGGAGCTGAATTTTATGAGTGCAAATCCCAGGTGGAATACCAAGAATATCCACAATGGTCCATCCAATAGCTCTAATATACTTGCGTAAAATTGCAATAAGAGCTGCAACTTGTTGCTCACCTAGATCGGCTGCCACTATGACTGGAAGAGTGTTTCCGCTTCCTAAGAATGCATACTTCAAATGGCTTGGCAGCTCCTTTAATTCTAATGTGGGTGGTTCTTCAATAGATGGCTTAGCTGGTGGTGTGGGTCGATTCTTGAGATCAAGATCCAGCTTCTTAGGAGGATAGCGATATGCTCCTAATCCCGATAGAGCACAAATATCATATTCAGAAATTTCAGCATCATCATCATCTTCTTCCATGAGCAAAACCTCCAAAGGATCTTCAAGAATTTGCTCTTCAGCAAGTAACTCATCCTCGTCATCAACGACAACATCAGCCACAGAAAATACACTTAGATCTTTGGGTTGCTTCATTGATTTGCAAACATCAAAGCGCACCACTTCATCATTTATTCGGAATGAAAGCTCATTAGCTCTCAAATCTATGAGCACACTTCCCGTAGCAAGGAAAGGGCGTCCCAAGATTATGGGAACCTCTGAATCTGCTTCGCAATCCAAGATGACAAAGTCTGCTGGAAATATGAATGAAGATACCTTCACCAAGACATCGCATAGAATACCGACCGGTCGTTTTACCGACCTATCCGCCATAACAAGCTTCATATTAGTTGGTGTAGGATCTCCCAACCCCAACTTCTTGTAGATTGAATATGGCATCAAGTTGATGCTGGCTCCTAAGTCACATAATGCTTTAGCAAAGTCCAAATATCCGACGGTGCAAGGAATAGTGAAAGCTCCGGGGTCGGCCTTCTTCTGAACTATGGATCGGGTAGCTATTGCACTACAATGATGCACATCTTCTTTCAGCTCATAGCTTGCTGCCCTCTTCTTAGTCAAAAGATCTTTCATAAACTTCGCATACCCAGGCATTTGTTCAAGTGCCTCTACCAATGGGACATTAATAGTTAGCTGCTTCAACATGGTCATAAATTTGCTGAACTTAGTGTCATCGGCCACCTTCTTCAATCTTTGTGGAAAAGGTGGTGGTGGGTATGGAAGTGTTCTTTCCATGGCTTTCTTCTCCTCTTGCCTCCGTTTATTATTTTTTTCAGGCTGCACGTCACTAGGCAACACGTCCTTGACGTTGGAAGTGGATATTGCGGCGTCTTCCCTAGTGGCGTCACTAGGTGTGGCGGTTATGTCTGCTGTTCTGTCAACTACTTGCTTGCCTTCTGCTGAAGTTTCCAGCACCTTACCACTCCTCGTAGTGATGGCCATGCATGACCCATCAGTCCTTGGATTTTGCACCGTATCGCTAGGCAAGGTGCCGGCTTTTCTTTGGTTGAGTGTTGCTGAAAGTTGACTGAATTGCTGCTCTAGTTGCTTGATAGAAGTGGAATGAGAATCAACTAATTGCTTCATGGAGGCCAACTCGTCAATCACCTCCTTAACTCCCGCGTTCGTCGCTTCCACTCCTTTCAATAACTTAGCCATCATGTCTTCCATAGAATTAGATGTGGTGGTATCACGCCTACCAGGGGGAACGTACAAACCACTGTTTTCATTATTTTTCTTCCAACTACCTTGGTCTTTACCTCCAGATTTATCATAATAGTTCCGACCTTGGTTTCCTTGGGCATTCCCACGGAAACCCCCCTGATTGTTCAAGTAGTTGGCCTCCTCTTCTGAATCAGATTCGTCTCTTCCTTTTGACGCAATTGCTTTCACTTTTTCAGTCTTCCCTAATAGATGCTTTGTAAGAAGGTCCATTTGGGTTTTCATGTGCGCCATGTCTTGATCACGTTCTTCTTCTCTTCTTCTTTGATCTGCAGACATGCCAATAGATAAAGTGGGGCTTGCTACCTCAGAATCCCTGGTATGACAAGCTCTACTTTGTTTCGTCATACGATCTAGCATGTTGCTTGCTTGACCAAAGGTGAGGTCCATAAAAGAACCTCCAGCTGCGTTGTCCACCACTGGTTTAGTTACTGAATTCAAGGCTCTATATAAGATCTCCATGAGGTGAACATTAGTCATGTGATGGTTTGGGCATCTCGCTAGCTTTGTCTTGAACCTCTCCCATGTTTCGTGAAGAGCTTCAGAGGGAAGCTGACGAAAGTTGCTGATTTCATCTCTCAATTGAGCCCTCTTGGATGGCGGAAAAAATCTTTCTAGGAAAGCGTCTCTCAATTGCCTCCAATTTGTAATAGAATCAGGAGTCAGCCCATTCAACCATAATGTTGCCTCCCCAGACAGAGACAATGGAAATAGACGTAATCGAATAGCATTCTGACCAACTCCAGGATTGTCAAAAGACTTGCATGTAGAAATAAAGTTGATGAGATGCATATTCGGATCATCGCCTGCTAGTCCACCAAATAATCCCTTGAGTTGCAATAACTGAATCATGGTGCTAGTGATGTTGAACTTGGCTCCGGGCGCTAATGGTGGTGGAATTATAGCTCCAGTGGCTCCGGCACCATCAAGATCATCATCATCATCGTCGAAAGCTGGTTGCAAAGGTTGGCGATCATATCTGTACCGAGCTTGTCGACCTCGTCTGTTGGCAGGTGTTGCCATTTCAGCGCCATGCCTTGGGTTGATCAACTCGTCATCTCCTAAATCTTCATCGTCAGGATTTGTTGCTCGTCCAGGATTATCAATGTTTTGTTGTTGGACTTGAGCAGCGGCAAGAGCAGCTAATCTTGCTTGCTCGTGTTGAGCAGCCATCCTGTCGATTTCAGCTTGTGCTTCCATTCTTCTAATTCGTTGCGGTTCCGGATTGATTGGTAATAACGGTTGACCAGAACTTCTAGTATGGGGCATGCACTAAAAGAAAAACCTGCAATAAACAAAAACAAAAACTAAACGTAAAAGTACGAGAATCTTTGACCAAAGGGTCTAGTAATTTTCACGAACTTGATTGACACTCGTATTCCCCGGCAACGGCGCCAATTTTTGATAACGCTCAATCTACAGCTCTCGTTTGAGTGTAAAGCGGTCGTTAGCAAATATAGAACCCAACTGGGTTGGGTATCGATCCCACAGAGAATAGCTTGGTCAACAAGTAAGTGAAATTATTAGACTTTTGATGCAAGTCTCGTAAGAATGGGGGGATTGTACTAAGTAACCAAAGTAATGAAATAAAAAGCTGAAAAATAGCAAAGTAAAAGAGAAAGATTGTCACGTTGGTTGTAAACAATGAGAATTGAGGCGTTGGGGTTATGTCCACCTTCAGAGGTATACGTCTCTATTGGCTATGAGTGTGTAGAGTCTTGACATGCAATTGCTTATAGAGAATTGTAGTCGATGGTAAATCCAAGCGTCTCTCGACCTAAACAAGGACTATTTCACTTTAACTCTCTCGAGCTTAAAGCGTGACTAACGGTACGAATTCTCCAAGAAGTTAGTCCAGGTACGGCACTAGCTTTTTAATAGGAAAGGGTGTCCTACTACCTTGACATTATCTCTTTTCCAGACAAATAACTTTTCTCTCGAACAAGTTAAATGTTAACCTGGCGTTGGTCTATGCGTCTTCTTTTCTAGACAAATAACCTTTCTCTCGAACAGGTTAGATGTTAGAATGGCGTGTTCTTGTGTTTGAACCGCAAAGAATGATTTAATATGAAGAGAATAATGATATAAGCAATATACTTGTCTTGAACTCACAAACTCATAGCTATAGATAGTAACTCATTCGGCTTCCATAACCCCAACTAAGAGATTTAGTTACCCATGAATGCGAAGGATATCACGTTTTGCATGGTGGATGGCGTGAATAGTGGGTGTTTGGCGTGTGGTTTTAGTGATTCCGTAGCAAGTAACGATTCTCTTGTTGTGGAATTTAAGAATTGAATGTTTGTAGTGGAAGATGAGAGGGATGGAAGAAAATTATATTGTTGAGTTGATTATTTAAGAAGTGTTTTTTTAAAATCTCTAACATGATAGGGTATTTATAATACTCCTATCCTACTCCTACTAAGCTAATGAAATAAATAACCAAATCCTAATATACTAATGAAATCCTTGACCCAAATGTACTAGGGTAAGGTTACAAAATTATAATCCAAATAGAATAATGAAATACATAACCTAATTGCACTAGGTTAATGTATTATGGCAAAAATCCAGCTTTGTGTCTGTAAGTCCCCAAAGTCTTCAGAAATGCTGTTTTAGCCCGGGACAGATTTTCCATGCAGCAGATTTAGTCCTTTATGCGTCCAACTCCTTTTCATCTCGTTTGTGAGCTTTCTTTTGCGTCAAGTAAGCCATAAATTGCTGTATTTTGCATCATTTATACCTGAAACTTTCCTAATCACATTTGTTAGCTCATTTACAGGAAAAAGGACTAAAAGTGTATGAAATAGATAATTAGTTCTCAAAACTAGGCTAAAATATGGGCAAAATATATTGATATAGGCGCGTAAATTCGCCTATCATCAGTTGCAATAACTGAATCATGGTGCTTTTGATGTTGAACTTGGCTTCGGGTGCCAATGTTGGAGGAATAATGGCTCTTATGGCTCCGGATCCATCAAGATCATCATCATCATCGTTGAAAGCTGGTTGCATAGCTCGGCGTTCAGGTCTAAACCTAGCTTGATGATCTCTTCTGTTGGCAGGTGTTGCGATCTCAGCAGCATGCCTAGGGTTTAGTAACTCATCATCACCTAGGTCCTCGTCGTCAGGATTTACGGCTCGCCCAGGGTTATCAATATTCTATTGATGCACTTGAGCGGCGGCTAGAGCAGCTAGTCTCGCCTGTTCCTGTTGAGTAGCCATCCTTTCAATTTTGTGTTGTGCCTCCATTCTGTCAATACGTTGTGGTTCAGGATTGATAGGTAATAACGGTTGACCAGAACTTCAAGTATGGGGAATGCACTGAATAAAAACCTGCAGAGAACAAAAACAAAAACTAAAAGTAAAAGTACGAGAATCTTTGACCAAAGGGTCTAGTAATTATCACAAACTTAATTGACACTCGTATTCCCCGGCAACGGTGCCAATTTTTGATAATGCTCAATCTACAGCTCTCGTAGGAGTGTAAAGCGGTCGTTGTCAAATATATAACCCAACTGGGTTGGGTATCGATCCCACAGGGAATAGCGTGGTCAACAAGTAAGCAAAGATTACTTGACTTTTAGTGCAAGTCTCGTAAAAAGGGGGAGTTTTGTCGTGCAAGTAATGTAAAGAAAATAATAAGGTAAAAACGGAAAATTGCAAAGTAAAAAGAAAGAATGTTTGGTAAGATGTAAAACAATGAGAATTGAGAAGTTGGGGTTATGTCCACCTTATGAGTTGTACGTCTCTATTGGGTATGAGTTGTGCGGAATTCAGACATGCAAGTGCTTATAGAGAATTGTATTCGATGGTAAGTCCAAGCGTCTTTTGACCTCAACAAGGACTATTTCACTTCAACTCATTCGAGCTTAAAGCGTATCTAACGGTACAAATTCTCCAAGAGGTTAATCCAGTTACGGCACTAACTTTTTAATAGGGGATAGAACCCTACTACCTTGACATTATCTCTTTTCCAGACATATAACTTTTCTTTCGAACAAGTTAATGCTATACTGGCGTATTCTATGCGTTTGCAACCATAAGAATTTGCATTAAGATGAAGAGAATAATGATATAAGCAATACACGTGTCACGAATTCACAAACTCATAGCCTTAGATAGTATCTCATAAGGCTTTCATAACCCCAACAGAGAAGTTTAGTTACCCATGAGTGCAAAGGAAATCACAATCGACATTGTTATTATACCACAATAAAGATCTCGTTAGGTATAGGGTGGTAGGCATTAGGCATGACTTCTTTGCTAAGTAACGTTTCTCTTGTTGCGGAAATTAAGAATTGAATAGATGAATAGAAGAAGAATAAAAAGTAGAATTAATGAAAGAATTAGAAGTAGTAGTGAATGAATAATAGAAAGATGGAAAGATGTCTCAAATCTCTTGCAAAATAGGGTATTTATAATACCCATATCCTATTCCTACTAAGCTAATGAATTACTTAACCCAATCCTACTTGGTTAATGTATCATTATCCTAATCCTACTAAATTACTGCTACTCCCCAAAGTCTTCAGAATTGCTGGTTTTGCCCGGGACAGATTTTCCATGCGCCACTTTTGGTCCTTGGCGTGTAAGATTCCCCTTCCTTCTTTCGTGAAGCTTTCTTTGGCGTCAAGTTATCCATAAAATGTTGAATTCTGCATCATTTATACCTGAAAACTTGCTAATCATGTTCGTTAGCTCACTTACAGGAAAAAGGACTAAAAGTGCATAAAATATATAATTTGTTCTCAAAACTTGGCTAAAATATGGGCAAAATCTAGTGCTATAGACGTGTAAATTCTCCTATCATCACCGTTATACTGGGATAGTTTATCCTATCCCAGATAGTAAATGGATCAACCCTGTGCAGTGTGTTCCTAAGAAAGAAAGGATACCGATTGTGACTAATAGGAATAATGAGTTGAATCCAACTCATACAGTGACTAGTTGGAGGATCTATATAGCTTACAAGAAGTTAAATAATACCACTCGAAAGGATCACTATCCCATTTCTTTTATTGATCAAATGCTGGACAGAAATATTATTGCCTTCACGATGGGTATTCAAGCTATAATAAGATAGCCATAGTGCCAGAAGATCAGGAGAAAACAATCTTCACTTATCTCTATGGCACCTATACATTCAGACGTATAGCTTTTGGTCTATGCAATGTACTAAAAACTTTCCAGAGATGCATGATGACCATATTTTATGATATGGTGAAGGATTTTGTCAAGGTATTTATTGAATACTTTTCTATTTTTGGTAATTTATATGGTGTGTGCTTGCAGAACTTAAACAGGGTCTTGGCTCGGTGTGAAGAAACTAACCTTATATTACACTGGGAGAAATACCCCTTTTTGGTCAAGAAAGGTATCATCCTTTCTCAAAAGGTGTCACATAGAGTGCTTGATATGGACAGATCCAAAGTAAAGGTCATTGAGAAGTTACCATATCTAGTGTTAGTGAAAGGTGTAAGAAGCTTCCTCGAACATGCTTGGTTTTATGGATGTTTTATCAAAGACTTCTAAAAAATATCAAGTCTCATATGTAAGTTACTAGATAAAGAGGTAAAGTTTGACTTTGGTAAGGAGTGTAAAAAACATTTGAGAATTTGAAAAGAAGATTGAAAGAAGCACCCATTTTGATTGCTCCTGAGTGGGCATTGTCGTTAGAGCTGATGTGTGATGCAAGTGACATAGTTGTTGGAACAGTATTGGGGCAGTGCAAATATAAGGTATTTTACTCCATATACTATGCAAGCAAAACTTTATAAGTGATCTAGGTCAATTATACAGTCATAGAGAAAGAGATGCTGGCACTCATCTATGCATTTGATAAGTTTAGATCATACTTGGTGGGAACAAAGGTAATTGCTCATACGGATTATGCTGCTATTCGGTATAAGTTCACCAAGAAATATGTGAAGCCAAGTTTAATAAGGTGGATTCTTCTGCTCTAAGAATTTGATTTGGAGGTTTGCAATAGAAAGAAAGTTGAAAATCTAGTGGCTGAATACTTATCGAGGCTTGAGAGTCATGCTTATGTTGTTGATGATACATTATGTATTCAGGAGGAGTATCCGAATGAACAGTTGATGGCATACTTGAATTAGCAGAGGTTTTAAGGTATGCTGATATAGTCAATTTGCTGGTTAGTGGTATGTATCCTTCAGATGCCACAAGTCAATAGAAAAAGAAGTTGTTCCATAATTCCTGCTCATATATCTGGGATGAGCCTTATCTGTTTAAATAAGATGCCGATAGAATTGTAAGAAGATGTATTTCAGAAGATTAATCCAAATAGGTGTTGGAACGTTGTCATTTATCACCTTATGGAGGTCATCATGAAGGTGAACGGACGATAAAAAGGTATTATATTATGGTTTCCTTTGGCCTACATTGTCCAGAGATATTATAGCTTATGTGACAGAATGCGATCAATGCCAGAGAATGGGCACTGTCTCGAGGTGCCATAAAATGCCCCTGAATAATATTCTTCAAGTTGAGACTTTTGATGTGTGAGGGATCGATTTTGTGGCCCCGTTTCCACCATCAAATAGTAACCTGTATATTTTGGTAGTTGTATATTATGTGTTCAAATGGGTAGAGATTGTAGTACTCCCCACTAATGATTCTAGGGTGGTGATGAAATTTGTAAAGAAAAATATATATTTTCTCATTTTGGCATAGCCAAAGCAATCATTAGTGATGGAGGGATGAATTTTGTGAATCTTTGGTTCAAGAACTTGTTGGAAAAGTATGGAGTCAGACAAAAGGCGACCACTACGTATTATCCACAGACGAGTATCCAAATGGAAGAATCTAACATAGAAATAAAGCAAATTCTGTAGAAGACAGTTAATGGTCTGTGTAAGGCATAGTCAGTTTAGCTGGATAATGTATTATGGGCATATAGGATAGCTTATAAAATGCCTATTGGGACCTTTTCTTATTGCTTGGTGTATGGATAAGAGTGCCACTTGTCCATAGAGCTTGAGCACCAGGCTTATTAGGCAGTAAAGAAATTGAATCTTGATCTGAATATTTCAGGAGAGTAGTGGATGCTACAATTGAGTGAACTCCGTGATATTCACTAATATGCATATGAAAAGGCAAAAATTGTATAAATAAAAAACAAAAAGATGACATGATAAGCAAATTATAACTAAAGTCTTTGATCTTAGACAACAAGTGTTGTTATTTAATTCCAGGATAAGACTATTTCCAGGTAAATTAAGGTCCAAGTGGTTTGGACCCTTCGAAGTTGTGAAAATAACTCCTCACGGGATTGTTGAAATTTGGCGTGAGGAAAAAAGCACTACATTCTTGGTAAATTGGTAAAGAGTTAAGAATTATTGGGCGAATCATATGGACAGGCACAAGAAGTCTATTACATTTGAAGAAGAATGAAGTTGAGCTTGGTCGTGCCATGACATTAAATAAGGAGTTACGTGGGAGGTAACCTATGATTGTAATTTAATAGCTTTGTTTATTTCTTTTTTAATTGAGAAAAAAAAGAGAAATGATATAAAAAAATTACAAAAAGATATATCAAGCCACAACCAAAACAAAGACGCTAGGTGTGAGGCAACTGACTTTTTCTTATGTGATCTTATTATTTTTATTGAGATTGCAGGAATGAGGAACTTCATGGCATAGGAAAGAATTAAAAGTGAGTAAAATTTTGTGTTTTGGGGGCTATCAGTTACGTAAAATGTGCGATAATTTAATGAAAAATGAAGGCAAGAAAAAAGGAGGACAAAATTACCCCAAAGGCAAAAAATAGTGGCACTGCACGATGACTCCATGCCACGGACCTTACCCTCCATGATAAGGTCCATGTCACGCAAAAGGAAAATTTTGCGGAGGACAAAAATAGTAAGCCTCTGCGATATATTCGTTTCATGAAGCCTATCGCGGAGACTAAGATCTGTAACATGGAGGGGTGTTTTTTTGGGTTTCTTCATATTAAAAGTCGGGTTTTGACTGAATTAAACCCATATAACGCGAACCCCTTTTTTAAATACCTCTGAATTTCCTTAAATCACCACATCATCTCCCAAATCTCTTAACCTAACATGCAACCTTCCCTAATTTCTCCAAATTCTCCAAGTGTGTTATGACTCAAGAACCAAAATAAAGAACTCCTCTTCTCTTTAGAATCTCGACACATGTAAGTATATCTTTATTTTTCTCTCTTATCCCTGAATACGTAGGTTAGATTGTCACCATGAATTTTTTTTTATGCATAGTGATGTGGTATGTATACATTAAGTTATAGGTTAATGGTTAACCACTACAATGTTCAATTTTATGTGCTTACCTCATTCCACACCTTTTGAATTGTAACCATGATATATGTGTGGAAATTTAATTTAAACCATTGCTTGGTGAGTTTGATGGATCATGTTACAGTGAATGGTTTTTCTTTATATATTAGAACTGAAATAAAACATAAGGGTCATTTGGGAGTCCTGTGATGTTCTACACAAACTTTCATCTGGTGCGAATTTAAAAAGGGAAGTCTGAGTACCTTGTATTCACATTTTACGCATATTTACTCATAGTTAAGGGTGTGGAGGCCCCCAAATCATCACACACATGGAGTTCACTAATCTAGTCGTATACCAATTGGCATATGGTGGTTAGTTTACTTTTTTACATATGAGCATAGAGTGATAGTTGCACCTATGAATAATATAGCTTGAACTTATTAAGTTTGAGATAAGCCTTACATTGTAGCTATGGTGTTCTCATATTGATATAAAGTGTTTCATTGATGAGTATTTGAGTGTGATGTCTTAGTGCACAAATATAAATCATGGCAGTTTGTGATGAATCATAAATGGTCATAATTGTGCAAATGTGTTTCACACTTCTAGTAGCATAAGTATTTGAATAAGAAAAGAGTTTTGATTAACTGAGTCTATGATGAATGCGATGTAAGATACTACTTCATACTCAGGGTTGAACATCTTATACTTGTGAGTACTACACTTGTGCTTTACCTGAAATTATAATGTTACCATGTTGATGAGCTAAAGTAAAATAAAATGCTGATTTGATAATGTTGTGAGGCTAAATCCCGTGGAAGTAAGTGTGGTGTAAGTTTGAAGTCTGATTAAACAACATCCAAGAGATATTAAATATGTGTGCTCTGGTACTATGAAAGTGAAGTGATAATTTTAAATAGGGGAAGTCTGAGTACCCAGTTTATGAATCTACGCACCTATGTTAACAACTAAGTGTGGAGTGGTTTTTATATCCTTCCACACTTAGTGTTTTCTAGTTAAAAAAGGACGCACTTGCTAATTTTTTGTTGCATGTTTTGACTTACATGAACTTTAGACAATAGACAACAAAAGGGGAAAGTTGTGGATGGCCCATCTAAGCCATCTAAGAAAAGAAACAGGATAACTGGACGGGTAGCGAGAGCTCCCACAGTCCCCCATGGGCAGCCACGATATATAGAATTAAATTGGTAGAGGAGGCTTAAAATAAATGGTATTCAGAGTAAAATAAGATCAAATATACCCTTGACGAGTTCATAAATTGGGTTAGCTTAATGAGAGAGTACCCTAGTATGGTGCAGAGGTTAGATAAACTTTATATAAATTTCCTATTTGAGCAAACAGAGTGCACCTTACATTTCATCTGACAGTTTTATGCTAACTAGGACCTCAGACCCTCGATTTTGAAGTAAAGATTTGTGGACAGGTGGTGACCTTCTCGGCCCATGATTTGAATTATATTTTGGTCACTTCTAAGGTATATGTAGTTCCACTAAGGCAACTAAATACACCCCACCCTACATCGACATTTGACATCTATTGTGCTACAATAGATCAATAAATAGGTGGTTCTGTCCCAAAGAGAGAAACCTTCACTTGACATTCCCATATGCTCAGATAAATAGGGAGGCACACATATAGTAGAATATTATTTATCATTGCCTCTTTTTGGGAAAACACATGATAGACGTTACCCGTGACAAAGTTTTCCTAGTTTATGATTTGATGTGGGATGATATTGATATCAATATGGGTGCTGTTATCCTATCCGTACTGAAGAAGATGCTCTACCATTAGGGGCGTAGATATAGATTTGGTGGGTTGTTGAACAGGTTTCTAAGGGGTCACAAGATTAAGGAGGAGGCACTAGATTATAGGACATTATTGTACACACACCCCATAGATGTGACTAGGGCAAAGAGATTGGATGTGGCTCATAGACCGGTGCTTACTTTTATCGAGCATCAAGCTTGGAATAATGAGACCACAACCTTTATGTATGAGCTATAGATGCTATAACTGAGAGTAGGTAAGAGACGAGCCACGAGAGAGGAGATTCATGCAGTAGAGCTGGACTATCCCCTCGATCATTATGCTTGAACAATGCTTTGAATAGGCCCAGATTTTGTAGAGGTTATTGATGATGATGTTTCCACCAATGAGGAGAGGCAGATAAGAGATTATGATATCGGTCAAACGAAGAGGAGGTAGTGGACCCAGATTTAGGAGCAGAGGCATATGGTCCAGATGTCGATGTTGACATGAATGATGCTTGATCAGAGAGTGTTACAGCATCTCACTACTTTGTTTTTTCTATAAGCATTGAGGACAATACTTTATTTTAAGTGTGAGGTGGTTTTTCTCATTCTTTGTACCATTTATTTGCCACTTTTATCTTTTTGTTATTCATGGATATTTATATTTGGATATTATTATTGCTATTGATGTGGGCTTTGGTTGACATTCTAACTATTCATCCTGTATGTAATGCCTAGGATTTGTGGTCCTTGAAATTTTATCCTCACTGTTCTAACTAAAACTCACCTGATGAGTTGTAATGTGTCTTTACGCGTCATTAGACCTAGTCGTAATAAGAGCAGAATGATTTACCTTAGTTACTACCTTGATAACGACTATACTTAACGAGTTGTATAGACTCAATGGGTCGTAAGAAGGGTATTTCATAGTGTGTCTAGTGTAGTGCCCCTATTGAAACTAGTGAGACTACGACCTAACCCTACGAGTCGTAGTGTCTTATTATGAGACATTGGGTGCCAGTCGTAAGGTTCACAATAAAGAGACCAAGGGAGTTCTTTTTTGTCTATAACTAGATAGTCTAAGATATAGGGTGACCTTACAAGTCGTAAGATCACCCATAATGATCGAGGGATTATTTTTCAAACTTTTAATGATGGTATTTAAGGCATTGCTCTCCTTTACCACTGACAACCCAAGACTTATAATCTTATTTGAGACCATATTCTCAACCATAACTTAACATATTTACACTCTCAAGATATTTCAAATTCTCTCAAACAACCATACTTAGGGTTTCTAAGAAGTAGGTCATCCAAGGGCTTAAGGGTTGAATTCCTTTGTGAAACTTGTTATTTCAGGCATGTTACTCTTCTCTCCTTGTTAATTTGTTAAAGTCATATGTTTTAAAGTAATATTCATGAGATATTGATGATTAGTTTAAACCAAGGATTGAGGGTTTTGAATATTTATGGATTGAACAATGTTTCTTATGGTTTACATGTGATTAATCATGCTTTAATTATGGTTTTGAATTTATGGGCGCGTGGGTATGGTGAATGAATAAGGGAATTGTGATTTTCCCAAACTTGTGACTTTTGAAGTGGCTATAACCCTAACCCTATATCATGAAATTGGTTTTCAATTATAAGAAATGTGGGAATTTGTAAAATTGAACGAAGGGGGTTGGGAATTACCCTAAGTGATGTAATTATTTTGGCATATTGTTGTTACCTTGCAAGTATAGTTGGTTTGGCAAAACCAACAATGTATTCCTCAATGTTAAACATGGTTCAATGAATGGGAATGCGTGATGAATGTTTTTAATTGGTCTTTAATGGGAGTTATGTAGCTGAGTTGTGAAAGTGAAGGTCCGAGTGACCTATACCAAAACCTACATTTATCAATGCAGGGGTCAAAGTGACAAGGGAGGTTCGAGTTACTCTTATTATTATTACATGATTAAGGAGGTTCTAGTCTCCCGCATATCATTACATGATCGGGTGCTTAATTCACCTTACTATATGATTGGGAGGTTCGAGTCCCCCATTTATATATATGAGATTGTGTAGCTGAGTTGTGAAAGTACAGGTCTGAGTGACCTATACCAAAAACTACATTTATCAATGCAGGGGTCAAAGTGACAAGGGAGGTTCGATTTACTCTTATTATTATTACATGACTAGGGAGATTCGAGTCTCCCATACATTATAACATGATCGGGTGCTTAAGTCACCTTACTATAGGATTGGGAGGTTCGAGTCCCCAGTGCATATATATGAGATTATTCTCTAGTTCGTGTGGCTACACACACTGAAGCCTGACCAGGGGGTAAGATCTAGGCCCATATAGCCCATGAGTACATGTTATGATGGCTGAGCTACACAATCTAGGCTAAAGTTTTAAGTGCTTGTTAATCCTTGTTCCCTGCCTCAATATGTCATATGCATTTATGTATATGCATTTGATTATGTGCATTGATTTTGAATGATTTGAACTGTTAACCATGACTTTTTTCACGAGCCGATTCATGAATCATAATGGCACCTACTAAACCCACTACAAAGCTAATACAATGGGTTACTTAAGTAGAAATGCCCGACAAGAGCCATACTAGAGGAAAAAAATCATAAACAACAATGTTCCATAATAGACAAACAACTATGGATACCAATTCCCCCTACCTAGTAATATCAGTACAAGATCATCTTAGTTCGATAATAGGAAATACAACTCAAAGTCTAAGTAGTATTATATATTAGTCTTGAATACAAAAGATTGAATAAAGATAGGAAGGAAGTGGGAGACAGAAATTCCAAGGGGTCGCCTTATCTCCGAAAGATAAACACTGTAAGATCTCAACTCAGCGGCGGCAACTATACTTGGGTCTGCACCAAAAAAGTAAAGAAGTGTAGTATGAGTACCAAAACAACCGGTACTCAGTAGGCATTATTGGCCGACTAAGCTAAATTATGATATAAAAATGATATAAAGCAAGATAACATCTCTAAGTCAAGATACAAAATCGAACCTGAATAATCTTTATCATCACAGTTACAATCAATAGTCAAACTAGAACAAACTATGACATATTCATTCATCATTTTCAAATACCATTATATAGATATAAAAGTACATTATTTAAAGCGTAAAGCACCACTATAAAACCATAATAACTATAAGACCAAAAAGATATACAACATCCATTGAAGTATAAGTAAAAGAACTCACCACGGCGTCCCATACCACCGGGAAGTACACACAAGGAACAATAAAATAAAGAATTCATCACGATGTCTCATACCACTGAGAGTGCATGAAAGGGTCAAACCATTAAGTAATTACATATGAAATCAACTCTCAATATCCGGGGTTCACCACTTTTCATATCCACGTTTTCTACAATTCCCATCAAAGGTTATTTTCCAAGATTCATAATTATCATCAATTACTACAATTGAATTAACACATATCAAGTACTCATAACCAAATCATATAGTCATTTAGATCTCTATGGTATCAATACACTCTATCTAGTCATTCTTAACTAACCAACACTTATTATTAAACTACTAGTTTGCTAGTCATCATAAGACCTCCAATCATTAGCCTAACTGATTCCTCATATACTCTTCCTTCATGAAGTAGAAACCAATTATGATTTACTAGATATACAATAGCCAAAATCCATATTTAGTTAAGATGTATAACTAGACCATAATCATCATTTAACCAAAAACTCATTCCTAGTTATCATAAGTGCACTAGTCATTATGTAGGAAAAGGTTACATATTACCAAACACACTTATCTATCTTGTAACCAACGTATCTCACTAGTTAGAACCATAAATATCTAAGTCCTTAATTAAGCAACTAACGATATTACCTACTAGACATCAGTATCACTAATAATAAAAAACGCTTAGACTATTATCATCATTAGCCATTTTACAACCATAATCACTAGTTACCATATTTTAACTAAACAAGGTCCACCAACTAGTATTCTAGGCTTCGAGCCATCAATCAATCTAACCCCATTATATAGACAACTAGTTATCACATAACCCATTTCACTAGGCAAAGTTCCATATTTTATCCACCTATTCAAGCCAATATATGCACTAGGTAAATCCTTAATTATACACATAATTATACCTACTAATTAGTCTTAACTTAATATTCATCATATTTTACTTCTATTCACTAATTAGCATAAACAAGAGCTATGCCACTTAACAAGTGATTAATGGTAAGGAATTATAGACAACTTTCCAAGGAAAACATCATATTCTTAGTCAACATATGAGCGTAATCATACAAGTGCATAACCATACATAAACATATACATTCATATATTCTTACCATACATAGCATCACCATAATGTCAATATATTATCCGAGTTTACCGAGCATCATCATCACATCAATACCTCTTTCGAATTTACCGAGCATCATCATAGCATCAATATTTCCTCCGGCCTTACTGGATATTAATATAATATCAATATATCTTCCGACCTTACCGGGCATCAACATAATATCAATATATCCTCCGGCCTTGCCGGGCATCATCATAGTATCAATATATCCTCTGGCATTGCCAGAAATCATCATAGTATCAATATATTCTTTGGCCTTGCCCGACATCATCATAGTATCAATATATCCTCTGCCCTTGACGGGCATCATAATATCATTAATATATCCTATGGACTTACCGAGCATCAACATAATATCAATATATCTTCTGGACTTGCTGGGCATCATAATAGTATCAACATTCGCCATAGCATCAATATTTATCATAACATTAATATATATATATATATATATATAGAGAGAGAGAGAGAGATAGATATGTAGCCAAATCATTGACAAGTACAAGCTCTACAAATAATAGAATACAAGAGTAGCAAAGAAAGACGTATATTAGTATCTCACCTTTTATCAATATAATATAATAATAAGTGAATAAACAAACATATCCATATGTGTGAACACACAATACACTATCGGGCTTAACATGAGTATTAGCAAGGTCAATTATAAGTAATGAATATACTTTCTAGAATCTCTTTTATTAGACATTCTCTACAATACTAGTACAAAGGGGTTCTTCAACACAAATAGAAATTTAGTCACTAAGGTTGAGCATAATTTGATTTATAACATAATCCAAGGCACACATAGTGAACTAGTCAATAAATCAAGTGATATCATAGTCATGCATTTAATTTATAAGACTATCCATTGTTATCAAAATAGTGACAATAATACAATAAATCAAGTATACACACTATTCCTAAGATCAACATCATGATTGAACCATTTATCGGGTTTAGCTATCACAATCCCAAAAGCATATTCTAGGCGTTCAACACATATCTAAGTCTCTAATGAAGTTACATAGTTCAAGCTTAATGCGGATCAAGTTCCCCTTTTAATATGCCAAAATATCTTCTTCCAGTCTAACCTCTATCCAGAATTAGACTAAGCTATCTAAATCATGTCTTAAGGTTTAACAATCCACACTAGTTTTATAAGATAATTCTTCCTCAAGTAAGTCTCTTAAGTCATCCAAAAAACCTAATATCAATACACAACTATGCATATATAGGCTAACATGCTCTTGAGATGAGTGAACAAGGTCACTCCCATCTAACTAGAGCATTCTCATGCTATTCAGAGATAACAAGTCCAACTAAACAAGGTTCCCAACTATGATTCAATTATCACCTTTAACAAGTTCAATAGCCTAATCTCAAGTATTACCATATACTAATTCAATGTCTAAGACCCTGCCCAAGCTTATCAAGATATCAAAGTCATACCAAAATAAAGCTCAATCTAACTACAAGTAAGACTAAACTACCTCAAATCCAAATATAGCTCACAAACCAACTATCTTTGCTTTTTTCTTTTCTCGAAGCTTTTTCAATGAGCTATGCTATCAAAAACATAATCTAAGCATTATTACACGAATATCAACACCCTTATTGTACCATTGTTCTTTAGATCCAAGATGATACCAAAAACCCCCAAGTGGGTCCCATATGGAAAATGAATTTCCAAGACCAAACCATTATTCAAATACCATTGGTAATTTATAACCCTCAATAAATTAGTGCAAAAACAACCCTTTTTGTGGCTAAAATCAATCTTCAAGCCATTACGGGTTTTTAGGTCTAACAATCAAGAATTTAACACTAAAATTAAAGGAACCTTACCTTAGATTTGACGCTAATCATGAATATGTAAGTTATTTAAGCTCTTAATAAATACCCAAGACTCACTTTGAGAGTTACACTCTCTATTAGGGGTTTAGAGTTTCAAGACAATGAAAGAATGGCTAATTTCTGGCCAAGAATACACATAAATTAACCTTGCCTAGGCCCTTAGGAGCGATTATGCACATGTACTTTTTGCAACCATGGCCATCACGATCACACTCAATCCACTGCGATCTTAATATCTCCAGCCATTAAAAAAAGTTGAATGCCTTGGGATGCATCTAGAGTCTAATAAGAGCAAAAAATCTGTAACCACAGTGATTTTAATGTTCCAAATACGTTGGTAAAGTTGGATTTTTCATTCGATATCATTTTACTAAATGTTTTGCTCAATGGCCATTTGGAACCAACAAAGACTTCTAAATGGGGAAATGGTTCTAAAAACCAAATGAACTACCAGGTAATTGAACTATCAGTTCCATCAAGTCATAAATGACTTGGAGAAACTATGGGAGAGATCTAATGGCAGAAATAAGTGAAACACGAGAAATGACCAGAAGGGTTATTACATCTTTATGTTATCCTTATCCCTGAGTTACATGCTAGTGTTCACCCTATTAATCGTCTCTAGATATTGTATCCCCATGTGATGCAAGAACCAAAGATTTTTCTACTTTTCCTGTGCAGAGTTAGGTCGATCAGTTTGGTTCATTCGTTCGTGGTGTTGTGGTGAATTGGAGAGCTTTCATTCCCCAAGAGGCTTAGGCATTTCAACAACTTTCATTCTTAGATTTGAGTTAATAGTTATTTTACTATCATTAACATTATTATTTTCAATCTCATTGTTATCTATTAGAGTCAGGGACATGTCCTAACCAAGAGAGGTATTGGTTGGTTATTTGGATGGTTATCGATTGTCGATTATAGACCTTTTTTGACTTTTCTTAAACTTGATGCATGCTATCTTGTCATATGTTTGGAATTTATTCAATATTAGGGGATGTTTTGTTGGGTTTAGTTAGGTGAAGGGGGTGATCTTTACTTAAGATATTTATTATATTTAGGCCCTGGTTTAGGTCATGACAGAGATGGTATCAGCGCCTAGGTTTGGTGTCATTGGGTGTCCAACAAATTCATGTCAATTATAGTCTTATTTATGAATATGTAGTGCGTCACACATATAAGGAAGAGGCTACGAGGTATTTAGGAATGTTTCCCTTTCTTATTGTTCTATTTTAAGCTATAGAGTCTAAGGTCCTTAATCTTCTTTAATTTTTGAATGTTTTATTTTCAAATCATGACTTCCAGAAGATCTAATATTCATAGAAACTCTTCTTTCCTATCTTAGGACAATATGGACGGAGCCCGTTCTACTCAAGGAGTTCAAACCTAGGTTGGGGTCGCTGTTTTTGATTGCACTAAGGGAGCTCTATGGTTCCCTCTATCCCTCCTCAGGCACCCTAAATTGGTGTGTCTAATGATGAGTTTTACCAGTTGATTTATTTGCTTACCCAGTTGGTGGCTTTCCAAACTAAGTGTGTTGCTTCTGTTGCTCTATCATCTGAGGTCATAGGGTTGGCTAGTTTATAAGGTTGATTCATCTTATTTTCATTGGTTCTAAAGTTGAGGGACATCCTCAAAAATTTATTGATGAGATAGAAAATATCTTTCATATGCTGCATACTTTGGACATGAAGGGTATAAAGTTCACAATTTATTAGTTGAAGGAAGTAGCATATTAATGGTATAAAGAGTGGGATCAATCTAGGGTTGACGATACTGAGTTTGCTTTGTAGGATAATTTCTCTAGTGCTTTCCTTGATTACTTATTTCCTCAGGAAGAAGAGAGGCAAAGGCCAAGGAATTTATTAATCTAAAGCAAGGTAGGATATCGCAAAATAGTATGCCTTAAAGTTTTATAATCTTTCTTGTTATGCTTCAAAATTGGTGTCTAAAATGAGTCTAGAATGAGGAAGTTTGCCTCTTGGTTGTCCCATAAATTAAACTTGAACTACAAGGCTACCTTATCGAACAAGGATATTGACATCTCTAGACTTATGGTGTATATGCAACAAGCAAAAGAGGAGAAGAAGAAAAAAGCATAGATGAGTGAAGAGCAGAAAAAGAGGCTTTGTTATTTGGATCAAGGTAAAGTTCAACAATAAAGTGGTAAAGATGGTGGAAAGTGGCCTAAGAAGAAGTGGGATAATTCTGGTTCCTACTTTATAGATAGTGCTTCTTATCTGAAGTCGTTGGGTTATCATTATTCTCAATATGATAGTGGGTTTAGAGCAATGTGAGGCTCAACCATCTCCATTGTATCCTCCATGTAGATATTGTGGTTAAGTGCAGCATGGTGTTTGTGAGCAAGAGTGGAACAAGTGCTTTAAATGTTGTTATATTGGTCATATGTAGAGTGATTGTCCTTTTAAGGTTGCATCTGAGTAAAATAAGATTATTGTATCTACTTCATCTACGCCTGCACCAAAAGATACTTTTTTTGCTTCTGGCTTTGGCACTGGTCAGAACTATTTGTACATTCTTGCCACTCACCAAGATTTTGAGGAATCCCCCAATGTCTTTACTGGTATGCTTAAACTTTTCTCTCATGTTGTATATTTTCTAATTGATATTGTGTCTGCCCTTTCTTGTGTGACCCCTTATATGTCTATTTATTTTAGTTTTAATCCTGAGTGTATTTTAGATCCCTTCTCTGTGTCCACCTCGATGGGTGACTCCAATATGGCTTGAAGGGTCTATAGGGATTGTGTGATGTCGATCCATGGTAGGTAGACCTTGTGGATCTAACAGAGTTGGACATATTAGACTTTGATGTGATTTTATGGATGGATTGGTTGAATTTTTGCTATGCTTCTCTTGATTGTTGGACCCGAAGGGTTGCTTTCCATTTCCCATATAAGCTAATGATATAGTGGGAAGGTAGTTCCCTAGTGCCTAAGGGAAATTTTATTTCATATCTTAGAGCCCAAAAATTAGTTTCTAAAATGTGACTTTATCACTTAGTGCATGTTAAGGATTCTAGATTTGAAGGTCCTTCCTTGCAAACTATCCCTATGGTCTGCGAATTGCTTAAGGTATTTCCTGATGATCTTCCTAGTATTTCTTCTAAGAGGGAAATCAATTTTAGGATTGATCTTCTTTTGGAACTTATTCTATTTCTATCCCTCCTTACAGAATAGCTCTGAACGTGTTGAAATAACTCAATGGGCAGTTGAAATATCTTCTAGATAAGGGTTTTATCCACCCTAGTATATATCCATGGGGTGCTCTTGTTTTTTTTCGTGCATGAGAAGGATGGTTCCCTTCGAATGTATATTAATTACCACCAATTGAATAAGGTGACCGTGAAGAATAAGTATCCACTTTTGAGGATTAATGATTTTTTCAATTAGTTTTAGGGTGCTAAGTTCTTTTCCAAGATTGATCTTCAGTCAGGTTACCATTTGTTGAAGATTAGGGAGGTGGATATCCCTAAGACTGCCTTTCGAATATGGTATGTTCATTTTGTGTTTTTGGTGATGTACTTTGGTTTGACCAATGCCCCGACAACATTCACAGACCTTATTAATTGGGTTTTCCATTAGTTTTTATATTTGTCTGTGATTGTATTTATTGAGGATATTTTTCTGTATTCTAAATGCAAAGTGGATTATGCCGATCACCTCCATATTATGTTGTTTACCCTAAATGATTAATATTTTATACACAGCTCTCTATGTGTGAGTTCTGGTTGAATGTTGTGACTTATCTGATTCATGTTATTTCTAGTGAAGGGATTGGTGAATTCACAGAAGGTTACGGTGGTTAGGAAGTCTCTTGGACCCACGACTCCATCCAACAGTCGAAGCTTTTTGGGTTTAGTCGGCTACTATAGAAGGTTTGTGGAAAGTTTCTCTTCTATTGCTATCTCATTAAATATGTTGACTCAGAAGAAGGTGAAGTTCTTGTTGTCTAATGCTTGTGAGGTTAGTTTCAAGAAGATGAAGGATAAGTTGACTTTGTCTCCAATTTTGACTCTGCCTGAAGGCACTGATGGTTTTGTTTTCTATTGTGATGCTTCCCAGGTCATATAGGGTTGTGTGTTGGCATAGCATGACAAGGTGGTTGGTTATGCTTCTAGACAGTTGAAAGTTTGTAAGAAAAATTATCCGACCCATGATTTGGAATTATTATCTGTGGTATTTACATTCAAAATTTGGCGGCATTATTTGTATGGGGTCCATGTTGATATTTATTCTAATCATAACTTCTTGTAATATGTGTTGATCAAGAGAGAATTGAATCTTAGGCAAAGTAGATGGCTTAAGTTTCTCAAGGACTATGATAAGTCTTCACTATTATCTAGGTAAAGATAATGTGGTTGTTGATGCTCTTAGTTGGTTGTCTATGGGAAGCTTGTGTCATGTTAATGAGGATAAGTAGGATTTGGTGATGGATATTCACCGTTTCGCAAATCTTGGAGTTTGTCTCCTAGATTCAGTGAATGGTGGTGTAATTGTGCAAGAGGTGGCAAGATCATCTCTTGGTGCTGAAGTAACAGAGAAGTAAGTATTGGATCCAATTATGATGCAAATCAAGAATGATGTAGGCAGGCGGAAACTAACGGATTTTGAGATTAGTGGTGATGGTATCTTGAGGTACCAAGGTATATTATGAGTCCCAGATGTTGATGGGTTGTGAGGAAGAATTTTGGATGAAGCTCATGAGTCATGATATACTATTTATCCTCATTTGACAAAAATGGATAAGTGCAAGGTCTGCCAGCAAGTGAAGGTAGAACACTTGAGGCTCGATGGTTTAACTCAAGAGATTAAACTGTCAGAGAGGAAATAAAAGGTAATTAATATAGATTTTGTTATCGGTCTTCCATAGTCTCACTACCAATTTGATTTGATTTGGGTCATCGTGGATAGGATGACTAAGTCTGCTCAATTCTTACCAGTTAGGACTAATTTCTCTTCTGAGGACTATGCTAAGTTGTTCAATGGGGAGATTATGAAATTGTATGGTACTCCAATCTCCATCATATTTAATTAGGGTATCCAATTCTCATCTTACTATTGGAAATCATTTCAGCGAGGTTTGGGGACTAAGGTGATGAAACACCCTGGGTTTTGATCCTTAAAAATTTCCTAGGTTTTTTATTATGGACGTTATACGAATAGAGGTTGCTAGTCGTATGATAAAGTATGATTGGTGGGTCTTGTTAGTATGTTAACTAGGGTAGGTTGGTTAGTTTCTATCCAAGTTACGAATGGATCATACTAATCATATGTTAGGGTACTAGGGGTATGATGCGAATCGTATGTTGCCCAATGTTTAACCTAGATGAGTCTATTCTGCCTAATATACAGATTAAGGGTACTAGTCATATGGTTGAGTACTGATTGGCCTTGGTGGTCGTATATCTGATAGTGTTGGGGTCTAAGGGGAGGCCTAATGTAAAAGATAAGGGCACCACTCATACCCTAGGGTTCAGTTTGGAAAGGTGGTCATAAACCCCATGGGAGTTTTATACAATTTAAGTTGGGGGTAATCTGGATAATTCTTCTCTTAACCTCATAAGGCCCCATGACTTATAACACTCTTGGGACATCAGTTACCCTATTATTCTGATCTTAAAAACTTAGAAACTCTCTCAAATTCTCATAAGGTTCTTGGGTCAAGGAAGTCTAGGGTTTCATTAATAAGGTCGATTTAGGGCTTACAAGTGTAGTGTCTCTCCATCATCTTCATAATCGAAGGCTTGTTACTCCTATCTCACTGTTAGTTCCAACTAAAGGCATGTTTTATGTATGGTTTTTAGGGAATAATTATGGTATGGTTTAGGGTTTTGAATATATGTTGGGGGGGTTTGGGTTATTTATTATTTTGGTTATGGTTTTCCCATGTTTTAATTATGGTCTTCATATTTTAATGGTGGTTTGAATATACGGTTGCATGGTAGTGGTTAATTGGTACTTGATTTTGGTTTTGAATACTATTCCCTCAACATGTTTGATAAAATGCCTATGAGAATGTTTCTACTATATTATTGAACTTTCATTGAAAACTATGCAAGGTATAAAGTGGTAATGGAATCGTAATTGGTTTAGATAGTTTTTAATAGTTTAATGGTATGGTCTTGGGGGTCATGGTTATAGTCTAATTGAATATCCTTGTGGGGTACATGGGACTCCCCCAATAAAACTTAATAATGATCATCTTGTGGGGTACATAGGAATATCCAAAGAAACCTAATAATGTAATCTATGGGTACATGGGAATCCCTTCTTTAAAGAGGATGGCTAAGGACATTTCTTGCAAGCTATGGCCGGTATGACTATACCATTACTTATAGCCTTGGATAATAATAAATGGAGTTGGTAATTTAGTTGTGTTTTAATGGTTTTAATTGGGAAATAATGATGGGGTGTGATAACTAACCGTAAAGGTGTGAGTGCAATGGACGGACAGTAGAAATGCATATTTCCTGACATAAGGATTAGTCATGGATACCACATATATAATACTTATAGGATACACGAGAATCTCCTAAGTTACACTTGTATATATATGTCATAGAGAGGGAAGGGTATGCTAGAATAACCTACTCCTATGGTATCTCTGATTTGTGCAGATACATACATCGAGGCACATTCAGGGGGTAACACTGGACTCATATATATACATGATTGTGTATGCATATGGTTGTTTGCTTGGTTTTGAAGGTTTTCATTATTTTATCCTTATTTTGAGTGCATGCTATCATTCTCTTGCTAACCCTTCTGCAGGAGTTGTATCCCCATGCAATATAGGAATAGACATTCTACTCATCCTGATAATGCCTCTGTTTGGTTCATGTCAAGTTGGTATAAAAGATTTAAGTTCATGGTCAATTGGGAATCCATAAAGCCGTGTTGAGTAGAGTCTCTCTTAAGAGTGTATAGCATGCTACACTCATTAGAGAGAGAATACAAGGCATTTAGGAATATTTCTGTTTCATGTGTTCTATTTTCAAGCTTGGAGTCTAAGTCCTAGGATTTTCTGTAATCCCTATTTGTTTGCTTTTCATATCATGCCTCGACGATCTAATACACACAAAAACTCCTCTATCCTAATTGGGGATTATGTTGATGGGACACACTCTATCAATGAGATCCATACTCAGTCTAGGTTTCCATTTCCTAATCTTCTTAGAGTTCTACTGATTCCCTCTAGTCCTCCTTAGGCCAACATGACAAATATGGAGTTTCGTCAGTCAACTGATATAATTTCTCAGTTGGTAGCTTTTCAAGTTGAGCATGGTGCATCTGGCATTCCATCTTTTAGGCTACAAGGGTTATTCAGTTCACGAGGATGAGTTCTCCAACTTTAATTGGTGTTAAGGTGGAGGAGGATCCTCAGGGTTTTCTAGATGAGATAGAAAAAATATTCAGGGTTATACATGCCATGAATGTGGAAGGGGTGGAGTTTGCTGCCTACTATCTAAAAGATGTGGCATACCAATGGTACGAGAAATAGGATAGGGCAAGGGGTGGGGTTGATGAGTCATCTCTGTGGGAGACTTTCTTAATGTATTTTTGGACCTCTTCTTTTCTTAGGATCTGAGGGAAGTTAATGCAGAAGAATTTGTTAATCTTCAATAGGGGAAGATATTGATCAAGGTGTATGCCTTGAAGTTTCACCAGTTGTCTTGATATGCTCCAAATATGGTGACTGTTATGAGGGATCGAATGAGAAGGTTCACTTTGGGACTATCTCATGAGTTGATCCTTGAAAGAAAGACTACATCACTGATCAAGGACATAGATATCTCTAGGTTGGTTGTTCATATACAATAAGTGGAGGAGAAAAAGAAAAAGCAGGCTGAGATAGGAGAAGGGAGGGACAAAAGTTTAGGTTTTCTAAGCAAGGTAGTGGGCAACAAAAAATTAGTAAAGATGGTGGTAAGTGGCTAAATAAAATGTAGGGGAGTTCTAGTTCTTTATCCACAGCTAAAACTCCCTACCTGAAGCCGTTGAGAGATAGGCGTCAGCAAGGTGGCAAATATTTTAGGGCACAGGGTGCCCAATCTCAGGATAATGGGGCTCAGTCGGGTTCATCATGTCCTCCTTATAGGTTTTTAGGTCGATTACATTGGGGTTTCTATGATGAAGAGAGGGACAAGTGTTTTAAATATGGTCAGCTAGGACATATGCTTGGAAAATATTTGACTGGTAAGGTCGCTTCGGGAGTGAATAGGGTTTCAGTTGCCTCTTAATTTGTTCCAACACCAAAGGGTGTTGCTTCTGCATTTGTTTTTTCTTCTGTACTGACACAGGTCAGAATTAATTATATGCACTTACTACCTGACAGGATTCTAAGACATCACCTAAAGTCCTAATTGGTATGTTGCAACTCTTTTCATGTGGTGTATATTGTTTACTTGAACCAGGGTCGACTCTCTCTTATGTGACCCTCTTTTTGGCTATGCATTTTGGTTTTAGTTCTAAGTGTGTTTCCGACCTTTTTCTATTTCTACTTAGTAGGTGACTCTGTGGTTGCTAAAAGTGCCTATAGGGGTTTTTTGGTATCTGTTGGTAATAAGGAAACCTTGGTGTATTTGTTTAACTAGATATGGTCGATTTTGATGTTATTTTAGGGATGGATTGGTTACACTCGTGCTATGCATCATTAGACTGTCAAACTTGTAAGATTGTCTTTAAGCTCCCTTGTGAACCAGTTATTAAGTAGGAGGGTGGTTCCCGAGCTCTTAAGGGGATGTTTTATATCATATCTTAGAGCTCGGATATTAATCTCCAAATGGTGTCTTTATTATCTGGTTTGGGCTAAAAATTCTAACTCGTAGGGTCCTTTGATTCAGTCCATGTGGTCTATGTATTTCCTGAGGTCTTCCAGATGACTTTCCTGGTGTTCTTTCGAATAGTGAGATTGAGTTTGTGATTGATCTTGTTTTGGACACCTATCTAATTTCTATTACCCTTTTATAGAATAGCTTCGGCTAAGTCGAAAGAACTCAAGAAACAGTGTAAGGATCTTTTGGATAAGGGTTTTATCTATCCTAGTATACCCCCATGGGGTACACCGATGCTACTTGTGTGTAAGAAGGATGGTTCTCTTTGGATGTGTATTGATTACCGACAGTTGAATAAGGTAACAGTGTACCAAATTCTTTTCTAAGATTTATATTTGTTCTGGGTATCATCAGCTTGAGATTAGGGAGATGGATATTCGTAAGACAACTTTCTATACCCGATATGGGTACTTTGAGTTCTTAGTAATGTCATTTGGTTTGACAAATTCTCCTGCAACATTCATTGATTTGATGAATAGGGTCTTTTATCAGTTTCTGGATCTATTTGTCATTGTGTTCATTGATGACATTTTGGTTTACTTTAAGAGTGAGGTGGATCATGACAATTACCTACGTGTTGTGTTGCAGACTCTGCAAAAACAACAGTTTTGTTACAAATTCTCTAAATGTCAATTTTAGTTGAACATTGTCACTTTTTTTAGTAATATTATTTCAAGTGAGGGGATCATGGTGGATCCACAAAAGGTTGTGGCGGTTAATAAGTGGCCTAGACCCACGACTCCAACCGATATTCAGAGATTTTTGAGTTTAGCTAGCTACTATAGAAGGTTTGTGGAGGGTTTCTTGACAATAGTTTCCATGTTGACTAAGTTGACCCAGAAGAAGGGAAAGTTCTCTTAGTCCGATGCTTGTGAGAGTAGTTTTGAGAAGCTGAAGGATAAGCTAACTTTGGCTTCAAATTTGACTTTGCCTGAAGGCACTGATGGGTTTGTGGTTTACTATAATACATTTCGTGCGGGACATGGTTGTGTTCTGATGCAGCATGGTAAGGTAATATCCTATGCTTCTAGGTACTTAAGGTCATGAGAGAAATTATCCTACTCATGATTTGGAGCTGTTAGTAATGGTTTTCGCATTGAATTCCTGACGCCACTATTTGTATGGAGTACATATGGACATCTTCTCAGATCATAAGAGTCTACAGTATGTGTTCACTCAAAAAGAGCTTAACCTTAGGAAAATAAGATAGCTTGATCTACTCAAGGACTATGATATGAGTCTTCACTAACACCCAGGTAAAACTAACGTGATTGCTGATGCTCTTAGCAAGTTGTCCATAGGGAGTCTAGCTTAAGTGGAAAAGGAAAAGTTGGAATTTGTGAATGATATTCACTGTTTATCTAACCTAGGAGTTCGTCTCTTAGACTCCAAGGATAGTGGTGTGTTGGTACAGGAGGTGGTGCGATTGTATCTTAGTACAGAGATTAAGGAAAAACAAATGCTAGATCCTATCTTGATGAAAATCAAGGGTGATGTAGATAGGAAAAAGGTGATGGTATTTGAGATTAGTGGTGACGGTATCTTGCGGTACCAATAGAGGTTATGTGTTCTTAATGTCGATGGATTGCGAGAAAGGATATTAGCAGAGGCACATAAATTATGCTATGTTGTTCATCTCAGTTTGATGAAAATATATCATGATCTTAAGGAGATGTATTGGTGGAGTGGTATGAAGAGGGATGTGCCTAATTTTTTGTCCAAATGTATGGTGTGTAATCAAGTGAAAGTTGAGCACATGAGGTTTGGAGGGTTGTATCAAGAAATTAAATTGCCGGATTAGAAATGGGAAGTAATTAACATGGATTTTGCTATTGGTATCCCTTAGTCTTAGAATCAATATAATTCGATTTGGGTCATCATGGATAGGATAGCAAATTTGGCTCATTTTTTGCCAGTGAGGATGGGGTACCTATTTTTATTATCTCTTATCGTGGTATGCAGTTTTCTTTTCATTTTTAGAGTTATTTCAGAGAGGGTTGGGGACTAAGGTGAGTCTGCATACTATTTTTCTTTTGCAGTTGGATGGGTAAGCAAAAAGGACTATTCAGACATTGGAGGACATACTTCGTGCGTGTGTGATTGAATGCGGTTGTAATTGGGTTGAGCATCTACCTCTTTTAGATTTTACTTACAATAATAGGGACCATTCTAACATTGGGATGGCTTCTTTTGTGGCATTATATAGTAGGAGGTGTAGATCTTCTATTGGGTGGTTCGATCTTGGTGAGTTGGATATGTTTGGCTCAAAATTTGTTTACCGGGCCATAGAGAAGGTGAAGGTGATTCGATATAGTCTTAAGGACGCCCAAAGTCACCAAAAGTCCTATGCATATGGAAGGCGTAGGGACTTAGAGTTTGAGGTTGGGGATAGGGTGTTCCTAAAAGTGTCTCCCATGAATGGAGTATTGTGGTTTGGGAATAAAGAAAAGCTAAGTCCCTGATATATGGTTCCTTACTTAGTCTTGAGAAGGGTTCGTAAGGTTGCATGTGAGATGGAGTTGCCTTCTAGTTTGAACTCCATTCGGTAATCCATGTTTGTATATTGAGAAGGTGTAAAAGTGATTCTTCATTGGTTGTTCCTTTTGAATGATTGGGTATCTCAAAATCTCTGTCTTACGAAGAGATCTGGGTTGAGACCTAGGATTGGCAGGTTCGTCAGTTGCGTACCAAGAATGTATCTTTGGTTAAGGTTCTATGGAGAAACCACAAGGTTAAATAAGCTGCATAGGAAATGGAAGAGGACATGAAGTTCAAGTAACTGCATTTGTTCTTTGCTCCTGAAATTCGTGCGGAAGGTATGTGTTCTTTATCATACTTTTATTTTCAAACTTTGTTAAAGAAAAGATTGACTTCCTTGCATATTTGTTTTCTAACTTAGTTAAAGGTTAGAGTCGTGGAGTTGGGTTGTAAATCATACTTGTACTGCCTTGTTCTATCATTCGGGGATGAAAGATCCAAGTGGGGGAGAATTAAAACATCCTTGGTTTTGATCCCTAGAAATTTCATGGGTTTTGGCTTATGGACATCATATGACTAGGGGTACTAGTCATATGATAGGGTAGGTTGGTGGGTATTTTTCGTATGTTAACCCGTGTAGGTTGGTTAGTTTCTGTCCATGGTACGAATGGATCATACTAGTTGTATGTTAGGGTACTAGTGGTATGATGCCAATCTTATGTTGCTCAATGTTTAACCTTAAGGAGTCTATTCTGCCTAAGGTACGCATTAAGGGTAATAGTTGTATGGTTGGGTACGGATTCGACTTGGTAGTTGTATATCGAATATGTAGGGTCCAAGGAGAGGCTTAGAGTACGAGATAAGGTTACCACTCGTAACCTGTAGTATTGTTTAGGGAAGAGGTCGTACCCTACTGCAGGAGTTTTATATAGTTAAAGTTGGGGGTAATATGGACATTGTCCTTCTTTATATCTTAAGGCCCTACAACTTATAACACTTTTGGGACATCATATACCCTATTCTCTCAAGTCTCTTGGGTCAAAAAAGGAAGGGTTTCTTTAATAAGGTCAATTTGGGGCTTACAAGGGTGGTTTCTCTCCATCATCTTCATAATCTAAGGTCTTAGGGGTCATGGTTATCGTATAATTGAATAACCTTGTGGGGTACATGGGACTCCCCCGAGCAAACTTAATAATGATCATCTTGTGGGGTACACGGGAACCCCTCAAACAACTTAATAATGTAATCTATGGGTACATGGGAATCCCTTCTTTAAAGAGGATGTCTAAGGACATTGCTTACAAGCTATGGTCGGTATAACAATACTACTACTTATATCCTTGGATAATAATAAATGGAATTGGTGGTTTGGTTGTGGTCTAATGGTTTTAATTGGGCAATAACGGCAGGGTGTGATAGCTAACTATGAAGGTGTGAGTCTAATGGACGGATACAAGAAACTCATGTTTTCTGACATGAGGATTGGTCATGCCGACCACATATATAATACTTATTGGGTACACGGGAATCCCTTAAGTTACTGTATATATGTATCATGGAGAAGGGTAGACGAGAATCTCCTACTCCTATGGTATCTTTATCTCATGCAGCTACTCGCATCGGGGCCTATTCAGGGAGAAACACTAGAACCATGTAGCCTGTGGGTGGTTCTAGGATTGTTAAGCTACCCATATCCAAGTTAATGGTTTTAAGCATGCTAAACCCGGTTTCTTTCTCAGCATATATATATATATATATATATGTTTGTATGTATAGTTGTGTATGTATATGGTTGTTTTCTTGGTTTTAAAGGTTGGCATTATTTTATCCTTATCCTAAGTGCATGCTAGAGTTCACCCGCTAACCCTTCTTCGGGAGCTGTATCCCTACGCGATGTATAAATCGACCATTCTACTTTTCCTACTTAGTGATTAGACTCGAGATTAGTTTTTGTTGGTTTAAAGTGGTGAGCTTCCATATTTAACAAGGCTCTATTTCATGTCATGTATGTCCTTACATTCTTTGGTAATTTTATAGACTATGGTTTTGGCTATGGTTGGGGGCATGTCCTGGCCGAATTTTGTTTTACTTTTGGTTAGAGGCTTTATGGGACTTCTATGGATTGGTATGGGTGGTGTCAATGGTGGTGTCAATAGAGGTGTCAATCTTGGCATTAGTATTAGTATTGGGACTGATACTATATTACTTTATTTGATTTATGATTTTTCCATTTTATTTTGGATTATATATAAACACATTGGGTTACTATTTTGGTTTGGTTGGTTATTGGATAGATTGACTTGGTTAGGTTGGTTTAGGAAATAGACTTATACCAAAATCAGTATATCTACAAACAGGCTATCTAGTTATATGTTCAGAATTCATCTGATTTAGTGTATGTGTTTGGAGGTTAGGTTGGGTGTCAGGGGTGGTCCCTAATCCTGGTTGGACTTGGGATGCCCTTTATGACAAGGCTCCGGTTTGGGTCATGTCAGGTAACCCTTAGCACCATTTCCCATCCGCAGATGGATGGAAAAGCAGAAATGACAATCAAATTTTTGGAAGATATGCTTCGGGCTTGTGCTTTTTATTTCGGTGGTAGTTGAGGTTACCACTTGCCTCTCATAGAATTTTCCTACAACAACAGTTATAACTCTAGTAATGGTATGCCTTCGTTTGAGGTCTTATGTAGTAAGAGGTGTAGATCTCCTATTGGGTCATTTTAGGTTGATAAAAATAAGTTATTTGTTTTAGATCTGGTTCACCAAGCCATGGAGAAGGTGAAGTGATTCGGGATAGACTTAAGGATTCCCAAAGTTCCCAAAAGTGCTACGAGGATGTCAGACGAAGGAAGTCGGAGCTCAGTGTTGGTGATTGGGTATTTTTGAAGGTGTCCCCCATGAAGGGAGTGATGCAGTTTGGTTAGACGGAAGCTCAGTCCTCGTTATGTTGGTCCATACTTGGTTTTAAAGAGGGTTGGTATCACTTATGAATTGGAGTTGCCTTCTTGTTTGAGCTTTATTCATCCGGTGAGGAAGTGCGTGGGTGATCCTTAGATGGTTGTTCCCTTGAAGGAGGTTGGTATTTCAGATTCCTTGTCCTACGAGGAGGTCCGATTGAGATTTTGGATCGACAAGTCCATCGATTACGGACAAAAGATGTGTCTTTGGTATAGGTCCTTTGAGGAACCAAAAGGTTGAGGAAGCTACTTGGGAAGCCGACGAGGTCATGAATTCCAAGTATCCATTCTTGTTTCCCATTTTGGATAATCGTGCTTTAGGTATGTGTATTCCTTAATATCTTTATTTTTTGACTTTCTAAAAAAAATGGTGATTTCCTTGGCATTTTTTTCCTGTCTTTGTTAAACGTAAGAGTAGTGGTATGTAGATTAAAATCGTGATAATAAATGTCTTGTCCTATCATTCGAGGATGAATGATCCTATAGGGGAAGTATGTAACGCCCTGAGTTTTTGGTCTTTGAAAATTTCAAAAAATTTATCCTCACTTTCCTGACTACGACTCACCTGACGAGTCATAATGTTTCTTTACAAGTCATAAGACCTAGTCATAATTAGCCTAGAAAGAATTGCCTAAGTCACTTCCTTGATAATGACTATACTTAACCAGTCGTATATACTACTAACAGGTCGTAAGGAGGGTATTTCATAGTGTGTCTAATGTAGTGCCCCTATTGAAACTATTGATACCACGACCTAACCCTATGAGTCGTAGTGTCTCATTACGAGACATAGGATGCTAGTCATAAGGTTCACAATAAATATCCCAAGGGGGTTCTAGTTTGGCTACCACTAGATGGTCCAAGTCATAGGGTTAACCTATGAGTAGTAAGGTCACCCATAATGATTGACAAGTTATTTTTCCAACTTTTAATGAGGGTATTTTAGACATTTCCCTCCTATACCACTGACAACCCACGATTTATAATCTTATTTGGGACCCTATTCTCAATCATAACTCAACATAATTACACTCTCAAGCTCTTTCAAATTCTCTCAAGCAACCATACTTAAGGTTTTCAAGAACTAGGTTATCCAAGGGTTGAATTCCTTTCATGAAACTTATTATTTTAGGCTTGTTACTCTTCCTTCATTGTTAATTTTGTTAAAAACATATGTTTTAAAGTATTGTTCATGAGATATTTTTGTTGGTTTGAAAACAAGGGTTGAGGGTTTTGGATGTTTATGTATTGAATAATGTTTCTCATGGTTTACATGTGATTAATCATTTTTTAAATATGGGTTTGAACTTGTGGGTGCATGGGTGTGGTGAATGAACTAGGGAATTGTGATTTTCCCAAAATTGTGACTTTTGAAGTGGTTATGACCCCAACCCCATATTGTGAAACTGGTTTTTAATTATGAGAAATGTGAGAATTTGTAAAATTGAACCAGGGGGGTTGTTAATTCCCCCAAGTAATGTAATTGTTTTAGCATGTTATTGGTATATTGCAATTGTAGTTGGTATGACGATACCAACAATATATGCCTTAATGTTAAATATGGTTGAATGAATGAGAATATGTGATGAAAGTTTTTAATTGGTCTTTAATGGGGGTTGTGTAGCTGAGTCGTGAAAATGAAGGTCTAAGTGACCGATATTAGAAATCACATTTGCCGATGTGGGGGTCAAAGTGACCTGAGAGGTTCAATCCCCCTCATTATTATTACATGATTAGGTTGGTTCAAGTCTCTGCACATCAAACCTGATCGGGTGCTTAAGTCACCTTAGTATATGATTGATAGGTTCTAGCCCTCCACGCATATTTATTAGATTATTCTTCGGTTCATGCGGCTACATATACTGGGGCTCGACCAGGGGTGAGAGATGGGGACCATATAACCCATGGATACATGTTATGTCGCTTGAGCTATACAATCCAGGCTAAATTTTTAAGTGCATGTTCCCTATCCCGACATGTGATATATCTGTATGTATATGCATTTGATTATGTGCATTGCTTTTGGATGATTTTGAACTATTGACCCTGACATTATGTTATCCTTATCCCTGAGTTACATGCTAGTATTCACCCCACTATCTATCCTCGTACACTGTATCCCCATGCAATGCAGGCACTATAGCTTTTTTACTTTTTCTACGTAGAGTTAGGTTGATCGGTTTGGTCTGTTGGTTTGTGGTGTTGTGGTGAAGTGGTGAGATTTCATTCCCCAAAAGGCTTAGGTATTTCACCATCTTTTATTCTTAGATTTAAGTTTATAGTTACTTTCATTATCATTAACATTATCATTTTCATTCACATTGTCATCTGTCAGAGTCGGAGACATGTCTAGACTAAGACTGGCTTTGGTCCTTTTTTTAGAATGCTTTATTTGGATTATTGTGGATATTGGGTTATGTTGGTCATTTGTTTGGTCGTCGGTTATAGACATGTTTTGCCTTTATTTAAGCTTGTTGCATGTAATCTTGTTATATGTTCAGAATTTATATGATATTAGGAGGTGTTGTGGTTGGTTTGGTTAGGTATAGGGCGTGATCTCTGGTCTATGTGGAACTTGAGATACTCATCACGGTCAGGCCCTGGTTCAGGTCGTGACACTGTAACAGTTAGTAATTATGATATTTGCTGAATTGGTAATTCATAGTGGTTAGTGGTTTCATTACTTTGCTTATTTCATTAATTTTAGTTCTTAATTTTTGTTTGCTTATCTAAGTTTAATTTAATTTTAGGAGTAAATTTTTGCCCTAAAGGTGAGTTTAATAAATCGTCATAGTTACGTGCCTTCCTCTATGATGGATGAATGACGACTATCTCAAGGGGAATTAGTCTTAGGAAATAAATAAATGAGAAGAACCTAACCTCAACTCTAGGGCGAGGTACTCTGTGTTGGGCCATAAGGCTACATGACATGAAGCATACTTCTTTTAGAAAGAAGCATGTCAAACTTAAAAGTGGGATGATAGTTTTAGACACTAAATGTCAATTGTGTAACTCTCAGTTTGTTGGCTTAATTCTGAATTTTTGCAATTACTAGGTCGAGAGTCTATTGGGATCCTACTTGAATCTAGCATGCACCAAGTGTCAGTGATATTATCTAGTTACCACATGCAGAGTGATGTCTAGAACTTGCTCGATGTGTTTACAAGGAGAAATAAAGGATGTTAGATTTAGGAGATGATGTAGACATTTAGTTGATAGCCATGTTTTAGACCTCTTTTACTTACCCTTGCAATTATTCCTAGTCAGCCCAGTTGAGCCTATAACCTATTTTCTTTGGTAGCCTCACATGTTGCCTATACCCCTTCTTTGTTTGACCTTAATTTGATCCAAATCTCCCAGGCGCTTTAGCGAAAAATTAGTTGAGTAAGAAGTTGAAAAACAAGTAAAAAAAGGCGATAGTGAAGCCCCAAATATAGCTATTGGTGTAAGAATTGAGGTACAATGGGGTCGGGAGTTAGATGATCAAAAGAATAAAGAATATTCAATAAAAAATGAATAATGTGTTAAGTAAGTAGATTCCCTTCCACAGTATTTATGAATCAGCTTAATGAGATAGGGCAAAAATAAAAGAAATAGGGAAGATATATGAGGTGAAGAATTAGTTGTTAATTGAGTGTTTTTAGTGTTCTTGTGATGAATTAAAGTTCTTAGGGAGATTAGACACTATTTCTACCTAAATAGTTCCTACCCGTCTCTTAGTCTACATTACAACCTTTGAAGACCGATTTGATCCTTAATACTAACATTCGACTATTAGTGGAGTAGTACACTAAGGGCAAGCCTATGGTTCATCATGTATCATGCATGAATTCCTTGTGAGAGTGAGCGAAATTCGTTCTATATGTACCCATGCTTATTATACATTGCAAAATTATGAGTGAATCGGTAATCATCTTGTTATGAGGGTGCATGTGGAGGACAGTTGGGTGACCTGTAAGAATGCTTGATTGAATAATGTGCATAAGTTTGCCAGCATGCTAGAGTCCACTTGTGAGGTTGGGAGCTTGAAAATTGTAATCCTGTGTTTTCATATGCTATATGAAGTGTTTGAGGTGAAAGTTAATGAGTCATGTGTATCCTATCTGTTCTCAACAAAAGTGTCTTGTTCAGATTGTAGTACGAAGCCTAGTTGTGTTAAAATGATTGCCTAGGATTGCTCGAGGACGAACAAGATTCTAAGTGTGGGGTGGTGATCTTAGACGTATTTAAACATTCAAGTGCCAACATTTAACCATATTTATACTTGTCCGATGAGCTAAAACTTGTTAATTGTGTTATGTATGAGCTAAAATCGTTATGGTGAGATAATGGACATGATTAGTATTGTAGGACTTGATCATGATGAAATCGTACGTGTGTTGATACATTAACATGGAGATATTTGATCATGGAAGCATTTGTACATGCATGTTGACCATAAAGACACGGGAAAAAGGTTCGAAAAACATGGAACAAAATATGGAAGCAGAAATATACAAGAGCTGGAAAAGGGAGAAAATGATAAAGCTCCATGCCACGGACCTTAACCTCTACTTTAGGCTCAGTGGCACATTGGTGAATTAAAATCAAGTGGTAAATTCCAGTGGAGGAACGAGATAGCTCCGTGCCATGGACCTTAGTGTCTGTGATAGATTTCTTGGCACGGAGGTTGGTAAACTTCGGATGACAATTTCCAGTGAAGGTTTATGATAGCCCTATTCCACGGACCTTAGTGTCTGTGATGAGCTCCATGGAACAAAGCTGAGTATTTTTGTAATGCCCCGCAACCGGGTACCGGAATGTCACATGGTGCTTAAGGCTACAAGTAAAATGAGAAATATGAATGAAATACTTGGTCTGAACAAACTACAACTCAAAGAAAATCTCGAAGTGCTAATAATCTGATGACTAGTAAGACAAACCTCTACTACTCCAAACTAGAGATCCATTGGGATAGGTTCCCAACTAACTCATACTCAACTGACAAGAATTAAACAGCTACTAAATAAAACTGAAAGTCTGAGAATAATCGGTCCTCAAAACATAAGGACTCACCATGGCTGATATGTAAATAGGAGTGATCGAAAGGATCACTGGTGAGGCTGAGACTAAGCATCTGAACCTACATTACGGGAATATATGGCACACAGACAAAATATGTGGGTCAATACTTTGGGAGTGTACTGAGAATATGGGGGAGTGTGCACTTACAAGACTCAATATCATAAGCTTTTATAGAAAATCTGCAGGGTGTAAAACATACTCACATAGCTTGAAATAAATATATGCCACAAGACTCATAAATCATCATTCTTTTACTTAAAACCTCAAATTATCATGACGCCTGAAATTATTAGGACCATAGCTTTCAAAACACTCATACTTTCAAAACTTTGTAACTTTAAGACAAACTCTTTGAAACTTGGAAGACTTTAGAACTTAGAGAACTTTAGGAACTTAGGGAGTTTCTCTTAACCGACATAAACAATGTGAGCTACATGGAGTCCAATGACTTACCCACGTTGGGGAGAGCTGTTCTATCCCTGCCATCGGATAAAACCTTAACTTTATTGATCACTATCTTAACCCACTTAGGGTATATCAAGAACCTACGGGAGCACGTAATTCTGGGTCATGAAACCTCAGAGTCAAACCCAACTCGGCGCTAAGTACTACTCCCTTACTTAGCTTAGAACTTTAGAAAGTCCACCTTAAAACAATTCAACAATATATATATATATATATATATATATATATATATATAATGGGAACCAAAATGCATCCCCTTTACTTCAAACTCAAGAATGTGGATTTCTATCTTAACTTACATTCAAAACTCACTTCTTGATATTCTATAAAAATTGCTAACATCTGATTCTCAAACTCATGCTTTAACCATAAGGTTTAATTCACAACATAGGACTTGAAATTCTCAAAACATGATATAGACGTTGAATTATGCAACTTAAACCATAAATTGACAATTTAAATATTAATATGCATAATAATATTACAACTCAAAGCATGGGTAAGACATAGTTTCATAAAACTCACAATATAATAACATGATAGGAATTCTCCATGAATTTATGAAATACTTTACGAAAATATAAAACTTTTGGGCACAAGAACAAAAGGGTGTTTTTGTTCAAAACCACATACCTTAAACTTGGAGCTTTTGGATGACTTCAAAAATTTTGGAAGGTTATTCACGAACTATTGGGTGTCCCTCGTAGCCTTCTTAACGGGAAATTCAAATATGCAAGAATTATTGAATTCTCACAGTTGAATCTCTAGATAATTGGGTTTTTATGTTGAAACCTTAGCCTTGTGGTTGAAGGTGTACAGAGAATTTTGAGATGTTTAACTAAAGAGAAAATAGAAGAAAATATGTTCTCTGAGAGTTATAAGTCGTGGAAAGTGCAGGAAAAGGACCAAAATACCCTTACAAAAACATCATTAAATTGCTGAAAAAAATAGCTGATAACATTCGTGACAAGTCGTTGTGAAATGTCGTCACAAAAGGGTAAATTTTATGATTTTTGTCTTACGGTTGACGACATTTTGTGACAAGCCGTCAAACTTGTGACAATTCATCACAAAATGTTGGATTTTGTGATTTTCGGCTTAAGGTTGACGACATTTTGTGACAAGCCGTCAAACTTGTGATAAGTCATCACATAATGTCATCACAAAATGTTGGATTTTGTGACTTTCTGCTTATGGTGACGACGTTTTGTGTCAAGCCTTCAGGCTTATGACAAGTCATCACAAAATGTCGTCATGAAATTTCTAGGCTGATACACTGGAGTAAAATGGGCATAACTCTTTGCTCCAATAATGGATTTTTGCAAAATTTGTATCGTTGGAAAGATAATTCAATTATCTATATTTTGGTGGGTCATGAGCTCAGAAATTTATAATATAACAATATATATGCTCGTTTGAAGTTGATCATACCAATATCCATCTCAAGAATTCAATCGGCAAGGAATGTTTTGATTCGTCTAATAGCTAGGACACTTTTGAGGCCCTAATAGACATCAAGCTAGATCATGTAGCTACCAAATCACTAACTTTATTTCTAATGAGCTTGAAACTGGGTTCTACTATTAGTTGAAATTCTCGGGGTATTACAATTTCTCTCCCTTGGAAACATTCGTCCTCGAATATCACTAGTTAAGCTGGGAATGCAAGGAAACTGAGGATGCACAGTTGGAATAGTTCTCTGAATTGAATCTATGTCATTCTAAACTTACAAGTATTTCTGAGAGTACACAAATTTTCAACAAAATAGCTATATAGATGAATCTTTGGTTAGATAGAGGCTGAATTAAGAAAAAGTAATACCTTTGGCTTGCTCTAAACTTGTGAAGAAGAGGTGTGGGTACTTGGATCGCATATCTACTTCGGCTTCCCAAGTAGCACCCTCAACCGATTGGTTCCACCTTAAAACCTTGACCAATGGAATTTCCTTGTTCCTTAGTCTATGGACTTGGTAATCTAAGATCTCAACTGGAACCTCATCAAACAAAAAGTTATTTTGAACATCTAAGCTATCTGAAGAGTCAACAATGATAGAATCACCAATATGATTCCTAAGCATGGAAATATGGAAAATAGGATGAACAGCTGGCAACTCTGCAGGCAGCTCAACTTCATAGGCTACGTTCCCAACACGGCTGAGAATTTTGTAAGGGCCAACATAACGGGGACTAAGTTTCCCTTTCTTCCCAAATATTTTCACCCCTTTCAGGGAGAAATTTTTAGATACACCAAATCATTAACTTCAAACTTAAGGTCTTTTCATATCACATCTGCATATGAATTTTGATGACTCTGAGCTGTCTTTAACCTTTCTCTAATCAACCTCACCTTCTCCATCACCTCAAATACTACATCAGGTCTAACCAAAGTAGCTTCATCCACTTCGAACCAACCTATGGGTGATCTACATCTCCTACCATATAATGCCTCGAATGGTGCCAACTTGATACTAGAATGGTAACTATTATTGTAAGCAAACTCTATCAACGACAAATGTTCATCCCAACTACCTTCGAAATCAAGGGCACACGCCCTCAACATGTCCTTCAAAGTTTGGATAGTTCTCTCAGCCTGACCATCTGTCTACGGATGAAAAGAAAAACTCATATGAACTTGGGTACCAAGACCCTTCTGAAACGCGCTCCAAAACTAAGAAGTGAATTGAGTACCCCTATTCGAAATGATAGACAAAGGAACTCCATGAAACTTGACCAATTCCCGAATATACAATCTAGCATAGTCCTCAGCTGTATAAGATGTGTGCACATACAAGAAATGTACTGACTTAGTCAGCCTGTCGACAACAACCCAAATGGAATTATGATGGCGTTGGGAAAGAGGTAAGCCAGCCACAAAATCCATATTTATCTCATCCCACTTCCAAGTTGGGATACTAAACTCTTGCATCACACCACCAAGTCTTTAGTGCTCAACCTTAACCTGTTGACATGTTGAACACTTTGCCACAAAATTAGATATATCCTTCTTCATACCACACCACCAATAGATTTCCCGCAAGTCACGGTACATCTTGGTAGTGCCGGGATGAATAGAATACCGTGCACCATGCAATTCATCCATAATTCTCTGCCTCAGATCACCAACATCAGGAACACATAATCTACCCTACAACCTCAACACCCCATCTTTCCCTTGAAAGAAAACCTCTACCTTTTGTTCCTTGACTGACTCCTTCAGTCTGACAAAGTTAGCATCTAAGTCTTGCTTCTTCTTCACTTCCAAAACCAAAAAGGATTCAAAACTACTCTGCACCAAAATATTTCCCTCAGTGGAATCAAGCAACTTAACACCCAGTCTAGCCAGACGATGCACATCACAATCCAAATCTTTCTTACCTTTCTCCACATGCAAAATACTACCCATAGACATCCTGCTAAGGGCATCTGCCACATCATTGGCCTTGCCTGAATAATACAAAACGCTCATATCATAGTCTTTTAACAATTCTAACTACCTTCGCTGCCTAAGATTCAACTTCTTTTGAGTCAACACATACTGTAGGCTTTTGTAATCAGTAAAAACATCAACATGCACACTATACAAATAATGTCTCCAGATTTTCAGAGCAAACACTATAACAGCCAACTCTAAGTCATGGGTTGGGTAATTCTTCTTATGAGGTTCAACTTTCTAGAAGCATAGGCTATAACTTTACCCCTCTGCATCAACACACAACCCAAACCAAATCTCAAAGCATCACATTATACCACAAAACCATCTACACCATCAGGCAAAGTCAACACAAGGGCGAAAGTGAGTCGAGTCTTCAACTCCTGAAAACTCTTCTCACAGAAATCTGACCAGAGGAACTTAAGTTTTTTTGAGTCAACCGAGTCATGGGAGACGCATTGGAAGAGAACCCTTCAACAAAATAGAGGTAATAGCCAGATAGACCCAAGAAACTTCTAATATCAGATAGAGAGATAGGCCTAGGCTAATTTCTTACAACCTCTGTCTTTTGGGGATTAACTCTAATACCTTCAGCTAAAATAATATGACCCAGAAACGCTACGGACCTTAGCCAAAAGTCACACTTACTGAATTTAGCGAACAACTTATGATCTTTAAGAGTTTGCAATATGATTCTAAGATGGTTTGCGTGATCACCCTCACTTCGGGAATACACAAGGATGTCATCGATAAACTCAATGATGAACATATCAAGATATGTCTTAAACATTCGATTCATTAGGACCATGAAAGTTGTTGGGGTGTTAGTTAGCCCGAAAGACATGACAAGAAACTCAAAATGACCATACTGAGTTTGGAAGGTTGTCTTGAGATATCACACCCCCTTACTTTAAGTTGGTGATAGCCGGATCTAAGGTTAATCTTAGAGAAATAACTCGCACCTTGCAACTGATCAAACAAATCATATATTCTCGGAAGAGGGTACTTGTTCTTGACTGTGACCTTATTAAGCTGACGATGGTTAATGTACATACGCAATGAGCCATCTTTCTTTCACACGAAAAGGACAGGTGCGCCCTAAGGAGATATACTGGGCCTTATAAAACCTTTGTCTAAGAGATCTTTGAGTTGTTATTTTAACTTCTTAAGCTCTGCAGGTGCCATACGATATGGAGAAATGGAAATGGGCTGAGTGTCAGGAAAAAGATCAATCCTGAATTCTATCTCTCTCTCGGAAAGTACCCTTGGGAGATCTTCTAGAAGGACATCAGGAAACTCATTGACAATGTTGACTGAATGGATACTTGGGGTTTCAGACTTAGTGTCCTTAACTCTAACCAAGTGATAAAAGAAACCCTTAGATATAAGCTTCCTGGCCTTGAGATAAGAAATCAAATGACTCTTGGGAGGTACTGAACTCCCTGACCACTCGAAAACTGGTTTATCAGGAAACTAAAATTTGACTACACAAGTATGAAAATCTATAGACGAATAGCAGGAGTGAAGCTAGCCCATACCCAGGATAACATCAAAATCAACCATCTTTAACTCTATCAAATTAGCAAGTGTGACTCTATGAAAAACTTTAATAGGACAATTCTTGTATACTTGCTTAGCAATAACAGACTCCCCTACTGGGGTAGAAACTAGAATAGGCTAAGAAATACTTTCAGGACTCTTCTTAAACTTCACAGCAACAAGTGGGGTCACATAAGAAAAACTTAACCCGGGGTCCAATAACAGATATACATCAAAATAAAATACACGGAGCATACCAGTAACAACATCGGGAGATTCCTCCTGCTCATGATAGAAAAGTAGGGTATAGAACATATTTTGGTGCTGACTGCCAGCAATACTAGAAGAAGCGCCCTGAGGAGGAGCTGGACGGGCTGCGGAAGTAGATGCACTAGTGGCCTGGGTCTGGGGCAGGGTATCTCTGCTTCCATGCCAGGCATATAGGAACTCTCTAAGCCTATGGCCTATCTTGCCACACCTGAAAAAACCACGTTCTTCAGCCAAACACTCACCTGGATAGGTCCTACTATATTTGGCACAAGGAGGGAAGTTGGGGACTGCTCACACTCTGTTGAGGCCTGGACATAGAAGACCTGTTTCCCTGCTCTGGCCTACCTCTAGGAACTGGGGAACTAGCAGATGAGGGTGCTGGCATAGAAGAACGACTTTGGAACTGAGGATAGGTCCCTCCCTGGGATCTACCGTACTCATTTGTTTAGACCTAGCTCTCTTGTTACCTCTTGCTCTATCTCTTTCCCTTATCTTATCCTTATTTATTTACTGCACATAGATCATCATCTAGACAAATCCATATCTTTGTTCAACATAGCATTTCAGCATTCTTTCAGTACTAAGCCTGACACACCTATCACTAACTTTCTCATACCAGTTTGGGCATCAGAGATCAAGTCAGGCATATATTTTTCTAGCTGATTAAACTTTAAGCAGTACTCCTTAATAGTCATGGAGACCTGTCTCAAGTTTATAAACTCTTCAATCTTTGCCTCTCTTACCTCTAAATGAAATAACATATCTAAGAATGCATCTTGAAATATCTTCCAGGTAATAGGAGCATCATCCTTCCCTCTACCCTTCCTCCAAGAAACCACCCAGTCGTACACAATGTCCTTTAAACTGTAAGATGCTAACTCCACACACTCTTCTTCAGACACACGCATTACCTATGTGATCTTCCTTATCTACTCAAGATATAATTGTGGGTCTTCCCCTGCTTTTGACCCATAAAAATCTGGCGAACTCATTTGCATAAAGTCACGAATTCTGGCAGTGGCTAAGTCACCTCCCTACTGTTGAGGAGCTGTTGCCTTATTGTCCTGGACAGTGATAGCTTGGGCTAGTGCCTGGAAGGCTGCCCTGAATTCGGTGTGGAACACATTTTCATTCAGAGGATCAGTGGGCTGAGGTTGCTGATCGTTGGTATTTCTTTAAGCTCGGTGGGGAGGCATATTCTGAAATAAGAGAGGACGAATTAATAGCTCAGAGATACAACTTGAGCATGATAGACTTGAGAGGAAGAAATAACTTGTTCGTAGCCTCTTGCTCATAGATGTGGAGAGCTATACACCAATAATCAAGACTCTACTTAACGCGGCTTGTCAGACTCCCTAGGACTCTCTAAACCTTAGGCTCTGATACTAAGTTTGTAACACCCCACAATCGGGTCCCAGAACGTCACACAGTGCTTAAGGCTACAAGTAGCCCCAAGCTAACCCTTTGAGCCTTCTACTTCATATATTAGCTTACTTAAATATAAAAAGCATAAACTCAACATTGTGACATCATAAAATTAGAAATATGAATGAAATACTTGGTCTGAAAAAACTACAACTCAAAGAAAATCTTGAAGTGCTGATAATTTGATGACTAGTCTGACAAACCTCTACTACTCCAAACTAGAGAGCCATTAGGACGGGTCCCCAACTAACTTATACTCAACTGACAAGAATTAAGCAGCTACTAAATAAAATTAGAAGTCTGAGAATAACCGGTCCCTAAAACATGAAGACTCACTACGGCTGATATGTAGATAGGAGTGCTTGAAAGGATCACTAGTGAGGCTGAGACTGAGCACCTAAACCTACATTACGAGAATATATGGCACACAAATAAAATATGTTGGTTAGTACTTTGGGAGTGTACTGATCATATGGGGGAGTGTGCAATTAAAATACTCAATATCATAAGCTTTTATAGAAAACCTGCATGGTGTAAAACATACTCACATAGCTTGAAATAAATATATGCCACAAGACTCATAAATCATCATGCTTTTAGTTAAAACCTCAAATTATCATGAAACCTAAAATTATTAGGACCATTGCTTTCAAAACACTTATACTTTCAAAACTTTGTAACTTTAAGACTAAAACTCTTTGAAACTTAGAAGACTTTAGAACTTAGAGAACTTTAGGAACTTAGGGAGTTTCTCTTAATTGACATATCTTACCCACGTTGGGGAGAGCTGTTCTACCCTTGCCATCAGATAAATCCTTAACTTTAGTGATGACTATCTTAACACACTTGGGGTATATCAAGAACCTACGGGGGCACGTAGTTCTGGGGCATGAGACCTCAGAGTCAAGCCCAACTTAGTCCTAAATACTACTCCCTTACTTAGCTCAGAACTTTAGAAAATCCACCTTACAAAAATTCAACAATATATATATATAATGGGAGCCAAAATGCATCCCCTTTACTTCAAACTCAAGAATGTGGCTTTATATCTTAACTTACAATCAAAACTCACTCCTTGATATTCTTTAAAAATCTCTAACATCTCATTCTCAAACTCATGTTTTAACCATAAGGTTCAATTCACAATAATAGGATTTGAAATTCTCAAAACATGATATAGATATTGAATTATGCAACTTAAACCATAAATTGACAATTTAAAATATTAATATGCATAATAATATTACAACTCAAAGCTTGGGTAAGACCTAGTTTTATAAAACTCACAATATAATAACAAGATAGGTATTCTACATGAATTTATGAAATACTTTACGAAAATATATAACTTTTGGGCACAAGAACAAAAGGGTGTTCTTGTTCAAAACCACATACCTTAAACTTGGAGCTTTTGGATGACTTCAAAAATTTTGGAACGTTATTTATGAACTATTGGGTGTTTCTCGTTGCCCTCTTAATAGGGAATTCAAATATGCAAGAATTATTAAATTCTCATGGTTGAATCTCTAGATAATTGGGTTTTTATGTTGAAACCTTAACCTTGTGGTTGAAGGTGTACAGAGAATTTGGAGATGCTTAACTAAAGATAAAATAGAAGAAAATACGTTCTCTGAGAGTTTTAAGTTGTGGGAAGTGCAGGAAAAAGACAAAAATACCCTTGCAAAAATGTCATTAAATTGCTGAAAAAAATAGCTGACGACATTCGTGACAAGTCGTCACAAAATGTCGTCATAAAATGGTAGATTTTATGACTTTTGGCTTAAGGTTGACGACATTTTGTGACAAGCCGTCAAACTTGTGACAAGTCGTCACAAAATGTCATCACAAAATGTTGGATTTTGTGATTTTTGGCTTAAGGTTGACGACATTTTGTGACAAGCCGTCGAACTTGTGACAAGTCGTCACAAAATGTCGTCACAAAATATTGGATTTTGTGACTTTCTGCTTATGGTGACGACATTTTGTGTCAAGCCGTCAGGCTTGTGACAAGTTGTCACAAAATGTCGTCACGAAATTTCTAGGCGGATACCCTGGAGTAAAATGGGCATAACTCTTTGCTCCGATAATGGATTTTGATGAAATTGATATCGTTGGAAAGATAATTCAATTAACTATATTTTGGTGGGTCATGAGCTCATAAATTTGTAGTATAGTGAGAGATATGCTTATTTGAATTTGACAATACTAATATGCATCTCAAGAATTCAATCGGCAAGGAATGTTTTGATTTGTCTAATAGCTAGGACACTTTTGAGGCGCTAATACTCATCAAGCTAGTTCATGTAGCTACCAAATCACTAACTTTATTTCTAATGATCTTGAAACAGGTTTTTACTATTAGTTGACATTCTCGGGGTATTACAAATTTTCATGTTATTCTTCCCAAGTATAAAAGGGATACTTTAGCACAATTGTAAACATCTTGGCATACGACTAGCAAAGGCAAAAACAATCACCGGGGCTTTATTAGGGTTCTTCCATTTTTCATCTTTGAACATTGACTTTGGTATGATTAATTTTATTTCATTAATGTTAATTTCGAACATAAGTGGCTAAACACCTTTGTTCTGGGGTTAAGGCCGTTAACATGGCATATTGTGATATTTTTAGAGTCGTTAACATTGATTTATCATATGTATTGTTCTTATTTTCTTGTTTTTACTATTTTTATTTATGGACACCATTAGAATACCTCTATAATCCTTTTGTGAACCTGAAAGAAGAATCATTGGGATAGATCAAAGAGTTTAAGGAGCAAGTTCATATTCTTCTACATAACGAATCATGTGTAGTGGCTAGGATAGGAATATACCTAGAAGTCTTGTTTGGTTCAATTGCAAGAAGATAACTTAAAGCATCTAAATGGATTATTGCATCCCCGCTCAACAATATAGTTGCAATATCCTTTTAGGTAGAAGATTAAAGGCTCGGAAGACCATGATCATAATCTAAACCTTGTGAATCAATAACTTGATAATCAACATGACCATGATAAGGATAGAGATTTATAGGATTGCTAAGAGTGCCTCAACCCTGAAATTATCTCTCGTATTGTTTACAACCTAGATTACATTGTAATTGTCACACTTTGTTATTTAATTAGAAATTATTCATTAAATTATTTAAACCATTTTGATACTCTGAAACATACATTATCGTTGAAACTGAATTTAAGTAAATTACTAATCAATTAGTTTTCATGTATACAATATTTGATTTCTTGAGTCACTATATTACTTGTGCAATCACGTGCACTTGCGTGTGCGATCGATCGCAACAGATACTAAAACTTGATCACACAATAAGATGAAACAAATATTTTAACCATCTTATTTTATGTGATGAAATCTAAGTTAAACAGAGATAATTTGATGTGTATATTAACTATATATAATAGGGTGTTGGAGTATTGAAGAAGGCACGAGATTGACATGTCTGTTTCAGCTATTTTAACTGTAATTTTACTATATCATCCCTAATTAATTATTATAAGTAATTTATGTATTAAAAAGGAGTTGGAGTGCTAAATCAGGCACGAGGTAAACTATAATACCCCGGAAAATTTTTTATCAAAATTTTATGCGTAAACGTATTGGATCCTATCTTCAAGAATATAATTTTTCTGTGTGTCATTTCTTGGACTTCAACCCACCATTTCATAGAGAATCGAATAAGATTTCCAACTATATGTGGATCACCCAAAACGGATACTCGAGCAATGAGTTACGGCCATTCCGATCAAACTACGACCATTCCGATCGAACTGTGAACAGTAAAATGTGCAAGAAAAAAAATATTGTAGCCACGCAATTTTTTTGGTCAAATTCAAATGATCATAACTCCTTGTACATAATGAACTGTGTGAACTGATATATATCAATGAAAATCCTTGAGAGTCTTCTTTCTAATAAAATTGGTTTCATCCAATTTGGACATCGGAGTAAAAATTTATGGCCAATTTACTTCAGCCTATCGGATAGATCACTGAAGGATAGATTCGGGTTTTATTTGTTTCTTAGGGGCATTTTGGTCTTTCATCACTCTTTTAAACCTCTATAAATACCTTATTCATCTAAGAACTTGTATTATTTTCCTCTCATTTCTCTTATATGTATATGTATATATATATATATATATATATATATATATATATATATATATATATATATATATATATATATCAAGTTAGGGTTAGGGTTAGGGTTTTGAATTAGGGGAAATTAATTGGAGGCTTTGATTCAAGAATTCCTTCCGTCAATCTCTTCTGGCCACAGAATCTAAGGTATGCAAGTGTTTATCTATAGGCTCCTTTCGTCCATAGAGCCCACAAATCCTTTTTCAAAGGCTCAAGATACATGTGTGTATATATATATATGATTATACTTTCTAAAATTTCATTGTGTATGTGTGTAGTATTCACATGATGGTTGAGATATATGTGTGAGATGATTATGTGTGTTGGTTGAAGTATATGTGTGTAGTATTTGTGTGATGGTTGGTGATTATATTATTGAAGTTGATGATATCCAAGAAGGGATCTTTGTATGTTTGTGGAAACTATGGTGGTGTTTGATGTATAAATATATGAAATGGGCGATTGAATACTTGTAATCCCGATGAATCCACCTATGCCTAAGAAGTGCATGTAAGGTGTTTGTGAAAATACCTAAGAGACTAGAGATTTTGTTTTTATAACATAATAGGTCCAAAATTAATTGATTATGAATATATGATAATTTAAATTGTTAAGCCTTAATTTGTACTATTATTCCATTATTTCCTTGTTATGACTTGATAATTGTTATTGGGAATTATATATCCCTACTATTGATTGATATGTCAAATATTTTTTAAATGTGAGTTGGATTATGAATTGAGAAATGTGGATGTTGAAGTTGAAGGATGATGGTGTTGTGGTGCATGAAATTGAGCATTAAACCTATGCCATAAATGGTGCATGTAAGGTGATTTCTAAAATACCTATGTGAAGAAGAATTAAGTATTTAACATGTTTGTTATCCAAATTATGATTTCATGCCATATCCATATGCTTAACTTATGTCTACCATATGTTTGACAAAATATTTAAGAGAATAGGAAACTATGCATTGTGGTTCATTGGGTCTTAAAAGATAAATTATGCTTTGTTCCTATTGATAGTTGATTTCCTTGAATTTATGGTGCATTGTGGGTGTATGATGGAATGCCATGATGAACTGTTGAGGTAACTATGATATTTGTGCGTAGTATTTGTTGTGGACCCAAAGCATGCTCCCCACGTGTTTGATTGGATACTTATATGAACAAATGAGGCCATTTGATTTGCTAAGTGTGAAGTCTTCAATTATGTGTTGCGTATGATGGCCTATGGGCATGTTGTGTATGAGTTATCTATCTTGTGTTACTTTATGCCGTTGTGTACTGGGGGTACATATGCCCGAAATAGTCTGCTGGTCTAGAGCCGAGTCAGTTTCACGGTAATCTCAATTGAGCGATGAACAATGAACTCCTGATTAGTTTCAAAACTTGGGAAAAAGTCTGTAATCTCAAAAATTATTCTTTATCGAATACTCGGTCCATTAAGCTCTGAAATCTTACATATCAATTCACTCCGTTACAGACCTCTGTATATTTTGTGAGATAGTAAGCTTATCTTAAAAGTAAATGGCATTTAGAAATACTCTGTCAGAGAACGAAATCAAGCGAACTCTATCATATTGATAAAGTGTCATAATGTGAGAACAGATTCAATTCAGTTGAGTATAGTTAAGAATCGGTTAAGTGTCTTTCAGTTGGGAGTAGGATTCAGCACCGAGCAAGCTAAGGATGGGAACATTCCTTCGAGTAAAGGGTTTGATTCCTGGTAGCAATCCTTATGCTCCAGAACTACGTCACCAGCGTAGGTTGAGACATCTATCCTGCGAGTAGAGGGTTAGATGAGGTAGTTGTCCTGCGAGTAGAGGGTCCCACCATTCTCGTTTGAGGTCCTGATAGTAGAGGGTCCTATGCAGTTGTCTTTACCGATCGCGCGGTATTGACACCCTTCCAGCTGGGGTACAGGTTGGATCCCACTTGTGGTAAGTGGGGCATGTCGGTTAAATGATCACTCCCACAGATTCAGTAACAATCTCAGAAAAGAACTCAGTTAATGTGCAGAAGTTGAGGCTGTCAGATACAGGCCTCCCAGTATTGCTATCATTATCATTGAGTAGAGATACTTCCTGCGAGATGAGGGTTGCTCTCAAACTTATTTACCCATTATCATTATCATTGAGTATAGAAACTTCCTGCTATATGAGGTTTGATCTTAGATTCAGTTGTTCAATGTTCCAGAGTTGGTGAATTTGAATATCAAATATCAGTAATATCAGTTATCCGATTTCTCAGTATGGATAAGTACAGATATCAGCTCTAGTAGCTTCAGATACTCAGTATCTTATTGTCAGTATTATTATTTTTGGGTGCCAGTGTTCAAAATGTAACATTCGGTGTCATGATAATTTCAGTTGTAATTTATGCATCCATGGTTGTATTGTTGATCAGACATGTTTCAAAATTGGTAACTTCAGAGTTTCTATATATGTTTATTCCAGCGAATACATATTATTCAGATTTTTATGTTTATGCATAAGCCTTATATTTCACCTTACCCTATCCTTGCATACTCGGTACATTCTTTGTACTGACGTATTCGTGCTATGGTGCTTTCCCCACCATAGGTTCAGAAGAGCGAGATTCAGAGTATATTTAGCTGTCAGATCTTGTAGCAGTGGGTGCAACAGTGAGTCATCCTCATCCAAGGATATTCTATTTTAGTGTTTTGATGATTTTAGTATACGGAGTTAGTTGGGGAATTGTCCCTTTAACTCCACAGTTCAGACAGTGTAGAAACTTTTCAGACAGATGTATTGATATTTAGTTTTCAGTACAGTATATTTAGATGTTTGAACCTTATGGCCAGATTTAGCCATTTTCCGCATTTATCGTATTATATTATGCAGTGAACAGATACGGATATCAGTGAAGGGTTAGCTTGTGGTCCCTCGGGGTCATGAGCATCGTGTGGCATTCCGGTTCATGGGAATCGGGGCGTTACATAAACATGCCTGCTTTAGCTGCTTCAACTGTAATTTTACTATATCGCTCCCTAATTAATTATTATAAGTCATTTATGTATTAAAAATTAATAATATTTAATAAAAAATAAAATAGATATTTATAACATGTTTGCTTCAGTTGTTTCAACCGTAGTTTTACTATATCACCCCTAATTAATTATTATATTCCTAATTAAATATTATAAGTCATTTACATATTAGAAAATTATTAATATTTAATTAGAAAAAATAAAAACTCATGACATGCCTGGTCCAGCTGCTTCAACTGTGATTTTACTATATCACCCCTAATTAATTATTATAAGTCATTTATGTATTAAAATTTAATAATATTTAATAAAAAATAAAATAGACATTTATGACATATTTGCTTTAGCTACTTCAACCATAATTTTACTATATTATCCATAATTAATTATTATATCCCTAATTTAATATTATAAGTCATTTACATATTAGAAAATTAATAATATTTAATTAGAAATAAAATAGACACTTATGACATGTCTGCTTTAGTTGCTTCAACTGTAATTTTACAGTATCATCCTTAATTAATTATTATAAGTTATTAATATATTAAAAAATAATAATATTTAATAAATAAACTAAAATAGACATTAATCACATGACTGCTTCAGCAGCTTCAATCGTGATTTTACTATATCACTCATAATTAATTATAATAAGTCATTTAAGTATTAAAAAATTAATAATATTTAATAAAAAATAAAATAGATATAAAATGATAAATTATCTTTGATCTTTTAAATTAACTTGGCTTCTTATATGGGCTCACTTAATTTTTTTTCTCAGGTATTTTTTTATAATAATTTTACTATGTCACTTCTAATTAGTAGAATAGAAGAAAATCATTATAAATCACGATAATTTCAAATTTAAGTTATTTAAAAAATATAATTGACTCTCAATGTCATAAAAGTTTGAACGAGAAGAGTAAAATATATTATTTAAAAATTACATAAAAATATTAAAAATTACAATAGTTAATAACTTAAAATATCTAAAAACATATTAAAAATATAATTAATTATCTAAATTTTATTTATATCATATAAATTAAATCCCAAAAATAATTTATATTGCATTGGCCCTCGGTATCTAGTTATATTCATAAGTAAAAGATAAGTGGATGACAATATTTACAGAAGACTATAATATTTAGTGATTTTGACAGAGAAATAATAATATCGTAGATTCATAATTCTAAGTTCTAATTAGTTCAACACATATGAATTAAAAATCGTGTCAAAACAATCAAATTAAAGTTAAATATTTTAAATGTTCAGTATTACCATAGTCCGTCATAAATCAATTAATTTTACATTAATTATTAGTCTATCAAAAGTTTTTACTTTGTTTAAATTTGAGATCGGTACTTCAACCAAATCAGAGAGATGAAGTTAGTCTTTTATCCCTTATCAACATATACATCTACAATCAACATCTAGAACTATAATTTATATCTATATCTATAATATATTAAAAGTGTGAAGATTCTTCAAAAATGATTCGAACTTTTTGACCATCACTAAAAGTTCATGCTTTAGACAAAATCATATTTCACCTTTTTCTCCAATTATTGTCATTTAGTAATTCTCCATAATTTAAGATCTTGACATTAATTAAAATTCTTATTTGAGTAAAAAATCATAGTATTTAATACTTTTAAAATTAATTACAATTTTACCTTATATATTACAAAAATTAAATTCTACAAATCTATTTAACTATACAAATTCTTTTACTTATACAAACATACGACTTATTGATTTTAGGTTTTCTTCTTATTTTGGTTCGATAAGCTTTTCTTGTCTTTTAATTTTACTTATTCTTTCTTTGCTTATGATATATGTATATGACGTGCTTTTTCTTTTTCAAATTTGACCTTTACTTTATTTTTACACGTTCTTTTAATAATGTCTGCAGTTTTAATATTTTAAATTTTATCAACTTTAGTTGTTGAATTCTCATGTTGACATCATAATGAGGCCCAATCATACAATAGAGCTTGCAAATGATATATTAATTATTAAACATTTGTTGTAGGTTGTCAATTGAAAATTAAATACTAATAATGTCCATCAAGAAAATTAAAATAGGAGAGAGCCATTCCTAACAACTCAAAGTAGAATTTTTTTTCTACTTTTAGGAAAATTTGAAAATAAAGGAGACAAAAATTCATTGTAGTGTAAAGGGAGCGGTCTTGCAAAGGTTTCATGATCATCAATGATTATCAATGATCCTATACTTTGAGGTACTTTCCTCCACTCAATCAGTATCCACCGATGGTCGAAGATCTATTACTTGAACCAATTGTCGGGATGCGGATAACTTGGGTAACTTGCGTGGATAAGTTGTATTTGGATAACTAGTAGATAACTAGTACTTACTAGTTCTATCATGTTAATTGAAATGCTATGTCATAGCATTCCTTAGTTATTTGTTTCAACCTTATTAATTTCATAAGTATTTCTATTAATCTTATTTGCTCCATATCTTGTCTCCAATATTCTAAGTATTCGTAGTTTATCATTTTATCCTATAGTAGTTGTAATACTGCAAATTTCTTTGTAATAATTTATTCTAATTGTACTATATCTGATATTAAATTCTAGGTTATTTATTTCATTAATTATCCTGTCTTTTTCTTCTATCAATAATTCTATGTCTAAATCATAATATAAACTATCTTTTAATTCTAGTTGTTCCAAGGTTATATATCCAAATTAATCTTTCTTTTAATTATTTTCTTCCTCTTCTAAGCTGGTTTCTATAATTAATTTTTTTCGTATAGCCAACTTTGTTTTTCTCTAACTCTTCTTATATATTCTAATATTTTTAATCTGTATAATATTCATCTGAATAATAACTATCTAAATATGAGCAGTAGCTTTCATTATATAATTGTAGGTTTTCTATAGAACTTAATAACTCTTCATCTTCATCCTCAAAATTCCATATTTTTTCCCATATTATTTTATTTACGTCTATGATTTCTATATCTCTAAGTATATATAAAACAAGTATTTTAAGATTATCTGTCATTTAGGTTTGATTAAATATTTTTTCATAATATTCTTTTATATTTTCATTAAGGTATTCTATGTATTTTATATTTCTAGTTCTCATATTTTCTTCTAAATTTGTTTTCATTAGTTTTTCCATTAATTGTATATTTTTCATATCCATTTTTCAATATTCGTATTTTATCATGGTTGATGCGTAGGTTTGGCATGTAGGTATATGTAGGAGCAGGTAGGTAGGTGTGGTATTTAACTTATTCTAGTCATAATATATTTATCAAATATTTTTTCCCATATGATCTTTCTTATATCTACTATTTCTATATCCTTAAGTACATATAAAACAAGTATCTTAAATTTATCTATTATTTGATCGGATAAGTAGGTAGTCATTCTTTTTCATATGATGCTATTTCAATATGTTCGTTTCAACCATATACATAACAAAATATGATCATCTTAGATCACTATATATAAGATTATTCTTAAATAACATGTTCTTCAGTTACTATTAGCATGGTAATCTAGATATTTTTAGCATGGTAATCTGGATACTTTTTCCCTAAATAGCACCTCTACTCTGGTTACTCCCCTATCACGGCTTTTTTACCTCACCGGTTTCACCTTTAGGATGGCATAGTTCTTGGAAATTATTCTCCTTTTCCACTTTGCCAATAAACTTCTTAACATGTTATTCTTCGAATAATTCTACTAGAAAGTAACTAACATGAGCTTATTTTATTATATCATGATTGTCAGGATTTTATGAATTTAGCTATTCATAATTGTAAATGAAAATACCTGTTCTGGTAGATTTGATAAATCTATGATTTGCTCATCCATAGCTTTTTCTTAGAAATATATCTGTTTTTATTAAATATTTAAAATTTTCTGTGTACAAGAGAGAAAACTTGCTTTCAACTCATGAAAGTCTTGCCTTTAGATTACCGTAAAAAAGTAATTTATAAAAGAATGTACTTGTTATAATTATGAAAAACTAGGACATTTAGCTAGAGATTGTAAATTGCCAAAAAACCCAAAAATTAAATAAATATCAGAAATAAAAATAAAAAATACAAAATATATGCAGATAGATTATATAGATTATAAATTAGAAAGTGAAGATAGTAAGTAGTATATATTTTGATTTATATGATTAATTTATTAGTTATGATAAAATAGATTTAGATATCCACCAAAATATTATAAATATTGTTTAGATGAATAACATACAAAAATTGCAAAAATGTAAAGTATTAAAACAACTAATATCTAAAAAACGTAAAGAAATAAAAATAAGGATAGAAAGACTACAGTATAACATAATTTCCGGAGTTAGTAAAAACTCAATAAATGCACAAAAAGAAGAAATATCAAATTTAGAACCAACAATAGATAGTCTAGAATATATATATCAATATAACCTATATACATTTAAATAAAATGAACAAAAAAGAATTTATAATAGATGAAAAAACATATGAAAATCACGAAGGATTAAAAATAAAAATAGTATTCTCGAATTTAGGAAGGAGATATAAGAAAATAGGTGAATATTTATATTTAATGTTAGAAAAAGAAGAATTAAAATTAGAAGATAAGTTGGCAACTATGGTAAGAATAGAAAGAGAAAAATGAAGAGATAGAAAAAAGGAAATAGATAAAATAAAACAACAAACCACAGAAGAAATACGAAAAATAGAAAAAACTAAAAATAGTAGGATTGCTGAATTAGAAAAAGAATTACAAATGCTAAAAGATTTATATGAAAAGAGACAGAAAGAGAAAGAAGAAAAATAAAAAAAACAAAAATTATTAAACGAGATAAATCAATTTAAAGAAAAATAAGAAATAAAATAAAGAACCAGAAACCAGTGAATTAGAAATAAATACGATAGATGCTGAAGAAACAGATAATTATGATTCGAAAGATAGTGAAACATATACAAAAATTCTAGAAAACATAGGAAAACTAGAAATTAATGAAAAATAGGAAGTAATTAATAAAGAAAACCAAATACAGAAGTAAATACTCTATATAAAAATATAATGCCTAGTACATCAAAACCAACCTATAATTACAAAAATAAGTTTAAAAGATATAATCCAAAGGATGAATATAATAAATGGACATCAAAACAAATGATTAATTACAACTTTTTAGATTTAGACTGTGTAATAGACACAAATAAAATAATACAACTATGAGTAGGATACATGTCAAAACAATTATTAGATAATAAAATAAATACGACAAATACACCGGAATATATAGAAAAGACATTAATAGGAAGAGTAAAATTATGATTTTTAAACCTAGCCGAAGCAAGTAAAAAAGTACTAAGATCTGATAATAAAACAGAAGGAACATCAATACCTACTAAAATACTACCAATAGAAATATTGAAAAATATGATATAGCTATAAGAGAAGAATTTAGTAGTATAACAACAGAAGAAGAAAAGCAAAATAAAGAGAAAGATACGAATAGGAATTTAATGTTAAAATTAGTAATATGTAATATGTACTATATAGATGACTATACATGCGCATTTAAAGAATATTATTATAAAGGAACATATAATATAGAAGAAAGTAAAGAAATAAGAAGATTATATTTTAGTAAATTACCTGAACCATTTAGTTCAAAAATAATAAAAAGTTGGGATGAAGAAAAAATAGTAGATACCCTAGGAGCAAGAATAAAATTTTTATAACAATGGTATAGAAATCTATGTGAAAAATATAGAGAAGAAATAAAAATGGAAAAAACATTAATAAGAAATTTAGCATGTTGCAAAGATAAAATAGCACCTCAATATGGTTGTGAAGAAAGATATTATAAGAAAATAAAAAGACATAAGAAATATAAAAGATATAAAAAATTAAAATATAAATATAAGACACCAAGAAAAAGATATTATATAAAAAATTATAAACATAAAAGACCATATAGAAAAAAAAATCTATAAAAGAATGTACTTGTTATTATTGTGGAAAATTAGGACATTTAGCTAAAGATTGTAAATTACCAAAAAACCCAAAATATAAACAAATATCATAAATACAAATAGAAAATACAAAATATATGCAGATAGATTATATAGATTATGAATTAGAAAGTGAAGAGAGTATATATAAAATTTCAGAAAATGAAACAGATAATGAAATAAATAGTGAATTAGATGAATCAAATGACTGAAGAAGATATAAAAATGAACCAAATAACTGAAGAAGATATAAAAATAATAACAAAGGAAGAATATTTAAATGAAGAAGGAACAGATCAAAAAATAATATTTGACAGTAATGTATTTGATGAAATAAAAGAAAAAGAGTTAGACTTAAGTATAGAAAAAATATTTAAAATACCAAAAATAAAAAATATATTTAGTAAAAAAAAGGAAGAATACTACGTAGTAAGCCAAAAAGAACATGTAATAGATTGTAAATGTGCAAAAGGAAGAGCTAGTAAACCACTAGTAACAAACAGAATAATTAATAAAGAAATAAATGATATAAAAAGTAAAGACCCAATAAAATATATACACCTTGGAGGAACAGAGATATTAATAAAGCATATTTTAGAGAAGGAATAGATACACCAATAGAACTATATTTATCAGATGATAAAATTATAAAACCTATAGAAAAAAGTATAATAACTGTCATAAAAGGAAATTTAATATACCAAAAATTTAAATTTATAATAAGTGCAAATTATTCAGTAGCAATAACAAATAAAAATATAGATAAATCATTAGTATTATATTGAAAAATATCAGGAATAGAACTAACCCCAGAAAATAAATATTTCCAGTAAGATGTAAAAATCTATATGTATTAACAACAAAACATAAAATAATAAGAAAAAATAAAATTAATAAAATACAAATAGAAAGTCCTTTTGAACAATTTGTAAAAACAACTGTTAATAATGATTATAGTTACAAAGACATAAATACAGAAGAAGATTTAGAAATAATAAATGATAGAATAAACACATAAAAAAGAATAGCTCATGAAAAACTAGAATCATTAAGCTCATAAAAAAGAACAAGTTATGAAACAACTTTAACAGTTAATTTAAATCAATATTATATAACAGGAACAATAAATGAAAAAGAATATTTAATACTCTTAAACACAGGATAAGAAGAAAATTATATAGCAAAATATCTAGTAAAAAATGAAGAAATAAAATCTAATAGTGATATATGCCCAAATCTACTAAGAATTCTAATAAACATTAAAGATACGGCAGAAAAAGAAATAATAATAGGAGTCAGAAGAATAAAAATAGAATTTTAAATAAAGGAAGAAATGCAAAAAACAGACATAATATTAGGAATAAAATGATTAGAACAAGTAAAACCATACAATATAGAACATACACAATTATCTATAACATATAATAAAGAAAGATTATTCATAAAAATAACTTTAATATGATATGAAAATATAGTACTTGTAAAAATAATAGTAGAAGGATATTATAATAGGTATTATACGCCTATAATAGATATATGAGTAGAAGCAAACTTATGTAGATACAACTGTTTACCAGAAAGTAAATGAGATAAGTTAAAAACACCAATAGTAGTCAAAGAATTTAATAATGAAGGAAGCTTAATTACATATAAAGTTAAAAATACAAAAATACAGATATGGGATAAAATAATAACAATAGAAGAAATCTATAATTATGAACTAACATCAAAAGATATGCTTTTAGGAATGACATTTTAGATAAATTATACCCACATATAATAACTAAAATAGATTGGTGGTTTACAACACCATGTAAACAAAAAGTAAGGGCAAAAAGAGTTATTAATAAAATAAGAAAGAAAACTGATTGGATAGAAGGAAGTGAGAAAATTACACAAAAGTTAGAAAATATAAAAAATACAGAAGACACAGTAGAACTAGTTGTATTTTTGATAAATAAAAAAGAAATAACTATATTTTCAATAAATAAGGTAGAAATAATAAAGAAAAATTAAGACAATTATATAGTGAAGATCTATTAAAAAGATTGAAAAAATATAATACTACTATAAAAATTCAATTAATAGATAAAAATAGCATAATAACTCAAAAACTATTAACATATAATTTTGACAATTTAAAAGAATTTAAAATGCATATAGATGAATTATTAGAAAAACAGTATATACAAAAAAGCAATAGTAAACACAATAATTCAGCATTTATAGTAAATAAACATAGTGAACCAAAAAGAGGAAAAAGTAGAATGGTTATTGATTATAGAAACCTAAATGCAAAAACTATGACATATAATTATCTAATACCAAATAAGATATTAAAAATAATACAAATACAAGGATATAATTATTTTAGTAAATTTGATTGTAAACCAGGATTTTACCACTTAAAGTTAGATGAAAATTCTAAAGAATTAACCGCATTTACGGTACCACAAGGATTTTATGAATGAAACGCATTACCATTTGGATATAAAAATGCACCAGGTAGATATTAACATTTTATGGATAGTTATTTTAAACAATTACCTAATTGTATAGTATACATAGATGATATACTATTACATACAAAAACTAAAGAGGAACATTTAAAATTATTAGAAAAATTTACAGATATAATAAAAAAATTGGGGATAAGTTTAAGTGAAAAGAAAGACAAAATTATGAAAAATCAGATAGTGGTTTTAGGAATACAAATAGATAAAAGTGGAGTAAAAATGCAACAACATATAGTACAAAAAATAATAAATTCAAAAGAAAAATTAGATACAAAAAAGAAATTACAATCATTTTTAGGATTAGTAAACCAAGTAAGATAATATATACCAAAATTAGCAGAAAACCTAAAGCATTTAAATAAAAAATTTAAAAAAGGATGTAGAATATAATTACAACAAACAAGATAAAAAAAATCCAGAAAATAAAAATACTTTGTAAAGAATTATCAAAATTACAATTCCCAGACGAAGATAAAAAAATTTATATATATAGTAGAAGCAGATGCAAGTGAATATATTTATAGAGGAGTACTTAAATATAGGTACGAAAATGGAAAATTAGAACATTATTGCAGATACTACTCAGGTACGTTTGATGAAATAGAAATAAAATGGGAAATAAATAGATAAGAATTATGTTCGTTATATAAATGCTTATTAGGATTTGAACCATATATTGTATATAAAAAATTTATTGTACGGATAGATAATACACAGGTATGTTGGTGGCTAACAAAGAAAATACAAAATTCAATTACAACAAAAGAGATTCGGAGACTAGTATTGAATATATTAAATTTTACATTTACAATTGAAGTAATTAGTACTAACAAAAATTTTATTACAGATTACATATCAGGACAAAGCTACACAGATTGATATAATAGAAGATGATGCTTTAGTAAAGATACTCAAAACCCTAACTACGCTTTTAATAAAAGTGGATAGTGTGGGTAATGAAATAGAAAAGCTAAAGACTAATGAAGTTAAACTGAAGTATGAAGCTACAAATCAGCTAACTCAGCAGTGTGCAGAGCTATGTTGATTGGAAGACATTAAAATTCCATAGCTAAAAAGAGACATTGGGACACTCCATAAAACCCATAACGTTTATCAATCTACAATTGCAGGTACAAGCAAAGGAGTTAGTGGACAAAGATACCAGAACATGAACATGAATAAGATATTTGAAAAACCATTTATACCAAAAGCACAAAAAAAACCTTTGTACATACCCCCACAAATTACCACATATCGAGATAGTTAGAACCAAGATAAAAATGCTTATAACCATATAGCCCGAGGATATATAGAAAATATCTACAAAGTACAAACTTTTCTAAACCTTAACCCCAGAGCTACAAATATCCAAGAACCAAACACAAACTACATAACCCAAAAATTGCAAGGTTATAACAAGCTAATCGCACTACCCAAAACCAACCCAAGCTTAATAAAAATTTATTTTGACTATGGATTATTAAATACCGTATATACCCAAGATGGAGAAGAACTAACAGGTACAGAAGAATTACATAAATTATTCACCACCTATAAAAGAATAACCAAAGGAAATCTATTTTATATAAAGTTTTATACTGCATTAGCAGAGATATTATACGACGAGATCAAACCATTTATACAAGTTGTAAAAATAGGATTAACCAGAGATATGATTATACCGGAAGATATTGTGCAACAACCAGGGATACTCAAGATTGAGATACCTGATTTTTATGTAAATAAATGACTTATCGAAATAGCTACAATTATTCAAGAATTAACAAATAATTATATCAATGGAAACCCAATATGGAGCTATTATTCAAGAGACCATAAAATGATTTATTCAAATTCACGAGAACTACGACAAACAGATATGAAAGATGTCAGACAATGGATAATGACCTTACTTAACCCAGAAAAACAATCTACTATAAGAGCAATTAGGAAAGGATTTATTTCAGACGGATTATTAACAAGATATTACAAGATAATTGGACACAAATATCCATACCATCAATGTTCGAGATGTAATTGAGGAGATAATATTATCCCCGAAGTCCAGCTAGAATAAAACAAAAAATCAACCAAGAAGATAAGGACGCCAGCTAGAAGATAAAAACGGAGCAATAATGGAAAAAATAAAAGACAAGCTATTAAATCATGAAAGCGACATGTAGATAGCTTTCTTGATTTTCTTTACGTAAATAATGTATAGGAACTATTGGCTTTTTAATTTTGTTGACTTTTTGACACTTGCCATAATTGCTTTTTTATCTTTGTAAGACTTTTTGTAAAAGATGTAACTATTAAGTAGGAGACGTGTAAAGATATATTAGGACCGGTGTGAAGTAAAATAGTATACACACTTTCATTCTTAGGTTATAAATAGCCAAGCATTTTGCTCAGTTAAAGGCAAGACTTTCATGTGTTGAAAGCAAGTCTCCTCCTTTGTAAATAAAAAACTTTTGAATATTTAATAAAAAACAGATATATTTCTAAGAAAAACCTATGGATGAACAAAGCCCAGAATTATCAAACCTACCAGAACAGATGTATTTATTTATAATTATGAATAGCTAAATTCATAAATTCCTAACAATCATGATATGATAAAATAAGTTCATGTTAGTTACTTTATAGTAGAATTATTCAAAAAATAGCATGTTAAGAAGTTTATTAGAAAAGTGGAAAAGAAGAAAAATCCCTAAGAACTATGCCATCCTAAAGGTGAAACCGGTGAGGCAAGAAAGCCATGATAGAGGAGTAGCCAGAGTAGAGGCACTGTTTAAGGGAAAAGTATTCAGATTACCATGCTAATAGTGACCGAAGAACATGTTATTTAAGAATAATCTAGTATATAGTAATCTAAAATGTTCATATTTTGTTATGTGCATGATTGAAGGGAATATTTTGAAAAAAGTATCATATGAAAAATGAATACTTATTTATCTGACAAAATGATAGATAAATTTAAAATACTTGTTTTGTGTGTACTTAAGGATATAGAAATTGTAGATATAAGAAAAATTATATTGGAAAAAATATTTGATAAATATTTTATGACTAGAATAAATTACATACATCACCTACCTAACTACTCTTATAAATACTTACATACCAAACCTACACATCAACCATGATAAATTACGTATATTTAGAGTATTAGAAAATGGATATGAAAAATATACAATTAATAGAAAATCTAATGAAAACAAATTTAGAAGAATATATGAGAACCAAAGATATAAAATATATAGAATATCTTAATGAAAATATAGAGGAATTAATAAGATTAAAACAAACAACTAAAGTAAATTATAAAAAAAAATTTAATTAAGCCACCTAAATGACAGATAATTTTGAAGTACTATTTTTATACATACTTAGAGATATAGAAATTATAGACGTAAAAAAATCATATGGGAAAAAAAATTTAACATTGAAGATGAAGAGTTAAATATAAATCACATAGAAGACGAGTTAGGAGAAATGTACTTAAGTGATGACAATCACTATTACTACCTAGATAATTATTTTGATGGATATTATACAGATTAAGAAATGCTAGAATATATTCAAAGAGTTAGAGAAAAACAAAGTTGGCTATATGAAGAAATATAATTATAGAAACCAACTTAGAAAAGGAAGAGAACAATTAAAAGAAAGATTAATTTGAATAAATAAAACCATAAAACAACTAGAATTAAAAGACAGTTTAGAATATGATTTAGACATAGAATTATTCATAGACAAAAAAGAAAGAATAATTAATGAAATAGATAACCTAGAATTTAATATCAGATATAGTACAATTATAATAAATTATTACAAAGAAATTTACAGTATCACAACAACTTTAGGATAAAATGATAGAATATAAGTATTTAAAATATTGGAGACAAGATATGGAAGAAATAAGATTGACAGAAATACTTATGAAAGAAAATTTAATTGAATATTTTAGAACAAAAGATATAGAATATTTAGAATATCTCCAAAATAATATACAAGAATTACAAAGGCTAAGATAAAAAACTAAAAAATACTACAGTAAAACATTTAATCAAATACCATCTAATCACCCCCCAAAATATGAACATTAAAATTAAAATAAATACACTAAAAATAAAAATGTTTAGAGAAGTTAAGAAATATCCACACATAAATAAAAATAGATCCATTAGAAGGAAAATAGATCTATTTATTACCCAAGTTAACCACACCCCCTACAATTGGTAACACTATTCCTAACTTTACATCTGTCAAAAAAGTAAAAAGCAAATAATGGCAAGTGCCAAAAAACTAATCAATGATACAAGAAAAGTCAAAAAGGCTAGTCTAGAAAGAGTAAATGCCATTAAGTGTTTACATAATTTATGTATTTCATATTCCGCAAAGTTATCTTTTTTCACCATATGTCATTGTCATATTTTAATGCTTTGTCTTCTTTCTTTTATTATTTCTCCATTGGTCAATGCTGTTTTATATCTTTTGTCATTTATCTTCTAGCTGACGTTCTTATCTTCTTAGTTGATTTTTTCTTTTATTCTAGTTGGACTTCTAGAATCACGTTATTTTCTCCATTGCATTTGGAGCATAGGTGATCTGGATATTTATGTCCTATCATTTTGCAGTATCTTGTTAATAATTCTTCTAAAATAAATCCCCTCTTAATTGCTCTTGCAGTTGGTTGTTTTTCTGGATTGAGTAGTGTCAAAATCCATTGTCTAGCTTCTTCCATATCTGACTGTCATAGCTCCCTTGAATTTGAATAAATCATTTGATGATCTCTTGAATAATAACTCCATATTGGGTTCCCATTTAGGTAGTTATTTGCTAATTCTTGAACAATTGAAGATATTCCATTTATTCGTTTATTTGCATAAAAATCAGGTATCTCAACTTGAGGTATCTCTGGTTGTTGAACAATATCTTTCGGTATAATCATATCTCTGTTTAATTCTATTTTTACAACTTGTATAACTGGTTTAATTTTGTCATATAATATCTCTGCTGGTGTGGTATAAAACTTTATAAAAAATAGATTTCCTTTGGTTATTTTCTTATAGGTGGCGAATGCTCTATATAATTCTGGTATAGCTATTAGTTCATCTCCTTCTTGGGTATATACTGTATTTAATAATCCATAACTGAAACAAGTTTTAACTAAGCTTGGGTTGGTTTTCGGTAGTGCGATTAACTTGTTGTAACCTTCTAATTTTTTGGTTATATAGTTTGTGTTTGGTTCTTGGATATTTGTAGCTCTGGGGTTAAGGTTTAGATAAGTCTGCATTTTGTGAATATTTTCTAAGTATGCTCGAGTTATATGGCTATAGGCTTTTCTATCGTGTTTTAAACTTTCTCGATATGTGGTAGTTTGTGGAGGTATGAACAAGGGGTCTTTTTGTGTTTTTGGTATAAATATTTTTTCAAATATCTTGTTAATGTTCATGTTCTGATATCTTTGTCCACTAACTCTTTTGCTTGTACCTGCAATTGTAGATTGATGAACCTTATGGGTTTTATGGAGTGTCCCAACGTCTCCTTTTAGCTCTGGAATTTTATTGTTTTCCGATCGACATAGCTCTACACACTGCTGAGTTATCTGATTCATAGCTTCAGACTTCAATTTAACTTCATTAGTCTTTAGCTTTTCTATTTCATTACCCATACTGTCCACTTTCAGTGAAAGTGTAGTTAGGGTTTTAAGTATCTTTTCTAAAGCATCATCTTCTATTATATCAGTCTGTGTAGCTTTGTCTTAATATGTAATCTGCAATAACATTTTTGTTAGTACTAATTACTTCAATTCTAAATGTAAAATTTAATATATTTAATACTAGTCTCCGAGTCTCCTTCGTTGTAACTGAATTTTTTATTTTCTTTGTTAACCACCATCGTACTTGTGTATTATCTGTTCGTACAATAAACTTGTTATATACAATATATGGCTCAAATGTGAATAACCATTTATATAATGAGCATAATTCTTTTCTATTTAGCTCCTATTTTATTTCTGTTTCATTAAACGTTCCTGAGTAGTATCTATAATGATTTTATAATTTTTTTTCTTCATATCTATATTTAAGTACTCCTCCATACTTGCGTCTGCTTCTACTATATATGTAAAATTTTTATTTTCATCTGGAAATTATAATTTTGGTAATTCCTTACAAAGTATTTTTATTTTCTGAACTTGTTTTTTATCTTCTTCGTTGTAATTATATTCTACATCCTTTTTAAATTTTTTCTATAATGACTTTAGGCTTTCTGCTAATTTTGGTATATATTCTCTTACTTGGTTTACTAATGCAAAAAATGGTTGTAATTTCTTTTTTTTGTATCTAATTCTTCTTTTGAATTTATTATTTTTTTGTACTATATGTTGTTGCATTTTACTCCACTTTTATCTATTTGTATTCTTAAAAACTCTATCTGATTTTTCATAATTTCCGCTTTCTTTTCACTTAAACTTATCCCTGAATTTTCTATTATACCTGCAAATTATTCTAGTAATTTTAAATGTTCCTCTTTAGTTTTTGTATATAATAGTATATCATCTATGTATACTATACAATTAGGTAGTTGTTTAAAATAATTATCCATAAAGTGTTGATATCTACCTGGCGCATTTTTATATCCAAATAGTAACACATTCCATTCATAAAATCCTTGTGGTACTGTAAATGCAGTTGATTTTTTAGATTATTCTTCTAGCTTTAAATGGTAAAATTCTGATTTACAATTGAACTTACTAAAATAATTATATCCTTGTATCTGTCTTTTTTTTTAATATCTTATTTGGTATTGGATAATTATATGTCATAATTTTTGCATTTAGGTTTCTATAATCAATAACCATTCTACTTTTTTCTCTTTTTTGTTCACTGTGTTTATTTACTATAAATGCTAGACTATTATGTTTGCTATTGCTTTTTTGTATGTATTGTTTTTCTAAAAATTCATCTATATGCATTTTAAATTCTTTTTAATCATCAAAGTTATATGTTAATGGTTTTTGGGTTATTATACTATTTTTATCTATTAGCTCAATTTTTACAGTAGTTTTATATTTTTTCTATCCTTTTAATGGATCTTCACTGTATAGTTGTCTTAATTTTTTCTTTATTATTTCTACCTTATCTATTGAAAATATAGTTATTGCTTCTTTATTTATTGAAAATACAACTAGTTCTATTGTGTATTCAGTGTTTTTTATATTTTCTAATTTTTGAGTGATTTTTCACTTTCTTTTATCTAATCAGCTTTATTTTTTATTTTATTAATGACTCTTTTTGCTCTTACCTTTTGTTTACTTGGGGTTGTAAACCACCAGTGTGTTCTAGTTATTATATGTGGGTATAGTTTATCTAAAAATGACATTCCTAAAATCATATCTTTTGATGTTAGTTCATAATTATAGATCTCTTCTATTGTTTATATCTTATCTCATACTTGTATTTTTACATTTCTAGGTTTATAGGTAATTAAGCTTCCTTCATTATTAAATTTTTTAACTATTATTGGTGTTTTAAGCTTATCCCATTTGTCTTCTGGTAAACAATTATATCTCCATAAGTTGACTTCTGCTCCTATATCTATCATTGGTGTATAATATCTATTATAATATACTTCTACTATTATTTTCATAAGTACATATATTTTCATATCATATCAAAGCTCTTTTTATCAATATTTTTTCTCTATTATAGGTTATGGTATTTGTGTATGTTCTATATTGTAGGGTTTTAATTGTTCTAACCATTTTATTCCTAATATTATGTTTGGTTTTTGCATATCTTACTTTATTTCAAATTCTATTTTTATTTTTCTAACTCCTATTATTATTTCCTTTTCTGCTGTATCTTTAGTAGTTATTAAACTTTTTGGTAGATCTGGGCATATATTACTATTAGATTTTATGTCTTTATTTTTCATTAGATATTTTGCTATATAATTTTCTTCTTGTCCTATATTTATAAGTATTAAATATTTTTTTTCATTTATTGTTTCCGTTATATAATATTGAGTTAAATTAACTATTGAAGTTATCTCATAATTTGTTCTTTTCGATGATCCTGATGATTCTATTTTTTCGAAAACTATTATTTTTGTTGTGCTTATTCTATCATTTATTATTTCTAAATCTTCTTCTATTTATGTCTTTGTAACTATAATAATTGTTATCAATTATTTTTAAGAATTGTTCAGAAGAACTTTTTATTTGTATTTTATTAATTTTATTTTTTCCCATTATTTTATGTTTTATTGTTAATAGATATAGATTTTTACATCTTGCTGTAATTTTTTTTTCCTGGGGTTAGTTCTATTTCTGATATTTTCCAATATAATACTAATGATTTATCTATGTTTTTATCTGTTATTGCCACTGGATAATTCACACTTAGTATAAATTTAAATTTTTGGTATATTAAATTTCCTCTTATGACAGTTATTATACTTTTTTCTATAAGTTTCATAATTCTATCATCTGCTAAATATAATTTTATTGGGGTATCTATTCCTTCTCTAAAATATGCTTTTATTAATATCTCTGTTCCTCCAAGGTGTGCGTATTTTATTACGTCTTCTTTTTCAATTATTCTTTTTGTTACTAGTGGTATACTAGCTCTACCTTTTGCATATCTACAGTCTATTACATGTTCCTTTTGGCTTACCACGTAGTATTCTTCTTTTCGTCTACTAAATGTGTTTTTTATTATTGGTATTTTAAATATTTTTTCTGCACTTAAATCTAATTCTTTTTTTTTATCTCGTCAAATATATTATTATCAAATATTATTTTCTGATCTGTTCCTTCTTCATTTAAATATTCTTCCTTTGTTATTATTTTTATATCTTCTTCAGTCATTTGATTCATCTAATTTACTATCTATTTCATTATCTGTTTCATTTTCTGAAATTTCATATATACTATCTTCACTTTCTAATTCGTAATCTATATAATCTATTTGCATATATTCTGCATTTTCTATCTTTATTTCTGATATGTGTTTCTTTTTTGGGCCTTTAGGCATTTTACAGTCTCTAGCTAAATGTCCTAGTTTTCCACAATTATAACAAGTACATTATTTTATAGATTTCTTTCTCCTATATGGTATTTTATATTTATAATTTTTTACATAATATATTTTTCTTGGTTTCTTGTACTTATATTTTGATTTTTTGTATTTCTTATATTTCTTATGTCTTTTTCTTTTCTTATAATATTTTTCTTCACATCCAAATTGAGGTGCTATTTTATCTTTGAAACATGCTAAATTTTTTATTAATGTTTTTTCTATTTTCATTTCTTCTCTGTATTTTTCACATAAATTTCTAGATCATTGTTGTAGAAATTTTATTCTTGCTCCTAGAGTATCTACTATGTTTGCTTCATCCCAACTCTTTATTATTTTTAAACTAAATGGTTCAGGTAATTTACTAAAATATAATCTTCTAACTTCTTTACTTTCTTCTGTATTATATGCTCCCTTATAGTAGTATTCTTTAAATGCGCACGTATACTCCTATATATAGCACATATTAGATATTGCTAGTTTTAACATTAAATTCCTATTTGTATTTTTTTTTTGTTTTGTTCTTCTTCGTCTATTTCCATAATGCTAAATTCATCTCTTATAGCCATTTCATATTTTTTCAATATGTCTATAGGTGTTAGTTTAGATACTGTTGTTCCTTTTGTTTTTTAATCATTCCATAATACCTTTTTACTATCTCCAGTTAACTTTAAAAACCATAATTTTGCTGTTCCTATTAGTGTTCTTTCTATATATTCTGGCGTATCTATTGCATTTATACCATTTTCTAATAATTGTTTTGTTATATATCCTATTCATAATTGTATCGTTTTATCTATATCTATTATATAGTCTAGGTATAAGAAGTTATAATTTTTATTAATTATTTGTTCTGGTGTCCATTTGTTATATTCATCCCTTAGGTTATTGTCACGACCCAAACAGGGACCCTGACCGTGATGAGTATTCCGAACCATAAAGGCCCGAAACACCTCTATCTATCTAGTAATCATACACATGACTTATATGACAAAAGAAATGTGGAAGATACACAATATAACAGAAACATGGTCAAGAATCATATGAAAATAGTAATGGGGAATAATGTCCCACAATTCTCTGTCAACATCTTGAAAACGTCCGCGAAATCTCTACTATATGACTGAAATAAATAACTATCTGGAAACTGGGACAAGGCCCCCAGTAGAACGAAAACTACTAAATGATAAATGAACTGACAGACATCAGGTCTTCTGAAATATAAAAGGCTCATCACTTGATTCTGCAAATCTGTCGAAAGAGATCGACTGGTTATCTGGACCCCTAGACTGTGCCTCCGAACCTGGGAGGGAAGGGGGTCAATACAAAAGTACTGGTATCCAGAGAAATCCAAAACAAAAATATAATATTTTTACAGAACATAAGTGAGAGCCATTATAAAGCAGTTTCGTATCAATTCATTTGAAAAGCACATGGGCATAATGTAATAATTTTCCAACAACAATGCAATACAGTTGAGCTAGGTGGAATACCCTACATATAAAATTTATACCAACTGTCAAACCTCGGATGCTGCCGAGATTAGAATATAAGTGAGGGGAGGATACACAAGATCACACAACAGGGTGTCTCGACCCAATAAAGTATGGTAGTGCACAAGATCACAAAGCAGGGCTCCTAACCATAGTCCCAATTTGGGAATGACATAAGTCAGGTACACAAGATCACTTAGCCTGGTACCAAATTTCCATGTCAGCAAACACGGTTTCCAGCGATAAGCCCTTACACTCAAACGCCTTCTTCGGGCATCCACCTATCTCGTATAAAATCAATGCATTCAACTCCATTTAATTCAACCACATATCTTATTTTGTAGGGTATAGTCATACCCAACTTGCAAGCCATCAATATCATATCATTACTTCATGAAACCATTATATTCATCATATTTCAACATAGTAACCCTCTCCTTGCAAGTCAAAATTCATAACTTTGTGGCCTTCATATCATAACTTTGTTTGGTTTGTACCGATGAGCTGGATGACTGTCCTTTTTCCAAGGGCAGGTTAGTCTTCAAATCTACCAATTTTTTGGGCATTGGTGGAGAGTGTTTTGGAAATTCCGTCAGAGCAGAATATCTATTTTGGAGTGGCGACTGTATTTCCGCCTTGAGTGTAGGCCTCTGGGGGACTGTTGGTCGCAATGGATTTGCCAATGCTGAGGGAGGATCAAATGGTCGAACCATTCTGGATTGTTCCTGCTTGGTGCTTATGGGGACTTTCCCCAGATTTGTTGGTCTCATGGCCCTGTAAAAATTCTCTTGTTAGAAAATCGGGGAGGGAGTTATTTTCTCCTTTGATAAATTCAATTTGGAAATCAAATCTAGATAGGAGAGCTTGCCATCTAGCAAATATCTGTTTTGAAACTAAATTTTTTACATCTTTTTGCAAGATTTCTTTGGCTGACTTGCAGTCAACTCGAAATAAAAATTCTTTGTTTACAAGATCATCTTGAAACTTTGTGATACATAGCACTATAGATAAAACTTCCTTTTTCACAGTGCTATAATTCTTTTGAGCTAGGTTCCAAACCCTAGAATCAAATCAAACAAGTTGTTCAGGGGAATTGGCGACGACCCTTTGTTTCAGGATACCTCCATACCCTATATCTGAAGCATCAGTTTCTACAATCATAAAAGCTTCAGGGTTTGGAATACCTAGACAGGGAAGGTTTTGTACTAAAGACTTAATTCTTATGACTGCATTGGTTTGGTCAGAACTCCACGGGACTGAATTTTTCTTAAGACGTTTATACAAAGGTTCACAGACCTGTCTAATATGCGGAATGAAATCTGCAACATAATTAAGGCTTCCTAAAAACCTTTGAAGTTGAGTTTTATCCCTGATTTCATCAGGAAATTTGGAAGAGAACTCAATGGCTCTACAAATAGGCTTATAACTACCTTGGTGCAGATCATGACCTAAAAATCGAATAGAAGTTTGGAACAACTTCATTTTCTTGGCGCTAACGACCAAACCATTTAGTTTAACAATCTTAAAGAAAGTATTAAGGTGCTTAAAATGAGAATCAATGTTTTCAAAAAATATTAGCACATCATCAATATAAACAATTGACATGTAAGAATAAGGATTGAAAATATTATGCATAATATTCTGAAATTCGGAGGGAGCATTCTTAAGCCCAAATAGTAATACATTCCATTCGTAGTGCCCAAAAAGGACGTTGAAGGCAGTCTTATATTTATCTTTATCAGCAATTTGGATTTGCCAGAAACTCGACTTTATATCAAACTTGCTGTAAAGATTGGCTTTAAAAGTCCTTTTGAGGAGATCCCTTTTATTGGGAATCGGATGTCTAATCCATTTTAAAACAGCATTCAAAGGCTTGTAGTTTATAACAAGCCGGGGAGTTCCACGTTCTTTTTCTGCACTGTTGTTTACATAAAATGCAGAGCAACTCCATGGAGAATTGGAGGGTCTAATGATCCCATTTGTGAGAAGATGGTTAATTTGCTTTTTGCAAATTTCCATCATTTCTTAATTCATTTGGATAGGTCTGGCCTTAGTAGGAATGGAGTGTTCCTCAAAGCCAGAGATATAAGGAAGTTCGATTAAATGCTTTTTGCGTTCCCAGAAAGCATTAGGGAACTCGGAGCAGATTTCGTTTTCAAACTTCTTTTGGAGAATGGCAATTTTGGTAACCATCTCTGGGGTTTTTAAAGTGTGCTCAATATGTTTGAGCTGAATATCTTGTTTAAGAAAACAGATATGAGAGGAAAGTCGGTTAATTTTCAAAACAGTTTTCTCTTTAATTTTGCGTCCTTCTTCTTGAGATAGAGGGCACAATAATGGGAAGAACAATTCATTACCTAGAAAGGTGGTGCGAATACCATCGTAATCACTCTAGAAAGGTCGAATTTGGTTAACGAAGGGTATTCCCAAAATGATATCTTCAGTGATATCCTCGGTGATGACAAAGTCGTTAACAAGGCATATGCCATTGTTGCAGACATGAGCTTTAGGAAGCTGATAATGAATTTTCATTTTCTCGCCGGTGGCTGAATAGAGTCTAGAGGTACTTCTTTCTAGATACCGAGTGGGGATAAGTCCTTTGACAATACAGTTACTGTCTGCGCCTGTGTCAAAAAGGGTGACTCTATTTAAAACAAAGTCTTTGCCGATGACTATTTTAACGACAATGTGTTCGCTGTAAGACTTAATAGTTGCTACAACTTTGCTGGAAGTAGAAGGAGTGTCCTCGCCAGGGAAAGTACTAGATTCTTAGAGATGATCATTTGGGATAATCGATAGGTCTGGAGAGGATTCTGGTAACAGGGACTGCTCAGGAGAAGCAGCTTTTAGGACTTGATCGGTAAGAATGTTAAGTTCTACATGGTCAAGTCTGCTCTTAAGGTTTCTAACTTCGCTTTTGAGAGAAGAAATTTCTCCTTTGAAGTCAGAAATGGTAGGCTCCGTAGGTGTGCTAAATTTAGCCATAACCTGTTTCATGCTAAAAGGCTGAATAATAGGTTTAGGGGGGCTTTCTTCATGAGAAAGCATAAGTTTTTTGAGCTCATGGAGATACTTGCTCCGTTGCTCATCGTTAGGAATATGTTCAATTATGTCAAACAGGATTTCTCTGGGATTTCCTGAGATGACATTAATCGTTTTGTTTGAGCAAGTACAGAAAGTACCTTTACAAGCACATTCTTGCCCCGACTGGGATTGATCAGACTCGTAAGCGGCATTGATAAATTCTTCGTCGCTAAAGTCTTCGCTTGAAGAAGAGTAGGAGTCTGAAGCTTCGGAAGAATCTTCCATAATGGAGAATAATTTTTCTTTAGCTTCGTTAGGTAGCTCAAGTTGGTTGATCTTCTTTTTCTTGCTGGATTTGCAATCTTTAGCTCTATGGCCAGTTTTGCCACAAGTCCAACAAGTATCTTTAGTTTTGGAAGCTTTGGAAGATTTCCGATTAGTCTTTCTACTAGGTTTATAAGACTCCTTTTTAGAAGTACGTTTGCTAGGAGAAGTCTTTTTGCTAGACCTAAAAGATTTCTTTCTATGCTTTTTGCGGGAAGATAAGTCGGTAAACCCATAATCTTGACAAAAGGTTCCTAGACCATATTTGGAGGTACTATTTTGTTTAAGCTCTTTTTTTAGCCTAAGATCGGTACAGAGATCTATACCTACGGTAGTAATGAAACTTATTAAGTCTCCATAGGTGAGTATTCCATAAGGAATTTGTCCTTCAAATCTATCCTTAATTTTGGTTCTAACCTTATCGGCGAACAGAGGAGGAAGACCACTAATGAACCTTTCTTTCCAGAAGTCATTGTTGCAGTCTGTTCTGATCATAAATTTTACAAGAAAGGTGTCTTTATACCACCTAAAGTCTGCTAGGTCCTTGCAATGAAGATTGTTAAGAATTTCTAAGCTCCTATCTTGGAAAAGCTTAGGTTCTCCTATGAAATGTCTTGCTATGTGGTAGAGGAGGGTGGCGCAAGCATCTTCTTTTGCAACTTGCTCAAGAATTTCTTGGCCATTTTCAATCTTGACCGTAGTCTCGGTGGACGTAGCATCATAAATGAGATTCCTTACCTCATCGGTGATGTAGTTATCCCACCAATGTTTCATCATACCAGTAAAACCTGATACAATCATGGTGGCAGCTCCTTTGCCAGAAGATCCCTTGATCTTATAGGCTGTAATTGAAATGACCATCTCATGGAGTTTATTGTAAATCTTATAGGCTGAAAAAAGAGCTTAAGCAAAATAGTACCTCCAAATATGGTCTAGGAACCTTTTGTCAAGATTATGGGTTTACCGACTTATCTTCCCGCAAAAAGCATAGAAAGAAATCTTTTAGGTCTAGCAAAAAGACTTCTCCTAGCAAACGGACTTCTAAAAAGAAGTCTTATAAACCTAGTAGAAAGACTAATCGGAAATCTTCCAAAGCTTCCAAAACTAAAGATACTTGTTGGACTTGTGGAAAAACTGGCCATAGAGCTAAAGATTGCAAATCCAGCAAGAAAAAGAAGATCAACCAACTTGATCTACCTGACGAAGCTAAAGAAAAATTATTCTCCATTATGGAAGATTCTTCCGAAGCTTCAGACTCCTACTCTTCTTCAAGCGAAGACTTTAGCGACGAAGAATTTATCAATGCCGCTTACGAGTCTGATCAATCCCAGTCGGGGCAAGAATGTGCCTGTAAAGGTACTTTCTGTACTTGCTCAAACAAAACGATTAATGTCATCTCAGGAAATCCCAGAGAAATCCTGTTTGACATAATTGAACATATTCCTAACGATGAGCAACGGAGCAAGTATCTCCATGAGCTCAAAAAACTTATGCTTTCTCATGAACAAAGCCCCCCTAAACCTATTATTCAGCCTTTTAGCATGAAACAGGTTATGGCTAAATTTAGCACACCTACGGAGCCTACCATTTCTGACCTCAAAGGAGAAATTTCTTCTCTCAAAAGCGAAGTTAGAAACCTTAAGAGCAGACTTGACCATGTAGAACTTAACATTCTTACCGATCAAGTCCTACAAACTACTTCTCCTGAGCAGTCCCTGTTACCAGAATCCTCTCCAAACCTATCGATTATCCCAAATGATCATCTCCAAGAATCTAGTACTTTTCCTGGCGAGGACACTCCTTCTACTTCCAGCAAAGTTGTAGCAACTATTAAGGCTTACAGCGAACACATTGTCGTTAAAATAGTCATCGGCAAAGACTTTGTTTTAAATAGAGTCGCCCTTTTTGACACAGGCGCAGACAGTAACTGTATTGTCAAAGGCCTTATCCCCACTCGGTATCTAGAAAGAAGTACCTCTAGACTCTATTCAGCCACCGGCGAGAAAATGAAAATTCATTATCAGCTTCCTAAAGCTCATGTCTGCAACAATGGCATATGACTTGTTAACGACTTTGTCATCACTGAGGATATCACTGAAGATATCATTTTGGGAATACCCTTCGTTAACCAAATTTGACCTTTCTGGAGTGATTACGATGGTATTCGCACCACCCTTCTAGGTAACGAATTGTTCTTCCCATTATTGCGCCCTCTATCTCAAGAAGAAGGACGCAAAATTAAAGAGGAAACTGTTTTTAAAATTAACTGAGTTTCCTCTCATATCTGTTTTCTTAAACAAGATATTCAGCTCAAACATATTGAGCATACTTTAAAAACCCCGGAGATGGTTACCAAAATTGCCATTCTCCAAAAGAAGTTTGAAGACGAAATCTGCTCCGAGTTCCCTAATGCTTTCTGGGAACGCAAAAAGCATTTAGTCGAACTTCCTTATATCTCTGGCTTTGAGGAATACTCCATTCCTACTAAGGCCAGACCTATCCAAATGAATCAAGAAATGATGGAAATTTGCAAAAAAGAAATTAACCATCTTCTCACAAATGGGATCATTAGACCCTCCAATTCTCCATGGAGTTGCTCTGCATTTTATGTAAACAACAGTGCAGAAAAAGAACGTGGAGCTCCCCGGCTTGTTATAAACTACAAGCCTTTGAATGCTGTTTTAAAATGGATTAGACATCCGATTCCCAATAAAAAGGATCTCCTCAAAAGGACTTTTAAAGCCAATCTTTACAGCAAGTTTGATATGAAGTCGGGTTTCTGGCAAATCCAAATTGCTGATAAAGATAAATATAAGACTGCCTTCAACTTCCCTTTTGGGCACTACGAATGGAATGTCTTACCATTTGGGCTTAAGAATGCTCCCTCCGAATTTCAGAATATTATGAATAATATTTTCAATCCTTATTCTTACATGTCAATTGTTTATATTGATGATGTGCTAATCTTTTCTGAAAACATTGATTCTCATTTTAAGCACCTTAATACTTTCTTTAAGATTGTTAAACTAAATGGTTTGGTCATTAGCGCCAAGAAAATGAAGTTGTTCCAAACTTCTATTCGATTTTTAGGTCATGATCTGCACCAAGGTAGTTATAAGCCTATTTGTAGAGCCATTGAGTTCTCTTCCAAATTTCCTGATGAAATCACGGATAAAACTCAACTTCAAAGGTTTTTAGGAAGCCTTAATTATGTTGAAGATTTCATTCCGCATATTAGACAGGTCTGTGAACCTTTGTATAAACGTCTTAAGAAAAATCCAGTCCCGTAGAGTTCTGACCAAACCAATGCAGTCATAAGAATTAAGTCTTTAGTACAAAACCTTCCCTGTCTAGGTATTCCAAACCCTGAAGCTTTTATGATTGTAGAAATTGATGCTTCAGATATAGGGTATGGAGGTATCCTGAAACAAAGGGTCGTCGCCAATTCCCCTGAACAATTTGTTCGATTTACTTCTGGGGTTTGGAACCCAGCTCAAAAGAATTATAGCACTGTGAAAAAGGAAGTTTTATCTATAGTGCTATGTATCACAAAGTTTCAAGATGATCTTGTAAACAAAGAATTTTTATTACGAGTTGACTGCAAGTCAGCCAAAGAAATCTTGCAAAAAGATGTAAAAAATTTAGTTTCAAAACAGATATTTGCTAGATGGCAAGCTCTCCGATCTAGCTTTGATACCAGAAAATGGATCGTGAGTATTATAGCGGAAATGTATAAGTAAAACAAAACAGAGAGTTAATAAAACTTACAAATTTTATTGAAAATCTTAAAACATTATTACAGTGGGTTTACAAGAGATTGGGCAAGAGAGAATTTCTAGTGTGTGGAAATATAGAGGGTAGGAATGGGTGTAAAAGACCAAAATACCCTTGAGTGAAATTCTAAAATTGGAGCCCCATTATTGGCCCCAGCATGATGTGGAGCTTGGAAAAATGCCAATTATTGAGACCTGGAAGTTTGGCGCAAAGTGGGACTATCGCGGAGGCTTGCTGGAAATTGACGAGTCCCATTTTGGCCTCTGGTGTGACGCACCATGCACTGAAATGGAATTCGTCTTACAGCTGAAACTTAAAATAGCCATAACTCCTTACCCGATTATCGAATTTCGACAAATCTTATATTGTTGGAAAGATTATTCAATTATATACAATTTGGTATATAGTAGGCCACCCAGTTAATCATATACAATGAGTTATAGTTGATTGAATTTGACCCAAGTTTCGATGCTTACTCAAACTCGAACAATTGGAAATCTTTCAACTCGTCCTTCAGTTAGGGGACTTCTATGATCTTAATTCATGCTCAAATTGATTTCCACGCTACATTATTGATCAACACACTAAATTTGCATTGGATTTATGGATTTTGTAACCTTTAAGAGAAGAAATAACGGTTTACGTTCTAGGCCAAAAATGTGGAGTGTTATATTATCTCCCCCTTGGGATCATTCATCCCCGAATGATGGGCAGGGACTTTGAAGATTTAAAATATGGAATAACGTGGATATAATATGTTCTCTAAGAAAGAATACACTGATCTGAAACATGACTATAAGACTGGAACTACTGATGTTCTGAATTCTTATACCGGACGTGCATATCTAATGCATGGAAGACACGACTGAAGCTGCTCATAAGATGAATTCTCATAATGAACATGCATATCTGATGCATGGATCTGTGACTGAGTTGTTCTCATGAACGCAGGACTAAATACACTGATAAGCTGAACTTTTTCTATTGAACATGCCTTTCTAATGCATGCTTATCTGACTGAACTGACATATGAACGTATGATTGAATACGCAATAATAACTGATGCGAAGCTTTAAATAAGAATCTATACATGCAACTGAATGGGGGTATCTCCTCCTTGGGACACTATATCCTTCTATGAATGCTCAAATCACTAACATACTTAGAAAAATTGAGGCGATGCACTAGGCACTTACGAATTTAATCATAACTGAACATCTGGAATCTGAATCTAGTACATAAAGCATCAACTGAGTTATACTCGCAACTACTAGTATACTCTATCTTGGAATAGTAACATATCTGAGATTTTTGGGTAGCATGATTAAATGAAAAGACGAAAAAACAAGTCATGTGAATCTGACGGCTAAACTAATTTGCTGGCCACATAGACTGAACTATATTAGAAACTCATACTCAATCTGGAGTATCTTATCAACACTCTTTCTTACGAAGTCTTGGTAGCATTAGATAGCAAAATATTTGGGAATGAGTCACACAAGACATCCGACTATAGGATCCCAACATTGACATTATTCTGCAGCCTGGAATATAGACATACAACTCATAAATAAGGATGGAATTGCCAGGCCTTTGGCAATACAACTTCTTAAATACCATATTCATCCTATTCAACTTATAATTATCATATGGGCATTGATAAATCTTTCTACTAATGTCTATAGTAGCTTAAATCCTTTCACTGCGATCACACCTAATTCTAAGTCACAAAAATACATCATATCATACCACACTATTATTCTAAACCATATGATGCAACCTTATATATCTCTTTTAAAGATCACAACCTAAGCATAACATGCCTTACCAGTTCAATGGCTACTCTGAATTCTTACTATGAAGTCGCAGTGCATATAACGTTCCTTCACAAAAATCCTAACATGTTATTCAAGCCTATCTTTATAACCACATATGAACTTCAAAGCAAACATTGATAAGGACATGCTTTGCATATTCCCTAAATCACTATCAATATCACTCCCACGCTCTACCTAAAAAATATATGCACACACAAATTTCCACTAACCATCACATATATCACAGACTTAGCCCCAAATCTTCACACTCATGGCCTTATCTAAACAAGCATACAATGATCTTTTATCAATAGGAAACATTTACTAAATGCCACTATCATTACATAAGGAGGGTATTATGTGAGACTTGGCACTTAACTGAGGCCAGAGGAATAGCAAAACAATATCAGGGATTCATCAAAGTGATCTGAGTTGAGAGTACACCCGTCTCAAAGCTGAATCTCGCCAATCATTTGGCATATAGCATGAGTTATGGGAACTGAGCACACTATAAAGAGTGAGTACATGAGTCATGAGATGAATGATAACTTATGGAATGTGATCCCAACTATTGAATGAATTAAAATTTCTCATTTAGGAACTGGAAGAGCACATGATTCTCTATCGTATGCATGAACATGAACTATGATCATGGAACTGTAATGTAAGGCATGAGTAGGCATTGGGGTAACTAAAAAACACTGAGATAAGAATGGGTGGAGTCTCACCCTCACTTTCTGATGCTCTATATCATACTGACATTACTACTAGAATCTGAGAGTCTGACTTGGTCACTTGTACTATTATCTCCTTCTTAGAATTAAGCCATCATCTTAAGCTTGAGAGATCCTTTACTAGACTTTAAACAAAACTACCCTTACTGCACTCTGGGGTATGAAAAACGACAATACACATAATTAATAGAAATTAACCCGAATGGCTACATCTGGAAGTGGAAAACCCACTACTAATACCACCTTCTGAGACACACTCTATCATTCTATAGCCCCAATAGTCATCATATAATACTAGAACACTTACTTACTTTGAATCCTCGTGAGTATCCCGGTAGTTGGAGTGCACAACCTCTAGAGCTTCAACTCTTATTTCTAATAGCGTAACCCTCAAGGACTCAAACTTAGATTCTAACACTTAACATGGATGTCACCAAGTCTTTAATGAATCACTCTACTCCTATCATAGCCTACCAATATAGCCATCTTAAAATTATATTCCTCTACCGTGAGAATCAGGATCATATAAAAAAGGCTCAACACTATCAATTAAAGTTCCTTAACTTGGCTATTTAGAAAACCAAATACCATCTAACTATTCCTTTTCCCACCTAGCAACTCAACGGTATCACTAGCCACACACAACATGTAATAGCCTTAGAATAAATACCGCAGCTTTAAACCACCCTGGGCATACTTCTACATCATACATACACCGTCATACTTCATTATGAAATCAAATAAACGTAGGCACTCGCATAAACTGTTCAAGCCTATAGATCACTTCTCTATAACTAGTATCATTAATCAAGAAATCACACATCCACCTTCATGGAAATCAATTGTTTCAAACTTAATGTCTAGTGCTAAATATGATTTACAACCTAACCATACACACAAATTTTTCACTTGGAAACTATGAAATAAACATCACAAAAACACTAGTGCACTAGAACTTCATAACCATAATAATCGATCATGACCTAACGGTTTTGCTTATCATAATCCATTAGCATGTACTATTTCAGCACATCAAACCCACTAATTTAATCCCACAAAACATGCATCATCAAACTCTTGCCACTATTTAGCACCACACCATTTAAATTCAAGCCTATAGTTTAGTATCAATCATTTACCACCAATGAAGAATGCAACATAATATAAATATACTAATCCAACAAATTGAGACATTCTACCCAAATATCTCAAAAATCTACTACATACCTTCTCACAAGTAGTACTAGTTTACAACTACCAATGAAAATAGGGGCATGAGGGGTTAAAGCCTCATAATAGACATAGTCAACCTTATCCTTATATTATAACCCCGCACAATTGTATCTACTTATATTGCTTTCTCACATTACAATTACTTACCCAAGTGTACATTTACACTACCTTCAAAGTCCACAACAACCATGAGTCTATACTTATAACCTACTAGCTAATTTGGCCATTTTTATACTTCAAGCAAGGACAATTCACCTCGCCTAATAACTCCTTCTCTATCTTCTACTAATAAACTAACACACAAGGACATATTGCTTCATTACCAAATCTATCTCATGCAAAAAGATTCAGCTATACATATATTCAACCAACATAAGAACAATATGTTGAATGACAAATTTCTAGTTAATTGAAATAGGCCTCACACGGCTTCACTAGACTTTGATTTTTGTGGTTTGAACAAGAAAATGAAATGAATGACAAGGCAACTATGCTAGTGAATTGAAAGAGCCCCACACGGCTTCACTAGACTTTTTAGTTTCATCAACATGATGATAAAATATTTTCAAGAGATGGAAACTTGTCACACAATATTCCATAATCTGAGAATACGCATCTTACTTTGTATAGATAAAAAAAATCTGAGTCAAATATTTTCCCCACAGATTATCATACAATCCACACACACTACTAGCTACCAATAGGTCATGACACTGACACTTTAACTTATACTACTATTTGGGTGGAAATATAATTCCAACACTTCTACTACATATCGTTTCCCTTAAGCATGACATCTGCAGCATAAATTTCTGAAAAAGGCCGAATATACTCAATACAGAAGTCTGAAAAGAACGATTTCATCAAGATCAAGGTTCACACTAGAACCAATACACTCTGAAGCAATAACAGACTCTTATCAAGTCCTTGCACAATTTTAAGATCTTATATAACGCGATCCGAAGGGACCATACCATTTAGACTCTAAACTTATGTACTTGAATCACCCCAGTAATATGATGGGTTTGAGAACATCAGAGTAAGGAAAGAATTTAGGATGATTTTACTTTTGTATGGACGTCACCATAGCACGAATTAGAGTATGAAGGAGGAACATTCTGACTCTATTGCACGAACTAAAATATGAAGAAAGAGAGACATTCCTAAACTCCTTGTAGCCTCCTGCTTATAAGTGTGGCGCGCTACACACCCATAAACAAGACTCTACCCAACGTAATTTCACAGACACCCTGGAACCATGAACCGTACTTTGATACCAATTTTGTCACGACCCAAACCGGGGCCCTGGCCGTGACAAGTATTCCAAACCATAAAGGTCCGAAACACCCCTATGTATCTGGTAATCATGAACATGACTTATATGACAAAAGAAATGCAGAAGATACACAATATAATGGAAATATGATCAAGAATCACATGAAAATAGTAATGGGGAATAATGTCCCACAATTCTCAATCAACATCTCAAAAACATATGCGAAATCTCAACTATATGACTGAAATAAATAAGTATCTGAAAACTAGGACAAGGCCCCCAGTAGACCAAAACTACTAAATGATAAATGAACTGACAGACATCAGGCCTTCCAAAATATAGAAGGATCACCACTTGATTCTGTAAATCTGTTGGAAGAGATCGACTGGTTATCTGGACCCCTAGACTGTGCCTCCGAACCTGGAAGGGAAGGGGGTCAATACAAAAGTACTGGTACGCAGACAAATCCAAAACAAAAATATAACATTTTTACAGAATATAAGTGAGAGCCATTATAAAGAAGTTTCGTATCAAATCATTTGAAAAGTACATGGGCATAATGTAATAATTTTCCAACAACAATGCAATACAGCTGATCTAGGTGGAATACCCTACATATAATATTTACACCAACTTTCAAACCTCGGTTGCCGTCGAGATTAGAGTATAAGTGATGGGAGGATACACAAGATCACACAGCAGGGTGTCTCAATCCAATAAAGTATGGTAGTGCACAAGATCACAAAGCAGGGCTCCTAACCATTGTCCCAATTTGGGAATGACATAAGTCAGGTACACAAGATCACTTAGCTTGGTACCAAATTTCCACGTCGGCAAACACGGTTTCCAGTAATAATCCCTTACACTTAAACGCCTTCTTCGGTCATCCACCTATCTCGTATAAAATCAATGCATTCAACTCCATTTAATTCAACCACATATCTTATTCTGTAGGGTATCGTTACACCCGACTTGAAAGCCATCAATATCACATCATTACTTCATGCAACCATTATATTCATCATATTTCAACACAATAACCCTCTCTTTGTAAGTCAAAAAGCATATCCACTTTCAAAATAGTTTATGTCATGCTTGTCAAGATGATTTCTAACAATTCACATCATATGAAAATTCAAAACAATTTCATATCAAGAGAGGGGTTTCATATAATTCATGCTCTCAAGTCAACATCTTTTGAATCATAAGCATATATATATATATAATATATCAAATTACTTCGGAAATAGGCCTAAAGACCAAATCAATATCATAAAGATGCTTAAAATATGTTTGTATTTATAATTTCAAAACCCCCATTTTTAAAACATGAATTTTTTTAAGCCCATGAGATTTTTTGAGATAACCCCACGTACCTCTATATGCAAAAATAATAGGTGCTTCTTGAAGCTTACGATCTGGGAATTCCAAATCTCTAGTTTGTTTCGAATTCCTATGGTTGAGTCTTGAGTTACTAGAGATAATTGGATTGGAATTATAGGGAGAAAATCCTAATTCTTGCAATGAAAGAGAGAAAAAAATGATATTTTCCCCTTTACTAGGACATATATAGAGGGTAGGAATGTGTAGAAAAAACCAAAATACCCTTGAGTGAAATTCTAAAACTGAATCCCCATTTTTGGCCCTAGCGTGACGCAGAGCTTGGAAGACTGCCAATTATTGAGACCTAGAAATTTGGCGTGAAGCGAAACTATCGTGGAGGCTTGCTGGAAATTGACGAGTGCCATTTTGTCCTCTGGCACGACGCGCCATGCAATGAAATGGTATTTGTCTTACAGCTGAAACTTAAAATATCCATAACTCTTTACCCGATTATCAGATTTATACAAATCTTATATCATTGCAAAGCTTATTCAATTATCTACAATTTGGTATATAGTAGGCCCCCATTTCATCATATACAATGAGTTATGGTTGATTGAAGTTGATCCAAGTTTCGATGCTTACACAAACTCGAACGATTGGAAATCTTTCAACTCGTCCTTAAGTTAGGGGACTTCTATGTTCTTAATTCATGCTCAAATAGATTTCTACACTACATAATTGATCAACACACTAAATTTGTATTGGATTTATGGCTTTTGTAACCTTTATGAGAAAAAATAATGGTTTACATTCTAGCCCAAAAATGCAGGGTGTTACAGTTATATTTTTTAAACTTATTTTTATAATAATATGTATATTTTCTTATTTCTGATGTACTAGGTATTATATTTTTATCGTCCTTTTTATCAAGAGTGTTTATTTCTGTGTTTGTATTTTCTAAGTTTTCTTTATTAGTTACTTCTTGTTTTTCATTAATTTCTAATTTTTCTATATTTGTTAAGATTTCTCTATATGATTCACTATCTTCCGAATCATAATTATCTGTTTCTTCAACATCTATTGTATTTATTTCTATTTCATTATTTTTTAATTTTTTATTTTATAATTTTTTTTTAAATTGATTTATCAGTTAATAATTTTTGTTCTTTATCCTTTTGTTCTTTTTCATACAGCAATCCTATTATTTTTAGCTTCTTCTATTTTTTGTATTTCTTCTACAGTCTGTTGTTTTATTTTATCTATTTCTTTTTTCCTATCAATTTCTTCATTTTCTTTTGCTATTCTTACCATAGCTATTAATTTATCTTCTAATTTTAATTCTTCTTTTTATAACATTAAATATAAATATTCACCTATTTTTGTAGATCTTCTTCCTAAATTAGAAAATACTATTCTTATTTTTAATTCTTCGTGATTTTCATATGTTTTTTGATCTATTATAAATTCTTCTTTGTTCATTTTATCTACTTGATAGTGTATAGATCATGTTGATATATGTATTCTAAATTATCTATTTGTGATTCTAAATATGATATTTCTTCCTTTTGTGTTTTTATTGATTTTTGGCATACTCCAACAATTATGTTATATTGTAGTCTTTCTTTTCTTATTTTTAATTCTTTTCATTTTTCAGATATTATTTGTTTTAGTTCTTTGTATTTTTGTGATTTTGTTATGTTATTCATCTGTACAATATTTATAATATTTTGGTGGATACCAAAATATAATTTTATCATAATTAGGTGGTATGTATCTCATTCTTCTAGATTTTAAATGAATTATTAATTTTGCCCCTTTGCTACATATTAGGGTAATTAAGTAAGCTAATCTTATGGGATTTTGTTGGAAGGTGGAAGACTCCTTACAAATATTCAGATGCATCTTATAATCTGTCATGAAAAAGAAAATTAAATCCTAATCATGATAAGTTCCTGAAGCGTAAACTCATGATACAGTGTACCACAGACAATTGAAATTAACCAAATTTATACTTTATACATATAATGTTATGGAATCTGCGGGGTTGGTAATTCCCTAACATTTTCCAAATTCAAAATTGAATACTCATAATTTATCAGGACCGTACAAGAACCATAAGATAAATGGTGCAACAACATAAAATCATATACAAAATCAATGTAATATTCAAATTTAACACATACAAAACTCCTCAATTGAAAAAAATTTAGTATGAATTCATATCATATCATGCCTCTTAATTTCCAACAAAGCTCAAAATTTGATACTTCGAACATTCTATAATTCAAACTCAAAATTAATGGATCTTGATCCTAGCATATAACTCGTTGAGATGGATTTTATACTAAAAATATTCTTAGTTCAGAAAGAATCGGCATATAAACCACAAGAGTTGGTGTGGTGGTTCAGCACCTCACCCCTTAAGCAAGAGGTTGGGGGGTCGACCCCCACCTCCAGTGAATGGAATAAAATCTATGGCTAGTTTCCTACCACTCAGTGCGCTAACCGTAGGAACAAGGATTAGTCTCACGGTTGCCGGTTGTGGGGATACCTTGGGAAACCTAAAAAAATGAATTGACATATAACTTATCAATGTAGATTTCATACTTAAATATTCTATAGTTTAGAGTGAATAGACATACAACTTATCAAAACAAAGCAAAGCTTATTCATTAATTTTTACTGGATTCAAAAAAAAAAAATAAAGGAGCTGGCGAAAAAGTTTCAATGTATTTTAAGACTCTTTCCATATACTAAACATTATATTTTTATTGTGACATAATTGTCCAAAAATATAATTTATATAGATTTGAAATATTGCAACAAGCTGTGAGATATTTTACTACTTCTAGATATGCAACAAAACCTAGAAATTAGGTTATTGTGTTTAAACATGAATGAGTTTCATAAGAATGTAATCGAGTAATGAGATTAATTTGATTGAATATCTTTACATAAAAATATTTATATTTTACTATTTTAAAAAACTAAACTTATAATGACTCCTAATTGATACAAGAATGCCAAACAAAGAAAATTTGGATGAATTATGAACCTACAAGTAAGTATACAATAAATTTTTCATTTCTTTTCAACCAAAAGTATAATGATTATAATGTATTTTTGTCACGACCCAAGCTGAAGCCCTAGCCGCAACAAGTATTCTGAACCATAAAGGCCTGAGTGCCTTTGTCTATCTGGTAATTATGCACAAATTAATATACTATAAAGAAATGCGAAAAAGATAATAAATGAAAACATCGTCAATCTCTTACTTTGACTGAACAATATGACATTAAGTTCATAATATTCAAAAATACATGACACCAGTCTGCAAAATCTCTAACAATACTCAAACAACATGTTAAAAACTGGGACAAGGCCCCCAGTCGGACCATGAACTAAAATCAAAACACAATATAACATGGACCAAGACCCTCCAAAACAAAGAAGGCTCACCAATTTCAAACGTCTGGTATACTTGTCTACTACTTAGCGGGACCCCGGGAATGTTCCTTAGATCCTAAAATATAGGGGTCAATATAGATGTACTGATATGTGAAATAATCCAAAATAACATATTTTTATACAACATAATGAGAGCCTTTCATAAAATAATAAACATAATGCATAAGTGAAAACACATGGGTTCCTTGAAGCCATGACTCATTCTTTATATTGTTCTTGAGATAGATGGATCACCCTACATACATGGTAACCCACGGGCTATATGGATCCCTCCCATAATCGGGCGGCCAGGCCTCCAAAATCCAATTTTGCCATAATAATGGGGAAAATCATGAAAAGATATGTGACAGTGCCCAAGCGTACATGCAAGGTAAATGCTCTTATAAAGTAGTAAAGTGTCCTTTAAGAATCCAAGTATCGATCCCACAGACACTTGATTCAACAACAATTCTATTTTAGTTCATAATTTCAATTTTGTTGATGCAAACGTAACCAAAAAGAGAGTTTGTACTTTATAACTAGAGAAAAGTTAACAATGCATAATGTAAAGATATTGAAACAATCAATAGGAGAAAAACCTGGGGTTAAAGAACTTTGAAAAATCATACAAAATTAATTAACTTCATTCGTTAACTTGCTTATCTTGGTTGTTGATTCGTAGGTTTAATTGCATGATTATGCTTTCCCAACCTCTAATCCCTTACCTAAGTTAAACCTTATAACTACATCGTTGAGCGGGAAAGTAATGGTATACTTAATTTCTTTAAGATATAATCCTACATTTGAATCAAGTAAGGCATCTAAGTACATCCCCATTCCAGACACTAATTTGAATTTCTTATTTCATAAAGAAATACAAACCATTATTTATTCCCATGTTCTATCTCCCCATTCCCCCTCCCGAGATCAAAAGATAGATAATTGATGTATTTTAAGGACTGTAAATACTTAAAATAGTTATAACAAGAATAAACAAACAACCAATAATGATAAGCAAATAAAACGAACTTAATTCAAAACAATAATAGTTATGTTCTTAGATTTAACCCCAAAAAGAGGGTTTTTAGCCACTCATAGTCATAATCAACTTCCAAATTGTTGTATGAATGACTAAAATAATAAATAAAGCTAAATTAAAGAAATAAAAACCTAAAAAGAAGTTGTGGTAGCCTCCAATGTTGTTCCAAGCAATCTAGAGGTACCAAGATCATTAAAACATGATTTAACACATTATATTTATAGTAAACAAGTCATAAACCGAATAGGAATGAGTTTCCACGTCATTATCCTTTATCTGGGCACTTTTTTTCCATTTTTGACGGCCATTGTGCTGTGTTGAGCCAATCAACAATTGTCAATTTCTAAAATCTCACCGTTATTTCACCACATTACGGTGCCTCCTTAAACTCTGGTAAAACATACACGTGCTAGTGGGTCACTATTTTGGGCCTCTTCTGAATCCATTGGTGTTTTTAACACATCCATTGGCCACTCCTACAATCCACACGCGCTAAATACATTTCAGGGGTCCAAATTGCATCAATTTTTGTATTGTGCTTTCGTTGAGCCATTTCGAGCATTTTTGAGTTGTTTCCACTTGATTTGAAGCTTGTATATCCTATATATATCATCATAATCCATTAAAAAAGCCTCATATTGAATTAGAAACAATAATTTAGAGCTTAAAATAACACAACATCCAAGACAGTGAATAAAAAACACGAGCTAAGCATAGGCTAATTTCACTTTGATTTTTAACTCATTGTTTTGACTAATGGCTTGATCCAATTGACCCTTGAACATTAACAACAAGATATTTCATATATAAATACATAATAACAACCTTAGGAACTTATTAAACGCGTTAGAACCCAACATAATAGACTAGACAAACACTTAGCTCAAGCTAGTAACACTAATTTTCTCGGTTGAACTCTAAGGCTGCATTTGTTCTTTTTAAGATTCAGACGTCTAAATCTGAATGCAGGTCTGGATAATTAAGATGTTATCTCTAGATCTGAAAACTAAATGATTAACACAGTTTGTTTTTCAACATTTGGATGTACAATTTTTTTTTATTTGTATATATAATAAAATGAAAAATATAATTCAAATAAAAAACTAATTATATATTAGAAAAGTATGTAATTTAATACAAAAAAATTATTATTTGATTGAAAAAAAATATTTATGTTTGTTAGCGATAGTGGAGATGGTTTATAATGGTGGTTGCGGTGACAATGATTGATGTTAGTAATTAGTAATGTTAGTGGTTATGGTTGGTGTTGTAGTGACTGTTATAATGGTGGTGGTTTATAGTGGTAGTGGTGATTGTGATGTGACATTGTTTGATGTTAGTAGTTGGAGGTATTGATTATGATGGCTGAAAAATGAATGAATGGTGGTTGACGATGTGTTGGTGCTAGTTGGAGATATTGTTAGTTGTGATGTGGAGATGTTTGTTAGTAGAAATAAATTATAGCGATAATAGTGATTGAAGTGATGGTAGAGGTGGTATTACTACTGACAATGGTGGTGGATGACAAAGAATATATGGAGGTTGTGATGTGTTAGTGATAGTTAGCGGTGGTGCTAGTTGCGGTAGATAAGTTGGTCGATAGTAGGGATTGACCGATAGTGGTTTATGATAGTGGTGCTATAGACGACGGTGGTGGCGTTAAATATAATTAGAATATTAGAGGTAGTAGGTTTGGTAGCAGTTGACAGTAGTGGTTGGTAGCGATATTTGTTATTGATGGTGGTTTTGATAGTGGAAGTTGGTGGTGGTTGACAATAATAGCAGTGGTAGAGGTGGTGATTGATGATTATGAATAGAGCGACGGTGAATATTATCCAACACCAGAATACCTCTTCAGACCTATTAAGACTTGATTCTAGATCTTAATGATTAAGACCTATTCAGACCTATTAATAGCTAAAATCCTAACAAAAAACAAATGCACTTAATGGTCTGAAGTCCGAACCATTCAGATTCAAACCTCCATTAAGTGCAAATAAATGAGCCCTAAATGCTCAAATTGAATCAAAACTCATGTGAAAACATCATTAAACATTGTAAACACACACATGGACACTTAGATGCTCATTTATATCATTATCAACACATATAACGTAAGAATAATCCTCAAAATAAAGCTAAAAAGGCTAGGATAGTAACACTAGAATGCATAAATAAACCCAACATCACCACCCCACACTTAAAGACTTGTTCATCCTAGAACGAATCCTAAATATAAACACCATGAGCTGAAAAAACTCCATACTTCTACTACAAGCAAGACACTTAAGCTAGTACTACAATGACTATATGGAATGCAAGTTTCTACACTAAGCATGTTACAAACACAATTGAACGCTTATGAATAATACTCCAAAATATCCTAGCCTCAATAATTGCCTCACCTAGTTGACAAACTCATACTTATATTTCAATCAAAGAGATCGTTCAAATCACCCACATTTATCAAACATGTGACCCTCACAAGAGAGTTACCCATAATCAGTCACAATTAAGAAATTAATAACATGATGGGTACCAGAATCAAATTACACTCACTCTCATAAGGAATTCACAAGTTACACACAACGACCCATAGGCTTTCCCTTAGTATAGTTCTCCACTAATATCAGAATGATGAACTTAGGATCAAATAGGTCTTTTTCGGGTTGTAATGTAGGCTAAGGGATGGGTAGGAACGATTTGGAAATACTGACTAACCTCTCTAAGAGCTTTCATACTCTACATTATTCACTTAAAACCAATCTCCAACAATCAAAGTAATTTTTCATCCACCCATATCTTTTATTTTGCTCCATCTCTTTTAAGTATTTTCATAAACACATGGTGGGCGTATTGTTTATTCCTTCAAGATTCAATTTTTTTTTCTTTTTTTACAATAATGGGAATATTTCTAACACCATTTATAACACTCCCAACCAACACACATAAAATACAAACACCATTAACTCTTACCTTGGAGCATCAATTTCACCTTTTTCTTTTTCAATTTCTCAAACTCCTTACTAAATCATTTTTTTCATTAAAACATTTAGGAGCATTTTGGATCAAATTATGGTCATCAAATAAGGAGATTAGTCTACATATGAGGCTACCAAAGAAAATGCTAAAGGCTCGGTGGGGGTTTACTAGGATATTGAACAAAGGGTAGGATAGATAGAAGGAATAAAACAGGGCTATCAAAGAAATGCCAAAATCATGTCCTAAACCCACACTCTTTATTTGGATTTACACACACACTGGTCAAGTTCTAGAAATCACATGCAACAAGGAATATAAAAAAATCACACGCATATGGCGCATACTTAACTCAATAGGATCATCATAGACTCTTAACCAAACAATAGCATGAATTCAAATTTAAGCCAAAAAGTACAAGAGTCACAAAAATGAGTCTAGAAGTATCAAAAGTACAAATTCTCCAAATCACATGCTTTTACCACCCAAAATACTTGCAACATCTAATAAAAAATAGCACCAATAAGAATATCTCACTTATTCCTAACCTAATTTTTTTTTAAATTGAGCCAAAAACTTGTAATTACACTTAAAAATCTACTTTGTCCCCAAAGTGAATTTAAAAGCAAGAGGTAGAAAAGCTCCCTGAGGCCTCTAGGCCTAGATAGTAGCATATTTACTCATAAATGAGATCCATGGGATCCCACACTCAATTTTCTCCATGCTCCTTAGCTTATATTTCAGGTACTCAGACTTTCCATCAACATGTGACTCAATCAAAAACAAAAACTATGTGAAATAAAAACTAAAAAAAATAAAAAGGAAACATACCTACTTAACTTAGGTCGCCTCCCAAGCAGCACCTAATTTAGTGTCAAGGCACGACCCAAATCAACTCAACCATATTCCTTTCTTCTATTTCTCACATTTGACCTTCATCTTCTTATTCTCTTCATCCCTCTTAGGTGAAAATTTTCAAGTGCACCAGATTCCTCAACTTTAGCCTTTTAAGGATCATTAATTTGCATCAAATCAGGCTTAGGTGGTAGAATCTTTGGCTACTCAATCAGGTAGTCTGAAGAGGTTTTCAATGGATTAACTACCCCACACTTGTCCCCTTCAATCACATTGATCATACATAAATCTTTATAGTGGGATGTTAGTGTGGGTGCTTTGTAAATATCAAATACCATCTTTTCATTCTCTATCCTTATTTTGAGCGTGCCTTCTCTAATATCAATTAATGCTCCTCCGGTTGATAAGAATGGATGCCCCAATATGATTGGTATATGTTCATATGCCTCAAAATCAAGAACAATAAAGTCAACAGGAATAATGAATTTACCAACCTTTATGAGGACATCCTTAATTACTTCTTTTGGATATGCCATGGATCCGTTTACGAGCTACAAAACCACAGTGGGCGATCTAGTCTTTCCCAAGCCCTATGTTTAAAACACAGATAGGGGCATCAATTTATGCTTACGCCTAAGTCACTCAATGCGTGGACCACTTTAATCCTAATTTGTATAGGGAGAGTAAACTTTCCCAAATCTCTTAATTTCTTAGGGATTTTCTGCATCATTATAGCGCTACACTCTTCAGTGAGTGTTATCGCTCCCACATTCTACAATTTCACCTTATTATAAACCACATCCCTCAAGTACTTAGCATACTTGCGCATACCTTGCAAAACATCTAACAAAGGTAAGTTAATGTGAAACCCTCTGAATGTGTCAAAGAACTTCTTAAATATTGCATCCTCCTCCACCTTCATGTGCTTTAAGAAAAGGGTAGTGAAGGCACTTACTTATTTTATGGTTCAACAACAACTCTCTCTTTTAAGTACTCAGACTTCCTTGACTTATCATCAAATTTTTCAGAAACCTATTGGGATGTCAAATCTATATCTACCTCCTTTATTGCCTTAGGAGGATCTTCTTGAAGCTCTTTACTGCTCCTTCAGGTAATTTCCATAACCTTCTTTTGATTTTCTATATTTGATGGCAAAACACCCTGTGGCTAGTATTTAATGCTTGTTGTATCTTCCCCACTTGAATCTCTAAGCTTCTCTGAGTAGCTTGCAAATTTTTCATGTTTGCAGCCAATTGTGTCTGACTAGCTAGAAGCTGCTTCAAAATTTATCCATATTGCTAGTTAACTGATTCTCTTATGCTTGTGGTTGCTGAATTTGTGGTTGTTGTTCAATCTATGACTGAGGTTGCCAATTCATGTTATAGGCATTACCATAATTTAGTCTTTGAGCATTACCTACATGCATCACTGATTCTGGATTGGAAGCACATATAGCCGCTTAGTAACCACTATTATTGCAAACTTCACACCAACCTATAACTTGTTGGATGGTATAGATTATGGCTGCAGGTTGTGGAGCTCCCAATTTTAGGCTACCGAACTGAGTGTTTATCATATTCTGCAATGCTGCAACCTGAGTTGATAAGACTGTGAATTAGTCTACCTCCAATACACCCACAATTCTCTTCATGGAACTTCTAGAATCTGAATTCCATTTGGGATTTTCTTGTGCTATACAGTTCAACAATGTTTACAACTCATCATAAGCCGATACCAATGCTTGACCACTTGTGGCTGAATCTAGGAAAATCTTTGTATTGTGATGAAGGTCTTATACAAAAGTATGAGCCAGTACCTCATTAGACTGTTGGTGATGTGGAAAGTCCCGAAAAAGAGCCTTGAAGCATTCCCAAGCATGATATATATTTTCATCTGACCTTTGCTTGAAGCTCATTATCTTACTGTGAAGTCTTACAGTCTTTCCCGATGGAAAAAATCTGAAGAGGAACTTTCTGGCTAAGCCGTCCCATGAAGTGATTGAATTAGCCACTCCGCATTCAACCACCTTTTTCTTCCCCTAATAGTGAATGGAGAAAAAATGTCAACCTCACATAGTCTGTATTCATACGAGTTAAAATGAATGTATTAGTAAGATAAATGAAATTTTACAAGTCGACTTGTGGATCCTTATGCGAAAGCCCTGCAAGCTATCCGCTGCTGATGAGAAGCTGAACCATATTGTGCTTTAACTCAAAATTCCTCTCAGCAGTCAGTCTTTAAATTAGGGAAGTCAAGTTCGTCAGAAGTGGGACTGCTACTTCCCTAAATGTACTGCTAGCTGCTTGTTCTTCAGCCATTGGATCAGGAACTACTTGGTATTCTTCTATTTATGGAAATCAGGGTAGACGAATTAAATCTCTCCTTCATTGATAAAAGTGTTGTTCGGGTTCGGGTCTTGGTTCAACAAATCACTATCCCTTACCAGCTTCCTAACCTTAAAACCTATTTCCTGCAATCACAAAACCAAGACCAAGCATAAGAACACCAAATAAATCTAAAAGTAAAACTAAATTAAATAGTCGCCAAATTTTAATTCCTCAACAACGATGCAAAAAACTTGACAACGCCCAAGTGCACACGCAAGTGTACGTGGTCTTCTCAAGTAGTAAAGAGGCCTTCAAGAAGTCAAGTATCGATCCCATAGAGACTTGATTCAACCACAATTCTATTTTAGTTCACAATTTTGATTTACTTGATGCAGATGTAATAAAAAAGAGAGTTTGTAATGTATATCTAGAGAAAATTAAAAAATGCATAATGTAAAGAAATTGAAAAAATCAATAGGAGAAAAACCCAGGGTTAAAATAATTTGAACAATCATACTATTTTATTGAACTTTATTCTTTAACTTGCTTACCTTGGTTATTAATTCGTAGGGTTAATTGCATGATTATGCTTTCCTAACCTCTAACACTTTACCTAAGTTGAACCTTACAATTACATCATTGAGCGGGGGTGTAATGGTCCACTTAAGTTCTTTAAGCTATCATCCTACGTTTGAATTAGGTAAGGCTTCTAAGTGCATCCCTATCCTAGATACTAATTTGAATTCGTTATTTCATAAAGAAATACAAACCATACTTTATTTATTCTCATGTTCTATCTCCCCATTCTCTCTCCCAAAATCAAAAGGTAGAGAATTGATGTATTCTAAGGGTCGTAAATTCTTAAAATAGTTATAACAAGAATAAACAAACAACCAATAATGATAAGCAAATCAAACAAACTTAATTCAAAACAACAGTACTCATGTTCTTGGCTTTAACCCCCAAAAGAGGGTTTTTAACCACTCATAGTAATAATCAACATCCAAATAATTGTATGAATAATTAAAACCATACATAAATCTAAATTAAAGAATTAAAAACCTAAAAAGAAGCTGTGGTAGCCTCCAACGTTGTTCCAAGGATATAGGGGTTCCAAGATCATTAAAATGTGATTTAACACATTATATTTATAGTAAACAAGTCATAAACCGAATAGGAATGGGTTTCCACGTTGTTATACTTCAGATGGGCACTTTATTTCCGCTTTTGATGGCCATCGCATCGTGGTGTCGAGCCAATCCAGAATTGTCGATTTCTAGAATCTCACAGCAATTTCACCGCGCCGATTAGCCTCCTTAAACTCTGTTAAAATGTACACGCGCCATTGATTAACTATTTTGGGCCTTTTATGAATCTAGTGGTATTTTGAATGAGTCAATTGTCCACTCCTACAGTCCACACGTGCCCAATACATATCAGGGGTCCAAATTGTGTCAATTTTGTATTGTGCTTTTTTTGAGACATTTCAAGCCTTTTTGAGTTATTTCCACTTAATTTGTAGCTTGTATATCCTTCATATATCATCATAATCCATTTAAAAAGCCTCATATCGCCTTAAACACAATAATTTAGGGCTCAAAACAATACAACATCCAAGACGGTGAATAAAAAATACGAGCTAAGCATAGGCTAATTTCACTTTAATCTTTAACTCATTGTTTTGACTCTTGGCTTGATCTAATTGACCCTTGAACATTAAAAACAATTTTTTTAACATATAAATACATAATAACAACCTTAGGAACTTATTAAAAATGTTAGAACCCTACACGATAGACTAGACAAACACCTAGTTCAAGCTAGTAACACTAGTTTTCTCGGTTGAACTCTAAATGCTCAAATTGAATCAAAACTCATGTGAAAACACCATTAAACATTATAAACACATACATGGACACTTAGATGCTAGTTTATATCATTATCAACATATATAGCATAAAAATCATCCTTAAAACAAGGCTAAAAAGGCTAGAATAGTAATGCTAGAAAGCATAAATACACCCAACATCAGTATGCTCACTTGCTGACATACCATGCTATCCCACTTGACGAATAGCAAATAAAAACCCATATCATCAAATCATAATTTTAGGTTATTAGTTATCTGAAATTAAGCCTTCTTCGGGTAACGAACTAGCTCCGTTTAAGCCTGGTTTTTTATTCTTTAAAACCATGCTTTATATCTTTACAACATTTGCTACTTTCATGTTAAGGGAAATTCATAATAGTTATCGTCATACCTATACTTGCAATCCATTACGTATTTTGTCATAAATCATAGCCATTTTTATAAATGATGTCATTTAGATGGCCACACCCAATGATTCGAAAATCATCATGAGGACATTCTTAATTCAAATCACATGCAGACGTATACAAAACAATTCTTCTAAAATACATTATCATGTGGTGTCCAACCTTTCTTTGAAACACATGCATATCTTTTTATCAACAAAAATAATACTTGTAATTAAGGAGAATTTTCCCTCTCATCATTTCATAAACCATGTCAATTACAACTACAATTAGAAACTTACTTTCATAACACTAGTTCATGCATTTAAAATAATCCACAATATAATTAGACAATATTGTTCATATCAAGAGAGGGAATTCATTGTTCATGCTCTCAATTAAAATTTTCAAAATTGGAAACATACATACTTAAGGGGATATAATTCAATTCTACGAAAAAGAGTTCAAAACAATAATTATACTTTCACCAAAACAATTCCATGACATGCTTTTTTGAAACAATCACTAAACCCTTCCTTGTAACATAATTTCAAATCGTTAAAATTGATAACACCATAAAAACTTATGCCCATGGAGTTTTAGGATAGTCTCACATACCTTATGTTTTTTAGTTTGGAGATTGGAACCCAAATCTTTGCACTTTTCTTGAAAATCTTGAACATGGAAGGATTAGATTCTTGATTTCTTATTATTGGGGAAGAGATAGGGTTTGTATAAGAGTTAATTGGAGAAGAAAGCTTGAATTCCTTGGACTCTTAGAGAAAAGGATTTTGCTTTTGTTATTTGGGAAAAATGAGGGTTTACGTGTTATTTTGATGATGAAAAGTGGGCATATAATGCCCTTTTGGGTGTTATAAATCATCCCTTAGACGTTTGAGGTTGAGGGGAAAGGACCAAAATACCCCTTGACCCTTAAGGAGTTGAAAATAGAGGAAGAATGGACCAGGTGGAACCCACTTTAGCCCATGGGAGTAGATCCCGTGGTGCCTCCTCTATCTCGATGCAATAGCCCGGGCGGCGCAGACATATTGACTCCACTTACTACCTCTCACAAAAATGGCTATAACTTTTTGCTCTGGTATCGGATTTAGGTAAAATTAGTATAATTGGAAAGCTGATTCAATTATCAACATTTTGATGATTCTTGATATGAAAAATTCCATGTATATCATAAGTTATACTTACTAAAGTAGACCCTTGTAGAAATGAATACCAAACTTTGGATGAATCAAAGATTCTTAGCTCAACTTCGCTCTAGGTGGTTTCTATGAACATTTTCACTTCAAAAGAATTTCCCACACTAGTATAAATATTATGAAACATGAATTAAAATATTAATCATGGGATTAGAGTTTGTACATGTAGGAACGATAGTTTAATTTCTAGCTTGAAAATATAGGGTGTTACATTATCTCCCCCTTGGGATCATTCTTTCCCAAATAATAGGTAGGATCTTGTTGAAGATCGAAAAGCATAAAGTAAGGAACGTAAAATCATATTGAATATTTTATTTTCCTCAATAGAATATGAAAAGGCATCAAAAGAGCTTCATGAGAACCCCTAGTTAATCATTTACGCACAAAGCGTGAGATGGTAAGGATTGACATAGGGATGACCTTGCACACGATTAATGATCATCACAATATAAGGCATGAGTTTATTTTGTTATAATAGGCCTGATTTATATCTGTACAATCATGAAATAATATTTCACCAAAGATAGGATTTAGAAGCATTCTCTACATTACAAGATACAATGAATAGACCTAAAACTTAGAGACACTACTCAACCATGCCCTAAATAATAAATAATATACTTCATTATTTCCAACTTACAATTCTCCCATAAAGTATATAACTACAAGAGTTTGGGTCCCACTACATAGTACTTCCATGTTGAAGACTAACCCAAAGTTAAAAAGATGCTAACTTAAACTACGCGACCCTTTACTCTACATCACATTAAGAAATCACCTAACCTCATCACTATTACACAACAATGTCAAGTATTAATTCAAGGAGTAACAACGACATGCCTCATTGGTTTGTATTTTCATTAATCACAACCTTCAAGCCTTTCACTATTAAAACCACTTAATGGCTCTCTCCACTAAGACTAGCAAATTCAATCACTGTCACAAAGATTTTTTCCACATATCTCCTTCCTAACTATTTCACATAATAAAAGTTTATCTCCTTGTTTCCCTCTTCACCTATAACCTTATCTAAAGAAATCAAATCAAAATTTTCATATTCAATAACATATACTACCTCTACCCAAAACATTACTATACTTCCACAACCACCATTATACTAACATACGAAGGGCCATTGAGTGACCCAAGAATAAACTTTATAAATAAGAGTAACTCTATCAGACTATAACTTATACTTATTACACTACTCAAGGAGAGACATGACGTGAAGATACAACACAATAGACACCCCTAAATTTTCTATACTTACTAGCGTTTGATGATCCTGAGAAAGATTTGTGGGATGTTGAGTTTATCAAGATAGGAGTTACCATATCTCCTGAGTTCCCTCAATAGGTGAAGTTTAATATTACCCATTTCTTATTCTAAAGGGTGTGTTTGTTGGTTTGCCAACTAATGACGCAAACATGCACATTATGTAATTTGTTGGAATTTTCACTTCATATAATTTACCTAGGGTGAGTCAGGAATCTTTGAGACGTAGGTTTTCCCATTCTCTCTTATTGGTGAAGCGATATCATGGTTAGGGAAACTACCTCGATGGTTCATTACAACTTAGAATGAGTTGCAACAATAGCTCTTGGATCATTTCTTCCCACCTTATAGAAGGCTGTAGTTGAAGGATAAAGTTTATAATTTCACGAAATTTCATTCTGAGGCATTGTATGAGACATAGTTGAGGTTCAAGAAGAAGATGATTACTGTGTCCAAACATTAAATTTCAGGGAGAAATTTTCTTAAAACATTCTATAGAGCTATGACACCCTATGTACTTGAACCCTAGCCCCCCAAGTGATTACCTCACATTATGAATTATGAAGTAGGACTCGTTATCTGAATTGTAAGATTGCCTAGGAGTTCTGCCTTGATAATGAGTCTTCACCATGACTCATGATGATTTAACGAGTTGTGATGAGTGAATCATGATCATAATATTAAGGTACCTGGTTTTTGGTCCTCAGGTAATGACTCATGGTTAGTCATCATGAGTCGTTACCTGAGTCATGACGGCTTGGCCAAAAATTTCTTGCATATTTTGATTAAGGTCATTTTGGTCTTTTCCCCCTTTGGACTTTACCCACGACTTAAAAACACATAAGGGTCCTTATTATCTTTAGTTAATCAAATCAAATACCTTACTCCTCTCTATTTTAATTCCTAAAGTAAAAATACTAGGGTTTTACAAAGAATTCAACACCTAGGCTCCAATATTTGAATCTCCTGAAGTTTCTTGAGTATTTTAGGGAAGCCATATTTTCAGTGTGAGATACTATATAACTATGTGCTTGGTTCACACATAACTATGTGCTTGGTTTACACATTATATTTTAAGAATAGCTGTAGCCTTGGTATCTCTGGCTCTCCTTGAGATTTCCTCAGTTCATATGGCTAACATGCAGTGGGGCCTTTTCATTAGGGAGAGATAAACCCAGATAGCTCATGGGTGTCCTTAGGATGGATAGATCTACATAGTCCAGGTTAATATTTTATAATTTTATGTTCATGACCTTTGCCCCTACGCTGATACCCTATATATGTATATATATATATATATATATAAATTTGTGTGCATAATGTTTTGATTGGTTTTTGAATGGCATTACTTTATAATTTTTCCTGAGTTACATACTTGTATCCCATTGATCGTCCTCGGATGCTGCATCATTTTATAATGTAGGGTCCTAGGGTTTTTTGTTTCTTCTATGTAGTGTTAGGTGGTGCGTGGTGAGACTCCATCTTTTGGAAAGCCTGGCTATTTTATTAGTTTTTTTTTATTTCAAATTTTGGGAATTGTGAACTCTCTTTTATCATGGTGGGGGGAATTTTCCAACCTAGCTTGGTATTCTAGTTTAGAACCTTTCATGGACAAGTGTGCATTTGATGGTTATTTTGATTCTTAGAATTTACATTTGGTTTACCTATTTTTTATATTACTATTTGGTTGGATTTTGGTGTATTAGTTTATTTTGTTCTTGATGTTAGGATAAGGGGGTAGATTCTGGCTCACGGTGGTCTTGAGATACCCATCACGACTAGGCCCTAGTTTGGGTTGTGAGAAACTTGGTATCATAGCACTATTCAGGGTCATTGGGTGTCTACCAAGCCATGTCGAGTAGAGTCCCTTTTATGGGTATGTAGTGAACTACATTTATATGGGCGAGGATATGAGGAATTTAGGAATATTTCCCTTTCTTGTGTCTATTTTGGGATGTATTGTTTTGTTTCATGAAACTTCTCTAACTCCTGGCTTACTCGTATTTCAGATCATGCCTCCTGAAAATCTAATGGTCATAAAAATTATGCTGGACCCTCTATCCTACCTGAGAAAATTATGGAGTGCAGACTCGATCTAGGGTCCCTTCTCCTAATTGTACCTCTCCACGTAGGGTTCTATTGGTCCCTACTAGTCCTCCCCAATCTCTCCAAGCTAGTGATACTCAGGACTAGATACCTCAGGGAGATATCTCTAAAATGGAGTTTCATCAGTCCATTTATATTATTACTTAGCTGGTGGCCTCACAGTCTCGTCAACCAAATTGTGTTGGTTCTATTTCTCATTTATTTAAGGTCACTCAGGTTGACGAGTTCCCCAACTTTTACAAGCTCTAAGGTTGATGAGGATCCTTAGGGGTTTATTGATAAGACAAAGAAGATTTTTAAGGTAATGCATACTATAGATTTAGAGGGTATGGAGATTGCTTTCTATCTATTAAAAGATATAGTATACTAGTGGTATAAGTAGTAGGAGCAATCAAGAGGTAATAATGTTGAGCCAGCAGTGTGGGATAAGTTTTTAGATGCCTTTCTTGATCACTTCTTTCCTCAAGAGTTAAGGAAAGCAAGGCAGAAGTGTTTGTGAACTTGAAGTAAGGTAAGATGAGTGTTAAGGAGTATGGTCTAAAGTTCTAGTAGTTGTCTCATTATGGTCCAAAGTTGGTGTCTAACATGAGATACAAGATGATGAAGTTTGCCTTTAGGTTGTCCCGTGACTTAGTATTGGAGTGTAAGGCTACAATGTTTAACAATGATATGGATATTGCAAGGCTAGTGGTTTATATAAAGCAGGAAGAGGAAGAGAAAAAGAAGCAGGTAAAGATAAGAGAGTGGAAAAATAAGTAGTTTAGGTATTTAGAGTAGGGTGCAGGTCAACATAATAGCAGGAGAGAAGGTAGGTAGTGAACCAACAAGAAAAATTGAAAAAGTTCTAATTCATATTTGAAAACTAGTTCTCTAAATCCTAAGTCATCTGGTGATCATTATTTAAACTAGCAGTGTTCCTAAGCCACAGGTGCCCAGTCTAAGGCTAGTGGAGCTCAGTTAGCACCACCTTATCATCCTTAAAGTTCTTGTGGGTAGCTCCACCATGGTTATTATGAGGAGGGGAGAAATTTGTGCTTTAATTATGGTCAACTTAGTCATATATAGTGAGATTGTCCCTTAGCCAAAGTTTAAACTAGAGCTAATAAGGTTTTGTTTCCTTTTCTTTGGATTCAGAACCTAAGGGTGCCACTCAAGTATCGACATTGGCTGGAATTACCTCTATGCACTTGCTACTCTTCAACAATCTGAAGTATTCGCTGACGTTGTCACTGGAATGTTACAAATCTTTTCAAATGATGTTTACTGTTTACTTGATCTGGGTTCTACCCTATCATATGTTACCCCTTATATGGCTGTGCACTTTGGATTTGGTCTGGGAAATATTTCTAAACTTGTTCCCATGTCTACTCCAATGGGTGATTCTATAGTTGTTAGAAAATCTATAGGGGTTATGTGGTGTCCATCTTTCATAAAAAGACATTGGTCAATTTGATAGAGCTTGATATGGTGGATTTTTATATAATCATACAGATTGATTGGCTCCATTCATGCTATGATTCTTTGGATTGTCAGAGCCAAAAGGACAATTTTCACTTTCCTAATGAACTGACAGTAGAATGGTAAGAGAGTTCCTTATTATCCAAAGGGAGTTTTATTTTCTATCTTAGAGCACATGAAATAATTTTTAAAGGGTGTCTGTATCATCTAGTTTAGGTTAAGAATTCTAACTATGAAGGTCCTTCTTTTTATTATTTCTTTGTGGTTAATGAGATTTTCAAGTATTTTTTGATGATCTTCCTGGAATTTCTCCTGATAGGGAAATAGATTTTGAGATTAATCTTCTACTAGATACCCATTCCATTTTCATTCCTCCTTATAGGATGGATCCAGCTGAACTAAAGGAACTTAAAGAGCAGTTAAGGAATCTTCTTGATAAAGGGTTCATTCATTCTAGTGTTTCTCCGAGGGGTGCTCTTATACTTTTTATGTGAAAGAAAGACAGGTCTCTTCAGATGTATATAGACTATTGCTAGTGAAATAAGGTGACGGTGAAAAATAAATACCCTCTCCCTAGGGTTGATGACTTTTTTTGTCAACTTCATTATGCTAGATATTTCTCTAAGATTAATCTCTATTCGAGCTATCATCATCTAAAAATTAGGGGGCTATATATTCCAAGACTACTTTCCAAACTCAGTATGGCCATTATGAGTTCGTGGTTATGTCATTTGGATCGACTAATTGTCTGAATGATTTTATAGATCTTATGAATCCCGTTCAAATAGTTCCCAAATTTATTTGTTATAGTCTTAATTGATGACATCTTAGTGCACTCAAAGAGTGAAGAGTATCATGCCAATCACGTTCGAATTGTGTTGCAGACTTTTAAGGACCAAAAATTAAATGTAAAGTTTTCTAAGTGTGAATTTTGGTTAAGTGCTGTGACCTTTCTTGGGCATGTTGTTTCTAGTGAGTGGTTAAAGGCGAATCTACAAAATGTTGAGGTAGCTAAGAAATAGATTAGACCCACAACACTAACTGACATTAGGTGATTCTTGGGCTTGGCTAGGTATTATAGGAGGTTTGTTGAGAGTTTCTCTTCTATTGCTGCTCCATCGATAAAGCCGACTCTAAAAAAATTAAGTTTTTATGGTCTACTTCTTGTGATGGTTGTTTTAATAAGTTGAAGGATAAGGTGACTTCTATGCCAGTTTTGACCCTGACCGAGGAAATTGAGGGGTTTCTTATGTACTGTGAAGCATCCCATATGGGACTGGGTTTTATTTTGATTCAACATAGTAAGTTTGTGTCCTATGCTTCCAGACAACTTAAGGTTCACGAGAGAAATTACCTGAATCACGACTTAGAGTTGGCAAATGTGGTTTTTACTTTAAAGATCTGGTGCCATTATCTGAATGGGGTATATATGGATATTTATTCAAACCATAAGAGCTTTCAATATGTGTTTACGCAGAATTAATTGAATCTTAGGCAGAGGGAATGAATTGAATTACTTAAGGATTATGACATGAGTCTTTATTATCATCCAGGTAAAGCTATTGCGGTTGCTGATGCTCTAAGCATTTTGTCCATAGGAATCTTATCTCATGTGGATGAGGGGGAAAGAGGTATGGTGAAGGATATTCATAGGTTGGCTTATTTGGGAGTTCATCCCTTGGACTATGATGACAGAGGAGTGATTATTCAAGAAGTGGTTAGATTCTCTCTTGATGCTGAGGTTAAGAAAAAACAGGCTTCAGATCCTATACTTATGTAGATTAAGGATTATGTGGGTCAGCAGAAGGTTATGACATTCGATATGGGAGGAGATGGCATCATGAGGTATCAAGGAAAATTGTGTGTTCCTAACATAGATGGGCTGTGGGGAAGAATTTTTACTGAGTCTCATGAGTCTAAATATACAGTTAATCCGAGTTCTACTAAGAAGTACCGTGACTTGAAGGAAATCTATTAATGGAACAATATGAGGTAAAATGTGGAAAATTTTATTGCTAAGTGTATGGTTTGTTAGCAAGTCAAGGTAGAGCATTTAAGGCCTCGTGGCATGTCTCAGGAGATAAAGTCACCCATATAGAAGTGGGAGATAAATCATATGGATTTCATTATGGGACTTCAATAGTATCACAATCAGTATAATCCTATTTGGGTCATTATGGATAGAATGACTATGTCTGCTCACTTCTTTTCTGTGAGGGCTAACTACTAGGAGAAGATTATGCTAAGTTATTCATTCAAGAGATAGTTAAGTTGTATGGAGCATCGGTGTCCATCATTTCAGATTGAGTTATGCAGTTTTCTTGTCTCTTTTGGTGCTCATTTGAGAATTTTTTTGGGACTCAGGTGAACCTGAGCACCATTTTCCACTCTCAAAGGATGGGCAAGTGGAGCGTACTATTTAGACTTTGGAGGATATACTAAGGGCCTGTGTAATTGATTTTAAGGGGAGTTAGGTTGATCATTTACCTATTATTGAGTTTGCATACAATAATAGTTACCACTCTAACATTCAAATGGTTCCTTTCGAGGCTCTCTATGGTAGGAGGCGTAGATCTCCTATTAGATGGTTTAAAGTTGGTTAGACTAGATTGTTTGGTCTGGACTTGGTTCACCAAGCCATGGAGAAAGTGAGGATGATTACAGAGAGACTTATGAATTCTCATAGTCACCAAAAGTCTTATACAGATGTGGTACGGAGGGAGTTGGAGTTTGAGGTTGCGATTGGGTGTTCTTGAAAGTATCTCCTATGAAAGGATTCATGAGGTTTGGGATGAAGGGGAAGCTAAGTCCCCATTACACTAGTCCATATAAGATTCTATAAAGAATTGGAAATGTCTGTTATGAGTTAAATTTACCAGCGAACTTAGCTTTGATTATCTTGTACTATATGTGTCTATGTTGAAAAAGTGTTTAGGTTACGCTTCTTTGATAGTGAATATTGAGGATGTTGGTGAGACATATTCTTTATCTTATGAGGAAGTCCTAATTGAGATATTGGATAGACAGGGTCATAGATTGAGGACTAAGGATATAGCTTCGGTTCTTTGGAGGAATCAAAAGGTGGAAGAAGCTACATGGGAAGCTGAAGAAGATATGAAGGTCAAGTATCCATTCTTGTGTCAAACTTTGATGAAAATTCTTGAGGTATGAGTTTTATTTTCCCTCTTATCACATTCCTATATTTTCTTGGAAATCTGGTTATGTTCTCTCTATTATCATGCTAAGGATGCCCTAACTTGTCATTCAGGGATGAATAATACTGGGGGGGTTAATGTGACACCCCAGGTACTTGAATCCTAGCCCTCAGGTGATAAACTCTTGAACTGGCAGATTTATGAAGTAAAGTCAAATAATAGCAGGACAATAACTCAAGTAATGAGTCGTTACCTCATTCAACGAGTTGTGAGGTGGGACTTGTTGTTCGAATAGTAGGGTTTCCTAGGAGTTTTTCCTTGATCACGAGTCTTTACCATGATTTGTGATGATTGATAATGAGTCATGATGAGCGACTTGTGATCATAACTGTGAGGTACTAATTTCTTGTCCTCAAGTAATGAGTCCAGGTAATGACTTATGGTCAGTCGTCATGAGTCATTAACTGAGTCGTGAAGGTTGGGCCTAAAATTTCCTGCACATTTTAATTAAGGTCATTTTGGTATTTTCCTCCCTTTACAGTTAATCCATGACTTAAAAACACATAAGGATCCTCATTATCTTCAGTTAATAAAATAAAAAACATTACTCTTCTTTAACACCCAAAGTAAGAACACTAGTGTTTTACAAAGGATTTAGCACCTAGGCTCAAATCTTCAGATTTTCTTCAATTTCTTGGGTATTTTAAGGATGTCTCTCATCATTAACTTGATTTTATACTATTGTATAAGTTTTAGTCATTGTTAATGTGATTTAATTATTGGGTTTGAAATTGGGTTGAGAACTTTTTTGATTATAACTTGAATTATATTTCCCATGGTTTAAATGTCTTGTGTATACTTAAATTGATGATTTTTAGGACGAAATGGATGCATTATTGTGGAATTTGTAATGAGGAACATGAGTTTCCCCAAATTGATAGATTTTGGCTTGGTAATGACATTAACCTCAACTGACCTGCATGATTTTTGTTTTAAATGTGGAATTTGCATAATTTAACTCACTTTTGAAACAATTGCATCACATTAGTGGACAAATAGATAAAAATGAATTTAAAAGGCCTTAATTTTAGATTTTTAAAGGAATTTGGGAGTCAAATGGTTAATTGGAATGGATTGACATGATTATAAAAGCTTACAAGCATAATTGGTATGATGATAGCTAGTAGTAAATTCCTTAAAATAAGACTCATTGGTTTATGGTTGGGATTATATGCTAAATGTTTTTAATTTAGGCTTAAATAGGGTTGTGTAGCTCATTATGAAGGTGGAGGTCCCACGAGGACCAATATCGGAAATCACGGTTGCCCTTGTAAAGATCTATTTGACTGTGTTCTTGGTTCACACATTATATTTTTGGGATGGTTGGAGCCTTGATGTCTCTGGCTCTCCTTCAAATTTTCCCAATTAATGCCTCTAACACTTTCTAGGGACTTTCAGCAGGGGAGCTAAACTTATATAGCCTGTAGGTGACTTTAGGATGGATAGAGCTACACAGGCTATGTTCATATTTTATAATCTCACGTTCATGACCTTTTTCCCTATGTCGGTATCCTATATATATATATATTTATGTAAACGTGTGTTCATGTTTTTTTGATTGTTTTTAGAAAAGAATTACTTTATCACTTTACCTAAGTTATATACCTAAGTTACTTTCTCCTGTGCAGCATTCTGTGGTGTGGTGCATTGGTCGAGTTGCTGTGTAGTGGTGAGCCTCCATCTTTCAAAAATCCTTGCCATTTTGTTAGGTTTATTTTCATATTTTGGGATTGTGAACTCTCTTTCTTCATGGTTGAGGAAATGTCCCAACCTAGTTTGGTATTCTTGTTCAGAGGCTTTTGTGGACAAGTGTGCGTTGGATTGTAGTTTTGATTCTTAGAATTTACATTTTGTTTACCTATTCTTCCTATTACTATTTGGTTGGATTCCACTGTATTCTTTTATTATGCTTTGGATGTTAAACCAAGGAGGTGGTCTCTGGCTCATGGTGGTCTTGAGATACCCTTCACCACTTGGACCTGGTTTTGGTTATGATAAAAGCCCTGAATGCAAAAATTAATGTTATTGCTGATATTATTAATGGTAGGGCTTCTATAAGCCTTCATTAAGAGCTAGCTATAGAAATCTTAGATAGTGTGTCTAACCCCAACCGAGGATGGAATACATAGAAGGTTATGAAAAGAGCCAATACTTATGCTATTGGTGCTTTTAGTGAGTAGAGTGCCCTAGATAATACAGTGGCTCAAGAGGTTGCACAATTGAGGATAAAGATTATGTTACTTACAAGGAGTTTGCAACTGTGAATGTTGAGAACAAGAATGTAGTAGGCACGTGAGGTATGTGGGCTAAACATGATGAGTCTGACTTTGAGGTGGAGGCTAAGTATCTAGATAGAGAGATAGTGGGTTTTCAAGCAAAGGGCCAAGGGGCCAATCACAACTCTTGGAACTTGAGGAAAGGGAATCAACATTGGAACTATTGTGGGGTCAGGTATAAGGATCAAAGCAAAGATAGAAGGTGACTAGAGAAAAAAATATCTATAAGAAAAGGGTGGTGTGTATGTTCTACTAGGGAACCATGATATTTATTCGAGGATTAAAGGTGTACTTGTGAGACTGTTTAAGGGCTTAGAGAGTCAAGAGAGTTTCCTTAAGAAGATTATTGAACATATTTCAGGATTCAACCAGAAGGTAGAATTGCATTCTACTCTGATTAAGTAGATATAACACCAATTTAACTAAATGTTGGTTACTTTGAATCAGGATCAATCGAGCACTCTTCTAAGTAACATTGTTCAAAATCCAAAGAGTGATAGTCAATATTTATCCATCACCACTTAGAGTGGTAAGGATACTATTAATCCTTCTATGCCAGCAGTTGATGAGGTAAGGAATGATACTATTGATCTTGATGACGCACCCAAAACTAAAACTGAGAAGTTAGTGACTGATGCTGTGATGTTATAGAAATTGATGGGTGTAGATAAAAGAGTTGAAACTGATAAAGAAAAGAGTAAGGAGGTTTAACAAATTTTAAAGACCATTCCATGACTCCCCCCACCTTTTCTTCAAAGGTTGAAGAAGAAACAAGAGAAGGAAAATATCAGATTCATGTCTATACTGAAGCAGTTATATGTGAATATCCCTCTTGTAGAAGCATTGGAATAGATGCCTAGTTATACAAAGTTCGTGAAGGACTAAGTGAGAAAGAAACGGATGGTGAGTTTTGATCCAGTTGATAATATGAACCATTGTAGTGCTATTCATTCCTGGTCTTTAGCCGAGAAAAAAGAGGACCAAGGAGCTTTCACTATTCCTTGCACTATTGGGTCTCTGAATTTTAGACGAGCATTATGTTACGTGGGAGGTAGCATACTGATGGAGCTACTCGTGTATAAATAGTTGGGGTTGGGGACACCTAAACTGATGTCAAGTATCCTTCTTCCATCTGCCAGTCGATGCGTTTCTTCTGCTTGAGGCATTTATGGCCTTTCAAGATTCTTTTCAGTGATCTGGTGAAGTAACTTTTCCTATTAGGCAAATCTTTTCATTCCTATTGGGGAACTTTCATCTATATGCTTTTGATAACATTGGTGACTAAATATCTCATGATTTTATATGGTAGTTGATATTCATTTGTTACTTGTTGGCCCTCATCCCTGTGGGGATGATAGTCAGTGTAGTTCCACTTTTCCTAACCTTTTGCTAAATTTCTTTTATAATGCATCAGTTATACTGGAAGATAAAGTGCTGTGCATCATAGTATCATCTTTTAAGAAGAGTATTGATATGGGAAATTTCAAGAGGGGTAAAGCTTAGACGTCATGGTCGGTGATTCCTACTAGACAATATAGCATGAAAATTAGTGCATCATAAAATCCTTGAAGCATCAAACCTAATATTATCGTGGCTTGAACCACATCATAAACCTTTTCAGAGCTGGTTGGATTCGATTGAAATTCTTGAAAGAATCACACTTGAAGTCCATGAGAATATAATACTAGTGACATAATTACTAGAATAACCATAGGAGTTCTTGCGGGATGTCATTGGCTAGTGCTATGAACATATGACCAAATGGATATTTTGGGTTACTCCAAATGGCTTTAGGATGTATCTGCCATATTTTGTGAATATTTTAATCTTATATAAAATTTTTCTTTTTCAAAGGATGGATGGATGGATGAAAGGGATATATATATTGCTTGAATAGATCAAGAGGGCAATCTACTATTCCAGAAAATAAAATTCCTAATGTGTTGAGCATTAGGGTCTAACTAGCTAGTATTTATTGCCTTCTACTATACTGGATATCAGGCAGAGATCATATGCATAGATGTATCCTGATTCATCATATACATCTATGGAGAAGAGGGTGTCCTCCCTTGGCTCTTCTTCCAGCTAGAAAACCGATTCAAGGTAGTCCTTTTTTTGGGGTAAATACCTGTGTGATTGGCTATTTATTCAAAGAAGTGGACTGAGTCCTTTGACTTTGTTTTTGTCTTGAGGATAGTTTCTTGCTGAGTGACCATGATTTTTGTAGATGAAGCAAATGAACTCCTTTTTGTTATTCATTGGGATTCTTCCTCAGAAGTACATGGTTCGCCTAATCCGCCTTGATCATGTTGTATGGAGAACTATGAAGTTTAAACCTCCTAAATATCAGCTAGTTCTTAGACCTTACTTCATAACTTGAGTAGGTACAGTTGGATTTGGTTATAAGATTACTTTTGCTACATACCTGATCAAGAGATGAGTTAGTTTGGATGATCCACATTAGTATTGATCTCTTTGTACATATGCTATCTAAGGCTTGGAGGATAGCCTGCCTGATATAGCCTGCATCTTCATAGAAGAATTCTTAAAGAATCTTGATGTTGAAGGTAAAGTCTTGAGATGTTAAGATAAGTGTTCTTATCCACGATCTCAAGCGCATTCCACTATTCTTTGAGAATTTTGGGGAATTTGGAGGTGTACTCTGATATTATTATGTATTTTCTTTCTTTAGCTCGGTTCTTTGCTATGTAGAAGTCTTGGATTTCTTAAGGACAAGGTAAAACCTTAATACTGTTTAGAGTGAAGGTATGTAATCTAATTGTAATGGTTTTATTTTCCATTGTGTCTAGATCTAGGACCAAATGATCGGTCATCCCTTCTTCATCGTTGACTACTTTAGAGATTGTTAGCTCTTTGAAATGGTTCATAATTATAGGTGGATATTCTTTTTCAGGAGATTTGACTGAAGATTCAAAATCATCTTTGACATATGTTTTATCTTCAGTTGATGAGTCTTTAATATCTCATATATATTTATCAACAACAAAGCTATGACCAATTTCAAAGCATAAATTCATATGATCACTATCGGTTAAGTGTTCTTAGTCCTCTTCAAGGTCAAATACATAGAAGTCATTGATGGATTTCAAATGTTCCTTTCCAAGGGCATCATTAAGAGATTGCTGAGGAATGGAACTTCCAATTTCCATAATATAAAGCTTTGGGACAACCTAATATGGTATGACCGAGTCGTCATATAGAGCCCCATCTCCTGCTGGGTGCTAGATAGCTATCTTTCCTACTGAGAGTTGAGTTACCCTTATGGAACTTTAGTATTTAGGACATTCTCTTTCAAAGTGTCCCTTATCATCATAGATAAAGAATTTGTCCTTGCTTGAATTTCTATTTCAGGAGGATCTGGTGCTTTTGCTGATTGTAGGTTCATCATCCTGACGGTTTATGCTTTTTTGATAATTGGTACTGTATGTACCTCTTGTACCTTTCTTGGTATTTTGAGAGCTAGGATGACCTATCTGGCCTAGATCCTAGATCGTCAGGTGTCACATTAGGGTTGATAGATTTTAGTCGTTCAATCGATATAGTATTGTTTGATAAATGTTTTTTATACTTCTCAAGAGGATTTAAAGGATGGGATTCTATATGCAAAGATGACTCTTTTGATATTGGGTCATTATTTGTTGGGATAGTGGGATGTGATAAAGTTGATTCATAGTAATCAAGTTGGCAGTTTTGTCGTCATTTTTAAGAAGACAGTGTTTCAAAGAGAACCATTATTAATTGCTAAATCCCTGGTTAGGTATCTGAAATGGATCACCACAAGTGGTGTGATTTGGATTCGAGGAAAGTAATTCAGCTTTTGCGACATCACAACTTGATATCATCATGTTTGCTTGATCAACTAACTAGTTGTTCATGTCATGTCATTTCTCCTTTGTGGTGTAGATTTGAGCTATTCTCTGAATAAGAGAAATATCTGTCGTGAGGTTAATCCCAAGGTTTTCATCAGATATTGGGATGGAAACTGATGTTGGTGGGCTAATAAGGTATTAGGTCTAATGTTGTGAGGGAGATGTTTGTGGTGGTATAGAAAATAATGATGGATTTGGCCTGAAGTTTTGAGTTAGTTGTTCTTAGAGGATCTCATACTCCAGGTGTTGGATTAAGTATTTCAGGGAAACGGTCTCTTTTTGTTGTTGGCTGAAGAAGTGAAATAGTGAGGTGACTAGTGGACTTGTATCATATTGTAGTGTTTTGAGTCGATGTTCTAAGACTAGTCGGTGTTCGACAGTATCTTAGTACAAATATAATTATTTCTTATATGACATAAATGGGCTTTTTATTGCTCACCTATGGGCTTTATTGCCCTCAACCATCTACGAAATCAATGTGTACTCCAACAGAACTCAGATATATGTGTTTATAGAAGATAAAAGAAAGCAAATTGGAAAGCTATTGTGCAGATCAAGCCAATTTTATTTCATAAACATGGAAACGACTTAGAAATTTATGTCATGTGGACAAAGCTGATTTTGTTTCATAACCGTCAAATTATTTCAGAGTTCCATGTTGCAATCACAACAAGTATACTTGCCTAAGTGTTTCCTTTCCCCCATTACTTCGACCTAAAGGATCGAAGTACCAAAATCTTTGGAAGAAAGGAGCAAGAGAGAGAACTTAGCGAACACATATTTTTATTGATAGAGAGAAACTTTACAAGATAGGTTTTTAGGTGGAGAATGTAATCCAAGTGGAGAGGCTAATATCTAAGTGGAGAATATCATGATACCCAACTAAAGGTCAATGTTTCCTTTTATAGGAGAAAGAAGCTCTATATAAACCGTAAATACAGATAAACTTGAAATAAAATATCACACATGGCCCACTATTCTAAAAATAGTAAGGCCCTATCCTATCTTCAAAAAATAGATAATCCCTATCTGGTAACACACTTATATTATATATTTACAACCTATTTTATTTAAGCTGGGCCCTACTAATATGTGACAGGCCTAATAAAACAAAACACAAATATGTTGTTGGCATGTGATAGCATGTGCAAGCAGGTGACTTAACAACTTTCTGTCAACTTACAAGAAGGTGGTTCAGCATCTTGTAAGCTCCTTTCCAACAAGTGTATAAGTAGGTGCATAAGCTCCTTACAGGCATCTACCAAGTAGTTAGATAAGTAGCATGTAGGAAAACCCATCTGAGAGGGTAACCCACTTGAGAGGGTTTCGTGGTAAGCTTTGGAAAGTAATTTCATGGAGATGAATTGAATGGTAATTTCTTCAAAATGTCATCTGACATCATATTTCAGGAAATATTGGATAATGCTAGTGATAAACTCGCGTATCTTTCTTCCATCCACCAGTTGACGCCGTGCTTCTGTCTGAGGTGGTCTTATCCTTCCAAGCCTCTTTCCAGTAATCTAGTGAAGTAACTATTCCTGTTGGGTGAATATTCACATTCCTATGGGTAAGCTTTAATCTATATGCTTTTGATGGCATTGGTTACTGTATCTCGCATGATCTCATTTGGTGGATAATATTATTTTGTTATTGGTCAGACCTCATCCAAATGGGGATGATCATCGGTGTAGTTCCACTTTTCTCATTCCTTGGGCCAAATATCTTTTGGAATGCTCCTGTTCTATTGAAAGATAAAGTTTTGTGCTTCATAATATTCATCTTCCAAGGAGAGTATTGATACAAAAAATTTCCAGAGTAGTGAAATTTTTGGCTGAGCTTGGGCATTGTGGTTCATCATACTTAACTTACTCCATGATTTATGACAAGGCGATCATTGTCAAATATAATAACCAAACTTGAGTTGGGGTCGAATCCTTGAGGTGTGGAATTAGTATTCAAATCCTATGGTTGTTGAGAGATACTAAATGATCTCCTGTAATGTAGACATAAAGTAAAACATGAATTTAAAATTGGGAGACGGTATGGTTTGTAAGTTTATTTCAAATAAATTACTTGAACTACCAAATTAGAACAACAATTGTAGATAAACTTTTAATAGGAGAAGAGTCTTGGGATTATGACTTAATAGGGAAAAGTAGTGCATGGGTTCATATAATCAAATGCAAATTCTAGTTGATGACTACATTTATAGTCTAGGTTAGGGGTTTTGATGCTAGTTTTTCAACAAAACATCAAAAATATAACCCATAGTTCCTTTTGGATATGTCATGGGTCTGGCAAACAAATCCACCCAAGTCCACAATTAGACATCCCTATTTCTAGGAAAATGCCCAAGATATAGCAAATTCACAATCCACCCTTATTTCTAAGACAATGTAAAGAAATAAGCTAATATCGAATTAATCTTCAGCCCATGACCAGCTAAAAGGGAAAAGGGTCATTTTTTTCATTCGCAACTACCGTAATGCCACCTATTTTTTGAAACACATTGCACCGAGCTTACCATGTACTATTAGAGATTGCATATATGGTTTGATTTAGCCTCTTTTGATGTTCCACACCTATCACATGATCTTGTTCTAGTTTGATCTTATGGTAACAAATGCTGGGGGCTATGTCTATGATATCAACACTTGTCCATCTGATGTCTCAAATAAAGTTTTTCACTAGCAACTTCAAAACTTCCTTTTGGTAAGGCTCGAGATCACATGCAATGATAATAGTCAAAGATTCTCCATCCCCTAAGGGAACATATTAAAGGTGGGGCTCATCGTTGGTAAGGCTTCCATTTGGTAAGGCTCGTCGTTGTAAGCTATGATTTACCCAATCCTATCATTTGAAATATGCCACATAACATTAAATTTACACTAGCCCTGAGGTCATACATGGCATTTGCAAACTTGAACATTGCTATGGTGTACGAGATTGTGAAAGAACCGGGGTCTTTCTTTTTTTCTTTCCATCATAATTGATGTATTGCACTACAATTCTGAGTTAATTCTATTATCTCATACTCCACAAGCCACTTTGTGGATGCCGCTTCCTTCATATATTTAGCATAAGACAACATCTCTTACAAGGTTTTTATCAAGGGAATATTGATGAAAAAATTTCTAAATTTATTAAGAAACTTCTTGAACTTGGAATTTTCTACTTTTTTCTTGAACCATTGAGGAAAATGGGGAGGCATTATGATTGGTGGCATGGAGACAATTTGACATTCTTTCATCTTTGTATTTTCAAGGATAGCCTAATTTGGCTTTAACTCCCCATCATCCGGCCTCTTTCTTTTCATTTTGTTTGCTCATCATTTTCTCTTTCATTGGGATCATTATCAAGCTCCTTTCCCTTCCCAAGTTTTTTCCACTTTGAATGAAAATATCATTTGTTACCATTCCGTTCGATATCTCTTTATTTTGTATTTTAATGAGGTGCACCGACATTTGATTCAATTTTGCATCTAATTATTGGATGACGGTTGAATGAGACACAATTGTTTCATGTTGATTGGACAAGTAATTCCTCATTTCCTTTACTATTTTGTCTATCCCCTCGACTACTATCAAGATTCCGACCAAAAATAACTTTATTAATACACCCCTACTTTTCGCATTGAGATAGCCTCATTTTCATTGTTCCAAGCTTGATTCCCACTTGCCTTTGAGAGGCAACATGGAAACCCTCCAAATAATTAGGCAACAATCTTATCTTATCATCAAGTATATCTTCTTTTGCATCTTCACATGCCTAGTATCCCTTTCATCGATAATATTGACTCTTTCAATGGAGGCTCCCAATATATGTTAGGTAAGAAGTTCAAGGTGTGAAATCACTTTGATCATATTTGCATCCCTTTCCTAATCTTGACATCTTTTATATTGAAACACAAAGGATGAGGAGTGATCCCTCATGGCCACCTCAACACCCTTCATGTGAAAACCCTAGCTAAACTAGCAACTTGATCTAACACATTTGATGCAACCCCATCTGATAATTTAACAAATGATCCAATGGTTGCATTGTCCACTATGGTTTTGTTGATTTGGTACAACACTCGATAGAATTTTTGGAGAAGCATCTTCTCTGGAATATCATGATTAGGGCATTTCATACGATTATCCTTAAATCTCACCCATGCTTCATACCAATGTTCTCGATGGAAATGATAAAAATTTATGATTTTGTCTTGCAATTGTAACATCTTTAAAGATGGGAAGTATTTATCAAAGAAAGACAATGTTAGTTTGACCCACAAGGTGATGGACCCAGGGAGCAGAGATGTTAGCCACAACACTGCCTCAACCATCATCAACCGAGATTTAAACTAACTATAAAAGCTCACACACATTTGCACCCTATTTAAACATAATCCCAACTTGAATATTTAACTACTCATAAAATTAGTAAAAAGAGAATTACCTAAGTTGACATTAATTTCCTCAATTGAAAATAAAGCAACAGTAATCCCAAAATTCTAAGCTCCAATTACAAACTAAAATATCCCTTTTTGGAAGATTTAATACCATTGTTCTTCTCACACAAATTAGAAGTTTTATCTCTATATTCTTCAAAGGTAGTTAGAAGATAATCCAAAAGTGAGAAATTTTTTCCATTTGAAGGATTGGATTCAGCTATGTGAAATGACTTGTCTACCCTTGGGAGAATCCTGCTCCATCGCAATCACTATTCGTTGACCGCTATTGTGACTCCTATGATCATATTGGACCTATACCGATCACCATAAGTTGACATGGTCATGATTGGCAGCGATTGTGGCCCTCAGTCCGTGATCGCGGTAACTGAGATTAATCCCATCTCCTGCTTTTCCAGCCTTTTTGCACTACACTTTCCCTTATTGATCTCTTTTAAGGTCACTTTACTTTTTTCTTTCCATTGCCCATATACCTACAAAATATAGGAATTAGTGCATTCAAATAACAAATTCATCCTATTAACACCTTTTAATCACACTTGTGTAAACAAATTTATACGTAAATGAGTGGTAAATTTACCACTAATCAGTGGTCAGTGATTCTTAACAAACGATGTAGCATTTAGTGCATCATAGGAATTTTTGAAGCATCAAACCCAATATTGTCGTGGCTTGAAGGACAAAATGAACCTTTTTAGACATGGTTGGATTCAATTAAAATTCCTGAAGGCATCGCACTTGAACTCTTTAAGAATATTATATCAGTGACACATGTACCTGAATAACCATAGGAGTTCTTGTGGAAAGTCATTGGCTAGTGCTATGAACACATCACAGAAAGGATATTTCGAATTCACTCCAAATGGTATCAGGATAGATCCACCTTAATTTTTTAATATTTAAATCTCATAGAAAGTCTATCTTTCTTGAAGAATGGATGGATCAAAGGGATCAACATACTGATTAGACAGATCTGGAGGGCAGTCTACTATTCCAAAAAATAGAATTCTTAATTTTTTGAGTATGAGGAACTGACTAGCTATGTATTTGTTTCCTTCTCCTGCACCAGATATTAGGTAGAGATCATCTTCATAGATATTGCCTAATTCTTCATATATGTCTATGGAGAAGAGGGTGTTCTTTATTGGTTCTTCTTCCGGCGACAAGACTAATTCAAGTTAGTCCTTTTTGTTGAGATATATGACTATGTGATTGGCTGTTTCTTTAATAAGGTGGACTGCATCATTTAATCCTTTCACTTACAGATAGTTTTTTCAAAGTGTCTAGGCTTTTTACAAATAAAACAACCATTTTGTGTTCTGTAGCTTGTCTTTGTCGGGCTTCTTCATCGCAAGTATCTTGTTTGTTTGATTTACTTGGTACCATTATCTAGAAGTATAGTTAGTTTAAACCTCCTAAAATACAACTATATTTGGACTTTCCTTTGAAGTTTGAGAAGGGGAAGTTAGATTTGGTGACTAGATCATTCCTACTGCATGTCTTATTAAGGTTTAGATTATTCTAGATTATATTATTTGGTATATATCTCTTTATATATATGCTATTTAGGTCTTGGAAGTTGTCCTGCCTAATGTATCCTACTTGTGGCACTGTTATAGATTTGAACTTCTCCTCTACAATCGTCATTGTATGGTCGGCTAACATCTTTGGCAGTGATGGCATGAAGGCTTGATTCAGGTTGGGATCTATGCCCAACTTGAACTAGTTCTTTGATATTTTTTAGAAGTGGATATTGATGACATCTTATTCGAATGATAGGCACCGTATCTCAAAGATTTGCCTTTGTAACTTCTCTTGCCTTTGGCTTGTACCTTTGCAACAGACTTCTTATAAGATCCTAATATAGAAGGTAAAGTCCTATGACATGAGATCAGTATTCTTAATAACAATAATCATGTCTACCAATCTCTAAGAATTCTAGAGAATCTAGAGGTTAACTCTAAGAGTATCATGTATTTTTCTCATTCGACCAGATTCTTAGTCGCCATACAAGTATAGAAGTCTTGGATCTTTTTAGGCCATGATGAAATCTTTATTTCATTGAGAGTGTAGGCATGGAGTCTGGTTCAAACAATTTTCTTTGCAATTTTTGCTGGATTTGTCCTTTTTTTGGGATCGAATAATCTATCATCCCTTCTTAGGCATAGACTACTTTAGAGACCTTGGGTTCTTTATAATAGTTCATTAATATGGGTGGATATATTTATTTGATAGATTCTATTAAGGATTTAGGAGTTTTGTGACATATTCTTAAGAATTAATTAACTCTTTGCTATCCTCGATATATGTGTTAACTGGAAAGTTGTCAATGGTGTCAGAGTATGCATCTGAAGGGTCACTTTTGGACTTTTCCCATATAAGGGCAAATAGGATCAGTGGGATTGATATCTTTATTTTATCTCAGATATTCTTCTATATGTTAGGGGTCATCTATGTCTTTTGGAGCTAGAACTAGGTTGTTTTTGAAGTCCAAGCCATACTGATTTGGAACAACTTAATCAAAGAGGATCAAGTCAGTGTTTGGATCACAATGTGATGGTAATAACTTTTGGTTAAGAAGACCATCTCTTAGAAATACATTCCATTTTTTGTCATTGTATGGAACTTCAAATTTATAGATTATCAAGTTATCATTTGGGAAGGTGATGTCATGGTTTGAGATCATCATAGTTCCTTGTTCGTGTCCTTTTTGCTGAATTATTTTCATCATAGACTGCTTATAGGTTGTATCAACTTTCTTTTCCACGAATATAAAATCCTTTATTTCACATATAAGTTTTTCTATGTCAAACTCTTCTTTGTCCTGAGACCTTATAGAGAAAGACATGGGCATGTGAGAATTAGAAGGGACAATGTGGAAGCTATGGCTCATTTTTTACTGGGACTATGTTTGAGGAGACATAGGGAATAAGGTAGGCTTTAGTAATGAGCTTTGGGTTCTGTGAGGTTTGAAATTACCTTTATTTCCCATAAAAGTTTTCTATGTCAAACTCTTATTTGTCATGAGACGTTGGAGAGAAAGATAAAGACATGTGAGAACTAGAAGGGACAATGTAGAAGCTATGGCTCATTTGTTATGGAGACTATGTTTGAGGCAACATAGGGAATAAGGTAGGCTTTAGTAATGAGCTTTGGGTTTTGTGAGGTTTAAAATTACCTTATTTCAAGTGTTGGATTTGTTCTTTAAGAGAAGCTAATTCTTTTTGTTATTAGTTAAAGAAGTGTCATAGTGAAGTGTCTAGTGGACATATATTGTACTGCAGGGATTGGATCCTGAGCTTTAGCTATCGGATAAGTCTATTATGATCAGTAAATGCTTGTTCTACCTTTTTTTGTCATTGCTTTGAATCTTCTCTCCAGATTAGTCTATGTGAGAAACACACTTAAGGTATTAAATGATATTGGAAAATATCTAATTCTGGCACATGGCATTTTAAAATTCCCAATTATGAGTTTTTTTGTGTCGCTCAGTGGTATCTTCTCTTCTATTGGTAGGTTAACATTTCTTGATGGTATCATTAGATAGTGGCTCAGGTTATCCTTTTTGTAGGGTTTATTTGGTGGGAAGTCATTTGAGTGTTTAGAACTTATGGGGAACATCATGAACATAGTAGTTGTAGGTTTATGTTGTGATGGAGTTGGAGAGGTATCCTTTCGGCACATGCTACAATTGCAATTCATTTTCCATGGGCAGTGTCCAAGAAATGGACATTTGCACCACATATTGTTGTAGCCCTCTTGCATAATATTTAATCTAATCATGCTCATTTATTAAGCTACTGAGGAATCAAAATATAGTTTATGGGTTGTTCACGTTTGGGAGGACATCAAAAGATTGGTACATATGGATAGAGAATTTCATTACGGATCATTTTTTGAGATGGATGTGGACTGTGTATTCACTTCTTTTGGCAACGTTCATTTCACTGGACTAGAGAGGTTTAGGATGGTACCTCAACTTCTCATAATTACTGACCTAAGAGTTTAGAAGTCCTTTGATGAGTTTATTTTTGGGGATTTATCTTGGTATCTGGGTACACTGGTGGTTCCATTTGTGACATCTATGTTTAGGAACACAGTGTTATCACCACCTCGAAGGGATAGATCCATAACATGATTTTGGATCCGATAAACGACGTGGTAGTGGAGAGTTGCATAGATGGAATCTCTAGCTTGTAGTGCTCCAAGAATTTAGACCTAGATATGTAATGCCTCCATTAGATACAGAACATAGAGAGACAATATAAATCTTAGGAATATAGAGACAAATACTATCCCGGCGTTTAGTGTGATTTTTGAGGTACAAAAATTTGCGTGTTGGTATTTCTTATATATAGTATCAAGAAGGGAAATATACTCCACTACTGGCTGGCCTTTTCTTTCATGATACATCAATGCGACCCTAGCAGTGCTAAAATGGATATGGGTGAAACCTTGGGTTTTCCCCTATCACAAAAATCCTCTGGCATCTGCAGAGTAATGAACTATTCCTCCTGAGTTACAAGAATAGGATGCTGATCAAGTTTTTACACAACAATATATTCTTTAACTCCCTTTATTTTTTTTGTACCAAAGAATAGATCTGCAGCCACACAGGTTACATTCCTTCTTTACTAAGACTGGATAAGGGTTGAATAAAGGTAGATATGTAGAGGTTATTTTGTATTGGTGGTAACATATCTAATTTGTATAGGTAATCATATCTACATGATAGAGTTTTACTAAGGGTTGGAGACATATTTAATCTGGCTAGAGATTTACATGGACTAGATACAGACGAGGAAGACGGTAAAGACTCCAAAATAGACAAATTTTTGTACTTTTTTGGACTATAAAAACTTGACATATTTGTTCTAAAGATCTAAGGAAAAAGAACCAACAAAATCTTTGTTCTAAAATATAGGGAATCAACTCCTCATTTTCCTTGATGTATCCATCAGCTAGAAAGTTGTCACCATTGTAGGAGTATGCGTCTAATGGGTCACTTTTGGTTGAACATTCTTTTATTCCCCTATCAAGGCCAATGGTATTGTATATATTTAGTGTATCTGAGATATTTTTCTGGGGGTTAAGATCACCTGTCACTTGTGGTTCTAGAACTGTGTTGTCGTTAATATCCAAGCCATACAGATTTTGAACAATTTGATCTAAGAGGGTGGAGTCAGTGTATGGATCACGATATGATGGTAACCACTTGTGGTTAAGAAGACAATATCTTATCAATGCATTTCTTTCTTTCTCTTTGTGTGGCACTTCCTGTTTATGGATTATTAAATTATCATCTAGGAAGGTGATGTCATGGTTCATTCTTTCCCCTTTTTAGGATATAAGGATGTGATCAACTTGGTTGATGGTGCTCAAGTCAATAGTTTTGCTATTATCTTAGAGAATACATTATTTTAAGAGGCCCATTCTTCAGTATTGAATTCATGGTCAGGGATCTGCAATAGATCATCTAAAGTGGTTTCATTTGGATTAGTTTTTGGGGAATCACAAATTAAGATTGTAATGTTTTCTAGATCAACTAACTGGGTATCATGTCATGTCGTTTCTCTCTTGTAGTATGGTTATGGATTATTCTCTGAGTAGGAGGAGCATCTGTCACTTCCCATATGCATTTGGTGACATCAGGCACATGACTTTTGTTATCATCAAATATTGAGGTTGCAGACATAGGTTTTAGCAAACTTATGAGGTTATTTCTCTTATGTTGTGAGGGATACCTTTATGGTGGTATAGGAAATATTAGTGGATGTCATTTGATGTTTTGAGTTTATTGTGGTTTAAGGATACCATACTTAAGGTGTTGGATTTAGGCTTTTAGAAAAGTTGTCTCTTTTTGTTGTTAGCCAAATAAGTGAGATATGAGGTATCTGATGGACATATATAATATTGTAAGGATTTGAGTAAGTGTTTTAAAGCTATGATAAGTCCATCATACCGAGTTGGTAAGATAACATTCTTATTTAGTAATTTTGAAGCATAGCTCAGGTTATCATTTACAAAGTTGTGGTTTGGTGTGAAAGCATTTATATGACTGGCTCTAGAAGGGGATATCATGAGCATATAAGGGTTGGGCTACCTTATGTTATGTGAATCGATGAATTCAGATTGAGTATGTTGTGCATCATCCTTGTTTCTAATTTTGTAGTCACAGCTAGTCTTCTATAGATAATGTCCTAAAAAAAGGCATCTATTCCACATAAGGCTATGATCCTCATGGTTGTAGTGCTTTATCCAATTATGTTCTTTCATAAAGACGATGAGGAACCAATAGATGGTTCTCAATTTCTTTACATCTGGAAGGGGATGTAGAAGGTATTTCTATTATGACTTTTTGAGATAGGAGTGGTCGAAATCATCATTAGCTTAGAGAGGTTTAGGATAGTCTCTCAACTTCTCGTACTTAGTAACCCATGAAGCTAGAATAATGTTGAACAGTTCATTCCTAGATATATGTCCTTGGATCTTAGTGCACTATTTAGTTCTGTTGGCTGCATTTATGTTTAGAAGCAGGGTGTTTCTGACACTTAGAAGAAATAGGTTCATGCCATGGTTTTGAACTCGCCAGACTATTTATCAGTGAAGAGTTGCCTGGATGGATCTCTAGACTACTAAGCTCTAAAGATTTGAACCGGGATCCTCGATGTATTCATTTGATACAGATTAGATAGAGGCATATTAAAGTTGGGGAATATGGTGATAAAGATTGGTAATCTCTCACGTACCCCAATTTGCATGTTAGCACTTGTTGAATCTGGTATCAAGAAGGGAAAGATGAGACCCTACTAGGTGGTCTTTTCTTTCGTGATATGTCAACACAATTCTTACACCCCCACTATGGAAATGAGTAAACCCAAAAAATTTCCATTGTTAAGGAAAGTCCTATGGTATTTGTAGGAATATAAACTATTCTTCTTGATTTGTAAGAATAGGGTTCTTGACAAGTATTTTTACAAAAGCATATTCCTTAACTCTTTTTGGCTTTTCTTGAACCATAGAGTGGATTTACATTAACAAATTAGATGTCTTCTTAAGAATGGTTGAATAGGAGTTTGGTAGAGGGGGATATGTGGTAGATATTTCATGTTCTGGTGACAACATATCTACTGCATATAGGTAGTCATATTTACATGACAACATATAATTCGGAGTAGTTGGCATGCTTTTATTAGCAAAATACTTACACGAACTACATGAACAATATGGTAAAATTTTGGAAATAGACATATTTTTGTTGTTTTTGAACTATAATGACTCGATGTATTTGTTTTAAAGATCTAAGGAAAAGAGTCAAAAAAATATTTGTTCTAAAATCTAAAGAAATGAACTATGACACAATTATGTATGAGACTTTGGTCATGGCAACTGAAAAGTATGGTGATGTAAAGACTATTATTTGAATATTTATTAGACTTTGATTATGAGAATGGAAAAATAAATATTATGGACAATTTTAAGTCTAACAACTTAGTAGAGGAAAGACTTAAAATGTAAATTTGGCTCTCTTTAGAAACAAAAATAGAAGATCTTATGCGAACACTTGCTTCCTTCCCTCCTCGAAGAGTGGGGATGGATCTGATACCAAATATATAGGGGACAACAGGGCACGGAGTGAAACCATGGGTAATATTAACTCGGAAATAAGAACAGAGCTCTAATCTTTCAAGCATAATAGGCTGTTTTACGACCATGTAGGCGGCAGACCATATGAAATCAAAGCTCTCATCGACACCACATACCATAGATTCTAACCATTCAAACATGATAAGTGGTTTCAAATCCATGTAGGCAGCATGCCATATGAAATCAAAGCTTTTATCAACACTCAATAATATTCCTGTGACTAAGGCTATGCATTTATTGATCCCTAAAGGATAGTTTTCCATGAACTAAGAATTTTCAACAATTAAAGGGATGGTTTGACTTTGCTAGTCTTGAAATACAGTAGATCCTTGGTATCTTAGTAAAAATACAATTGTTTTTATATGACATAAATAGACTTTTCATATCTTTACATGGCCTTTATCACCCTTAACAGTCTACATAATCAATATGTTTTACCACTTACCTCAAATTTACATGTTTATAGAAGATAAAAGAAAGCAAATCAAAAAGCTATTGTCCAGACAAAGCCAATTTTGTTTGATAAACATGGAAATGACTTAGAAATATATGGTGTATGAACAAAGCCACTTTCATTTCATAATCATGGAAATTACTTTAGTGTTCCATATATCATAAAAAGTTTACTTGCCAAAGTGTTTTCTTACCATACTACTTCGACCTAAAGGATCGAAGTACCAATCCTTTTGGAAGAGAAGAGCAAGAGAGATAACTTAGAAAACACATATTTTCATTCTAAAAATACTACATCTCTATCCTATCTTCTCAATATAGATAAGCCCTATTCGGGCATACAATTATATGATATATTTACAACCTCTTTTATTCAAGCCAGGCCCTACTAATAAGTGACAGGCCTAATAAAACAAAACACAAATATGTTGTTGGCATGTGATAACATATGCAAGCAGCTGACTGAGCAACTTGTTTTCAACTTACAGCAGGTGGATCAACAGCTTGTAAGATCCTTGTAAGTAGGTTCATAAGCTCCTCACAGATGTCTTCTAAGTAGCTAGATAAGAACCTTGTAGGCAAATCCATTTGAGAGGGTAATCCACTTGAGAGGGTTTTGTGGTAAAATTTTGAAGGTAATTTTGTGGAGCTTGCAGTTAATGGTAATTTCTTGCAAATGTTATCTGGCATCATCTTTTAGGCAGTGTTGGATAGTATCGGTGATGAGATCATATATCTTTTTTCCATCCACCAATTGATTTTGTGCTTCTGCCTGAGGCGTTCTAAGCCTTCCAAGTGCCAGGAGAATATTCACATTCCTATGGAGGATATTTTTGTCATATGATTTTGATGGCATTCGTAGCTGCATATCTCATGATTCCATATGGTGGTTAGTGTTTTTTTATTGCTCATCAAACCTCATACTTCTTGGGATAATCATCGGTGTAGTTTCACTTTTCTCATTCCTTAGTCCAAATTTATTTTGCAATGTATCTGTTCTGCTGGAAGATAAAACATCATGCTTAGTATTATTCATCTTCTAAGGAGAGTATTGATGCAAGAAATTTCTAGAGGAGTTTAATTTTAACTGATCTTGAACATCATGGTTAGTGATTCCTATCGGACGTTGTAGCATGAAATTAGTGTGTTATAGGAATCCTTGAAGCATTAATTCCAATATTACCGTGGCTTTAACCACAATATAAACCTTTTCAGAGTTGGTTAGATTCGATCAAAATGCATGAAGGCATCACACTTGAACTCCATGAGAATATAGTACTATTTACAAAGGTAACAAAATAACTATAGGAGTTATTTTAGGAAGTCATTAGCTAGTGCTATGGACACTTGGAAGAAATGATATCTCGGGTGAACTCCAAACACCTTCAGGATCGATCTTCCATATTTTTTAAATATTTAATGCTTATAGAAAGTTTTCCTTTCTCAGAGGATGGATGGATCAAAGGTATCTACATATTGTTTAAACTGATTTGTAGGGCACTTTACTATTCTGGAAAATAAAATCCCTAATATGTTGAACATAAGGATCTAACTAGCTAGCTTGTCAGTTCCTTCTCCAATATTGGATATAATTTTGAGATCATTTTCATAAATGTCGACTAATTTTTTTCATAAATCTATGAAGAAGAGGGTGTCCTCCTTTGGTTCTTCTTCCAGTGAGAAGACCAAGTCAAGGTTGTCCTCTTTACTGAGATAGATTCCTGTGTGATCAACTATTTCTTCAAAGAGGTAGATGAAGTCCTTTAATTTTTTGGACTGAGGACAGTTTCTTTAAAAGTGACAAGGCTTTTTGCAAATGAAGAAACTATTTTCTTTCTTGTAGTTCGTTGGGCTTCTCCATCTGAAGTACCTAGTTCAATCGCCTAGGACCTTTCATATGGAAGTATGGAAAGCTTAAACCTCATAAAATACAATTTCTTTATGGACCTTTCTTTTTGGCACAAGTAAAGGCTATTGGATTTTGGGTCAAAATCTCTCCTGCTGCATGCTCGACTAAGTGTTGGTTGTTTGCGCGATCTGCTTTAGTACAGATATATTTTTTTATATATTGTCCAATTCCTAGTATATGGAATGCCTAATGTAGCTATATTTCGGATGGTTATGGAATTGAACTTCTCTATAATAGTGATTGTGTAGTTGGCTAGCATTTTTGGTAGTAATGACATAAAGGCTTGGTTCAGGTTGGAATATCCACCCAGCTCAAAGTAGATGTCAACATCTTATGGAAGTGTATATTGTTGACATCTCTGTGGAACAATAGGCATATCATATCGGGGAGCTATCTCTATAACTTCTTCTACCTTTGGCCTATATATCTGTTAAAGACTTCTTGTAAGATCCTGATATTGCAGGCAAAATCCTGGAACATGAGTTATGTGTTCATATCAGCAATACCAAAAACATTCCACCAATCTTTGAGAATTTTGGATAATTTGGAGGTGAACTATGTGAGGATCATGTATTTGTTTAGTTCGACCAACTTCTACATCGACATCCAAGTGTAGTAGTATTCGATCCTTTGTGGCCAAGCTTAAACCTTGACTTTATTGAGAGTAAAGGTATGGAATCTAGTTCCAACAGTTTTCCTTACTATTGTCATTAGTTCCAACCTTTTTTAGGTATTAGATCATTCGTCATCCTATCTTGCTCGCCGGCTACTTAAGAGACTTCTGACTCGTTGGAATAAGTCATGAACATGTAGATGGTCCTTGACAAGAGATTTAGTTAATGATTTAGTATGGAAAATGCTTGATATCGGTAGATCAATCTTTATTATCTTGTATATACTCATCAGGAAAGCTATTATAATTTCAGAACGTACATCCACAAGATCAATATATGATGAGTGCTCTTGGACCTTTTCAGTGTAAATGCCATAGAAATTATTGATTTCTTTAAGACATTACTCAATAGGATCATTAAGGATATATTGTTGAGGAATAGAATTTCCAATATCTGTAGTATATATCAATGGGACACCAAGATTAGTGATAGTTGGGTCATTATTGGACAAGCCAACTGCAAACAACCATTTGTTATAGAAAAGACATTTGTGGATAGATTCCCAGTCATTATCTAGTGGCACTTCATTTTAGATCTGTAGGTTATTATGTTGGACTATAGGATCAAGACCCAAGAAGATGGGGTCATGTTTTAGAGTACCATATCTTGAGGCTATCTTATCTACATCATATGGGACTTGGCTAAAATGTTTCATCCTTTTAATATGGTTTTGTGTTATCTTGGTTCGCTTTTGGGCTGCCATGGAATCTTTTCATTCCCTTATGAATTTGGCAATATCGAACTCCTATTCATCAAGAAATGAAAGATTCTCCACTACTGGCTGGCCTTTTATTCCATGATACGTCAATGCAATTCATACAACACCAATATGCAAATGAGTAATCCCAAGGATTTTCCATTGTTGTGGAAAGTACTTTGGTATTTGTAGGGATATGAATTGTTCCTCTTGAGTTTTAAGAATAGGGTGAAGGATAAGTTTTGTTGTAGCAACATATTTTCTTAACTCCTTTTGTCTTTTTGTGAACTATAGAGTGGATTTGCGTCCGTAAATTACATGCCTTCTTATGAATGAATAAGTAGGAGTTTGGTAGAGGTGTATATGTGGTATATATTTAATTTTCTGATGAGAACATATCTACTACATATACGTATTCATATTTACATGACAATGTATCATTCGTAGTAGTTGACATATTTTTATTAGCAAAATACTTACATAAACTAGATGAAGAAGATGGTAAAAAAACTTTGAAATAGACATATTGTTGTTGTTTCTGGACTATAATGAATCAATGCATTTGTGCTAAAGTTTTGAGGAAAAGACTCAACAAAATATTTGTTCTAAAATCTAAAGAAAGGAACTATGACACAATTATGTACAAGACTTTGGTTTTGACAACTAAAAAGTATGGTAATGGATATACTATGACTTGAATATTTGCAGGACTTTGGTTGTAATAATGGAAAAGTAAAAGACTATGGAGAGTCATAAGACTAACAACTTAGTAGAGGAAATTCTTAAAATATAAAGTTGGCTCTCATTACAAACAATGGTATAAGATCTTATACGAACACTTGCTTCCTTCTCCCTCCGAGAGTGAGGATGACTCTGATCCAAATAGACAGGGGACAAATAGACTCAAAGTTACACCAAGGGTAATATAAACTAGGAAAAAAGAACATGGATCTAAAATTTCAAACATAATAGGCGGTTTCATGACCATGTAGGTGGCATACCATACAATATTAAAGGTTTCACCGACACCATATACCATAAATTCTAAACCTTCCAACATGGTAGGTGGTTTCACATCCATATAGGAGGAACACAATAAGAAATCAAATCTTTTATCAACGCACAATAGCATTAAGACTATGCATCTATTGATCCCTAAAGGATGGTTTTCCATGAACAAAGACTTTTCAGCCCTCAAAGAGATGGCTTGACTTTGCCAGTCTTAAAACATGATTAATACTTGGTATCTAAGTAAAAATACAATTTTTTTGCATATGAAATAAATAGGATTTTCAAAGCTCTCTCATGTAATTTATCTCCCTCCATAGTCTACGAAATCAGCATGTACTATAACATACCTCAAATTTATGTGTTTATCTAAGATAAAAGAAACAAAATCAAAAAGAAATTATGTAAATCGAGCCAATTTCATTTCATAAATTTGGAAATGACTTTGAAATCCATTCCACGTAGACAAAGCTAATATCATTTCATAATCATGGAAAGTACTTTTGAGCTCCATGTTGTAATCATAACAAGTATACTTGCTAAAGTATTTCCTTACCTCACTACTTCAGCCTAAAGGATCAAAGTATCTATACCTTTGGAAGAGAGGAGAAAGATAGATAACTTATCCAACAAACATCTTTATTGATTAAGAAAAACTTTACAAGAGAAGTTTTTAGGTGGAGAATCTGATCAAAGTAGAGAGGATAATCTTTAAGTGGAGAATGCGATCCAAGTAGAGAGGATAATATCTAAGAGAAGAATGAGATGATATCCAACTAAAGGACTATGCTTCCCTTTATTGGAGAAGGAAACTCTAGATAAGTTTGAAATATAGATAAAATTGAAATAAAATATCACACGTTGCCCTTTATTCTAAAAATAATAAAGCCCTATCCTATCTTCAAAAAATAGGTAAGCCCTATCTGGGCACATAATTCTATGATATACCTACAACCTATTTTATTCAATCCAAGCTCTACTACTATGAGAAGGGCCTAAAAAACAAAACACAAATATGTTGGCATGTGACAACATGTGCTAGTAGGTAACTGAGCAGCTTGTTCTCAACTTACAACTAGGTGGATTAGGAGATTGTAAGCTCCTTTACGAGAAGGAAAATAAGATTCTTGTATGATCCTATCAGGTATGTGCATAATCTCCTTATAGGCTTCTACCAAGTAGCTAGATAAGAAGCTTATAGGCAAACCCATTTGAGAGAGTAGCCTTTTTGAGAGGGTTTCATGGTAATCTTTGGAAGGTAATTTTGTGGAACTTGCAGTGAATGGTAATTTCTTCCATATGTCATCCTCCATCATCTTTCAGGCAGTATTGGATGATATTGATGATGGGCTCACATATCTTTCTTCTATCCAACAATTGACACCGTGCTTCTTCTTGAGACGTTCTAGTCATTCCAAGATTCTTTTTAATGATCAAGTGAAGTAAATCTTCCTGCCGAGTGAATCATTCCATTCTTATAGGGGATATTTCATCTGTATGCTTTTGATGGCACTGGTAGCTGCATCTGTCATGATTTTATATGGTGATTGATATTCTTTTATATCTCATTAGACCTTATCCCAATGGGGATAATCATTGGTGTAGTTCCACTTTCCCCACTCCTTAGGCCTAATTTCTCTTGGAATGTATCTGTTCTGCTAGAAGATAAAGAGTTATGCTTAATAGTATTCATATTCTAAGTAGAGTATTGATATGGGAAATTTCAAGAGGAGTGAAATTTTTAACTGTGCTTAGACATCGTCATCTATAATTCCTATTGTATGATGTTACATGAAAAATAGTGCATCATAGGAATCCTTGGAGCATCAAAATCAATATTATCTTGGCCTAAACCACAGCATGAACCTTTTTAGAGATGGTTGGATTTGATCAAAATGCCTGAAGGCATCGCACTTGAACTCCATGAGAATGTAGTACTGCTGACACATGTACAAGAATAACCATAGGAGTTCTTGCAGGAAGTCATTAGATAGTGTATGAACACATGACAAAATAATATTTTGGATGCACTTCGAACTGCTTCAGGATAGATCCGCCATATTTTCTAAATATTTACAGCTTGGAGAAAGTATGACTTTCTTAAAGGATGGATGGATGAAAGGGATACATATAATGATTGAACATATCTACATAGATGTCGCCTGATTTATTGTATAAATCTATGGAGAAGAGGATGTCCTCTGTTGGTTCTTGTTCCAGCAAGAAGACCAATTCAAGGTCATTTTCTTTTTTAATATAGATGCCTATATGATAATCTATTTTTCCAAATAGGTGGACGGATTCCTTTAATATTTTATCTTTAGGATAATTTCTTACAAAGTGACCAAGCTTTTTGTAGAGAAGCCACCATGTTCTTTCTTGCAGTTAATTGGATTTCTTCATCTTAAGTACCTAGTTTAATAATTTAGGACCTATCGTCTAGAGGTATGGGAATTCTAAACCTTATGAACCAAAATTTCTTTTTAGACCTCGCTTTGTGGCCCGAGAAGGAGTTGTTTGATTTGGTGATAAGATTGCTCTTACTGTATGCTAGATCAAGGGATATGTTGTTTTGGATGGTCTACTTTAGTAAAAATCTCTTTGTGTATATGTTGTCCAAGTCTTAGAAGATATCCTACCTAATATAGCCTATATGTAGGACGATTATGGATTTAAACTTTACCATAATCATCATTGTGTGGTCGACTAGCATCTTTGGCAGTATTATCACAAAAACTTACTTCAGGATTGGATATCCACCTAGGTTGAAGTAGATCTTTTCCATCTTCTGGAAGTTAATATGGGTGACATCTCTATGAAATAATAGGCACTTCATCTCTGAGAGCTATCTCCACAACTTCTCTTATTTTTGGCCTGTATCTCTGTAAAAGACTTCTTATAAGATCCTAATATTGTAAGCAAAGTCCTGGTACATGATATATGTTTTTTTATCAACAATACCAAGCAAATTTCAATAATCTCTAGGAATTTTGAAGAATCTAGACGTGAATTCTGAGAGGATCATGTATTCTCTCATTTGGCTAGATTCTTTTTGCTATCCAAGTGTAGAAGTACTGTATCCTTTGTGGAAAGGTTGAAACCTTAACATCATTGTGAGTGAAGGTATGGAATCTAGTTCCAACTATTTTTTACCATTGTTTTTGGTTTCAGCCTTATTTTTGGGATTGGATCATCCGTCTTCCCATCTTGGTCGTTCGTTACTATAGATACTTCTTGACCTTTTGGAATGAGTCATGAGTATGGATGGATGATCCTTTACAAGATATTTGATTGAAGATTTAGATGTATCTATGGCATATGCTTGAGGATCAGTAGATGAATCTTCCTCATCTAGTATATACTCATCAGGAAAGCTATCACCAATTTAAAAACATACATCCACATGATCAATATCTAATTAGTATTCTTAGTCCTCTTTAGGGTCAATGCCATATAAATTATTGATGGATTTAAGATATTCTTCAATAGGATCATTGCAAATAGATTGCTGAGGAATAAAATTTCTAGTCTTTGTAGCATATAGCTCTAAGATGACCTGATTATAGATTGTTGGATCATTATTGGAGAAGCCAACTAGAAATAACCATTTGTTACTAAAAATACATTTGTTGATATATTCCAGTCCTTATCTAGTGCCTTTTTATTTTGGATCCCTAGGTCATTATCTAGGATAATAGGATCAGGACCTAAGAAGATGTGGTCATATGTTAGAGCAGTATATCATGAGGCCACCTTATCAGCATCATATGGGTCCTGGGTAAAATCTTTCTTCCTTTTGATCTAGTTTGTTCCATCTCAGCTCGCTTTTGGGCATCCATGGCATTTTTTCTTTCCCACATGAATTTGGCATTATCAAACTTCTATTCATATTTTAGAGCTAGAGTGAATAACATAGACATGGATGAACAGGATGAGTGAGTGGAAAATTTTTGGCCTAATACTCGAGGAGGGAATATTTGTGGAAATATAGTATCCTATGGGTATTAGTAGGTCAGTGTAGCCGTATTTCAGAAGATGGATTTTTCTGTAAGTGAGGCTATTTGTTTTCATTGTTGGTCAATAAAGTCTAGGATTAAGGTCCTTAGCAAGTATTTATTAGATTAGGTTGCCCGAAGCCTATTTTCTAATGATCCAATAATTTGGCGTGTTTGAGGGGAGCTCGATTATGTTCTGATAGGATAACATGTGGTGATTTTAGAGCGTGGGTTAGGTTATACTTTTTGAATGGTGGGTTCGTTGGTAAGATATATTTGGGACTGGAGCTTGTCAAAGATATCATGAATAGTTGAGTTTCAGGCATTGAATTAAAGGTTTACCCGTTGGATGAAATAGGTAGTGCTAGCCAATCAGGTTTGTAAGAGACTTGGAATACATGTTTTATCTCTTCCTCTTCCCAAACTTTTAGGCCTTGGAAATTAGTCTTTTAGAAGGCTCAATACCTATCCCATTTTATCTCATCCTCCTCTTTATCATAATTACTTAGCCTGTCCTCATAGCATTCTTTATAGTCGTAGTAAATATCCCATGGAAATTGTCCTGTGAAAAGGACAATTGAACCAGTGCACGTAGCATCCATCATGATTGAATTGTTGTATCTAATCATTTTCTTTCATAGATCCCTTAAGGAAATGTTATATATTTACAGGATCAGGATTCTTTTCTTCTTAGAATTTATCAATAGAAGTAAACATATGGATAGGGAGAGATATCCTATGAGGTTTCATGTCGAATATGGGCTTAATAGGCCGGAGGTAGTGTGGAAGAATTCTCAACTTCTCATAACTTTTAAACCATGAATTTGGAAAAATTATGAGAAATTCTTCTCTGGATACTTGCTTTGGAATTTTGACACATTGGGTTGTGATTTTCTTAACATCTACGGTCAGAAATAATGAGTTGTGGTCACCTGGCAGGATAGGTTCCTTTTATGGTTTTGAAATTTCCAAGGTATTTGGTAGTGGAGAAATTACATAGTAGTATGAGTATGACGTGGGATTTTAAGCAATTGGATTTGGATTCTTAGTGCCCCTATAAGATAGGGATCAGTGAGAGATATGTTGATGTTGGGGAATATAGTAATAGCCACTATCTCAACATCCGGGGTGATGTTTTGGTAAAGGTAGGTTCCTTCATATTCCCAGCTGATTTTGTGATTCTTGACTGTGAGGTGGATTTCAACGTTCTTATTATCTACGAAGGCCCTTCCTAGCCATGGTAGGGCATTGGTTGACATGGATATAGGACATATGAAATTCAGGCTCAATAATGAAAAAGTTACTTTTAATATGGGTTAGTCAATATGGCAACTGAAAGATATGAGAGTGGTGTTTGTGATAGTTACTATTGATGAAGATGTATTAACCTCTCTTATTAAGGAGCGACTTGGTATAAAGGCGTTAGCGAAAGTGATCATTTAGTTTAACAGTGATGGAATTGATGAGTATGACGAGATAGTAAGTGCTCTTATTGGTAGAGGATCTTACACTTATGCGCTAAAGAATTTGTATTTATACTTGAAGAATAGAGCGAATCCACTAACTCGACCATCTATTGAAGTGCCACTAGTCTTGGAATTGAAGGACCTCCTTTCTTACTTGTGTTATACATTTTTTTTGGCCAACATTACCTTAGTGATTATTATTGCTGTAGATTTAGTTTATATGCAAGTTGAGGCTATAATCAATATTGTATAGGTGATATATCTTGTTTTGATGATGAGAAACTGACAAAAAAGGACCAGGTCCCCAGATCTTCAAATTGCTATATCCTATTTTGATGGTGAGAAGTTGACAACAAGCGACCAGGTCCCTGATTATCATTCATGAATACAGTACACCTGTCACTGTCCTACGGAGTTTTGTCTTCTAGTGTAAAAAACTACACAAGTGAGCTTGTACCTATCAGGACACCAGGCCTAATTAGATTTCTACCTTAATCATTAGTCCACTATAAAAGGAAAAAAATACTTCTCTATTGAGTAATTCTTGCAATCTGATTATTCAAGAGCGAAATTCATGAAAACTCAAATATTGCTCAAGTCTCAAACATTTGTGTGTTGAGAGAGTGTGTGTTCTTGAGTTGAGTCTTGGATTGTAATTGAATTACTCATGTTATAAGACTAATGTTTTTACTTGTTTTTCTTGATAGTTCTTAGGTAGAGTTACCTGAGTTAAAATATTGATTTGAGTTAATCGATATTGAAGTAATTTCTTGGCAAAGTTGTCAAGGTAGGCTTGTTGTAAAGCTATTACAAGTAGGTAGAGCCTAGAGTTAGGTTCAAATCGATTCTATAATCAAGAGGTTGATTACAGTGGATAGTTGAGTACTAGTGAGGGTAAGCCATGGTTTTTCCTCCCTTGGTTAAGGAGGTTTCCACGTTAAATTCTTTTGTTCTTTAAACTACTGCAAAGTTTTAGCTTCCCTAATGCTTTACTGTGTTATTTGCTATGACTCACTTTTAGGGACCTGTTCACTTAAAGTGTGGTGCAACCCCCCCATATTTCATCAATTAGTATAAGAGTGAGGTCACTGTAAAAGGTTCATACCTAGAGAGATTTATTGATCATGACTGCTCTACTTAATATGAAAGAAGGGCAATCTACCTCTAGACCATCCTGATTTAGTAGGCAGTACTATAGGTGGTAGAAAACCTGGATATTTGACTTCATTATGGTTGAGGACGGTGAGCTGATGGATATACTACTTGATGGTCATCATGTTCGTGTTATAGAGGTCAAGGAAGGAGACATAATAAGGATGGTTGTAAAAAATAAGAGAGAGTATGATGATGAAAATGCTGAGAAAATGCTGAGAATAAGAGAGGAGACATATAATGAATACAACAAGATTTCTTCCTGTGAAAATGCTAAGAAAATGTGGGATTGCTTGAAGACTTCTCATGAAAGAACCACTGATGTGAAGGATCCAAAAGTTGATATGTTGACTGCTCAGTGTGAAACCTTCACCATGAAAGAAGAAGAAACTAGCCAAGACATGTATACCATATTAACTTCAATCACCAATGAGTTGCACTGCTTAGCAGAAGTAATTCCTTTGTATAAATTGGTGAGAAAAATTTTGGGGGTTCTCCCTAAGTCTTGGGAAAGCAAAGTGGAGGCTATCACTAAGGTAAGAAACTTGAAACTCTCACAGTGGATGAACTTATTGGTAATTTGAAGACCCTTAAGCTCAAGAAGAAGCAAGGAAAAGACAAGAAGGAAGCAAAAAGAGAAAAATCTCTAGCACCGAAGGCTTCAAAATTTGATTCAAGTGAAGAAGACATTGATGTTATCTATTTGGGAAAAAATCTATTAGAGCTACTCTCATGATCTGATTTCTTAAGTCATGATGGTACCTACCTTATTCCTCCAGTATTCAAGCTAAGCCATATCCCAAAATAATAAGTAACAGGCTAACAGGCAGAAATAAAAAAAGATCACGTATAATGATAGCAATAGTAATAACAAATGACAAATAGAAAGAAAACATATACCGTATATTAAAACGAGAAAAAAAAGGATCAAATACACAAATGAATTCCTCCCAAGACCTGGTAACGTTGGTACTAGAGACACTACTTGTAATTCCCTGGGAATTTTTTTGTTGAAATTTTGTGCGTAAACGTGTTGGGTTCTATCTTCTAGAAGGAACTATAAATTTTTACGTACAAAATATCTTAGATTATGACTAACCATTATGTAGAGTATCGAATAATATTTCCAAAAATATATGGATCATCCAAAATGGACATATGGTTGATCTACTTCACGTGAATAGTGGTGAATAGTAAAACATGCAGGAAAAAGTACTGAGGCCTGACGTATTTTTTCTCCAACTTTAAATGATCATACCTCCTTGTACATAATGATCTGGGTGATCTACTATATATCAACAGAAATCTCTATGAGTCCTCTTTCCAATGAAATTAGTTTCATCCAATTTGTCTATCGAAGCAAAAAGTTATGGTAGATCTACTTCAGCCTAACAAAAGCAAATTTTTGGGTCAACTTCAAATGATCATAACTCCTCGTACATAATGATCTGGGTGAGATACTACATATCAACGGAAATGTATGAGAGTCCTCTTTCTAATGAAATTGGTTTCATCAAATTTGGATATCGGAGTAAAACGTTATGGTTGATCTACTTCACACTATCAAAACAGTCCACCAAAGGATAGATTCGAGAATTAGTTAATTTTTAGGGGCATTTTCGTCATTTACCCTCACCCAAAATCCGTCCAAACCCTATATTAAAGCCTATTAGAAGCATTATATATTATATTTCATCAAATTCCTTCAAAAAGAAAACCCTAAGCTCTTACACCCAACTTCAAGAACCTACAAAATTCACCATTAATTCTGCAAATTTATTCAAGATTCCAAATTCCTAGTACAAGAACTTCAAGAACCTCTAAAGTTCACAATTAATTCTGTAAATTTATTCAAGATTCCAAGTTCCTAGTTCAAGAACTTCAAGAACTATCATTCAAAGGCACGATTAACATCTCAAAAACGAGTATCGATCTAACGTTTATCATTCAAGGTATGTGGGGTTTTTCAATAAGAACTCTGTTTCGTTCTTGTGACCAAAAGTAATTTTCTTTACAAAGGAATGATTTGTATTTGATTTTTATGAATTTGAAGAATGAACCCATATCTTAGGATGATTATTATGAAATCTTGATGTTTATGATTTTGAAAGATGAATTTATATGTGTGGAGATATAAAGCATGAATCTTGAATGATATTTATCATGATTTTGATATTTGGGTCATGAATCCCCATTGAAAATTGTTTTTTTTTAGAAAGTGTGTGTTATAAGCCCGTTAATGTTGAATATTTGAGGTATTTTGAATGATTTGACCTTTTGGTCTTAATGGAGTTATTTTGAACTCGAGTGTGAAAGTAATCCACAACGTGGTTGATTTTGATAGATGGGAAGCATGATGGCTCCCGATGTATATTTATATATTATTGAAATTGTTTTGTCATGGATTGTCTTCAAGATAATCTGAGCTAAGTCTGGGAGAAATATTTAGCATCGAGTGGGAGGTATAAAGCGACCTAACTTCCCTAGAACTACGTGCCCCCGTAGGAGTGAGCCTGAGGCTGATTTATATAATGATCACTAGTTTGTGTGGATTTGTAATCGATAGTCCTTCTCCGATGGCAAGGATAGGACGACTCTCCCCAATGTGGGTTGTACATTAGACTCCGTGTAGCGCACATGGTTTATGTCGGTTATAGGATCTCCTAGCGTGTGTGTGTTTCCTTGTGTCTATGGTGAATGGTAAAGTGATTTAAAAGTGGAATAGTGAAAGTTATTCTTTCAAAAGATTTAAATGATATTTACATTATGAGAATTGACATTCTTGATGAACTGAAAGTGATTGACAAATTATATGATGACTCACATGTGTTATTGTACTTATTTCATCCTCTCATGATTATGATGATTTTTTTCGGGCTATGTGAGTCTTTCATACATCCTGCATATTTCTTATAAATATTTATGATGATGATGTTTATAAAACTTCATACACCTCCATATAATCAGTTCCTTTCCATGGTACTAACCCACATCTTCGGATGTAGGCTGCATTTTGCCGAAATGTAGGTTCAGGTGCTCAATTCCAGGTTCGACAGTGATTCTTTGGGCATGCTGTTCTACATCCTCTATCATGGTGAGTCCTCATGTTTTGAGGATGTGATGTCTGATGTTGGTTTCACGGAATTATTTACGTTTGATAACTGAGTATGAGTTAGTTAGGGCATGTCTCAATGGCTCGCTGGTTTTATTGATTTTCTTAGAGGCTTGTCAGACTAGTATAGATGTTGGGTGTTGACTAATAAGTCATATTTTGTTATCTTTCTGAAATTATTTTATTCTTAGATGATGAGTACTCTGTTGATATTTGAGGGTTATTTATAGAAACCCCATTGATTCGTGTTGAACTGAATGAAAATGGCTCAAAAGGTTAGCTTGGGGTTACTCGTAGCCTCAAGCACCATGTGACTCTCCGGAACCCATTTTCGGGGCGTTACACTACTATAATATATCCAGAGTACTATAAGGAGTCAAATATATACCCAATATACAAAAGCATTCTCTAGTACAAAAGACTGAACTAGAGTAGATAAAGAAGGATCAACCTCAGATGTAGTAAGCTTACCCTACTTCGAATCAGTACTGGAAGATAGGAATAATATCAATGTTTGCTGATACTACTCGAATCTACATCAAGGAAAAGATACAGAAGTGTAGTATGAGTACCAAAGCAATACATACTTAGTAGGCATCATCGACCGTTTGAGTTCATTATAGAAACAACATAACTACAATGCGAGGGCATTATCTAACTCAGTAGTAAAAAAGGATAGAAAGGTAAAAAACTACCAAACTCAGCAAATATAGTAAGGGAATAAATATAAATGATACAAAAGTAGATAATATAGTAATAACAAACAAATCAAAAATAACCTACCCATAAGCCTGTTAGGCACACTAACGAAGACAATTAAACTAATTGTACCCCCATAAGCCGGTGGGACACACAATAAGTAATTAACAAAAATAAACATAAAGCATCCAAGACTAAACGGATCTGAAGAAATCATAGTAGTCATCCAAATATCACCGGGATTGAACCAGCACCAATAGGTTGTAACAGGAGATGACACCAGACTCAAACCGATAGTGATGGGTAATAACAAGAGGACACATGTAAAATTCAAATCGTCCATAATGGGTAATCAAGAGAGGCCACATGTATAATATAAAATAGAACTCATAATCAGATGCCAAAATTGAACCTGAACTCAAAGAAATTACAACCATAATCAGATGACAGAATTAAACTAGAACCCATAGTAATCACAACTCCTAAAACAACCATAACAGTGCCAGAACTCCCAAACCATCATAACCAGATGCTAAACTCGAACCAAAACTCATAGTAACCATACTCAAGTATAACAAAAATTTGCAATCAATGGCTGGAATAAATTATATGATGAACCTAAATCAGAACTAAAAATATTTAATTAACTATTTTCACATAATAATTAAAAAAGAGTAAAATCCAAGGTTTTTCCAATGGCTCATTGGTTTATTGATTTTCTTTGAGGCTTGTCAGACTAGTATAGATTTTGGGAGTTGACTAATAAGTCATATTTTGTTATCTTTCTAAAATTGTTTTATTCTTAGATAATGATTACTCTGTTGATATTTGAGGGTTATTTATGGAAATCCCATTTATTTGTGTTGAACTGAATAAAAATGGCTCAAAGGGTTAGCTTGGGGCTACTCGTAGCCTTAAGCACTGTGTGACACTCCAGAACCCATTTTTAGAGCGTTACAAACTTGGTATCAGAGCCAAAGGTTTTAAGGTGTCCAAAGGAGTCGAACAAGCTGTGTTAGGTAGAGTCTTGATCATCGGAGTGTAGCACGCCATATCTATTAGAAAGAGGCTACAAGATATTTTAGAAAAAAGCATGATTCTTTCTTTCAGAAGTCTATCGGGCTTAAAGTATCTCTCTCTGCTATTGATTCATGCTCTCCTATCTTTCGGTTAACTAATGCCCCAACAGCCTTCATGGACCTCATGAATTGAGTGTTCAGACTATATTTGGATATGTTTGTGATAGTGTTCATTGATGACATACTGGTGTACTCCCGTAGTGAGGATTAACATTTTGATCATCTCCGAACTGTCTTGCAAACCCTTAGGGATCACATGTTTTTTGCCAAGTTCAATAAGTGTGAGTTTTGGCTAAGGTCAGTTTCTTTTCTGGGTCATATCATTTCTTCTAAGAGTATTAGAGTTGATCCCCAAAAGACTGAAGTTGTTAGAAATTAGCCTAGATCTATTTCTCTGACTGATATCTGATGTTTCTTCAGTTTAGATGGATATTACCGTTGTTTCCTTTAGGGTTTATCCTCTATAGCGTCTCCTATGACTTGGTTGACCTAAAATAAAGTGAAGTTCTTGTGGTCCGAATCTTGTAAGAAGAGTTTCCAGGAGTTGAAGACTCGACTCACTTCAGCCCCTATTTTGACTTTGCCTGATGGTGTTGATGGTTTTGTGGTGTACTATTTGAGAGTTGGGTTGGGTTGCATATTGTTGTAGAAGGGTAAGGTGATAGCTTATGCTTCTAGACAGTTGAAACCCCATGAGAAAAATTACCCCACCTATGACCTTGAGTTGGTTGCTGTTGTGTTTGCTTTGAAAATCTAGAGACACTATTTGTATGGTGTCCATGTTGATGTTTTCACTGATCATGAGAGTCTGTAGTATGTGTTTACCCAGATAGAATTGAATCTCAGGAAGATACGATGGTTAGAATTATTAAAGGACTATGATATGAGTGTGTTGTACCATCCGGGCAAGGACAATGTTGTGGCGGATGCCCTAAGTAGAGTGTCCATGGGTAGTGTTTTACATGTGGTAGAAGGTAAGAACGAGTTTGATCGTGATGTACTTTTTTTGGCTAGATTGGGGGTTAGGTTGTTTGACTCTGATGAAGGTAGTATAGGGGTTCAGAGTAGTTCCGAATCCTCCTTGGTTTCGGAAGTGAAGGACAAGCAATACTTAGATGTTAGTTTGGTCAGACTGAAGGAGTCAGTAAAGGACCAAAAATTAGAGTTTTCTCTTAAGGGGGAGATGGTGTATTAAGATTGCAGGGTAGATTGTGTGTCCCGAATGTTGATGATCTGAGACAGAGGATTATGGCTGAAGTGCACGGGGCTCGATATTCTATTCATACTGGTGCCACCAAGATATACCGAGACTTGCGGGAAATCTATTGGTGGAGTGGCATGAAGAAAGATATAACAACGTTTGTAGCTAAGTGTGCAACATGCCAATAGGTTAATGTTGAACACCAAAGGCCTAGTGGTATGATGGAAGAGTTTAGTATTCCCACCTGGAAGTGGGAAGAGATAAATATGGACTTCGTGATTGGTTTACCTCTTTCCCGATGCCATCATGATTCCATTTGGGTTGTGGTTTATAGGTTGACTAAGTTTGCTCATTTCTTGCCTGTTCATACTTTATATACTGCTAAGGATTATGCTAGATTGTATATTCGAGAGCTAGTCAGACTGCATGGAGTTCCCTTGTCTATCATTTTGGATAGGGGTACTCAGTTTACTTCATAATTTTGGAAAGCTTTTCAGAAAGGTCTTGGTACCCAAGTGCTTTTGAGTTCTGCTTTTTATCCGCAGACTGATGGTCAGGATGAGCGAACCATCCAGACCTTAGAGGATATGTTAAAATCTTGTACACTTGAATTTAAAGGAAGTTGGGATGATCACTTACCGTTGATAGAGTTTGCTTACAATAACAGTTTCCACTCTAGTATTGGCATGGCTCTGTTTAAAGCCTTATATCGGATTAAGTGTGGATCACCCATAGGTTGGTTCGAGGTGGGTGAAGCAGCTGTGAGTGGTCCTGATTCGGTATTTGAGGCTATGGAAAAAGTTAAGTTTATTAGGGGAAGGTTGAAAATTGCGCAGAGTCGTTAGAAGTCATATGTGGATGTTAGAAGGATAGACCTTGAGTTTGAAGTTGGTGACCTAGTGTAACTGAAAATTTCACCCATGAGGGGGGTGGAGAGATTTGGAAAGAAGGGAAAGCTTAGTCCTCGTTATGTTGGTCCTTACAAAATTCTTAGCCGTGTTAGTAAGGTAGCTTATGAGGTCGAGTTGCCTTCCGAGTCGTCCTCTGTTCATCCAATATTCCATGTCTCCATGCTTGGAAAGCATATTAGCGATGCTATCGTAGTGGATTCCTCTGTGAGTGCTGACATTCAAGATAATCTTTCTTTTGATGAGATTCCTATTGAGATTCTTGATTTCAGTGTTCGAAGACTAAGAAACAAAGAAGTTCCCTTGGTCAAGGTGTTGTGGCGAAACCAATTTGTTGAGGGTGCAACTTGGGAAGCTGAGGCAGATATGCGATCCAAGTACACCCACCTATTTTCCGCGAACTCTGATCAAGCCGAAGGTACCGTTCATTCCTAAATCATGCACTTTTGATAAAAGTTGCAGCAGTTTCAGCTGTCATTTGTTATGTGTTCAGCTGTAGTTTCTTGAATTTATGCATTCTATGTTGCATTCGGAGTGAGAAATGATGTAGTGATGAGTCTAACGAATGATTTCAGCTGTATGCTCTATTCCCTATCTAATCTTGGTATGTCTAGCATCATTCGAGGACGAATTTTTCCAAGGGGGGATGATGTGATACCCCGGGAAATTTTTCATTGAAATTTTGTGCGTAAACGTGTTGGGTTCTATCTTCTAGAATGAATTATAAATTTTTATGTGTGGAATGTCTTAGAATATGACCCACCATTGCGTAGAGTATTGAATAAGATTTCCAACTATATGTGGATAATCCAAAACGGACACCCAAGCGACGAGTTATGAACATTCCGATCGAACCATGAATAGTAGTGAACAGTAAAACGTGCAGGAAAAGTACTGAAGCCTGGCGTATTTTTGATCAAAATTTAAATGATCATAGCTCCTTGTACATAATGATATGGGTTATGTAATATATATCAACTGAAAGCTCTGTGAGTCCTCTTTCCAATGAAATTGGTTTCATACAATTTGTCAATCGGAGTAAAAAGTTATGGTCGATCTACTTCAGCCTATCAAAAGCGAATTTTTGGGTCAACTTCAAACGATCATACCTCCTCGTACACAATAATCAGGGTGATATACTATATATCAACGAAAAGATATGAGAGTCCTATTTCTAATGAAATTTGTTTCATCTAATTTGGATATCGGAGTAAAACGTTATGGTTGATTTACTTCAGACTATCAGAACAGTCCACCAAAGGACAGATTCAAGAATTATTTGTTTTTTAGGGGCGTTTTGGTCATTCTCCCTCACGAAAAATCCGTCCAAACCCTATATTAAATCCTATTAGAAGCATTATATGTTATATTTCATCAAATTCCCTCAAAAAGAAAACCCTAAGCTCCTACATCCAACTTCAAGAACCTCCAAAGTTCACCATTAATTCTACAAATTTATTCAAGATTCCAAGCTCCTAGTTCAAGAACTTCAAGAACCTCCAAAGTTCACCATTAATTTTGTAAATTTATTCAAGATTCTAAGTTCCTAGTTCAAGAACTCCAAGAACCATCATTCAAAGGCACGATTAACATCTCAAAAATGAGTATCGATCTAAAGTTCATCATTCAAGGTATGTGGGGTTTTTCAATAAGAACTCTCTTTCGTTCTTGTGACCAAAAGTAATTTTCTTTATAAAGACATGATTTTTATTTGATTTTTATGAATTTGAAGCATGAACCCATATCTTATGATGTTTATTATGAAATCTTGATGTTTATGATTTTGAAAGATGAATTTACATGTGTGGAGATATAAAGCATGAATCTTGAATGATATTTATCATGATTTTGATATTTGGGTCGTGAATCCCCATTGGAAATTGTGTTTTTTTTAGAAAGTGTGTGTTATAAGCACGTTGATGTTGAATATTTGAGGTATTCTGAACGATTTGACCTTTTGGTCTTAATGTAGTTATTTTGAACTCGAGTATGAAAGAAATCCACAACGTGGTTGATTTTGATAGAAGGAAAGCATGATGGCTCCCGATGTATATTTATATATTACTGAAATTGTTTTGTTGTGGATTGTCTTTGAAATGATCTGAGCTATGTTCGGGAGTAATATTTAGCACCGAGTGGGAGGTATAAAGCAACCTTACTTCCCTAGAACTACATGCCCCTGTAGGAGTGCGCCTGAGGCTAATTTATATAGTGATCACTAGTTTGTGCGGATTTGATATCGATAGTCCTACTCCGATGGCAAGGATAGGACGGCTCTCCCCAACGTGGGTTGTACATTGGACTCTATGTAGTTCACATAGTTTATGTCGGTTATAGGATCTCCTAGCGTGTGTGTGTTTCCTTGTGTCTATGGTGAATGGTGAAGTGATTTGAAAGTGGAATTGTGAAAGTTATTTTTTCGAAAGATTTAAATGATATTTACATTATGAGAATTGATATTCTTGATGAACTGAAAGTGATTGACAAATTATATGATGACTCACATGTGTTATCGTACTTATTTCATCCTCTCGTGATTATGATGATTTTTTTCGGGCTATGTGAGTCTTTCATACATCCTGCAGATTTCTAAGAAATATTTATGATGATGATGCTTAGAAAACTGCATACACCCCCATATAATCGGTTCCTTTCCATAGTACTGACCCACATCTTCGGTTGTAGGCTGCATTTTCTCGGAATGTAGGTTCAGGTGCTCAGTTCCAGGTTCGACAGTGATTCTTTGGGCATGCTGTTCTACATCCTCTGTCGTGGTGAGTCCTCATGTTCCAAGGACGTGATGTCTGATGTTGTTTTCATGAAATTGTTTACATTTGATAACTGAGTATGAGTCAGTCGGGGTATGTCTCAATGGCTCGCTGGTTTTATTGATTTTCTTAGAGGCTTGTTAGACTAGTATAGATGTTGGGAGTTGACTAATAAGTCATATTTTGTTATATTTCTAAAATTCTTTTATTCTTAGATGATGAGTACTCTGTTGATATTTGAGGGTTATTTATAGAAACCCCGTTGATTCGTGTTGAACTGAATGAAAATGGCTCAAAGGGTTAGCTTGGGGCTACTCGTAGCCTCAAGCACCGTGTGACGCTCCGGAATCCATTTTCGGGGCGTTACACTACTATAATATATCCAGAGTACTATAAGGAGTCAAATATATACCCAATATATAGAAGCATGCTCTAGTACAAAAGACTAAACTAGAGTAGATAGAGAAGGATCAACCTCAGATGTAGTAAGCTTACCCTGCTCCGAATCAGTACTGGAAGATAGGAATCACATCAATGTTTGCTGATACTACTCGAATCTACATCTAGGAAAAGATGCAGAAGTGTAGTATGAGTACCGAAGCAATACATACTTAGTAGGCATCATCGACCGTTTGAGTTCATTATAGAAACGACATAACTACAATGTGAGGGCATAATCTAAGTCATTAGTAAAAAGGGATAGAAAGGTAAACAACTACCAAACTCAGCAAATACAGTAAGGGAATAAATATAAATGATACAAAAGATAGATAATATATTAATAACAGACAAATGAAACATAACCTACCCATAAGCCTGTTAGGCACACTAAAGAAGAAAATTAAACTAACCGTACCCCAATAAGCTGGTGGGACACACAATAAGTAATTAACAAAAATAAACATAAATCATCCAAGACTAAACCGATCTGAAGAAATCATAGTAGTCATCCAGATGTCACTGGGATTGAACCAGCACCAATGGGTAGTAACGGGAGACGACACCAGACTCAAACCGATAGTGATGGGTAATAACAAGAGGAAACATGTCAAATTCAAATCGGCCATAGTAGGTAATAAAGAGAGGCCACATATATAATCTAAAATAGAAATCATAATCAGATGCCAAAATCGAACCTGAACTCAAAGAAATTACAACCATAATCAGATGACAGACTTAAACTAGAACCCATAGAAATCACAACTCCCAAAACAACCATAATTGTACCAGAACTCCCAAACCATCATAACCAAATGCTAAACTCGAACCAAAACTCATAGTAACCATACTCAAGTATAACCAAAATTTGCAATCAATGGTAGGAATAAAGTATATGCTGAACCTAAATCAGAACTAAAAATATTTAATTAACTATTTTCACATAATAATTAAAAAAGAGTAAAATCCAAGGTTTTTCCAACTTAATTCCATATGCTAAGGTGATAGATGCTATATTATACTAAGAGTCAAAATACCAAAATTTACAATAACGGGGTCTTAATTCAGATAAATAAGGCATATTATATATAGAAAATGGTACACAACTACAAGTACTTATCCAAAACTAGCATAATAGTACACAATTTCATTAAATAAGCTCAATCTAAAGGTAGGGTAACCCTAGCCCACTTGGACGCCAAAGCTAAAAAGGTCTTTCTGAGAAGCCTCCAAATAATATCACTAGACCCAAGCTTGGATAGGTATATCCAACAATCCAAAGTATTAAATTTATGATTTAAAAAGTTGATAGAATTGTATAATATAGAAGAGAGAATATTGCACTTTAAAATGACAAATGCCAAACATTTTTAGAAAAATGTGAAAATATGGCAGAAGCTGTTTTGAAAATTTTCTATCTTTAAATGTTGTTTAAGACTCTAAAGATATATACATTAAAGTTACATAATTGTTGTATACTTCTCTTAACCCAGGTGGACATGAAATTGTACACCTAATGTGACATATGCACCTGTGCATACCTATTACTATATATTTATTGATAAATTTAATCCCGTTATGTATATATTTGGGTATTGCATAGGTTTGCAGTAAAATATATATAATAACATAATATATCATAATTAATAAAAAATTATTTGTAATAAAACATCTATTATATAATAGTAATATTTTAAAATTTTTAGATTTACTCTCTTTGCTTAAAATATTCGTAGTCTATCATAGTTATTATAAAGTAATATAAATAAATCATTACTATTTTTTTTATAAAGTTAAAAATATTATAGAAGGATAATAAATTATATTTCTACCAAATACCAATTTAAATTAATAATCCACAATATATTATATATTAATAAAATTATCGAATGAACCTCTTGGGAACCGAACTATCAGTCCCAGCAAGTCATAAATAACTTGAAAAAGTTATACAAAATCTCTAGACTCTAAGAATGTATGAAAACACTAAAAAAAAATTATCGTGAGGGCCATTAAAACATCCACTACTAAAAGGACTTTCGTCCACAAAAGTAAAGCAAAAAAATACCCTAAGGATCAAGAAGGTAGGGATGCGGACCATGCATATCATGCTTAGGAGAAAGTGTAGGTAGTTTGGTTGGAATGACATCAGGAAACTAAAGAACCACGAGGATGGAGTCAAGCAATGAACTCTCAGCACTAACATCCCGAACATATGCAAGAGATGACTCACAACCCCTCAATATCCATATCAAAGCCTAATATAAAAAATTATCCACATTGGTGAATGACTAACAGAGCCCTGCCACAGAATTGGAGATATCCTAGGCAAAAAAAGTAGCGGTCTTAGCAAAATAATCCAAGACCGCATGGCAAAGAAATAACGAATCCATGCCTAGAGTCACATTGAAATCTACTATATCTAGGTTATTACGATCAACCTAAGTATCAAACTCATGAGTGGTCATCAAACAAGATCTATATAACCGATCCATTACTAAAGAATCACCCACAAGGGTGTCAATATGCATTGGCATAGATAAAAACTCTGAGCATAAACCCAGTCGTAATGTAAAATAAACAAAAACATATTAATATATAGAATCAGGTTCAAATAAAACAAAAGTTGGTTTTTGACATATAAAAATTATACCTATGGTCATAACATCCAAAGCTCATTCTCTGATCTACCTGGTGTAGCATATGAATGACCCTGTCCATTACTGTACTGGGTACCTCTCCAACCACCTATCCAAGCTCCTTGCAGACTATCTCTAGAACCCTGGGGACCATCCCCACGACCCTATGCACCACCCCTACCTAATGAAAACACTGAACTGATTTGCTATGCAGTTAAAACTGAAGGCTCAATCATGCTACATGATGTTGGGCGTATTTTACACGCCTAAACACCATAATTCACCCATGTTATAACTAAGTTTTGAGGATAAAATATATAATTCCTGCACTTTTAGTCCATCTTCCTGTAAGTGAGCTAACCAACATGATTAGCATGTTTTTAGGTATTAATGATGAAGATTTCAGCACTTTGTGGACCCTTGGGCAGCAAAGGAAACTTCACGTAAGAAAGAAGGCAACTTTTGAAAGCTTATGGACTGAATGTGATACATGGAGAATCTGTCCCAGGCAAAATCAATATTTCTTAATACTTAGGGGTACAGCAGTACCCTAGTAGGACTAGGACAAGGATGCAGAAACTGAGTAGGATTAGGACAAGGATGTTATAAAAATCCTATTTGCTGAATTTTTCATCATTCATTCATTGTCATTAATTTGATATTTTCTTTCATTCGACTTTTGGATTATTCACGTTACAATCTCTAATAGAGGAACACGACTCTTTTGAGAGCAACGGACCAAGAGGAAAATGTCATCCCTCTTTGGCGTTAAAATCATCCCCTCGCGAAGATAATTCTAGTTGTGGTATGATGATTATGTTTATTGCGAATTCCGTTGTAATCATGAGTAGCTAAACTTCTCTGTTAGGGTTATGGAAGCCTTGTGATATACTATCTATTACTATGAGTTTGTGAATTCTTGATGCTTATGCTACTTATATCATTACTCTCTTTGTTTTAATTGAATTCTTGTGGTTGCAAACATAGGGATTACGCCAATATATCATTAACTTGTTCGAGAGAAAAGTTACATGTTTGGAAAAGAGAGTGTGACAAGAAAATAGGGCTACCAACCCCTATTTACACGTTAATGCCTTAACTGGATTAACCTTCTTGGAGAATTCATACCATTAGTTATACGCTTTATGCTCGAGAGAGGTAAGGTGAAATAATCCTTGATGGTCGAGAGACACTAGGATTACCATTAGAATACGAATCTCTATAAGTGCATGCATGTCTGAATTCCGCATTACTCATAGCTAATAGATACGTAGAACTCACAAGGTGGACATAACCCTAACTTAACATTCTCTGTTATTAAAGCTTACTACACAAATCATTTTATTCGTTACTTTGTGCACATTAATTCACGCCATAATTCAATTCCCCCTTTCCATAGAATTTTTGATCGATAGTCTACTAATAGTTGCATACTTAGTGACCGAGTATTCCCTGTGGGATTCGACACCCAACCCAGTTGGGTTCTATATTTGACAGCGACCGCTTACACTCTTACGAGAGTTGTAGTTTGGGTGTTATCAAATTTTGGCGCCGTTGCCGGGGAATACGGTTGTCTACTAAGTTTGTGATAATTACTAGACCCTTTGGTCAAAGATTCTCAGATTTTACTTTTAGTTGTTGTTTTTGTTTTATTCAGGTTCTGTTCAGTGCATGCCAAACACTCGAAGTTCGGGTCAGCCATTATTACCCATAAACCCTGAACCCCAACTTATTGGCAGGATGGAGGTGCAATGAGACATTGAAAGAAGGGCTTCTCAACAGGAGCAGGCTAGATTAGCTGCGTTGGCCGCTGCTCAAGTGCACCAACAGAACATTGATAACCTAGGACGAGCAACAAATCCTGATGATGAGGACCTGGGTGATGATGAGCTACTAAACCCAAGGCATGCTGAAGAGGTGGCAGCACCTATGTAGAGGAGAGATTGTCAAGCTAGAATGAGACCTGAAGGCCGAGCTATGCAAGGTCCTTATGATGATGATAACGACGATCTGGATGGAGCTGGTGCCACAGGAGCTATTATTCCTCTGCCCTTGGCTCCCGGAGCCAAGTTCAATATCACTAGCACCATGATTCAGTTACTGCAGCTTAAGGGATTATTTGGTGGACTTGCAGGCGATGATCCGAATATGCATCTTATCAATTTTATCTCTACATGCAAGTCATTCGATAATCCAGGCGTTGGACAGAATGCAATACGACTGCGCTTATTTCCATTGTCTCTATCTGGGGAGGCAACTCTATGGTTGAACGGGCTTACTCCTGATTCTATTACTAATTGGAGGCAACTGAAAGATGCTTTCTTAGAAAGTTAACTCAGTAATTTTTGATAGCTTCCAACTAAAGCTCTCCACGAAACATGGGAAAGGTTCAAGAAGAAGATTATGCGGTGCCCAAATCACCATATGACCAATGTCCACTTGATGGAGATATTATACCGGTCTTTGAATTCGGTGACTAAGCTAGTGGTTGATAATGCTGCAGATGGATCATTCATGGACCTTACTTTTATTCAGGCAAGTGATATGCTAGATCGTATGACAAAGCAGAGTAAAGCTTGGCATACCAGGGATTCTAAGGTAGCAAGATCTACTATGTCTTCAGGCATGACAGCAGAACAAAGGCGAAGACAAGAGGAAACCAAGATATGGCTCACATGAAAATGCAGATGGATTTTTTTACCAAGCACTTATTATCAGGGAAAACCAAAAAGGTTAAGACCATTGCATCAAAGGGAAGAGATGAATCTGATTCTGAGGAGGAAGCAAACTACTTGAATAATCAGGGGGGTTTTCGAGGCAATGCCCAAGGAAACCAAGGTCGGAACTATTATGATAAATCCGGATACAAGGACCGTGATCGAGGAAGTTGGAAGAATAAGACTGACAGGAGTGGTTTGTATGTTCCTCTTGGAAATCATGAGGCTGTGGCATCTAGCTCTGGAAAGATGTCCACAGAAGAGATGATGGCCAAACTGTTGAAAGGAGTGGAGGCAACCAACATGGGAGTAGCTGAGGTAAAGAACGATTTGTCCTCATTAAATCAACTGGTTGACTCGTATTCTACTGCAATAAAACAACTGGAACAATAAATGAGTCAATTATCAGCGGTATTCAACCAACGAAAAGCTGGCACTTTACCTAGCGACACCGTGCAAAATCCAAGGAATGATGGATTATGTATGGCTATTACTACCAGGAGTGGTAAAGTGCTGGAAAATCCATCCAAAGGCAAGCTGGTGGTTGATAATACAGAGGAGAATGTTATTGATGCAGATTATGATAATTCTGTAGAAATTGAAAATCAGAATGAGAGTGTTCATGAGAAAAATATTCCCCTTCCACCACCACATTTTCCTCAGAGACTGAAGAAGAAAGCTGAGGACACTCCTAAAAAGGTTGATAATCGGAAGCAAGATAAAAACGAAGTGGTGGAGAAAACTATACCCCTTCTACCACCACCTTTTTCTCAGAGACTAAAGAAGAAAGCTGATGATACCAGGTTCAATAAATTTATGACTATGTTGAAGCAGCTGACTATTAATGTTCCTTTGGTGGAGGCGCTGGAACAGATGCCTGGGTACACGAAATTCATGAAGGACCTTTTGACAAAGAAGCGGGCAATAAGCTATGAGTTGACAGATAATGTTCATCATTACAGCGCAATCGCTACAAGATCGTTAGTTCAGAAAAAGGCAGATCCTGGTGCTTTCACTATTCCTTTCACAGTGGGATCTTTGAATTTTGCTAAGGCATTGTATGATTTGGGAGCTAGCATCAATTTGATGCCACTATCTATTTACAGAAAGTTGGGGTTAGGCGATCCTTCACCAACCAATATGTGACTCGTGATGGCAAATAGGTCGGTAAAACGACCTGTTAGTATCCTATATAATGTATTGGTGAAGGTTTCTTCCTTTATTTTTCCTGCAGACTTTGAGATTTTGGATTGCGAGGTGGATTCTGAAGTTCCTATAATCTTGGGACGCCCTTTCCTTACAACTGGAAGTGTGCTTATTGATTTAAGATCTAATGAGCTTTTATTTCGGCTGAATGACGAAGTGGTCCGTTTTGATGTATGCAAATTGATGAAGCAGCCTAAAGATATGGATGTGTTCTCTATAGCTGATGTTTATTACGAGGATAAGAATGAATTATCTGTAGAGAAGCAGCCTACTGTTGAGCCATTGTCTGCTGTGCTGTTGAATTTTGAGCATGAGGATGTTGAAGATTATGAAGAAACTATGTGCGCTCTAACAGGAATAGGGCCCTATTCTCATGCTCCTAAGAAGTTGGACCCTGATCTTAAGAATCGACCTTCACCAACAGCGAAGACTTCCATTGCAGAGCCACCAGTGCTAGAATCGAAAGAGCGCCCTAGCTATCTAAGGTATGTATTTTTAGGAAGTGGTGATACACTTCCAGTTATTATTGCGGATGATTTAGGTGAGCAACACGTAGAGGCTCTCATCTCTACTCTGAAGAGGTACAATAGAGCCATTGGTTAGACTATTGATGATATAATTGGTATCCCTCCTGGGATATGTAGGCACAAGATTCATCTCGAAGAAGATTGCATGCCCAGAATTAAGAATCAACATCGTCTGAATCCATTCAGAAAATGATGCGCCATATATCTCGATGAAGTCTAAGTAATCGAGATAACTATGTCGTGCCGCGACAATAAATCAAGCGCTACATGGGAGGCAACCCATTATTTTTAATCATTTTGTTTTACTAGGAGTTTGTTTTTGTAGTCGAGCCACAACCAAAACTAAGGCGCTTGGTGGGAGGCAACCCATTTTTCTAATCGTTTTTGTTGTTTTTGAGTAAGTGTAGGTGCAAGACGTATAAAGGAGGAGATTGGTCTCAAATTTTGATTTGGAAGTGTGCCATGTTAAAGGTGGTAAGTTAGGAATGAACAAGCAAAGGCTATCGGTTAGGCATTGCCTATGCAAAATTAGGCAATGGTAAAGGCAAGGCCTATACAAATCTAGGCAACGGACAAGGCAAGGCCTATGCTATGGCCTTTATTATCGGAATCTACAATGCCATAGCATAGGCGCCGTCTATGCCCAACTATGCCATAGCATAGGCGCCGCCTATGCTCAACTAGGCAAAGCATTAGGCGCCGCCTATGCCAATGTCTTTGCTCTCTGAATCTACAATGCCATAGCATAGGCGCCGCCTATGCCCAACAATGCCATAGCATAGGCGCCGCCTATGACCAACTAGGAAAAGCATTAAGCGCCGCCTATGCCAATCATAGGCAAAGCATTAGGCGCCGCCTATGCTTACTTTTTGGTCTCCTAACCCGATTCTACATGGGTAAAACCCGACCCAAGCCTTGGTCTATAAATAGAACCTTAATCTTAGAGCAAAATACACTTATTTGCTCAACCTAGGCACCGCCTTTACTCTCAAATCTCTCAAAACTTTTATTTTTGCTCATCTAACCTTGCAAGATCATCTTCCAAGTCCATCACCAAGTAGAATGGCACCAAAAGGACGACAAGGGAAAGAAAAAGTGTCCACCTCACAGAAAGGTAAGAAAAGGGGAAGAAAAGAGAAAGTTGAATCCTCCTCGCTGCAAATACCGCGATGCATGTTCGGGATAAAGCGGGTCCTAGAGGAGGAAGAAAAGGAGTGGTACAAGAACAACAAAGTGAAAAAATATGTTCACGTGGAGTTGATACAAAAGGAAAGTCTAGAGAAGAGAGAACCTCGCATTTTGGCTAAAATCATGGCGCTACATCTTGATTTCATTTTCCGAGATATGGGAGAATGTAATCTTGATCTAACGCAAGAGTTTTATGAAAATTGGTCCCCAAAGACTACCGGAAGTGAAGTGAAAATTCGGGGCCAAGTCTTGCAACTGAATGTGGAGTTTTTCAACACTTTTCTGGGTCTTCCATCTGTAGATCCATCACCACTCAAGGAGCTTAAACAAAGACCTCCATATAGGGCAATCAGACACACACTGTGCGAAACAAGATCAATGGCACGCTGGAATCGTCATAAGGATACCGGTCGGCACAATACCTTCCCGTATGCTTCCTTAAATAGAGAAGCTCGGATATGGTTGAGGATAGTCAAATATTGCCTCATTCCTGGGACACAGTACACAAAGATCACACGTGATAGAGTATGTTTGGTGTATGCTCTGATGACTAATATTCCCATCAACATTGGTGCGGTTATACGATCGTCAATGCGTAAGGCTAGGCTACACAAGAGGTCCCACTTCAGCTTTGGCAATCTGTTGACTGCAATATTAAGGAAGGAAGACATTGAAGAGCAACCTGCAGATCATAAACTTCCACACAACCCAAAGAAGGTTGACCTGACAAAGGTTAAAGATGCTGAAACTATGCATGGCGTCAACCTGACCACTACAGAAAGACATGCTCACAACGAAAGCTTCTTCCATCATTTATATGGCATGACGAGGTTTACCATGATGAGTGGGGGTCATTCTCCAACTGATGCAGAGCTCCAACAGTTGGATTATGACTACCCGATGAATGAGCATGTGCGGGCTATGTGCGGAGTAGGGGTACATTTTGAGGAACCTTTCGATGATGACGTGTCAACTGATGACGATCACCGAATGCCAGACTCAGAGGTGGAGGAGAACTCTGATGACGACGACTCTGATGATGATTCTGATGCAGGGGGCATGACCCCAGACATAGAGGAGGAGTCCGACTAATCAGGTTTTCCTTATTTATTTTCCACTGAGGGCAGTGTGTCCCGTCTAAGTGTGGGGTGCTGGTATTTGTATGCTGTACTTATTTGATTTTCCTACATTTTTCATGTTTGTTTGTTTTAATTAGTCGTAATTAGTTAGTTGTAGTTAAATTTTTGATTTTTTTTTGTGATTTTGCATGAAGTGTATGAAATTGTTCTGATAGGCATCATATTTTCTTTAACAAGAGTTTGTGCTAAAATCATTACTATTGAGACGTTTAGGCTCCAAGTATGACTCACTGTGTGATAATTGTGTGGTTTAATTCATTCATCTGTTGGGTCAAGAGTCTATACTGCTCCCAATAAAGTTGACCATGTGCCTTGTGTGTGTGAGGATATAGTATATTCTGTGTTGTGGCTGATGCTAGAACTTTCCTGGTGTGTGTGTAAAGCAAAATAAAGAGTATGAGTTTAGGAGATGATTTAGGCATTTCTTTGGCAGCCTGTAATTGTTTACCTTCTTTTTACCTACCCATATACATTATCCTAAGTAACCCCCTTTGAGCCTTTAGCTATTTTCTTTGAAAGCCTCATATATAGCCTAATCCATTTTTTTCAAGACCATAATTTGATCCAAATTCCTAAGCGCTTTAAAGTGTAAGGTCATGTTACAAAATAAGAGGAAATTGGGTGAGAGTGATGCCTCAGAGTGTATTGGTACTTGAAATAGTTGTGAAAAAGAATGGCTATCATAGTGGTGTGTTATAAAAAAAAAAGAAAATAAATAAATAAATAAATCGAATAAAAAGAAAAAAAGAAGAAGATAGTTGTGCTTATAATTGAATAACAAAATAGGTCAAAAAGGGTGGTAGATGAAAGGAAAGTAGAGGGGTTGTTTAAAAGAGAGTGTTAATGGCATAATGTGATGTATTAAAGCGCTTAGGGAATATAGTCACTATTTCTGGCCAAAATAGTCCTACCTGTCCCTTAGCCTACATTGCAACCATGTAAAGACCTAGTTGATCCTAAACTTAGCATTCTGATATTAGTAGAGCATTACATTAAGGGAAAGCCTATGGTCATCAGTTGCAACATATGAACTCTTTGTGAGAGTGAGAGCAAGGAGAATCTTATACCCATGTTTCGAAAAATGCTAAACTTGTGAGTGATTATGGGTGATATCTTGTGTGAGACACGCATGGTTGATGAGTTTTGGGTAGTTTTGTATGATTCCTTGTGCCTTAACTTGTGGATACGAATTAACCATCATCACGAGTCTATGTTGGAGGTTGAATTGTTTCTAGTAGTGATCAATAAATCTACTCTTTGTTAATGATTGCCGTGCATGTCTTGTTGAACATTTTGTGCTGTTACTGTGAAATCCTAAGTAGATGTTTGCATGGACGTAATATTTTGTTCGAGGATGAACAAAGCTTTAAGTGTGGGGTATTGATGTTGGGCGTATTTACACGCCTAAACACCATAATTTACCCATGTTATAGCTAAGTTTTGAGGATAAAATATATAATTCCTGCACTTTTAGTCCATCTTCCTGTAAGTGAGCTAACCAACATGATTAGCATGTTTTCAGGTATTAATGATGAAGATTTTAGCACTTTGTGGACCCTTGGGCAGCAAAGGAAAACTTCACGTAAGAAGGAAGGCAGCTTTTGGAAGCTTGTGGACTGAATGTGATACATGGAGAATTTTTCCCGGGCAAAATTAGTATTTCTTAATACTAAGGGGTGCAGCAGTACCCTAGTAGGACTAGGACAAGGATGCAGAAACCGAGTAGGATTAGGACAAGGATGTTATAAAAACACTATTTGCTGAATTTTTCAGCATTCATTCATTGTCATTAATTTGATATTTTCTTTCATTTGACTTTTGGATTATTCACGTTACAATCTCTGACAGAGGAACACGGCTCTTTTGAGAGCAATGGACCAAGACTAAAAACGTCATCCCTCTTTAGCGTTAAAATTATCCCATCGTGAAGATTATTCTAGTTGTGGTATGATAATTATGTTTATTGCGAATTCCGTTGTAATCATGAGTAGCTAAACTTCTCTGTTAGGGTTATGGTAGCCTTGTGATATACTATCTATTACTATGAGTTTGTGAATTCTTGATGCGTATGCTACTTATATCATTACTCTCTTCGTTTTAATTGAATTCTTGTGGTTGCAAACATAGGGATTACGCCAATATAGCATTAACTTGTTCAAGAGAAAAGTTACATGTTTGGAAAAGAGAGTGTGACAAGAAAATAGGGCTACCAACCCCTGTTTACACGTTAATGCCTTAACCAGATTAACCTTCTTGGAGAATTCGTACCATTAGTTATACGTTTTATGCTCGAGAGAGGTAAGGTGAAATAATCCTTGATGGTCGAGAGACACTAGGATATACCATTAGAATACGAATCTCTATAAGTGCATGCATGTCTGAATTCCGCATTACTCATAGCTAATAGATACGTAGAACTCACAAGGTGGACATAACCCTAACTTATCATTCTCTGTTATTAAAGCTTACTACACAAATCATTTTATTCATTACTTTGTGCACATTAATTCACGCCATAATTCAATTCCCCCTTTCCGTAGAATTTTCGACCAACTGTCTACTAATAGTTGCATACTTAGTGACCGAGTATTCCCTGTGGGATTCGATACCCAACCCAGTTGGGTTGTATATTTGACAGCGACCACTTGCACTCTTACGAGAGCTGTAGTTTAGGTGTTATCACTACACTGAGGATATTCTAAGGAGAAGTGACCAACAAACACATTGTCATAACATGCCTCAATTACCCTACTCTGTCTAGAAGGTTAGGTGATGACTGGACTGGCTAACTAGGCAGACCCTAATACTGAAAAGGCTGCTATTAGGGGTACCTACCATAAAATCCCAGGCCTTTGAATTGTGAACTGTTGTGGCTCCCACTATAACTATTATGATAATAAGGTCTCTGGACACTGCTCCCCTAGTCCTCATGATCCATATCCTCTACAAAATAAATATGCCTAATAAAACACCCTAGGAATAGGACCCTTGAAAAATTTCCAAGTTTTCTGACCTTTTTAGCTTGGTATGATTTAAGGGTACCACTGTACCCTTGGGTATAACTCATGAGCTGTCTTGAGGGTCTAATCATACCCTAAGCAGTAAGGTTGGTGTAGCTACTACCCAAGGTATTACTCATATGGGTAAGAGTCATATATGATCATACGAGAAGCATAGGGCAAGTCGTATACTGAATGGTGTGTTGTCTTGGGGAATCTATCTACTATATGGTTAGTAGGTACAATTAGGGTTTATTAATCATACCCTTAGGTATAAATTAGGGAGGGTGAGTTGTATAAAATCTAGTGTTGTAAACCATATCTCAGTGTTGTAAACTTATCCCGAAGACGCTCATGCATGCTACAAGGCATATACTTCCCCAAGAAAGCCTCAAAGAACTGAATCCAAGTCACCGGTGGAGATCCAGTTGGTCTAGAATAAAGATAACCTCTCCACCACCTTATCCCTACCGTATCTATGTGTTATAAAACAAAGTCCACTCCTTGCGCCTCAACCAACCCTAAATTATACAACCGCTCCTTACAATTAGATAGGAACTCATTAGCATCCTTTCCTGGTGTCCCAAAAACCTGGGTTGAGTCAATCTAAAAAATCAGCCCAAGATCTTTTGCCCCTCTGAAGTTATAACTAGATGGGATACTGCCGGCTGTGGGACTACTAGTGCTGGCGGAACCTCTACCCTAGGCACCGCTACAACAACTATGCTTCTTTGGTCGACAGACCACCAACTAACCCTAAAAACTGTACCAATACGCCTCAAAGGACTATAGAGGATATAAAATTAGGTAGAGCCTGGGTTGCCCCCTAGCGCATCTACTATTGTGGTAGAATGGCTGGAGCTATCTCAGTCTTTGGAGTTATAATAGGATCAGGTAAGGAATCCATGGCCTGGTCTCAAATTGGGGATACAACTCTATCCTTCCCTCGACGTCCACCCCTAATCAGAATATTAGAATTAGAATTGAGGTCCTATTCCCTAGCTCCTGGACTCCTCATCCTAGCCATCTGCGTAAAGATTAAACCAATAAAGATTATAAACCAACTTAGACCCCATATATGAAAATGGATTAAGAAAATGAGATTTTCCCTAAAAATGCTCCATAGCCTCCTAATTATAGGTAATAGACATCTTCATATCAATCTGTGAGTATTACTAAACATTAGCTCTAGTACCAACAGTACTGGTGAAACCTAGGCGCTAATACTAAGCTATCATATCCCGATTTCTCAAGACATAATGGCACCTATATTATTCGCCTTAGTAGACAATCCAATCCATAGCCCAAAATAATAGATAATGGGATAATAGGTAGAAATCAGAAAAGATTCCGTCTAATGATAGCAATAGTAATAAAGAGCAATAAACAGAAAGAAAACATACACCATATATTAAAACAAGGAAAGAAAAAAAATATTAAATACACAAACGAATCCCTCCCCAAACGTGGTATGGTTGGTACTAGAGCTACTACTAAAATATGCCCAAAGTACTAGACCTAATCCAAAATATTTCTGATATATACAAGAGGTCTCAAGTACAAAAGACTAAAATGGAGTAGATAGAGGAGGATCAGACTCAGACAACTGTAAGCTCACCCTGCTCTGAATCAGTACTGGAAGGTAGGAATCACGTCAATGTCGGCTGCTACTTTTCAAATTTTCATCAGGGAATAGTTGTAGAAGTATAGTATCAGTACGAAAGCTATAGATACTCAGTAGACATCATCATCCAATTGAGTTAAATACAGAAAAGGTTAAACTACAGTGCAAGTGCGTAATCTAAGTCATTAGTAAATTGGGATAAAAAGAAAAAAACTTCCAAGCTATGCAAAGGAGGTAAAGGAATAAATATAAATGATAAAGAAAATAAATAATACAGTAATAAAAGACAAATCAAATATGACCTAACTTGGCCCCCATAAGTCTGCTAGGCACACTAAAGATGAAAATTAACCTAACCGTACCCCCATAAACTGGTGGGACACACAATAAGTAATTATAGCAAATAAACATAAATAATCTATAACTAAACCAATACTAAGAAATCACAGAAGTCATTCAAATTTGCACTGAGCTTGAACCGGCACCAATGTGTAGTAATGAGAGTCCAGAATCTAAACTCAAAGCGGTAGTGATGGATAAATAAAAGGACAAATGTCAAATTTGAATCAAACATAGTGGGTAATAATGAGAGGACATAGGTATAATATAAAACAAAACTTATAATTAGATGCAAGACTTAAATCAAAACTCCAAGGAACCATAACCATAATAAGATGGCAGACTAGAACTAGATCCCATAGTAACCACAACTCACAAAACATCCATAATTAGTAATAGAACTCTCAAACCATCACAACTAGATACTGGAATTGAACCAGAACTCATAGTAACCATACTCAACTATAATATTAAAATCCAAACCACACCACAACCAATGCCAAAGTAGTACCAAAATTCACAATCAATGACAGAAATAAAGTATATGTCAAACCTAATTCGGAACTAAAAACATTTAATTAACCATTCACATATCATAATTCAAAAGGTGTATAATTAAAGGTTTTCCCAACTTAATTCCATGTCCTAAAGTGATAGTTGTTATATTATACTAAAAGATAATTACCAATATTTAATTTAACGGGGTCCTAATCCAGATTAATAATGGCACATTATATATTAAAAATGGTATGCAACTACTAGTACTTATACAAAATTAACATAATAGTATACAATTTCAGTAAGCTCAATCTAAAGGTAGGGTAAGCATAACCTATCTGGACGCCAAAAATAAAATATCTTTCTGTGAAGCCTTCGAATAATTTTACTAGACCAAAGATTGGATATGTATATCCAGAAATCCAAAGTATTTACTTTATGATTTTTAAAGTTGATAGAATTTTATAATATAGAAGAGAGAATATTGCACTTTAAAACGACAAATACAAAATATTTCTAGAAAATGTTAAAATATGGCAGAAGATGTTTAGAAAATTTTCTATTATCCTTGAATGTTAGTTAAAACTGTAAAGATATATACATCAAAGTTATACAATTGTTGTATACTTCTCTTAACCCCATGCGGACATAAAATTTTACACCTAATGTGGCATATGTCACATGTACATATCTATTATTACATATTTATTAATAAATTTAATTCCTTTATGTATATATTCTGGTATTGCATAGGTTCACAGTAAAGTATATATAATATCTGAATGTATCATAATTAATAGAAAATTATTTCTAATAAAACTTTTATTATATATTGTAATATTTTAATATTTCTAGATTTACTCTCTCCACATAAAATATTAGTAGACTATGAAAGTTACTATAAAGTAATATAAATATATCATAACTAAAGAATTTCTTAAAAAAGTTACAAATTTTCTAGAAGGATAGTAAATTATATTTCTACCAAATACCAATTTAAAATAAATAATCCATAATATATTAGATATTACTAAAATTCTCAAACAAACCTTTTGTGAATCGAACTATTAATCCCAACAAGTCATAAATAACTTGGGGCAGTTATAGAAAAGCTCTAGACTTCAAAAATGTATGAAAACACTAAAAATAACCGTGAGGGTCATTATAATTATAAATAAAGGTGGTTAGTTTCAAAGAAGAGAAAGTAGCAGTAAAAAGGGTGGCAATGTTAAAGTTTGTCACAAATCTAGAAGTCCTATGCATTTTAATAAGGACTATGCAATGCAAAAAATAGATTCTCAAAAATATCTTAAGACAGGAGGTGAAAAAGGAAAGAACAGGGACCATGTCCCTATAAAATTAAGAAGAAAGGTTGTAGTTGATTATGTAGTGAAGCAGGCTCTAACAGTGTGGGGAGATTCCTCTAGTGAATCTAATGAAGCTGAGAAGGCTTAAGATGTGTCCATGCTGGCTGTGGATAAGTGTGAAGTTACCAATGATTCATTGTTTCCTATCATAGAAAAGACAAAAGATGAAGAAGAAAATGAGGTCACTCTCTTTGACATTAAGGGATATTTAGATAACTACTCTACTAGAAAGATAAAGAAGCTAGGAAATGAGTTGATTGATTCTATATATGAATTGTCTATTGAGAAAAATGCTCTAGATGAGGAAATATAGAATCAGGATCTTAAATTAATTAATTTAACTATCTAGATATCCAAAATAAAAGAACAATTTTTAAGTTGAAATCTGATAATTTGATTTTATTGAGTAAACTGGAGAAAGTGAGTAATTCTGATGATAAAGGAAACAAAAAAGATTTAAAGCTTCAGATTGAGCTTGAAGATAAATTAAGGGATTCTCAAAAGAACGTTATGACTGCCCTCCATAAGAATGAAATGTTAGAAAGAGACCTGGTCCATCTAAGGGAAGAATTTAACAAATAACTAAAATGGACCACATCCTCATAAATCCTTTCTAATCTAACTAGTCAAACTGTCAATCATGGTAAAAGAGCTTGGATATCAGTACAAGATCCAAGCACCTGAGTTTCATGGGAAATATGTTCATTGTATTAGAAACATGGTTCATAAACCTCTATGTACTCATTTTGGAAGAGGTAAAAACTTGAAAGAAATTTATCAGTATTCGTATAAAACTAAAATGACTAGTGCTAATTCTATCCAATAGGAGAATATTATCCCAAGTGTTTCATGCCCTTGAAAAATGTAATAAGAATTCTCTACCTAGATAGGCCAAGAATAATTTTATCACATCTTTGTCATCCTACTGGGAACTAAAACTCAAATGGGTTCCCAAATCTAACAAATGACTAGGTTTGCAGGTAGGAGAAGGGGAATGTAATCTGAACTGGTTCATGGATAGTGAATGTTCAAAGAATATGACAGAGAGGACTGATTTCTTTCTTTATCTTAAGACACTTTAAGGTAGGGGTGTCTCTTTTGCAAATAGTAAAAAGGGTTATATTCATGGTCTATGAAAGATTAAAGAATCATCTGATCAAGTTATACAACATGTGTACTATGTGAATGTCCTCAAGTATAGTCTTCTAAGTTTTTCTTAAATCTGTGATAAAGGCACTGTAGTTAAATTTTTAGCTGATGGATGTACTATGTCTAGATTGAAATCTGGGAAAGTTATTCTTAAAGCCAAGAAAATCAAAATTATGTGTGTGGATGGTTTGGAGTTTGTGGATGATGGGGGATTAACTTGCTTAAGTTTTCAAATAGAAGATGATGATTTATGGCATAGAAGGATGGGACGTGTAAGTTCCTCTTTGCTAAACAAGTTGATTTCTAGAGACCTGTTCCATGGCATGCCAAATATAAAATTTCTAGGCAGCAAAGTTTGTAATGCAATTGTTAAAGGAAAATAAACTAGGTCTTACTTTAAGTTGAAGAAGCAAGTGGGTGCTTCTAGACTCCTACAGATGCTGCATATGGACCTATGTGGACCTATTAAAGTCTAAAGTGGAAGCAGAAAGAAGTATGTGTTTGTGATTATGGATGTCTACTCAAGGTTCACCTAGAAAATATTCTTGAGGAAAAATGATGAAACCTGTGAGGTTCTAATTACATTTTCTAAGAAAATTCAAATGAAGCTAAATTGTATGATTACTTAATTCAGATATGATCATTGAACTTAATTTGAGAACTCCTAAGTTGTAGGATTCTATGCTAAAAATGAAATTAGTCATAACTTCTCTGCTCCAAGGACTCCTCAGCAAAATAGAGTACTTACAAGAAAGAACAGAACCCTCATAGATATTTCCATGACCATGCTTATTAATAGTGCATTCCAAAGAAATTTTGGGATGAAACTGTACACATTGCTTGCTATGTGACAAATAGGTTCTTGGTTAGATCACTATTGAAAAAGACCCCATATGTGCTTATGTTTAATAGAAAGCCTAAGATTGACTTCTTCAGACCTTTTGGGTGCAAATGCTTGCTATGTGACAAATAGGTGCTTGGTTAGATCACTATTAAAAAAGACCCCATATGAGCTTGTGGTTAATAGAAAGCCTAAGATTACTACTTCAGACATTTTGGGTGCAAATGCATATGAGCTTGACTCCAAAAGTGATGAATTAGTATTTATGGGCTATTTATAAATAATCAAAGTACATAGAGTTTTCAACAAAAGAACAATATGTGTTGAAGAAAGTGTACATGTGCCCTTTGGTGAGTCAGGAAAGCTAATGAATCTAGGCGATGGTGAAGAATTAGAAATTAAAGAACTCATTCCTATTCAAAGGCATAATATTACTGAAGATAATGGTCAAAAGGCAAATGATACAAATGTGATTGATGAAAGTGATGGTGATCCTGGATCTCAGTTACAAAACTCAACTTCAGTTAAAGAAGAATAGGAAGGATCTAGTCAAACTCATAAGGGACCTGGCCCTAGTAGAACTAATCTCATAAGGTCAACTGGAGGCACAAATTCTCTCATCCACTTGAGAATTTGACTGCACCTTTGAAATTTGTTGTCCAAACAAGAGATCTAGCTAGAAATTCCATGGCATTCTCAATATTTCTGTCCTAAATTGAGCCTAAAAATATGAAAAAAGCTTTAAAAGATGTTGACTGGATCAATGCAATGTAGGCGGAGCTTTAGTAATTTGAAAAAAGTAATATCTGGCACTTGGTTTACAACCTGTTGATAGAATAATTATTGGGACTATGTGGGTGTAAAGAAACAAATAGGATGAATAAGGAACTACCAATATAAATAAAGTAAGGCAGGTTGTTCAAAGGTATTCCCAGGAGAAAGGAATTGATTATGATGAGACATTTACCCCTGTTAAAAGGATAGAGCCTATCAAGATCCTGATTACTTTTTCTACCTATATGGGTTTCAAACTCTTCCAAATGGATGTCTAAAGTGCATTTATAAATGGAAACTTGAAGCAAGAAGTCTATGTGAAATAACCTCCAAGTTTTCAAGATGTAGATTTTCCTTATCATGTATTCAAATTGGACAAAGCACTCTATGTGTTGAAGCAAGCTCCTAGGGATTAGTAGAAAGACTTTCAATTTTTTTTAGAAAATGTCTCTAAAATAGGGAAAATTAATAGTACTCTTATTTTAAAATCCAGAGGTAGCAACTTACGGATTGTTCAGATATATGTTGATGATATTATCTTTTGATCTACTTATGAATCCCCGTGTAAAGAGTTTGCAAAGATAATAGGGAATGAGCTTGAAATGAGTATGATGGGAAAATTGAGTTTCTTCCTAGGTTTGTAGATTAAGAAAACTTCTCAAGGGACAATGATTTATCAAGAGAGGTACATCAATGAGCTACTGAAGAAATACAACATAGAGATGCCAACCCAATTGGACCTCCAATTGGAACTGACTCTAAGATGGATAATGATGAATTTTGTCCCTTAGTTAATGAGACCATGTATAGAGAGATTATTAGATCCTTACTATTTCTCATTGCAAGCAGACCAGATATTGTGTTTAGTATAGGAATATATGAAAGATTTCAGGCTTGTCCTGAGGAGTCTAATTTGAAAGTTGCAAAAATAATTCTCAGTTACCTGAAAGGTACAGGAGACGTAGTCCTGTATTATCCTTCTGGAGATAGTTTTAATCTGGTAGGATATGTGTATTATCCTTCTAGAGATAGTTTTGATCTGGTAGGATATGTTGATGCTTATTATGCTAGATATCTGGTGGATATAAAAAGTACCTTAGAAATGGCTCATTTTCTGGGGTCTTTCTTAATCTCTTGGGTTTATAAGAAGTAGAATTTAGTTTCTTTATCTATTGTTGATGCTGAGTATGTGGATGCATCTTATTATTGTGCTCAATTGTTATGGATCAAACAACAACTGAAGGACTCTGGGATTATCTCATAAATTATCCCTCTAATGTTTGACAATATAAGTGCTCTCAACATGGACAAGAATATAGTGTAGCATAAGAGGACCAAAAATATTGATATGAGACATCACTTTCTTAGAGATAATGTTGAGAAATGAGCTATTTGTATTATGCTTTGCAAGACTGAAGATAAAATAAAAGACATATTTTGTAAGGATCTTCATAAGGAATAATTGGTGAAAAATAGGATGAGGCTGGGGATGATCAAAATAACCTGTCCTACGAGATGAATAAATTTTCTCCCTAAAAATGGTTATGATAAGGAGACAGGTATCCTTGGCAAAGTATGTACTTGTTAGTCTAACTTAGTATTATACCTTTGCAGGCATTCACCATGAGAACAACTTTGGAGGAGGAAAAATGTGATAGGCACAAAGTTGAGGATTTACGTAAGAAAGAGAGGGACCTGGTTCTATCTCTCAGGTTGGTATCCTGCATGTGTATTTATTTGTTCTATCAGAAAAAATCATATCCACTCTATCTCTATGTCAAAAAATTTTCTTCTTCTAAATGAAAGGATGAGTCACCCTAAATTTGATATTGTTTACATCTCATTCTCATAAAAACCCTTCCTTCTACATACTTCTTCCTTTAAATCTTGTTGTACCCACTTCTTCTCTTGTCAAAAGAAAAAATCTAGTCCCAAATAGACCTCTTATGAAAAGTACTTCCAAATGGCTGTAAATTCCTTATTCTTGTGTCTTTCAAAGGACTCTAAGATTAGCATAGATAAAAATCCTCTCTCAAATCTTCTTAAAAACACCTTTTCTCTCCTATCTTCCAAAGCCAAGATCCTTCATCACTAAACTCGTTGATAAAGAATCATCCTTGAAGCCTCATAATTTTTCTTGTACCATATTGATAGATGATATCTAGATTTCTAAAAATCTCATCTTGATGTCAAATATTCCTAGAAAAGATTATGTATGGTCTTAAGGAACAAAATATCAATAAAATAACAAAAAATCCCGAAGAGAAGTATTGAAGTTCTACTGAGAAGTAACAGACTGTTGAAGGACCTAGTCTTAAGAAGAAGAGAATGACTGAAGAAGAACCAATCAATGTTTCTAAAAAGGGAAAACTAGAGAAAGAAGGAAAGATTGTCTCAACAAAGTGAGAAACAGGTTCTTGAAAATCAAAAGGTTCTAACTGGGAGGATCTTTGACTTATATATGTTAATAGAACCAAGCATGATGGAATTAGTTGATCTTGTTAAACAACAAGGATGGCTCCATCTTAGGGAAGGACCCATTCCTACATCTTTGATGAAGTAGTAAGAGAATTTTATTCCACATTGGATTTTTTTGAAGATAGGTTGGAGATGATTGTTGTAGTTTAAGGAAAAAGGTTGAATCTTGATACTGCATTGCTTGGGAGAATTTTTGATGTTTCTATTAATGGTGTGAGGACTGTCTCAAAGCAACAACCCTCAATAGAGTTTTTAGCAAAAGCATCAAAGGTTAAAGAAAACTTTTTGGCTGCAATGAATAGGAAATCACTCAAGATTGAGTTACAATTAGAGTTTGATTTGGTTAACAAAGTAATTATATCCAGATCACAAAAGAGGAACATTGTTTCAGCTATAGATTTGTATGTGATGAAGTTTCTTAATAGTTTTGAGTTTATTAGTCTACCTGAGTTAATGATGGAGCACATACATAAAGTTGTTCATAGGAAAAATGGAAAACATGGAATGCTTTTTGGATATTAGTTGAACAAAGTGTTTGATCATTTTGGTATTGTCTATGAAAATAGAACTCGTGGAACTGTGCTATAACCATTTGGTATGAAAACTCTGGTTCAAATTGAGTGTGTGAAAAAAAAATTAGGTAAATTCTCTCAAAGTGAGCTCAACAAGGTAATAGAGAAGTTGAAGTTCAACATAGCTACATAGGATGTAGAGATCAGCAAATTGCACTTGATAATTCAGTATCTTTCTAATAAGGATACAAGTGTCTTTGGAAAGCTTATAACTGAGAATGCTTCACTATAGAAAAGAGTTTCAAATCTAACTAATAAAGTTATTAGATTCATCAGAAAAGGCATTTGAACAATAAGTTTGCTCTAATTCTCCAAACCCTCTTCCCAAGTCCTTAACCTATTAATTTTTCTTATTTTCTATGGCTTTTTCTCTAGAACATTCAAATTATGCATCAAAATAATACTGAACTTTTACATATGAAAGAATATTTATTTGGGTGTTTCATTTGTTTCCTCTTTATGTTAAAGTTTTTATTAAATATAGTGTTTCTATAATGGCCATGAGTTAACTAGTCTGTGTTTATTTTACTCTTGGTTTACTGTTATCACTGTTCAATGATGCCAAAAGGGGGAATAGTGAATCTATGTAGTAGGGACTAGGTATGTGTCTGTTGCATGATATGTTTGGGATTAGGTATCAGGTGCATATGTGTTGAACGTTTGAAGGCATATTAACAGGGGAAAGAATATTGATAAAACATGATGGCATATTGGTAGGGGGAAAGTATGGTGCATAATGATAGGGGGAACATTCATCAATAGTAGTGGTGATCACTCTAATTGAATTAGATTTTTAAGTTAATGATTTGTCCACTATAAAAGGAAAAGAATTCTTCTCAATTGATAAGTTTTTCCAATTAAATTGTTCAAGTGAGAAATTAGTGAAAACTTAAATATTGTTTAAGTGTCAAACATTTTATTTTGAGAGAGTATGTGTTCTTGAGTTGAGTATTGGATTGTAATTGAATTACTTATTCTATAAGAGTGATGTTTTTTATTATTTTCCTTGAGAGTGCTTTGCTAGTATTACCTGAGTTAAAATATTAATTTGAGTTAATTAATATTAAAGTAAGTTCTTGGCAGAGTTGTCCAGGTAGGCTTGTAGTAGAAATATTACAAGCAGGTGGAGCCTACAGTTAGGTTCAAATCGAGTATGTAATCAAGAGGTTGATTATAGTGGATTGTTGAATGCTTGTGAAAGCAAGACATGGTTTTTCCTCTTTTGAGCAAGGAGGTTTCCATGTTAAATCCTCACGTTATTTAAATTTCTACTAAGTTTTAGCTTCTCTACTTCTTTTTTGTGTCATTGTCTGTGACTGACTTTAAGAAACCTGGTCCCTCACAGTGTGGTGCAACCCCCCACGTTTCATAAGAGGTTTAAAAGAGCCATTGGTTGGACGATTGCAGATATTGTTGGGATTCCATCAAAAATTTGAAAACATATAATTTAGGTTAAACCAGAGTGTATGCCTAGTATTGAGCTTAAACGTCTTTTGAATCCACCTATGCAAGAGGTGGTGAAGAAGGATATCTATAACCAGTTGGATGCAGGTGTGGTTTACTGTAATACCCTTTAGGTCATTCTCTATAATCTCACTTATTTTAGTAGTTAGAGATTTTCCATTGCAATTCCAAGTCAATTATGACTTACTACAATTGATAGTTCAATTACTGGGTAGTTTTTTGGGTTTTCGGAACCAGTTCCCCAGTTAGAAGTCTTCGTCCATTCCAAATGGTCACCAAGCAAAGACCTTAATAAAACAATCTTGATTTTAAAGTTTGACTATGCCAATAGCTCAAGAATATTGATTTTTCACTAGGTATACCTTTAGTTTGGGTCCCATTGCACCTATGCCCATTTCAACCCCAGAAAGTTAAAATATCAAAGATATGGATGTGTGACCCATAATTGGGATAAAAGACCTTGGATGGAAAATATGAAATAACCAATGCGTTGGGAACATTAAATTTAGTGGGGTGACATAGTTCACTTGGAAAAATCAGAGTCCGAATGAGTTTCGAAGGTCAAAAACAAGTTTTGACCTTGTTGAACAGCAACCATGACGATCATAGATAGTTTTATGGAGATCATGTGAGCACAATCACGGTCCTATGTAGTGACATTGTCTTACCTCTATACCTTGAGGGGTTATAAATAGCCTATTGATTGAGATTTGGCAATTTTCACTCCCCTTTGATCTCTAAAAACCCTAGAATGGCATGATAGCCTCAAATTGATTCTTTAGGGTGAGTTAGAATCTTGATTAAGATATATTTTCATGATTAACAATGAATTTAAGGTATGAATCCTTTATTTTCATGCTTCAATTTCATAAATTTTTTTTAGACCCCCAAATTGCTGAAGAGCTTGATTTTAGCCCAAATAAGCTTGGTTTTTACTTGCTTCTTGAGGGTTATGATTCACTAATGGTTTATGAATATTGGGTTGATATCGAAAAATATAATTTTTAAATGGGGAACCCACTTGGAGTTTTTGGTATTAGTTTTGGACCCGAAGCACAATGATGCAATATGGGTATCGATGTTCTCATAATAATGTGTAGATTATGTTTTTGATAGCTTAGCATCTTTAAGAAGCTTCTTAGAAAGATAAAGATAAGATTTAGTGGATTGTTGAGAATTCTTCGAATTAGAGGTAGGCTAGGCTTACTCCTTGTTATATTGAGCTATATTTTGATATAATTGTGATATGTTGTTAGATTGGGATGGGTTTTAAGTATTAGATTTATGAAATGCAAGACTTCGGTTAGTTGGACCAATGAAACTATAGGATTCTTAGAGGTCAAAAATCTTGACTTGTTTCTTTTTGACTTAGGTGAAATAGACTTCATTACTCATATTTAGTATGAGAATTCATTAGAATACTCCATATTAGATTAATTGCATAAGTTGGTCATACTTAGAGTAAGTGGTACTTAGAGGCTGATAACGCTCAATCTACAGCTCTCGTAGGAGTGTAAAGCGGTCGTTAGCAAATATAGAACCCAACCTGGGTTGGGTGTCGATCCCACAGGGAATAGCTTGGCCAACAAGTAAGTAAAATTACTAAACTTTTGGTGCAAGTCTCGTAAAAAGGGGGGATTCTTGTCTTGCAAGTAATGTAAACAAAGGCTGAAAATAATACAGTAAAAAGAGAGAGATTGTTACGTTGGTTGTAAACAATGAGAATTGAAGCGTTGGGGTTATGTCCACCTTCTGAGGTATACGTCTCTATTGGCTATGAGTGTGTAGAATTCTGACATGCAATTGCTTATAGAGAATCGTAGTCGATGGTAAATCCAAGCGTCTCTCGACCTAAACAAGGACTATTTCACTTTAACTCTCTCGAGCTTAAAGCGTGTCTAATGGTACGAATTCTCCAAGAGGTTAGTCCAGTTACGACACTAGCTTTTTAATAGGAAAGGGTGTCCTACTACCTTGACATTATCTCTTTTCCAGACAAATAACCTTTCTCTCGAACAAGTTAAATGTTAGACTGGCGTATTCTTGCGTTTGCAACCGCAAAGAATGTGGATTAAGATGAAGAGAATAATGATATAAGCAATATATGTGTCTCGAACTCACAAACTCACAGCAATAGATAGTAACTCATTCGGCTTCCGTAACCCCAACAGAGAAGTTTAGTTATCCATGAATGCGAAGGAAATCACAAGTTGCATTGTTGTTATTATACCACAAGATTGATGATTTTCGTGTAGCACAAGTGGTAGGCGTGAGGCGTGAATTCCTTAGCAAAAGTAACAATTCTCTTGTTGTGGATTTTAAGACTAGAAGAGTAGATTAGAAGTGTTTGTAGTGGAAGATGAGAGGGATGGAAGAAAATTAATTGTTGAATTAAGTGAAGAATAGAAAGATGATTTGTTAAGAGAGGAATGAATTCTCTCCACTAAGGGAGGAATGTTTCTCTCCACTCAGGGAGGAATGAATAAAAATCTCTAGCATGATAGGGTATTTATAATACCCATATCCTATTCCTACTAAGCTAATGAAATACTTAACCAAATCCTACTAAACTAAGAAAATACTTAACCCATTTGTACTAGGTTAATGTAACATTCTCCTAATCCAAATAAACTAATGAAATACATAACCCAATTGTACTAGGTTAATGCATCATTGTCCAAATCCAGCTATGTGTCTGTAAGTCCCCAAAGTCTTCAGAATTGCTGTTTTAGCCCGGGACAGATTTTCCATGCAGTAGTTTTGGTCCTTAGGCGTGTAAACTCATTTTCCTTTCTTCGTGAGCTTTCTTTTGCGTCAAGTAAGCCATAAAATGCTGAATTTTGCATCATTTATACCTGAAACTTTACTAATCATGTTCGTTAGCTCATTTACAGGAAAAAGGACTAAAAGTGCATGAAATATATAATTTGTTCTCAAAACTAGGCTAAAATATGGGCAAAATATATTGATATAGGTGCGTAAATTCGCCTATCATCAACACCCCACACTTAGATCTTTGTTCGTCCACGAACAACATATCATGTCCTTCTAAACATCAACTTAGGGTTTTTACAACAACAACACAAAACATTTATCAAGACAAGCACAACAATTATCAACAAAGAGTAGCTTTTCGATTATAAGTAGAAACAGTTTAACCTCAAGTATAGACTCGTGATGGTGATCAACTCACATGCAAACATTAAGGTGCATAGAATCATATACAACTATCCAAAGCTCATCAACCATGTGTGTCTCACAATATAGTACCCATAATCACTCACAAATATAGCATATTTTTCAAACATGGGTATCAAAATATCCTTGATCTCACTCTCATAAAGAATTCATATGCAGCAACTGATGACCATAGGCTTGCCCTTAGTGTACTACTTCACTAAATGTCAGAATGTTAAGATTAGGATCAAGTAGGTCTTTTGATGGTTGTAATGTAGGCTAAGGGACGGGTAGGACTATTTTGGCCAGGAATAGTGACTAAGCTCCTAAGCGCTTTAATACATCACATTGTATCATTGACACTTTTTTCTTTCAACCTTTCTTCTTTCTTTTATTCTACCACACTTGTTCTCCTCTTTTGTTTTTCAATTTTAAGAACAACTCACTTTTCAGCTTTCTTTTCCTTTTTCTTTTCACAACAGACCTCTTATGATAGCACTTTCTTTTCCATAACACATTCAAGCACCATTTACAATTTAAAGCATCATACTTACCCAATTTACTCTTATGTTGTCACATGACTTTTTTAATTTAAAGCACTTAGGAATTTGGATCAAATTACGGTCTTGAAAAAAATGGATTAGGCTTACATACAAGGTTGTCAAAGAAATAGGCTAAAGGCTCAAAAGGGTTTAACTAGGGATGATGTCCATGGGTAGGTAAAACTGAAGGTAAACAAATATAGGTTGCCAAATAAATGCCTAAATCATATCCTAACTTACACTCCTTATTTTCGCTTTGCATACATACCAGGCAAGTTCTAGCATCAGCCACAAACATAGAAGATACTATTAATCTCACACACACAAGGCACATGGTCGACTTTAATGGAGGTAATATAGACTCTTGACCCAACAAGTGAAGGAATTGAACCACACACTATCACATAATGAGTCATAACTAGAGCCTAAACGTCTCAATAGTCACAATTGTAGCACATACTCTTATTATAATCTCACGCTGCCTATCAAAATAATTTCATGCAAGCTAAAAAAATTTTTTAACTACTAAAAAAAACAAAATGAAACAAAATGAAACAAAAATGAAACAAAAGCAAACAAACATAGATGCGAATAGAGAAGTATAGCATGCAATACCACCACCCCACACTTAGTCGGGACACTGTCCTCAGTGGAAAATAAATACGAGGAACCTGGTTGGTCAGACTTATCCTCTATGTCTGGGGTCATACCCCTTGCATTGGAATCATCATCAGAGTCGTCATCCTTAGAAGTTCCTCATAAGTATCCACCACTTAATTCCAAGCGTGAGTCAAGGTGTTTGCAGCGGGGAGGGTTCTCCTTGCTCCTTGCGGCCTCTTTTCTTGCCCTTTTGGGAAGTGGTAGCCTTCTCCTTGCCTTGTCTTTCTTTAGGTTCCATTGTACCTGAGACTTGAAATAGTGTTAATGGTAGCACAATCTCAATGGATACAATCTATACATAAGCAGTAGGGGTACCACCCCATACTTAGTTTTGTTAAGACAAATCAGTGAAGCGAAAGTGGTCGATTACTCAGATTTCGTCGACATACGTTTTAGGATTGTATTCCGACAAGAAAATCAGCAATGCATCACTTACTTGCAGCCATTGGACTACTTTCATGGTAGATATAGCACCACTACTACATAGGGGTTACCACATGGAATAGTTATTCTTACAACAATCACAACCTCTTATGTCGGTAGGCACTATAAGTCTTATCCCGATGGCCGAGATAGTCTAACATATAAGTATCCAAACAACAATCTTAAGAACTATTCATAGCCATAGTAATTCCGCAAATAGTATAAGAATGCTATTAAAACCAATTTCAAGTCGGAAACAAGTAAAGATTTTCCTACGTACATGTTCACTCACATGATTTTGTATTAACAATCCAAACACATGAACATCACCAATAATCTTATACGATTTAGCAATTCATAATAAACATAGCAACGTAGTACTTACGATAAATAAATGAAGAATAAGAGAGTACTTACTTGCTTGAAACTTGTGGAGATGGTTTTGTGAATTGGAGGAGCAAAAGAAGAAAATTTTGAGAAGATTTGGAAGAGTATGCGGCACCTTTAGGGTATATTCTAGTGTGGTTGTGTTATAAAACTAAGTCCCCTTTATATAGGAAGAGTATGGGTCGGGTTATGACCCATTTACAATCAGTTTTGGAGACAAAATTCCCACATATGCGGCGCATAATGCTTAGCATAGACATGACATATGCGGCGCATTGTCTATGGCATAATGGGACATATGCGCCGCATAGTCTATGGAATTTGTAGACATATGCCCCGCATAGTCTATGGAATATGAGATACTGAGACCAAATGCCATAGTATAGGCGGCGCATAGTCAAAAGCACACTTAGGAATAGGTGGCGCATAGTGTATAGCACACTAGATTCTGAGACCTTAGGCTATAGGATAGGTTGTGCATCGTTCGTGGCCTATTTTTTTCAAGGCCTAGCCTTCCTCGATGCCTATTTGGGCATGAGAAATAGCCTTATGCATCATTATTCCTAACTTACCAACTTTACCATACAATGCGTCCAAATCGTCTATTGAAATCAATCTCCTCGTTGAATACTTCTTGCACCTATTTTTGCTTAAAACAAATGAAAACGATTAGTACGATGGGTTGCCTCCCATCTAGAGCCATATTTATTGTCGTGGCTCGACGTAATAATCTCGATTACTTAGACTTCATCGAGATAAGTGATGGCCATGTCATTCATCGAGTCAAGAGGACCGATATAAGGCTTAACATGTTGGCCATTAACTTTGAAAAAAACACCCTTATTGCCTTCCAATTCGACTACTCCAGATGATTAGACTTGGATGACTTTAAATGGACCAGACCACTTCGATTTTAACTTACCTGGGAAGAGCTTAAATCTGGAGTTAAAAAGTAGTACCATGTCACCTTTTTGGAAGTTTCGTCGAACAATCCGCTGATCATGATACTTCTTCATCCGCTCCTTATATAAATTCGATCGTTCATATGCATGGAGACAGAATTCATCTAGTTCGTTCAGCTGCTCCAACCTCAGATTCTTCACATCATCCCAATTCAAGTTCAATTGCTTCAATGCCCACAATGCCTTGTGCTCGAGCTCAATGGGTAGATGACAAGCCTTCCCATAAACTAGCTGATAAGGTGACATACCAATGGGTGTCTTGAATACAGTCCTATACGCCCATAGTGCATCATCTAGCTTCCTAGACCAATCCTTCCTATTAGCATTAACCGTCTTTGCAAGGATTTTCTTGATCTCACGATTGGAAGCCTCTACTTGTCCACTAGTTTGGGGATGATAAGGCGTAGCCACCTTATGTTGCTTGACACCATACTTAGCCAATACATATTTGAATAGCTTGTTGCAAAAGTGAGATCCTCCATCACTTATGATAGTACGAGGTACTCCAAAGCGAGAGAAGATATTCTTCTTTAAGAACGCTACAACACGCTTTCCTTCGTTGTCGGCCAATGCTACAGCTTCAACCCATTTCGAAACATAATCCACCGCAACCAAGATGTATTTCATTCCAAACGAATTCACGAATGGACCCATGAAATCAATACCCCACACATCAAAGAGTTCTACCTCTAGACTTTTGGACAGGGGCATTTCATGGTGTTTTGAAATAGCACCTTGACGTTGGCATTGGTCACACCTTCTAACATAGTCGTATGCATCTCTGAATATCGAAGGCCAATAATAACCACTTTGCAAAACTTTTCTTGCCTGCATAATGTCCTCCAACTTGCGAAGTGTGGCATGCTTCTAATATAGTGGGCACTTCTTCATGGGATATACATCGTCGAATGATACCATCCGTGCATCTTCGAAACAAATAAGGCTCATCCCAATAGTAGTGTTGAACGTCATGCATAAACTTCCTTCTTTGATGGTAGGATAAATTGGCAGGTAGCATATTACTCACCATAAAATTTTCAAAATCAGAATACCATGGTAATTTCTCCATTGTTATTGCTAATATATCCTCGTCATAGAATGCATCATCAATCTGAATTTCAGGTTGCGCCACATGTTCATTCTCAAGTCGAGATAGATGATCGGCCACTTGGTTCTCGCAACCTCTTCTATCTTTGACCTCAAAATCGAACTCTTGCAGCAGCAACACCCATCGAATCAACCTTGGTTTTGCATCCTTCTTCGTCATTAGATACCTAAGAGATGCATGGTCTATATGGACGATCACCTTAGTACCCAATAGGTAGGCACGAAACTTCTCAAACGCATACACGACCGCTAGGAGCTCTTGTTCAGTAACAGTGTAGTTCCTTTGGGCTTCATTTAGGACCTTACTCACATAGTAAATAGGATGAAATAGTTTCTCCTTTCTCTATCCAAGAAGAGCACCAACGGCTACACCACTAGCATCACACATGACTTCGAACGGGAGCGTCCAATCTGGTGCTACCATGATAGGGGCTTCAATGAGTTTTCCTTTAAGGCATTCGAATGCCTTTAAGCAATCTTCATTAAAGTCAAACTTTGCATCTTTCTCCAGTAGTTTGCACAATGGACTAGAAATTTTGGAAAAGTCTTTGATGAATCTACGATAGAACCCAGCATGGCCAAGAAAACTACGAACTCCCTTCACCGAAATTGGAGGCGGTAGCTTCTCAATAACCTCAATTTTTGCTCGATCAACCTCTATTCCTCTTTTGGAGATCTTGTGCCCAAGAATGATTCCTTATTTTACCATGAAGTGGCACTTCTCCCAATTCAGCACAAGGTTGAACTCTACACATATTTGCAATGCCATGCTCAAGTTTGCCAAACACGCTTCAAAAGACTCACCAACAACTGAAAAGTCGTCCATAAATACCTCCAAAGTGTCTTCAACCATATCAGAGAAAATAGACATCATACAACGTTGAAAGGTGGCTGGTGCGTTACATAACCCGAATAGCATATGTTTGAAGGCAAACGTACCATATGGGCATGTAAACGTTGTCTTCTCTTGGTCTTCGGGAGTAATACACATCTGATTATAACCTAAATAACCATCCAAGAAGCAAAACCATCCTTTCCCCGCCAATCGATCTAGCATTTGGTCCATAAATGGCAAGGGTAAGTGCTCTTTGAGCGTCCAAGAATTCAGCTTGCGGTAGTCCATGCATACTCTCCATCCAGTAACGGGCCTGAGGGGAATAAGCTCATTCTTCACATTTGCGACCACCATCATACCTCCTTTCTTGGGAACACATTGTACAGGACTTACCCATGTGCTATCAGAGATAGGATATACAACTCCTGCATCTAACCACTTGATAATTTCCTTCTTTAACACCTCTTGCATAGGTGGGTTTAGACGCCTTTGATGTTCAATGGTGGGTGTGCACTTTTCTTGAAGCTGAATTTTATGTGTGCAAATCCCAGGTGGAATACCAATAATATCCGCAATGGTCCATCCAATAGCTCTAATATACTTGCGTAAGATAGCAATAAGAGCTGCAACTTGTTGCTCACCCAAATCGGCTGCCACTATGACTGGAAGAGTGTTTTCGCTTCCTAAGAATGCGTACTTTAAATGACTTGGCAGCTCCTTCAATTCTAACGTGGGTGGTTCTTCAATAGATGGCTTAGCTGGTGGTGTGGGTCGATTCTTGAGATCAAGATCCAGCTTCTTGGGAGTATAGCGATAGGTCCCTAATCCCGATAGAGCACAAATAGCTTCTTCAGAAATTTCAGCATCCTCAATCTCTCCTTTCATGAGCAAAACCTCCAAAGGATCATCAAGAATTTGCTCTTCTTCAAGTCGTTCTTTCTCATCATCAAGGAAAACATCAGCCACAGAAAATACACTCAGATCTTTGGGTTGCTTCATTGATTTGGAAACATCAAAACGAACCACTTCGTCGTTTATTCGGAGTGAAAGCTCATTAACTCTCAAATCAATGAGCACACTTCCTGTAGCAAGGAAAGGGCGCCCCAAGATTATGGGAACCTCAGAATCTGCTTCACAATCCAAGATGACAAAGTCTGCTGGGAAGATAAATGAAGAAACCTTTACCAAGACATCGTATAAGATACCAACAGGTTGTTTTACCGACCTATCTGCCATGACAAGCCTCATATTGGTTGGTGTAGGATCTCCTAACCCCAACTTCTTGTAGATCGATAATGGCATCAAGTTGATGCTGGCTCCTAAGTCACATAATGCTTTGAAAAAGTTCAAAGATCCGACGGTGCAAGGAATAGTGAAAGCTCCGGGGTCGGCCTTCTTCTGAGCTATCGATCGGGTAGCAATTGAACTATAATGATGCACATCATCCTTCAGCTCATAACTTGCTGCCCTCTTCTTAGTCAAAAGATCTTTCATAAACTTCGCATACCCAGGCATTTGTTCAAGTGCCTCTACCAGTGGAACATTAATGGTCAGCTGCTTCAACATAGTCATAAATTTGCTGAACTTAGTGTCATCCGCCACCTTCTTCAATCTTTGGGGAAAAGGTGGTGGTGGGTATGGAAGTGTTCTCTCCGTGGCTTTCTTCTCCTCTTTCTTCCATTTTTCCATTTTTTCAGGCTGCACGTCACTAGGTGTAATGTCCATGTCCGCAATTTCATCATCCACTTGCTTGCCTTTTGCTGAAGTTTCCAACACCTTACCACTTCTGGTAGTGATGGCCATGCATGACACATCATTCCTTGGGTTTTTCACAGTATCGCTCGGTAAGGTGCCAGCCTTTCTTTGATTGAATGCTGCTGAAAGTTGGCTCAATTACTGCTCTATTTGCTTGATAGAAGTGGAATGAGAATCAACTAATTGCTTCATGGAGGACAAATCATTAATCACCTCCGTAACTCCCGCGCTCGTTACTTCCACTCCTTTCAATAACTTAGCCATCATGTCTTCCATACTTCCAGAATTAGATGTGGTGGTGTCACGTCTACCAGGGGGAACGTACAAACCACTCTTTTCATTGTTTTTCTTCCAACTACCTTAGTCTTTGCTTCCAGATTTATCATAATAGTTCCGACCTTGGTTTCCTTGGGCATTCCCGCGGAAACCCCCCTGATTGTTCAAGTAGTTGGCCTTCTCTTCAGAATCAGATTCGTCTCTTTCTTTTGACGCAATCGCTTTCAGTTTTTCAGTCTTCCCTAATAGATGCTTTGTAAGAAGATCCATTTGGGTTTTCATATGCGCCATATCTTGGTCACATTCTTCTTCTCTTCTTCGTTGGTCTGCAGTCATGCCAATAGATAAAGTGGGGCTTGCTACCTCAGAATCCCTGGTATGCCAAGCTCTACTTTGTTTTGTCATACGATCTAGCATATTGCTTGCTTGACCAAAGGTGAGGTCCATGAAAGAACCTCCAGCTGCGTTGTCCACCACTGGTTTAGTTATTGAATTCAAGGCTCTATACAAGATCTCCATGAGGTGAACATTAGTCATGTGATGGTTTGGGCATCTCGCTAGCTTTATTTTGAACCTCTCCCATGTTTCATGAAGAGCTTCAGAGGGAAGCTGGCGGAAGTTGCTGATTTCATCTCTCAATTATGCTCTTTTGGATGGTGGAATGAATCTTTATAGGAAGGCGTCTCTCAATTGCCTCCAATTTGTAATTGAATTAGGAGTCAGCCCATTCAACCATAGTGTTGCCTCCCCAGACAGAGACAATGGAAATAGACGTAATCGAATAGCATTCTGACCAACACCAGGATTGTCAAAAGACTTGCATGTAGAAATAAAGTTGATGAGATGCATATTCGGATCATCGCCTGCTAGTCCACCAAATAATCCCTTAAGTTGCAATAACTGAATCATGGTACTTGAGATGTTGAACTTGTCTCCGGGCGCTAATGGTGGTGGAATTATAGCTCTAGTGGCTCCGGAACCATCAAGATCATCATCATCATCGTCGAAAGCTGGCTGCAAAGGTTGGCGATCATACCTATACCGAGCTTGTCGACCTCTTCTGTTGGCAGGTGTTGTAGTTTCAGCAACATGCCTTGGGTTTATCAACTCGTCATCACCTAAATCTTCATCGTCAGGATTTGTTGCTCACCCAGGATTATCAATGTTTTGTTGTTGGACTTGAGCAGCGGTAAGAGCAGCTAATCTTGCTTGCTCGTGTTGAGCAGCCATCCTGTTGATTTCAGCTTGTGCTTCCATTCTTCTAATTCATTGTGGTTCAGGATTGATTGGTAATAACGGTTGAGCAGAACTTCTAGTATGGGGCATGCACTAAAGTAAAAACCTGCAAGAAACAAAAACAAAAACTAAAAGTAAAAGTACAAGAATCTTTGACCAAAGGGTCTAGTAATTATCACGAACTTGATTGACACTGGTATTCCCTGGAAACGACGCCAATTTTTGATAACGCTCAATCTACAGCTCTCGTAGGAGTGTAAAGCGGTTGTTAGCAAATATAGAACCCAACCTGGGTTGGGTGTCGATCCCACAGGGAATAGCTTGGCCAACAAGTAAGTAAAATTACTAAACTTTTGGTGCAAGTCTTGTAAAAAGGGGGGATTCTTGTCTTGCAAGTAATGTAAACAAAGGCTGAAAATAATAAAGTAAAAAGAGAGAGATTGTTACGTTGGTTGTAAGCAATGAGAATTGAAGCGTTGGGGTTATGTCCACCTTCTGAGGTATACGTCTCTATTGGCTATGAGTGTGTAGAATTCTGACATGTAATTGCTTATAGAGAATTGTAGTCGATGGTAAATCCAAGCGTCTCTCGACCTAAACAAGGACTAATTCACTTTAACTCTCTCGAGCTTAAAGCGTGTCTAATGGTATGAATTCTCCAAGAGGTTAGTCCAGTTACGGCACTAGCTTTTTAATAGGAAAGGGTGTCCTACTACCTTGACATTATCTCTTTTCCAGACAAATAACCTTTCTCTCGAACAAGTTAAATGTTAGACTGGCGTATTCTTGCGTTTGCAACCGCAAAGAATGTGGATTAAGATGAAGAGAATAATGATATAAGCAATATATGTGTCTCAAACTCACAAACTCACAGCAATAGATAGTAACTCATTCGGCTTCCAAAACCCCAACAGAGAAGTTTAGTTACCCATGAATGCGAAGGAAATCACAATTTGCATTGTTGTTATTATACCACAAGATTGATGATTTTCGTGTAGCACAAGTGGTAGGCGTGAGGCGTGAATTCCTTAGCAAAAGTAACGATTCTCTTGTTGTGGATTTTAAGACTAGAAGAGTAGATTAGAAGTGTTTGTAGTGAAAGATGAGAGGGATGGAAGAAAATTAATTGTTGAATTAAGTGAAGAATAGAAAGATGATTTGTTAAGAGAGGAATGAATTCTCTCCACTAAGGGAGGAATGTTTCTCTATACTCACGGAGGAATGAATAAAAATCTCTAGCATGATAGGGTATTTATAATACCCATATCCTATTCCTACTAAGCTAATGAAATACTTAACCAAATACTACTAAACTAAGGAAATACTTAACCCATTTGTACTAGGTTAATGTAATATTCTCCTAATCCAAATAAACTAATGAAATACATAACCCAATTGTACTAGGTTAATGCATCATTGTCCAAATCCAGCTATGTGTCTGTAAGTCCCCAAAGTCTTCAGAAATGCTGTTTTAGCCCGGGACAGATTTTCCATGCAGCAGTTTTGGTCCTTAGGCGTGTAAACTCCTTTTCCTTTCTTCGTGAGCTTTCTTTTGCGTCAAGTAAACCATAAAATGCTGAATTTTGCATCATTTATACCTGAAACTTTACTAATCATGTTCGTTAGCTCATTTACAGCAAAAAGGACTAAAAGTGCATGAAATATATAATTTGTTCTCAAAACTAGGCTAAAATATGGGCAAAATATGTTGATATAGGCGCGTAAATTCGCCTATCATCAGAGGCTAACACTAGTGAAGGTTGACTTAGTTTAATTGGACTTAGTAAGGGTGCTTGAGTAGATTATCTACATTAGGGCTTGCGGTGGCTTGCTATAAATCTAAGAGTTGATTTAGATACCATATCCTAGTCCGGGGTAGAAATCGACTTAGAATGCAATTGAGGGATTTCCATGTGGTCTTGTTAACCCACCTTAAGGCAAGACTTATGATTAGTTCCCTTGAACCCTTACGCTTAGTAATTTACTAAAGGATCCCCTTTTGAGGAAATATTGATGATTCTTGGTGCTTGTTGGTTAGGAGGAATGGCATTGAGAATAATGCCCAAGTGAATATTCCCCTGTATGCCTTTTTGGCTAAATCTTATGTCAATCTATTAATTATGTTATCACGATTATTTATTATTTGGGCTAATGAATGTGCTATTAATGACCCTTTAGCTATAATATGTCCTAAGCCATAAATGATATTTGACCATTCTATGAATAAGCCATGGATTATGTCATGCTTTAACTATTGCTCAAGCTATTGATAAATTATCTTTAGGCAAATAGTAGGTCAATGAATATGCTACTAATAAGACATTTTACATGATATCGCCTATGGTTAATGCCCAAGGTCTAAATGATTAGATTATGAATTATGTAAAGATGAGTCATTGATTATACATTTGATTAAGCCATTGTTAGTCTAGTGTTTGGGACGTTAATAATACTATTTCCTAAGTTATGATCATGCTTAATAATTATTCTAAGAAATCATAGTGGAAACCTTCCTTATTGTAGATATTTGAAATGATGGTATAAATGGTGATAGAAGACACACATCGACTATATAAAAGAATTCTATATTGATTATATTTGGAGTAATTTTATTATTTTGTCTAGTAACCAAACTTGTGATTATGATAGAAAGCCTTCTTGTTGCTAAAGTTATGAGTCATGATACTAAGGATTCTAAAAGGAACATTTATTGACTACATGAGAAGCTACGTTAATAACCATATTGAAACTGTTAATGATTTGTAATATAAATGCTATATATTTTCATATTTATGGATAAATTGTCCTCGACAATGAATGATGAGATATAAAGGTATGCTTCTCCTTACTTGTTTTCTACTTTAGCCCTTGTGAGGCTTGTCACTTACTTTAGTCCTCGTGGGGCTTGCACTTTACTTTAGCCCTCATAGGGCTTGTCATTTACTTATGCCCTCATGGGGCTTGCACTTTATTTTTGTCATCATGGGGCTTGTTATTTAATTTATCCCTTGTGGGGCTTGTTGTTAATTATTGATATATTGATATGACGATGATGCCCGACAAAGTCAGAAGATATATTGATGCAATGATGATGACCGACAAGGCCGGAGGATATTATGATGATATAATGATACATTTCAAGGAAAAATGATATTTATGATGATATGATGATACCCATAAAGACTGGAGGATATTATGATGATACGATGATACCTGAGAAGGTTAGAGAATGAAAAAGGCATCTCGGTGCACTAAAGCTTCTGTTATACATAGGGTTCGGGGAAGGTCTCTACCATGAAGATGTATTTTACATAGCATTACCTTGAATTTATGCAAGAGGTTATTTTCAAGGCTTGAGCCCATAACCATCTGGTCATATGGAAGCAACTTTACTAGTTACTCCAAGGCTCCCCTTCGATGATAATATGATGATACCTAATGTACCAGATAATATGATAATGATACATTGATGATTGGCAAGGTCTGAGAATACAATAATGATATATTGATACCCAAAAAGGCTAGAGGATACTATGATAATATTGATACTCGATTTAGCTAGAGGATATGTTGATGTTATGATGATACCCAGTCCGAATTCAGCTAGCCCTATGTATGGCAATTTATATGTTTATCTATATTCTTATGTAGTTGGATATAATATAGATTTTAGAGGTGTCAATTATAGTCTTCTAATGAGTTAAGGTGTAAAGTGTTATAGATGCTGATTTAAGGATAAAAGATGCTTAGTAGTGGATAATACTGAAGTGGCTAATGGTGACTAGTGAATTCGTGAACCTTAGTGATAAACAGGTCTAGTGGCATTGATTGCTATTAATAGAGATGATTATTTCATTATGGTGGTTAGTGATAATGGGTTTAGCGATGGTGATGATTAGTTGCTATTGATGACCAAGTTTATGATGTTCATTAACTGTCTTGCGAGGATTTATGGCCTAATGATGCTAATTGATATGAGATGTTAGTTGAGAGATGAATAAGATTATTGTAATACCCCACAAAATCGCGTGTCACATTCAGCTCGTAAAGCTCCATGAAAGATCCCAAGACTTAGAAAATTTTTGCTAAGTGTTTGAGATTCAATACTTAGTCTTAGTTTAGACCTCCAAACTTTGGGGATTTATTTGACGACTTTCCCGACATCCGTTTTTCAATTTTCAAGTTTCATTACGATCGAGAAAGCTCGTAGTATATCCTGGATGAGTTTCAGAATTTTTGGAGTAGTGTAAGGGAACGTTTTGGTTCCCAAAACAGAAGTTCCAACGATTAGCTTGCGCCGCCTGCTAACTCCAGTGCTTGGCCAGTTTTTTTTCTAGCATTTTAGGGTCAACTTCAAATGATCATAACTCTCTGTATATAATGAAATGTGAGAGCTGCTATATATCAATGAAAATATCTTTGAGTTCTCTTTCCAATGCAATTGGTTTCATCCAATTTAAATATCGGAGTAAAAAGTTATGATCAATTTACTTCAGCCTATCAGACAGTCAACAGAGGGACAACTGCATCTTTCTGTCTTTTTTTAGGGGTATTTTGGTCATCTTCCACCCCTATATACCTCTTAACACCGAATTAAGCCTCATTTTCAGAAAAATATACTCCTTTTCTCTAATTTCTCTCAAGAAAAATAAGAGGGGTTTTCAATTGAGGATCCAGATTCAAGAATTTTCTCCGTCAATCTTCATAAAATCAAGAATTAAGGTATGCGTAGTGTTCATCCATGAATTCCTTTCATCCATGGAGCTCAAGAATCAAATTTTAAATTATGTATTGTGAATATGTTGTTGTGGTATGATTATGTTCATGTTGATGGTTGTTGTATGGTTTCAAGTTGGGATTTTTATGTATTTTCATAAATCTATATTAGATGTAAGTTGAAATCTTTGAAATTAGTTGTTTATGATATCCATATTGTTGGATGTTGATAATCAAGTTGCTGATGTTGAATGATTCCCAAGTTGGAATCTTTATGTGTTACTATGAATCTATGACACCATATGAGTTGAAAACATGTAAAACTTGGTTGTTCATGATGTAAAATCTTATGGTTTCACCTATGCCTAAATTGTGCATGCAAGGTGTTCGATGAAATGCCTAGAATAATAATAATCATGTTTTCATGACTTAAGAGTACCAAGTAACAAGTACATGGTCTATGCTTTATGATTCTTCATGAATTCTATGTTATTGATGTATTGTGGTGGTCATATGTAGTGAACATGATGTTGAAGTTAAGAAGTACTTCCATGTTGAATGTATCCCCTCCCACGTATGAAATGTTGAGAACCATGTGTAGTATTGAATCCCTTACTTATGATATAATGAATTGTGGACTCTATTCCTATGAACAAGTCAGTCATGTGTGTCAGTTTCTTTCCATCGAGTCTTGGGGGTACTTGTACCCAAAATTATAGTTGTGTGCCTAGAGCCATATCATGTTGTCATGATATCCTCAGTTAAGCCATGCTCAGTAAAATTCAGTCAGTCATGTGACTCAGGAAATCTCAGTAATCTAATGAACTCAATCACTTACCAAACATCAGTAGTAATTTCATTAGTTAATGGGAATTCAGTAAACTCAGTACTAGTCCAATTCTACTCAGTACTCAGTAACTTTAACTCTCTCAGTCAGTCCTCAGATCTCAGTAGTATTCCATCAGTCAACGAAACTCATTAAATTTATCTTAGCTCAGCTAAGCAACACTATCAGTCAAGTTATTCAGTTCAGTTAATCAGTTCAGTCAATCATGCTCAGTGTTTATTCAGATGGGAGTAGAAGTTAGCACTGAGTGAACCCACGGATGGGAACACACACTGTCAGATGAGGGTGTGATTCTTAGTAGTCATCCTTGAGTTCCAGAACTATGTAGCCAGCATAGGTTGAGACATCAAGACTGCCAGCTTGAGGGTTGATGAGAAAGACATCTGCCGTTCTCTTTTGGGGACATTGCCAGATTTGAGGGTCACTCACAGCTTGTCTTTACCCGTGGCATGGTATTGACACCCTTCCAATCAGGGAAAGAATTGGACCCCAGTTCAGCTACATTATCACACATGGGGCATATCGGTTAAACTACTACCTCCCACAATTTCAGTCATTCAGTCTCAATAAAAGAACTAAGATAGTTCTTTAGATATCAGGGCTATCAGATACAGTAAACTCAGATATAGTACAGAACTCAAATAGTTCCTTCAGATTTTGGGTTGTCACCTATAGTCACCCATGTTATCAGTATCCAATATCAAGGCTATCAGATATAGTCACTCATGTTATCATCTATATCAGCTATGAGAAATCATTTGCCAGTCATATTAGATTTTAGTAAACTCATGCTATCAGTACTCAGTTTCAGGACTGTTAGATACAATCAATTAGACCAGTCCTTCATAATCAGGACTGCCAGAAACAATCATTCCTTTATCCGTACTAAAGTATCAGTCTTCTAGTATTCAGTAATACAGTATAAGTTCCTCACTTATTAGTGATTCACAGATTAATATTAGTAAACACAGTCATTTAGTATCTCAGAATCGGTAAACTAATGTTATTAGTATTCAGACTCAGTAGTCAGTATCGTCATGAGTTCAGTAGTAGTTACTTATGTATGTATGTGTTCTCACATTCATATCAGTCAGCATTATTCATGTATACAAACCCTTTGCATTTAGCCTACCTTACTCGTATACTCAGTACTCTCAGTTGTACTGATGCATTTGCGCTATGGTGCTTTCTTTTATGTTACACCATAGGTATAGATACACGATTTCCAAACCAGCAGTAGCAGTAGCATCTCAGCTGTCAGAGTTCTAGCAGTGAGTCCTCGTCTTTCGAGGGCATGATCATTACTTATGTTATGGTTTATTTCAGTTTAGTTTTTCTAGTCAGAGTTAGTTGGGGACATATCCCATCAACTCCCAATTCATACAGTCATATTAGAGGCTTTTCAGACTAGTATGATCAGACTTAAGATAGTATTACAGTTGTTTTGGGTATTCTATACCCCACTCTCATGTTATGATTATTCCATTTTGAACCTTATGGCCTTACAGTATTACGTATTCCATATTTATATTCTATATTATACAGTGTATCGGTATGGATATCAGTCATGGGTTAGCTTGTTATCCCTCGAGGTCATGGGCACTATGTAGCATTTCGGTTCAGTAAATTAGGGTATTACAATTATATAGGGTGATTAGTGGTCTTTTGTTAAATGGTGACTGGTGGTATTAAGTTGGCTAGAAAGGAATTTTTGTTAATTGTTGAATATGGTCTAGAAATGAATCTTGACTAGGTGCTTGATATTCTCTAGTTAGTGAATAATAGTTAGTCGTTGACCCTTCTATAGTAATTATGTGATAAATAATGGATGGAAAATAATTAAGGGTTATATGATGACTCGTGAGTAATTGGTTTAGTAATTTTCATTGGCTATCTAATAAAGAGTGAAAAGATTGTATTGACAAGATGGATGTCTACTTAGTGGTAGGGTTACTGTTATATGTATAATGATATATTTTATTTAATTATTATTATTTGTGATGAGTATGAATGCTGGCAAATGGTCGTTTGATGGAAATTATGGAAACTATGGACAATGAGAAAGTAGGTTATATATATTGATAAATTGATTGTTTTATTCTCTCTTGAATGTACTCTCTGGTTGTATAAAACGTCGTGATGTATTCTTTACTTTATGCACTAGTTGGTGTATGGACACCAACTTTTACTTATGTTTGCTTGTGATTGCACTTGTGTTGCCTTGTGATTTTGAATCATTAATTCCTTATGTTCGATGATATAGGCATGCGTTGATACCTTTTATTATATTATTATTTCGATATTTCAAGATATTACGTACAACAATATTGGCATGCATTGATGCCATATGTTTTATTGTTATTCCAATGTTTCATGCTTATTATATGGAACAAAATTGGCATGTGTTGATGGGATGCCTTATTTTATACTGTTATTTTGAATTGCTTACTTATTATATACAATGATGATGGAGATGATTCAGTTTCATTTTTGTACCTTCACTTAGTTATGATTATAGTGCACGTTATCATTCTTATATCATGATTTAGCTTAGTCGGTCGATGATGCCTGCTTGGTACCCATTGTTTTGATACTCATACTATACTTTTATATTTTTTTGGTGCATATTTGAGTGTTAGCTTTTGCCATTGATTATGGTTCATGCAGTGATTGATTTTTGGAGATAGGGTAAGCTCTTGGAGTTTAAGTCACCCTATTTCTTACCATCTCTTGTAATCAGTCTTTAGCATTAGAGATAAATGTATTAACTATTTTAGATTTTGAATTGTATTGATATCATTAATTGCTTTTTGTACTAGATCGACCAAGTTTTGTGATTTGTATCTTATATGACTAATTATTCTATCTAGAAACCTTATGTTTACATTTAATGTCCTTGGATTTAGCCAATGTTGGGCTTTAAGTACCTATTAAACCCATTGCGTTAGCTCTAGGTTATGGTATTGTCTTAACTACTGGTGGGAATTAGTAGGAGCCATAAAGACTCATAAATTGGGTCATGACAAATTGGTATCAGGGCCTCGGTTTCACCGGTATTGTTGGTATAAGAGCGAGTATCTAGTAGAGTCTTGCGGATCAAAACATTGACATTCATTTCCTACCTTACGGAGAATATGGGACATTCTTGAGAGTTCTTCACTTCTTTCACTCATATCATTTCAAGTGTTTAAGTTGGTTTGTAGAATATTCTCTTGAATATACTCTTTCATAGAAGGTCAGGACATGTGTTACCTCTACAAAAGACTAGGATCCCAAGATCGAGCCTAGGGTTCCTGCTCCTATTGCAGAATGTGGACGACCCAAAGGTCATGGACAACCGAGAGACATGTCCTTAGTTATAGGAAAGGATAGGATGCCCTTCCCAGACCTTATTTCTATAGTTGAGCTAGAGATTTTTCAACCACAGCCAGCAGTGGATCATGGATCAGCCTAGGCTCTACTAGAGTTTTCTTTTTGCAGTGCTCAGAGATACATAAGTTTAATGGTTAGTCATTATTAGTGGTTTCTCATTGGATGGTGCACAGTCTGCAGATCTGAGTGGTACTGAGGAGGAGGCACAACTAGTAGTTGCGACTCCTAGAGTTGAGATTCCTTCTACTCAAGTAGTTATTCAGCCGATAGTTGCCCAGCTAGTGATGGCCCAAGCTATTATGTCTTCTGAGGAGTAAAATATGTTGGATAGATTCTCGAGAATAACTCTGTTGAGATTTTATGGTGCCACTAAAGAGGATGCACATGAGTTCCTAATTACGTATGAGGATAGGCTTCATGGTTTGGCTTTGTTGAGACTCCTGGTGAGGATTATGCCACAATTTAGTTGGACTTGTCTGCTTATCATTGGTGGAGAGATTTTATGGATTTTAGACCAGCTGGATCTTCTCTTTTGTCCTGGACTCATTTCAACGAGATATTCTTGGAGAAGTATATGCCTCACAACATTAGAGATCAATTGATAGATCAGTTCCCCAGATTGAAGCAAGGCTCCACGATAGTTATGGAGTATGGGATAGATTACTGCTTTGTTAAAGATGTTGAGGCTTTTTTATATGCATGCCTTCTTAGAGTGGATATCCTCAGTTCATCCTTGCAGCCTCAGAGTCAACCGAGTTTACCTATTTTGGCAGCTTCTTAGATTACTGATGAAGGTTAGTCTAGCATTAGTGATCACCTGAGAAAGGGAAATGGTTAGCCTTTGTGGGGTTTATTTCTAGTTTGTCTAGACGTGGTGATCATTCGGGGTCAACCGAATCTACTGGTTATGGTTTTGCTCAGATTTCTTAATTTACATGTGGACTTCCTGGTCACTATTTATAGGATTTCCCTAGTCATGGGGCAATGGTTGGTTCAGCTTATAGTGGTCCCTCTATTATAGCAGTTCATCCTCATTTAGAGGTATTTCTCTTTGTATAGTGGTGGTTATGAGGGTGCTCGAGGTAGTTCCTAGACAGGTAGGATAAGAGGTCAGATAGGTACCCACCCAAGTGTAGGGCGTGGTCAGTTATATGCAATACCTAATAGACATGCGACTTATACTTCGGATGCTGTAGATGCCAGAGTAATTTTGGTTTAGCACTGGTTGGCCCTTTTTTCTTAATCCGGGATCTATTTATTTAATATATATACTTTTCTTCTTATTATACACCATGGTTGAAGTTGTCTATTGATTTATTATCTATAGCATTGCACGTACTAAAACACCCTGGGTTCCTGGCCCTTTGAAAATTTTATTAATTTTTGGCCTCAAGATAGGATACGACTATGGGAAACGACTCGTACACTTGGATACACGTTGTATGGTTTAGTCGTATGTTGAGTAGTGTTGGTTGGTAGGTTGGATTTTAATTCTGGAATAAATATGACTAGGATGGTACGATTCGTATTGGTGGGTACAAATTTTTTGGTTACTTCACATAGTCATAGACTTGGTAACTTAAGTTGGATCTGAGTATGAATATCTCACCTTGAGCCGTAAGCCTTGGTACGACTCATACCATAGACTCGTATAGTGGTCAGTGTTCAATCCTCTTGGGATTCTATTATGCCAGGGGTACGTACCATGGTTACTATTTGTATGCTTGGATACGACATAGATTGCAGTGAGTCATACCTTGGACAGTGTTAGGTCTAAGGGAGATAGCCTTGGGTATGAGTGGTGGGTACCACTTGTATTGAAGAGTATGATGGGTACAGATAGTCGTACCCACCTAACAGGATTTTTGTGAGTTTAAGTGAGGGAAATTTAAATATTTCCCCACTTAACCTAATAAGTTCATATGACTTATATTCCTATTGGGAGGTTATTTTCCCTATTATTCTATTCATTAACACTTAGAAGTTTCTCTTAAACACTCTACAATTCTCTTTAAAGCTTTTGGGTAAATGATGACTAGGGTTTCATCTTAAGGATTACTTTGGGGCTTGTGTTGGTGATTTATCTCCAACATCTTCTTGGTTTAAGTCTGTAACATCCTAATTTTCTGGAATCGAAACGTCACACAGTGCTCATGATCCCAAAGGACCACAAGCTAACCCTCTACTAATATCTATACCTAAACACTGCATAATATCTATAATAAATGCAGAAAAATGGAAAATACTGGCCATAAGGTTCAAAACATCGAGAATACTCAAAGTTGAATACTAAATACCGATACATCTATTCGAAAAGCCTCTAAATTGTCATAACTGCAGAGTTGATAGGACATGTCCCCAACTAACTCCGTCTACTGAAAATAATCTAAATCTAATATGATAATAAAATAAGGATCATCCTCGAATAAAGAGGACTCACGGCTACGTCTACTGCTGCGGACTGGGACTGAGCTGCTAGGGGTACTCTGGATCTCATGCCTCTGAACCTATGGTGTCAAATAAAACACCATGGCGCAAATGTGTTAGTACGAGAATTTATTGAGTATGAAGATGAGTTAGGGATAAATGGAAGGGCTTATGCATGACCAATTACTTAACTGGATAATCATGAGAATACTGAATGATGACATAAGCATGAATGAACAAATCATAACTGAAAACATTGTGAATCGAAATACTGAAATTCGAATAACGCTTTACTGTTATCTCAACTCACTACTAATACTGAGATAAGAAATAACTGAATCTCCTGATATTGATAACCGAGTACTGGAGTTGAGATCAGTCCTCTCTAGAGAGTGATCTCAAAAACTGATGTTACTGGAGCTGATTAAGTGAATCTACTCACATCAATGACTGTACTCTGAACTTTCTACTCTCAGCTGACTGAATCGGAGATCAAACCTCTCTAATGGATGATCCCTGAATCTACTATTAATGACAAAAACAGATTTTATCTGAGATTAAACCTATCTAACAAGTGATCTCTGGATCTGATAATGAGATTACTCAGCTGAATTTAAGACTGAGATCAAGACTATCTAATGGGTGATCTCTTGATATGATAATGAGATTACTCAACTAAATCTAAGACTGAGATCAGGCCTATTTAATGGGTGATCTCTGGATCTGATAATGAGATTACTCAACTGAATCTGAGATTGAGCTCAAGCCTATCTAATGGATGATCTCTGGATCTGATAATACTGATACTGAATATCTTTATCTGAGACTATGCCTATCTAGTGGGTGGTCCATAAATCAATGGAACTATCTGAGTTCCTTACTAAGATAGGTGATTGTATCTGACAGTTCTAATTTCTGAGTTCTACTCTGACGACTGATAGTAAAACTGTAACTGTGGGAGTTCTTACTTAATCAACATACCCCAAATCTGAACTGGTGGGGTCCAACCTGTACCCCTAGAAGAAAGGGTGTCAATATCATGCCACAGATAAAGACCTCTACTCTGGTCAATCCTTTCTAATGGGTAACCCTCACAAGAAGTCAAGCCTAATGCAGTATAATAGTCAAGTTTTATTCTAATGGGTGAATCTTGCTCCTGTACTGCCTATGCAATTCTAGAGTTCAGGTATTTCTCCTAACTACTCTTCCTCTGTAACGGGGAGCCGTCATCCCTGCACTCGCTAGGTGCTAGCTCCTAATCCCAACTGAAAGACTCTAAACTAATTCTTAACTAAACTTAAGCTGAGCTGAATCTTTTGCTGATCATATTTCTTGAATGATCTGACTGAGTTACGATGAATTCACTTGGTTCCATATCTGATGAAATACTACTGAATCTCGTTATCTGACTGTATGATACTGAGTTCTGAACTGAACACTTGAATACTACTAGATCTAAGATGAGTGCTGAACTGAGGCTAGAATAATTGTGATATTGAGATTTATTAAGTTCTGTATCTTTCAAAGAGTACAGAGTTCTATAACTCACTAAGTTCTGAGAATTATGGCTTAACTGAGATTATCGAGGAAATTAACACGTGCTCTAGACTGCATCTAATTTGTTGGGTATAAATACCCTCAGGACTCGATAATATAAAAGTAAAACATAACCATTCTTGAATAATCAAGACCATGGACATTCATTCACCATCACAATCACTAAATTATCTCTTCAAGTATTTAGAAATCACAAACATGTGATAGTACAAGGAGACATGATATTGGCTCATACTCCATTCAACAAGGTCTTACATCAAACACTCAGCATGTAATAAAGTTTTAGCATGAATTGAAGAGAACATAATTGGGGAATTTTGTGCTATCATATTACAATTCATTCACTAAAGCTTTTTAACAAACACTTGGCATGCATAGGTTTGCACACAATTAGGGATTTCTAGTCTACATGCTATAATGGCACTAATTCTTTCACATAAGCATTTTATCAAACATATGGGGAGCATTCTTTGTTTATTCAACAATTTATACACTTAATTGACATGAACACATCACTTAACAAGCAACTTGAAAAGGGTTTAACATGAACATCACATAAATATACTAGGGTCACAGCTTGAAACCTCATAAACAAAAAATGAATTGAAACTTGATAATAGAATGAACATCAATTTTAACTTACATGAATCATGAAAACTCATAAACATATGATCTTTGAAATTTAGAAAAGGGTTCTTGAGTTTCTTGGATGAAAGGGACCCAAGAATCAATGTCTGCATACCTTAGGGAAACTCTTTCCTGAAGGCTCTCGAAGAGATTCGTGATTTCTTGATTTCTCAAGATTTTTCTTAAAGAAGAAAAAAGGGTTTTGATTTTGTAGAAACCCTAGATTTTTGATGTTGAAGAGGATAAATAAAGTCGTGAGCCTTGATCGGGTATAAATAGGGGCATAAAAGAGTGGAAAAAGACCATAAAGCCCTTTTAAAAATAAGTTAAAAATACTGAACGGGGGCTGCAACGGTCGAAGCAACGGTCCGTCGCTTAGTCTGATGGTTCGTCGGATCATCCATCACACATCGATTAAAAAAATAACACACTGCCTCCATGCAACGGTCTCAACAATGGTCCATCACAAACCTGATGGTCCGTCGGATCATCTGACGCACGTTGTCCTGGATGAGGCCATACTACCTCAGCGGCAACGGTCCTAGCAATGGTCCATTGTAGCTTTGATGGTCCATCATCGTAGCCGTCCCACTTAGGCCAAGAAAGAAAGTCACTGGCTTGGTTGCGATGGGCTGGACGATGGTCTGTCGCAAGCTCAATGGTCCGTCAACCTGACCATCGCACCTGGGCGGTTCCGAGTACTTTCAGTAAAATGACCATAACTTCCTCACTTGATGCTAGATTTTGATGAAATTTGTATCGATGGAAATCTTATTCAATGCCTTACATGAAAAAAATTTGATATTAGGGAATTCTATATGATATAAAATATTTCTCACTTGGGAAGTTACTTTTTAATTTTTTAGTGTCGGATTTGCACTTCACTTGACATGCTCTAAGGCTCAGACTACGAGAGAATTTTGCGGGGTCTTATAAAGTCATGTTTTCATCCCTCATTTATAGGTCCAACTAAAGGTATGGTTTTATACAATGTTTTCATGGTTTGATTATTGTGTGGTTTTGGATTTTCAAATATAATTTTACGGGTTTTGGTTATAAATGCTTGGTTATGGTTTTCCCATGTTTTAATTATGCTTTAATATACTTTAATAGTGATTTTGGAGAATTGGTTGCATGGGAATGGTTATTTGGTAATTGGGTTTGGTTTTGGAAATACCATCCCTAGTGTGTTTAATAAAATGCCTATGGGAATATTTTCACTAAATTATTGGATTTTATGGAACTATTGCATGGTTTAAACTTGGTAATGGAACCCTAAATGGTTAAATTGTTTGGAATGGTTTAAATGGAACAGTTTTGTGGTCATGGTTATGGTTAATTAGACTTCTTATGGGGTACAATAGAATCCCCCATTTAAACATGTTAATGAACAACTTGTGGGTTATATAGGACTTCCCCAAGCATCTTAATAATGGAACACTTGTGGGATACATGGTACTCCCCAAAGTTAACTTGGTAAATGGGTGCACGAGAATCTCTTTACTTAAAAAGGTTTGGGTAAGGATAATACTTACAAGTTATAGTCGGTATGGCGATACCACTACTCATAGCCTTGATCAATAATAGATGGAATAATGAATTGGTTGGTTGGAAATGGTTTTAATTAGGTAGTAATGACGGGGTGTGATAGCTAACCGTGAAAGTTGGAGTTCCATGAATGAACACTAGAAACTCATATTTTCTGACATGAGCGATAGGGTATGGCGACCCTTTTAATAATACTATGAGGTACATAGGAATCCTGTAAGTACATTGTACATATGTATCATGGAGGGCAAAGGTACTTAGGAATCCCTTACATTTATGATATCTCTAGTTTGTACGGCTGAACGCTTCAAGAACTATTCAGGAGGTTACATGGGACCCATATAGCTCGATGGTGGTTAAGGACGGTTAATCTTCATATACCAAGGTTAATGGTTTTAAATTTATGTTTAACTCTATTTTATTTCTCAAAACAATTATATACATGTATGGTTTGTATGTATATGGTTGGCTTACTTGGTTTTACTGGTTGGTATTATTTTATCCTTATCCTAAGTTTATGCTATCATTCACCCACTAATCTATCTTCGGGCAGTTGTATCCCCATGTAAAGAAAGAACTGACTGTTGTACTTCTCTTGCTTAACTATAGTACTTTTGGGTTTAGCTACCAGATTGAAGTGGTAAGCTTCCATCTATCTGAAAGGCTCTATTTTATGGATGTTAAATATAATTTGGTTTATTTATGGATATTGGTTTTGGCTATGGTTAGGGGCATATCCCAACTATATTTTGGTACCTTTTTGGTTAGAGGCTATTGTAGAACTACAATGGGTTGGTATGGGTAGGATCGGTATTGGTGTTAGCCTTAGCATTGGTATTTGTATTGGGGCTGATACCGTAGGACTAAATATCTCAATGTTTCATCCCTTTTTATGTTGGTCATATATATAATAAATATGGAACTCATATAGTTATGGTTTGGATCATGCTTTGGTTGGTATTGTTTATTAGTTGTGTATCAGACGGTTGGACTCATTCGAGTGGTCACAAATATAGACCTATACCAAAGTCTTGGACTATGCAATCATACTATCTTGTTATATGCTCAAGATACAGCCAACTCAAGGCAAACGTCTGGAGGTTGGTGTGGGTGATGGTGGTGGTTTTTGGTCCCGTTTGGACTTAGGATACCTATTACAACAAGGCCCCAGGTCTAGTTATGTCAAGTTGCTATGAGATCTATAGGTTCGTGGTCAATTGGGAGTCCATAAAGCCATGTCTAGTAGAGACACTTTTAGGGTTGTGTAGCACACCACACTCATAAGAGAGAGACTATAAGACATTTAGAAATATTTTACTTTCTTGTTATTCTGTTTTTAAGCTTGGAGTCTAAGTCCTGGAATTCCCTCTAATCATTGTTTATTTGCTTTTTAGATCATGCCTCATCAATAAAGAACGCAAGGAAATTCTTTTATCCCATCTGGGGATGATGTTGATGGACTACGACCTACTCTGGAGTTCACACCTGATCTTAGGGTCCTATCCCTGATTGTTCTAGAGTTCCTTCAGTTGATATTAGTCCTCCTCAAGGTAAGGTGACTAATACAAAATTTTATCAGTCGATATATACTATTTCTCTGTTTGTTGCTTCTCAGACAGAGTGGGATACATCTGGTGTTCTATCTACTGAGGCCAAGAGGGTTGGCCTACTTATAAAAATAAATCCTTCTACTTTTACTGGTGTGTAGGTAGAGGAAAATCCTCAGGGTTTCTTGGATAAAATAGAGAAGATATTCAGAGTGATGAAAGCCACTAATTTGGAAGGCGTGAATTCATAGCTAATCAGCTTAAAGATATTATGTACCAATTATATAAAGAGTGGGATAGGGATAGAGATGATATGGAGGATTTGTCTTTGTGGGGGGGCTTTTCTAATGCCTTCTTAGATTGCTTATTTCCTCAGGATCTGAGGGAAGCGAGGATTGAGAAGTGTGAATCTTAAGTAGGGAAAATATCTTTCAAGTAATACACCTTGAAATTTCACCAGTTGTATAGGTATACTCCGAATTTAGTAGCTGATATAAGGGCGAGGATGAGAAAGTTCACTTTTGTGCTATCTTGGGATTTGATCCTTGAAAGCAAGGCTGTTTTTCTTATTAAAGATATGGATATTTTGAGGTTGGTTGTTCACATATAGTAGGTGGAGGATACAAAAAGGAAACATGCGGAATTTGGTGGAAAATAAGGTAAGAGGAATAGGTTTTCTGAGTAGGGTGGTTCTCAGAATCAGGCGGTTGAGATAGCAGTAAATGGCCGAAGAAGAAGTAAGGGAGTTCTTGTTCCTTCTCTACTGCTATAGCTCCTTACCTAAATCAGTTGAGTGATAGGCGTCAGCAATGTGGTGATAATTTCCAGGCATAAGGTGTCGAATCTCAGGTGAGTGGGGCATAGTTGACTTCTTTGTGTCCTCCCTACCAATTCTATAGTCATATTTATCAGGGTTTTGTGATGAAAGGAGGGTCAAATATTTTAAATATTTCCAGCTAGGTTATATGCTCAAAAATAGTCCAGTTAGTAAGGGTTCTTGGGGAGGGGTCAAAGCTCCAGTTGCTTCATCTTCTGCTCTTGTACCTAGTGGTGTTGCTTCTGCGTCTTCTCCTACTTATGGTATTGGAACTTGAGAGAATAGGTTGTATGCTCTTATATCTCTGCAAGAATCTTAGGCATCACTAGTACGTTACAACTCTTTTCTCTTGACATGTATTGTCTACTTAAGTCCACTCTTTCCTATGTGACCCTATATATGGCTATGTGTTTTGGTTTTGATCCTGAGGTTGTTCCAAATTATTTTCAAATTTTTGCCCCTGTAAGTGACTTAGTTATTGCTAAAAGAGTCTATAGGGGGCGTTTGGTATTTGTTGGAAGCAAGCACACCTTGGTAGATCTGTTTAAGCTGGATATGGTGGATTTTGATGTTATTCAAGGGATAGATTGGTTACACACTTTTTATGCATCCTTAGATTGTCAGACTCGTAAGGTTGACTTTAGGTTGAGAGCAATTCCCTAGCTTCTAGAGGGAGGTTAATTTCTTATCTTAGACCTCAGAGATTAATCTCCCAAGGGTATGTGTATCACTTGATCTGGGTTAAAAATAATAACTCAAAGGGTCCTTCTTTTAACTCGGTTCTAGTGGTAAATGAGTTTCCTGAGGTTTTTCAGACGATCTTCCTGGTGTTCCTCTGGATAGAAACATCAAGTTTGGTATTGATTTTGTTTTAGAAACTCATCCAATATCTATTCCTCCTTATAGAATGGCTCCAACTGAGATGAGAGAACTCAAGGAGAAACTTAAGGATCATTTGGATAAGGGGTTTATTCATCCTAGTGTGTCCCCGTAGGGTGCACCAGTGTTATTCGTGTTGAAGAAGGATGGTTTCCTTCAGATATGTATCAACTATTGATAATTGAATAAGGTATCGGTCAAGAACAAGTATTCTCTTCCAAGGATGGTTACAAGATGCCCAGTTCTTTTCTAAGATAGACCTTTGGTCTAGGTATAATCATCTTAAGATTAGGGAGGAGGATATTTATAAGATAGCTTTTCGTACTTAGTATGTGTACTTTGAATTCTTGGTTATGTCATTTGGTTTGAATAATACCCTAGCGGCCTTTACGGATTTAATGAATAGGGTTTCCATACAATTCTTGGATCTATTTTTTATTGTGTTCATTGTTAACATCTTGGTGTATTCTAAAAGTGAGGTGGATCATGCTAAACACCTCCATGTGATGTTGTAGATCTTGAAGTAACAATAGTTGTATGCCAAGTTCTCTAGGTGTGAGTTTTTGTTGAACGCTTTAACTTTTCTTTGTCATATTATTTCTAGTGAGGGGATCTCAAAAGTTTGCATTGGTGAAAAAGTTGCTTAGACCAATGACTGTAACCGAAATTCGTAGCTTCATAGGTTTTGCTAGGTATTATAGATGGTTTGCAGAAAAATTTTCTTTGATAGCATCCCTTTTGACTATGTTAACTCAGAAGAAAGTAATGTTTCCTTGGTCAAAAGCATGTGAAGGGAGTTTTAGCAAGCTTAAGGATAAGATAACTTCGGCTCTAGTTTTGACATTGCCTGAAGGTAATGATGGGTTTGTGGTTAATTGTGATGCATATAGGGTGGGACTTGATTGTATTTTTATGCAACATGGGAAGGTGATTGCCTATTCGTCCAGGCAATTAAATGTGCGTGAGAGGAATTATCCTACTCATGATTTGGAGCTGTTGGCAGTGGTTTTTGCTTTGAAAATATGGCGGCATTATTTGTATAGAATGCACATAGATATCTTTTTTGATCATATGAGTTTGCAGTACATGTTCACTCAGAAAGAGCTAAATCTTAGGCAGAAGTAATGGTTGGAGCTTCTCAAGGACTATGATATAAGTCTTCACTATCATCCAGGTAAGGTTAACGTTGTTACTTATAATCTTAATAGGTTATCCATGGGAAGTTTAGCTCATGTGGATAAGAAAAAGCAGGAATTGGTGAAGGATATTCACTACTTGGCTAATCTTGGAGTTTATCTCTTGAACTATGAAGATGGTGGTGTGTTGGTACAGGAAGTGGTTAGATCATCTCTCAGTGCAAAGATTAATGTGAAGCAAATTCTAGATACTTTATTGACGAAACTCAAGAGTGATGTTGGTGGGCAAAGGGTGATAGTATTTGAGATTAGTGGTGATAGTAGTTTACGGTACCAGGGGAGGTTTGTGTGTTCCCGACGTCGATGGGTTGCAAAAAAAAATCTTGGTTGAGGCTCATGAATCGCTCTATGTTGTTTATCCTAGTTCTACGATGATGTTTCATGATCTTACCGAGATATATTGGTGGAATGGTATGAAAAGGGACGTGGTTGATTTTGTATCCAAGTGCATGGGGTGTCAACAAGTTAAAGTTGAGCACATGAGGCATGGAGGGTTTTATGAAGAGATTGATTTGCTCAAGTGGAAATAGGAGGTAATCAATATAGATTTCATTACCGGCTATCCTCAGTTGCAGAATCATGGCTAGGATGATGAAATCTGCTCATTTCTTGCTAGTATGGGCTACTTTTTCGGTAGAGGATTATGCAAAGTTGTATCTTTATGAGATAGTAAAGCTGCATGGGGTAGCTATTTTGATTATCGCTAATCGTGGTACATAGTTTTCATCTCATTTTTGCGGTCTTGTCAGAAAGGATTGGGAACTAATGTGAGTTTGAGTATTGAATTTTATCCTCAGATGGATAGGCAAGCAGAAAGGACTATTCAGACATTGAAGGATATGCTTCGGGCATGCTCGATTGACTGTGGTGGCAATTGGCTTGAGCATCTACCTTTGGTATAGTTTGCTTACAATAATAGTTATCATTTTAATATTGGAATGACCCCTTTTAAGGCACTGTATGGTAGGAGGTGTAGATCTCAGAATTGATGGTTTAAGCTTGGAGAGGAAGACATGTTTGGTTAGGAATTGGTTTATAAGGCTATGAAAACGGTGAAGGTGATTCGAGATAGGATTAAGGATGACCAAAGTTGCCAAAATTCTTATGCGAATACAAAGCATAGAGTCTTGGAGTTTTATGTTGGGGATAAGGTATTCCTAAACTTATTTCCCATGTAGGGTGTAATGTGGTTTTGTAAGAAGCGAAATCTCAGTCCCCGGTTTATTGGTCCTTATGTGATTTTTCGGAGGGTTAGTAATGTTGCTTATGAATTGGAGTTGCCTTCTAGATTGAGATCCATTCATCCGGTATTCCATGTCTCCATGTTGAAGAAGTGTCTTGGTGATCCTTCTTCGGTGGTTCCCTTAGAGGTCTTGGGTATTTCAGATTCTCTATCTTATGAAGAGGTCCCAGTTACGGTACTGGATTGACATATTTTTCAATTGCGGACAAGGGATATGTCCTTAGTTATGGTTCTATTGAAAAACTACAAGGTTGGTAAAGGCTACAGGGGAAGCGAAGGAGGACATAGAGTCTAAGTATCTACATCTATTTTCTGCTCCTGGGATTCATGCGGAAGGTATGTTCTCTTAAACACATCTTTATTTTCTGAGTTTATTAAAGGAAATATTAATATCTTTGCATCTATGTTTCCTAACTTAATTAAAGGTTGGATTGATATTTGATAATGCAAATGAATCATGCTTGTGGTTACCCTGCCTTGTATATCATTCTGGTACTAATGATCCTAGTGGGGGAGTCTGAAACGCCCTAAGTTCTTGGACCTCATATAATTTCCTAGATTTCTAGTCTCTGGACAGGATACGTGTAACGCCCTAAGAACCTATCCCAAAATGTCACATGGTGCTCAAGGCCACACATGGCCCCAAGCTAACCCTCTAAGCCTATCATCACTTTCAGAACTCATTATAGCGCAAGTCATGCTAAGATAAAGAGGAATAACCATGTCATGAAAATACTGAAATACAAAGTAATACTTCCCTATACAAATAAAATACTGAAATATCTGTACACGCTGGTACACTAGTCTGACAAAGCCTCTACTACATAGGACTAAGGAACCATTGGGATTGATCCCCAACTGAATCGTACTGAACTGAAAGTAAACAACCATCTATTAACAAGACAAAATCGGAGTCACAGGTCCTCAAACAATGAGGACTCACCAACCGTAGAAATGTAGATGAAGGTACTAAAAGATCACTGTCGCTGCTGAGACTGAGTACAGAACCTATATCATAAGGAAATATAGAATACAAAAGAGTATAGGAGTCAGTACTTGGGAATGTACTGAGTATGTGGGGGTGGATGAAACATTTTAAATAATATCATAAATGTATAAGAAATCATGCATGCTGACAATAATAACTCTCTTCGCTTGAATTATCTAAAACATCATTTCCGTAAGTCATCAGTAACAACATATACTTCATAAATCTCATAAATCATTTAACTCAGCTCAAACTCTTTGACTCATGACTTAGAGTGATTTGGTAACTCATGGTACTTAGATCATTATGGATGTGGGAGTTACTTATAACCGACATAACTACACCATGTGAGCCGTATGGAGTCCAACGTTTTTTCCTCCTAGAGAGAGAACCTCACATTGGTGGGGGTGTCGTACTCTTTCCAGGGAGTACAACTTCAATCTCATTATTACAATCCCATACTCGGCCTCTGGCCCACAATTATCAACATCAATCCTACCGTGGCACGTAGTTTAAGAGAAATACCACATTTCTCCCTTGATGCTAAATACTTCTCCCAGACTCAGCTCATAATGCGTTAGGAAATCCACCTTTAATCAATATCAACTCATGGGTCTATTTTAGAGACCAAAACATAAATATATATCTCATTTGTAAATAATAAACATTTTGTGGATTCCTAACCAGACTCAATTCAACACAATCTTTCTCAATATCAAATACATTTGCTTTTCAAATCATTATCAAATATCAAAAACTTCAAGGAAACATCATAGGACTCATTCTTGACTTTCAATCTCAAATATCGATATATATTCAATAGTCAAATTTCTCATGGAAAGGCATAACTCATGACACTTGTCTTAAATCGCTTAGAAATCATCAATACATAATGACAATATACAACTCATGGAATAAATTCTCAATTTAAGAAACATGATGGTGAAATAATCATAAATATCAAACTTATTCAACTCAAATCTCATAAATCATAAATAATGAAATTTGGGTGTAAACCCACTTGCAAAATCATGTAAATCAATAATAGAAAGTAAATATTTGGGCACAATAATGAAAGGAGTGTTATTGTTCAAGCCCCAAATACCTTGGATTATACTTTTGGAGATGTAGAAACTTGTTTATAACTTTTTTCTCACACTTTTAGACCAAGATTATTGATGCCCTTAATTTGGGGAACTTAATTCTCTAACAACTTGGAGAAATTCATGGAAGATCCTTGAATTTCTTAGAAGAAGATTGAATTTTTGAGTTTTGGAAGAAACCCTAATGTCTACATGTTTCTTGAAAGAGAAAAGAAGAAAAATGAAAACTGTACACCTGAAAACTGTGATGGTTGATCTGACAATCCGTCAAGTCTCCTGACGGTCCACCAGATCGTCCATAACTCAAGTGCCAAAACTTAAACATTCTTCCAAGATGTGACCGTCAAAGTGACGGTCCGTCAGGAAACTTACGGACCCCCAAGTCATTCGTCACTCGAGTGCCAGAAACGAGATATTCTATCTCGACCTGACGGACCCCTTGACGGTCCATCAACTTTTGACGGTCCACCAACTTGGCCATCGCACAATGGCCTAAAAAGGAGTCATTTCCTTGGCTTGAAGTGGAACTTGATGGTCCACCAGGGACCTGATGGTCCGCCAAGTCGACCGTCAAACCTGGGCGATCCGCTATCGTTTAGAAAAACGACCATAACTCCCTCGTCCAATGTCGGAATTTGATGAAATTGGTATGGATGGAAATCTTATTCAATTATCTACACGAAAAAAGTATAAATTAGAGAAATACAACATAGTTTAAACTTCAATCACTTTAGAAGTCATATATATCCACTCAAAAGATGGATTTAGGCTTAAGAAATGATCGGGGTAATACAATACAACTAAGGGAAATGACTCATATATTTGGATATGAGTGGCATAGGTTAGTATTATGCTTATCAGTGTTGGTTTTTTAGGTTGTATTTGGTTTATGAAATGAATAAGACTTGGGTGGTAGAAGTCATATTGGTGGGTACGGGTTGTTTCATTAGATTACTCAGTTTTAGACATGGTAACATAAGATGGATATGAGTATGAGTGGATCACCATGAGCCATAAGCCAGGGTATAATTTACAACATGGACTTGTATGGTGGTCAGTGTTCAATTCTCTTGGGATTCTATTCTGCCAAGGGTAAGGATCATAGGTACTAGTCATACGCTTAAATGTGGCATTGTTTGGGGTAAGTCGTACCTTGGAAAGATTTGGGTAAAAGGGAGATGGTCTTGGGTATGAGTGGATGGTACCACTTATATTGGAGGGTACAACTGGTATAAATAGTTGTAACCACCTGACGAGATTTCTAGGAGTTTAAGTGAGGGAAATTTGGACATTTCCCTACTTAACCTAATAAGTCCCCACAACTTATTTCTTATTTGGAGGTTATTTTCCCTATTATTCTATTCATTATAACTTAGAAACTTCTCTTAAACACTCTGCGATTTGCTCAAAATATTTTGGGTAAAGGAAGGCCAAGGTTTGTCTTAAGGATTACTTTGGGGCTTGTGTTGGAGATTTTTCTCCATCATTTTC